>CP139508.1:207502223-208702223 GCA_021014915.2 Artemisia tridentata subsp. tridentata | reverse complement strand
TTGGGTGTCGAGTTTGTACTGCTCGTGTATTCACTTAGTACTGCTCTTGATTCGGTTAGTTTGTACTTCCCATAATAAATTCATACTGTTGGCGAAGTAAATTAGCACTGCTATGGAGATTATTTATACTGCTGATGTGCTGCTCTTTTGACTCTACTTACTGGTTATTCCGACACACAAGAAAGGGTTGATGCTTGGCTCGCTTTTCTCATTCATCGATAACAGATTGATTAAATAGATGGTTATTCGTTTGTTTTGGTTAGTAAGCTTCTTTCATGCATGCATTATGAAGACAATGGGAAGGTGATATTTTACTTTTTTTATTCCCATCATGGGACGGTGGAACATGCAATCAAATTTTATGCAAAGTTAAAGTAGGTCGATTGAAGATATCATGGTGATCTATTATATTCGTGTGGCTTCATATGCTGGCATTATAGAAATTTTAAAGTTCGATATATAGAAGATTGCAACTACGAGAGAGTTATACATGCATGCATGGTTCTTTAAACTGATGTACATAATACTGGTTTGCAAGGTTGGAATTAATTACTTATGCGTGGATACTTTTCTCTATTCACTTTAAATATTAAACGCATAATAGTGGGACGGTGCATTTCAGTTATAATATTGGGAAATTGAAACACTTGTTTATTCTCTTATGCATGAGAATCCCGTATGAATGAGGAGTTTGATGATAAATAGTTCTTGGCTATGTATGAAGCTACTTGATTTGGTTAACATGCTTCTCACAGTAAGGGGAAGTGAATATTGTTGGAAGTTTGGAACAGGTGGTTCCAAAACACACACACCAAGGGAAAACACACACACGAAAGAGAGTTTTGGATTTGATTTTGGTTTTTGGTTCATTAAAGTTTTATGGCTCTTATTTATTGGTGAAGAAGGTTATTTGTTACTTATTTGAAGATGAAGTGGAATTACTTGGGTTTGTGTTCTTATTATTTCTACAAATTGATGAACACTTGAAGGAGTTACGTTATTGTGCTCAGTGTTCATTGTCAAGAGATTGCGATCTCTTTATACATCGGTTTGGGTATACGTTCGCGGTTTATTTAAGACATGAGTTTGGGTTATTCTACTTCAGCAACAAGTTATTAATGGTTAGTTTTCTTCTTCAATACATACAGTCTACAGAATTGATGATTCGAATGGTTAATATATGGGTTTCTGGGGAAGCTTACGTGTTACAATGTTTAACCATTTATATGCTACATCAAGGTGAAGGTTTTTACTACTACTACTTGGTATTACTACTGCTAGTTTTGATTTCTACTGCTTCAAGTTCATTTTTAGTGCGGAAAACTTAATGGTGGGTAACTTGAGACATTGGAAAGATGGATTGGACGTGTAATATTTATTCGTGGTTGTGAAGATCAAGATTGCTTACCTTTGTCCCCTATTTGATGATGACAAAAAGGGAAAAAAGATATTGAAGATTGCAGCTTGAAGATCCTTGATGATATGCATGGATTAAGGGGAAGACGACATCTTTCATACATGGTTTTTTCATATCAACTAGGGGAAGATTGTTGGGAATTATAATTTGAGTTGATATTGACAAAATATGAAAGATGGAGGAAACTTATGAAGACAAAGATGAAGGACCTAAATTATATTATTTTAAAGTCTTTGTAACCCTAATCTCTAGTTTATAAAGAGATGGGGCGTCTATTGTTTATGTACAGGAGTAAAGATGTAACTTCATTAAAGGGGTGTATGTGTAAACCTAGGCATATGGTTCTTGTTTAGACGCCTAGGTTTAGGGATTTTTGATAAGCCTCAAGGATCTTATGATTCCTGTTAGAGTGTAACCGTGCTACACTTGATCACGTAGCATTGGGGCTGTTGGTGTTTGTATTTGTTAGTGGTAGAGATGATGACGAGAAACCTTGTTCTCAATAATAATAATGATTCTTTTGTTATTCCGCTGTGCATTGTATATGTTTAATCATTATTATTGTTATCCTAGATAAAAGGTCTAAACAACCTGAGCTATAAACGATTCTTAACATTTTATAGAAACTCTACATGCAGGTTCTCTTCTACTTTCTGAGTCTCCAAATTATACACCCTAAATGCCTTACTGTTTAGAGAGTATCCAACCAAAAATCCAGAATCAGACTTCCCATCAAACTTTCCTAAGTGGCCAAGGGTATTCAAGATGGTCACATGGCACCCAAAAGGTCTTAAGTAACTTATAATGGGAATCTAGCAAGCAGTTCTAACTGCTTCAGCCGAAAATATGCTGGGTAGAAATGAATCTGCTAGCATTGTTCTAGCAGCCTCACTCAAGGTTCTATTCTTCCTCTCAGCAACTCCATTTTGTTGTGGAGTTCTAGCATTGCTATATTCCCTCTTGATTCCCTTGAGAGCACAGAATTCATTTAGATCCTTGTTTTGAATTCTGTTCCATTATCACACCTAAAAATCTTAACTCTGTGATCTAATTGGTTCTCTATCTGCCTAACAAAGCTTTTAAGAATTTCAGCAGTTTCATCCTTAGAACCCAAAAAGAACACCCAACTAAACCTACTGAAGTCATCAGTGACTACCAAACAATAGGTCTTAAGATTTATACTCCTTACAGATGTAGGTCTAAACAAGTCCATATGCAAAATCTGTAAGGGTTGACTAACAGAACTCATTAATTTAGCCTTACAGGAGGCCTTGTGTTGCTTTCCTTTCTGAAAAGCAACACAGGTATGGTCATTTTCAAATATCTTGGAAGGTAAACCTCTGACAAGATTTCCCTTCACAAGTTTGTTTAAGTTTTTAAAGTCTACATGACCAAGCCTTCTGTGCCATTTGTTAGATTCATCAACTGTGGCTTTTGCAATCAAACAAGCTAAACTTCCAGAAGGAACAATGTTCTTTAGATTGAAACTGTACATATTGTGTTGCCTAGGGATTTTAAGTAATACTTGACTTTCATCAGGTAACTTAAAATCAGGAGAACAAAACAAGACATTCAGTATCAGTGAAAAGAACCTTGTTCTTCTTGTCACAAATTTGTGACACAGAAAAGAGATTAAAATGCTGTATTTCTTTCACAAAATACACATCCTCAAAATCTGAATTTCCAATTTTTATAGTCCCTTTACCAGTAATTTGACCTTTACTACCTCCAAAAGCAACTGATCCACCTCTAAATTCTTCATAATCAGAGAGGTAAGCCTTGTTTCCAGTCATATGCCGGTAACATCCACTATCAACAATTCCTTTATCCTTTAAAGCTCCTTGTAAATGACCCTGCACATCAAATAAGAAAAATCAGTTTTTCTTAAGGACCCAAGCCACAGATGACTTGAGTCTACCTTGTGGATCATTATATTTGAATGTCTTATAAGAACATGATCCACTGTTGCTCTTGGATCTATATGTATATTCATTTAGGATCCCAAGTCCAACATGCTGAGGCCTTTACAACATTACTTTTATTTCCCATGATAGTATTGATCACTGCTTGTGTCCCAACAGTAGAAACATGATTTACCTTAGAAGTAGTAACTTTTGTTTTCCTAATTATGTTATTATATACCGTTGCATTATGAAAAGGCCTTCTAACTGGTGAATGAGTTTTGTGAAAAAACATTTTGCCTTTTAAGTGTATCATTCCCAGTTAATTTTGGTTTAGAAGAATTAAAATTTCTTCTAGCAGCAGTTACATTTTGCCTAGCAGTAGTAACTGAATTTGGCCTAGCAGTAGGAATTCCTATTTTGCCAGATCTAGTTAACACTGCTGATGGAACAAAGTTCTTATTACTCTTAAGGTGAGTCTTATGGTTTGAAAAGTTTTGTTTATTCACCCTATTAACATTGTTCCATATTGGTTTAATCTCCCTTTGGATAACACTTTTAATATATTTAGCCATTCTTTTCTCATGAAAATCACAATCTTTAATAAGATGACTAAAACTTTCACATACAAAACATGCTTTTCTAGTGACACTATATCCCAAACCAAACCTTTGAATCCTTGACCCACTATATGTGTCTTGTTCCTTAACAATTTTCCTAGGAGTTTTTACATGCTTAACAGTATTAACAAAAGCACAACTAGGTTTTTCCTGTTCTATTGAGGCTGTACACACATATTCATCTTCTCTATTAGATTCATACTCCTCAATGATGGGAGCATCAGACCAAACTTTTTTTTTCATTAATAACCAATTTAGGTGCAGACTCAGGTGATTCTTCACAAGAAGAAGCAACATCAATGGTTTTAAAATCTATTTCACTAGTTTTAGCATCTGATTCACAAGTTTTAGTCTGTTTTGGACCATATGTAAACATCGACTCATCTAACTCAACATCATCTTTAGGAGGCATATAAATCCGTGTGATAGGAGCGGGAACTGCATGCATTCCTTCAGTTTTTACAAATCTATCATTTAATGGAACATCTTCTACATCACTATCACTACTATCAAATACACTCTCAAACATTTCTTGCTCATAACTTAATATTCCCTTATGTAAATTATCTTCATACCCAAGCCCAGATTTGTCACTTGCACACATTTGAGAATCTATTAGTTTACTAAGATTTTTAGAGGAATTGTGCCAAGTTTGAAATTTGGTTTTTAGTTCATCTTTTTCTTTTTCAGCAGTAGCTAATAGTTTCTTATGGTATGTGAGCTCATCTGTTTTAGCATCTAAATCAGTCTTCATAAACCTAAGTTTTTCTTCATAAATAACTTGATTTCTTTGATGACAAACTAACTGAGCTTCTACCTTTTTTAAAGCTTGAGTGTAGGCTTGTATTTCTTTGCTAGCATCACCAATTTGTTCTCTTTGTTAATTATATAATTTTTTAAGCTTAGCACAGGTTTCTACACGTTCTTTTGAACAAGATGTTACCTCATTGAGAGCCATCAAAGCATGGTTGTCAATGTCTTCTTTAGCATAGGCAGACCAATTAATCATATCTCCAGCAACAGTTACCAAGGCTTTGGCGTCATCAAACATTGCAGGTTCCTTTGCCTTGTATCCATTATACCCTGCATCTCTCCTTCCGCTTTCTTGATTGCCCTTTGTTCTGCACTCTTTAGCAAAGTGCCCTAACTTATGACAATTGAAGCACTCAATTTTGGTCTTGTCAAAGCCAACTGATTCCTTTGCATCAAACTTCAGTTTTCTTCCTGTCTCCTTGTGAAACTTCTTTAGTCTCATGGAAATCATGGCCACCTACCATTTCAAGTCCACCTCTTCTAGGTCATACTTATCAATCTTTTCTAGATCATCATGATCCAGTTGTGGAGCACTGGATTGATTAGCAAAGAAAGAATGCATAAGATCATCAGTATATGATGAGGAGCCTTCCCTTTGTGAGTTATAGCCAGAAGAAGTAGAAACACTATGAGTAGTACTAACTCCATTAGTACTGCTAGTGCTTTTAGAAGAAACAAATTCCACATTCTGTGTGCTAGAGGATGATACAGTTGAGCCTTTAACATCACGTTCAAAAACCCTAAGGTTGTTATACAGATCATCAAAGCTGAGAGAATCAATTCCTGGCTTAGTCCTCATGATCAAGGATACTTGGGACCAGGAGGAAGGTAAAGCCCTAAGAAACTTCTGATTGGCATCTTCAGCCGAAACACCTGCACCATGAATTTCAAGTTGTCTTAAAAGGATTTGAAACCTATCATAGCCTTTGTGCAATCCTTTTGAGTTGGATATCGAAAAACTTTGAAACTGTTGCTTCAGAATATACTTCTGCATCTTATTGGATTTATCATTCCCTCCAAATCTGGATTTGACAGCATCCCACATCTCTTCAGCATCAGTCATCTTGTGAAATTTGGCTAAGTGATCTTCTGGTATTGCCATTAATAAAGTGGTCCTAGCCTTTCTTTCTCTTTCTCTAGCTTGAACCTCTTCAATAATTTTAGGAGGCAGAACCTTTACGTTCCCATTGGTATCTGTTGCAATTTTAACAGGACCATTGGCATTCTGTATTACTTCCCATAAAGAATAGTTGGTGTGACTTAAGTAATGCTCCATCTTCAATGGCCATATGTCATATTCTCCTTTTCTTCAGAACAGGGAGTTTAATGGATGACATGGTATGAGGGATTTGTTGTGTTTGTATTTGTGGTTGTGGTGGTGGTGTCTAGTTGTTGTCTTCAATTTTATGAACATCTTCTTCTCCTCCTTCCATTATACCAGATCTGTTTTGGTTCTTCTTACTCAGAGTTTCTCAACAAGCTCTGATACCACTTGTTGGTCTTTCTAGCCTGTTAAGGGTGATAGTCAATCTGGATAAATCCAAACTAACTACGAGAGAAACAATGACTATGAACAATATAAGTTATGCGGAAACTAACTTATATTGCTAAGAATAACAATGAATATAAAAGAACTTTTGATACTGTAAATCTGCTTAGGTTACAGATCTCTAACTCTTATGCTAGACTCATTTTTGATCTATAGCCGTGAGGTTCCTTTTATACACCAAGGAAACCCTAACAGCTATACAAAACGTGTAAAGAGATGTTACACATCTCTTCCTAATATAACTCCATGCATTTCTCTGCATATCTATTCTAACAATAACTCATGTATATCACATAAGCAGTACTATCTAAATATGCTAGCAATACCTTTTTAAAACTAACAGTACTAACTCAAAGCTAGCAGTACTAACTACATAACTAACAGTAGAAACTATAACCAGCAATAGAAACTTCAGAAACACATAATTCCCAACAGAAAGTATCACCTCCACCTTGTTTTTCATCTTCTTCCAGTAACACCTCTACCCGTTTCTCGTCTTCTACCCTCATCAAAATACCAAACATCCAACCTAAAATCATCATTTTCAAAGCCGTAAACTTTCAAGTGAACACATAAATAACTAAAATAAGCAACTCTCTCAAGAAATGCTTTACACTCTGTTCTCGAGTTTTGAATGAAAGAAAGAAGAAAATATAGAAAAATGGGCAGAAAATAAAAGAAGATAAATGAAATTTTATTTGGTATATCGTGTTTGCGAGTTAGGAGAGAAAATATTAGAAAAATGATAATTTTACAATTATACCATTGTTTACATATAATATTTTTGTTTTATTTTAGGGCACTGAAGTAATGAAGTCATTGTCCTGATGAAGAGTTTCCCAATATAAGTTTTTCTCAAATCATCCCAAATTTGAGATAAAAGTTTTGAAAAGAAATCAAAACAAATATCTTCTTTTTTTCTTTTCTCTTCTCTTCTAAAAAGCTACAAAAATTTAAAATATGTTATAATTAACAAGACCTATGACAATTATATTATAGAATTTGCAAGAGAAGAAAATTAAAGATTACTTATGATAATTTTTCATTGAATCTGTAATGGAGTATATATACTACTACATTTAATTATTTGTTTCACTATCGTACATGAGGAAACAGATATACATTGTTAATAAGATAACACAATGTAGACATGATTGATCAATATTATAGACGTGATTAATCAATGTCACACTATACAAATGATTGATCATTGGCACACTAACGTTGACAATATGGCATTCACTTATTGTATTCATTAATAACACTCCCCCTTGGATGCCATTTGTCAGCTTAAAGTCAACTTTGAATTGCTGCCTCATTAAAAACCTTGCTAAAGAAAAACCCAGTGGGAAAAAACTTTAACTAAGGAAAAAAGAGTGCAGCGTGTATTTGGCTCCCCCTGATGTTGTCATCTGTAAACTGTCACATTGTTTGAACATGTCGTATTCCAATATTGTGAATGTGTTTTCTGAAAATTGCAGTAGGGAGTGCCCTGGTGAAAAGATCCGCTGAGTTGTTGCTAGATCGAACATATCTCATTTCAACTTGATTATCTTTTATAAGATCTTGTGTATATGAGAAGAACCTTGGCGGTATATGTTTTGTTCTGTCACTTTTGATATATCCTTCTTTCATCTGCGAGACACAAGCTGAATTATCTTCATAGATTAATGTTGGACTTCTATCTTTCTCAAAATGAGTTGTGTTACAGATCTCAACCATACACATTCTCTAGAAGCTTCATGTAGTGCAATGACTTCAGCAAGATTTGATGATGTTACAACAAGTGTTTGTTCCTAGGAACGCCATGAGATTGCAGTACCTCCATTTATAAACATGTATCCTGTTTGGGATCTTGCCTTATGAGGATCTGACAAATAACCTGCACCTACATAACCAACCAATCCCTCTTTCGAATTGTTGGGATAAAACAAGCCTAAATCGATGGTTCCTCGAAGTTATCGAAAAATGCGTTTGATTCCTTTCATGTGCCTTTTGGTATGAGATGAATTAAACCTTGCTAATAAATTAACTGCAAAAGAAATGTCAGGCCTACTACAGTTTGTTAGATATATAAGGGCTCCAATTGCTCTTAGGTATGGCACCTCTGGACCAAGAATTTCTTCACCATCTTCGCAAGGGCGAAATGGATCATTATCAACATTGAGTGATCTACCAACCATTGGGGTGCTCAAAGGATTTTCCTTGTCCATATTGATGTTTTAGGAGCTTTTCAGTGTAATTTGATTGATGTATAATTATTCCATTATGCATATGCTCAATCTATAAACCAAGGCAATATTTGGTTCTTTCAAGATCTTTCATTTCAAATTCCTTCTTTAATAGAACAATAACTTTTTGGATTTCTTTATTTCTCCCAATTATGTTTAAATCGTCAACGTATACAACTATGATCACAAATCCTGAAGTTGTTTTCTTAATAAAGATGAATGGACAAATAAGATTATTTGTATAGCCTTTGCTTAACAAATAATCACTCAAAAGATTGTACCACATTCTTCCAGATTGTTTCAACACATATAAAGATCTTTGTAATTTTATGGAACACATTTCTTTGTGTTGTGAACTTAATGCTTCAAGGATTTTAAATCCTTCTGGAATTTTCATATAGATGTCGCTATTAAGTGATCCATAAAAGTAAGTGTCACACCCTGAATTTACCTGTTAATGGCAGCGGAATTGAATACCTTGGTGTGACTTTCATGGCGTCTCATACAATGGATATATTGAACGACCTAAAGTGTCGTTTTGAAAATACACGTTTGATCATAAATAAAATCCGAGTTTACAAAACATAGGTCCCAAATGATGTTGCAAGTTTAAAAACAAAACCATAGTAGATCAAACGGTTACATAAGTGCATGAAAATAAGTGATGCAAGTCGACCTCGCGACTCCAAGATGGTCCAATGCATGCCCACATGATAGCTAATAACCTGAAAATACATTGCTAAAAACGGTCAACATAAAGTTGGTGAGAGTTCATAGGTTTAATAAAATGAAATTATACGATAGCCACAAGTATAAAGTGTATGACATAAGTCACATAAAAATGATTGTACAATAGCCTTAAGCTCATGACCCCGACGCTGTGACTGAATTCTTTGGAGCCCCTGGGAGTGTTTTGCCAGGCACTCAAATGAAAAGACATGAAATGCATCCGCTATCGGTTGTTGGTCAAAGCCAACACGGATGGAGGCGTCACCCTCGATAGATCTATCCACTCACTCTCGCTTAAACATAATTAACGGTTCATGATTATATGGGGACTTTCAATTGGCAACAAGGTAACTTAATCTATGTACAGGAAGTCTGATACTTTGGCTCGTATGGAAAACAGTTGCAATGTATTCTCCCCCGTGGGATTTGAAAACAATAATAAAATGTATACGGGGCTATGAAAACTCACCTGAAGTGATGATACAACAATGCTATGAAATCGGAATACTTGGAATAATTGAAATACTGGAACACTTGGAATACTTGGCAATAACAAGGCGCGAACACTAGCCACTACCTAAAATGAATATGCATAATCTACTTAGATTATGAGGCAATGTAGTGCATGTACATGTATATGTAACCTATACCACTCGTACTTTGAAAATATAGTTATCGTTAATATGTAAAGTTTCTCCAAAACTTGATATAAATATGTTAACTTGTTTCGTCAAAACTAGTCATGTAATAAAGTGTATAAAACGTTCGTGTTAGTATCGGCGTTTTGAAAACATGAAATGTAATATGATAGTCGTGTTAATAAGTCTTTGATCGTACGTGTTCCAACGGGTAAGAATTACGGTTCTCCATAGTCGTTACGTGAAAAATATAGTTTCTAGTACGTAAACATTTTCTAGTTAAAAAGCTGTCAAAATAAAAGGTATATTATCGATGTTTAAACGCGTGTATCTTGTTCGTTATTAGCTCGTTTTCGACGTTCTTTATATCCGTGGGTTCGTATAAACATGTACTAATATATTTTCAGTAGCTCGGGTCATCTAGGTCGCGTTAAACGCCTCAGTTTGTCCGTCGAAAGATACCAAACAGCATGCAGTTTTCCGGAAAATTAGTTTTCGTCGTTAAACTTTGAAAAATCATATCTCCTTCGTTATTAACTCGTTTTTATCCCCGTTTTCGGCCACGGCTTCGTCTCGGAATGTATTTTCTAAATATTTGGCCAAAAATTATCTCACACCCACTGATTTTCCCACGTTTCACTTTTAGGGACAGAATGTTTTATATACTTGTTAAAACTTGATTTTCCAGTTAGTAACTTGTCCAAAAATGTCACAAACAACAACCAATCTTTCTAAAACTCACCATATATCTTTTTAAAGTGTCAAGGGTCCTAAACATCATCATCCATGTAGATCTAACAAGGATCTAAGTATAAAACACTTCTAGGGCTCATAACTTGCAAAAAGATTTAAAAGGAGTGGTATAACTAACATATACATATAGATCTTGCATAAAAATGATATGAACATTATATTAACTTGGAAAAATTATGAAGATGAGTTTTGACAACTTACTTGAAAGATTAGTGAGCAAATGAGGATGAAAACCTAAGAAACCTTTGAGTTTGTATTTCAAAACCCTTAAAGGAATACTAGTGAGACTTGATTATGGATTGATCTTGAAAGTTTGATGTTTTCTTCCTCTTGTTCTTGTTTAGCCGAACATACACACACACATATGGGTTGAGAGAGTTTCTTGAGATATTATGTAAAAATGAAGTGAAAATGTGGTAGTTAACTATATATTTTAGACAAGAATTAGTGTGCATTAATTGTGAAGTGAAGTTGCAACTTGATGTGTCTTGGGGGGTTGTGAGGCCGGCGCACAAGGAGAGAAGGAGGGGGGGGGGCTCTTTTTGGATTAAACCATGTGATGATTACATGTTTAAGTGTTTAATTTAATTAGTTTTAGGTGTAACCGGGTACCGTGTTTGCTAGAAATAAAATTTAACGGAGTTAGTCGGGACTTGACGAAGTCATAAAAATTACAAAAATATGTTGGGTACAAATATTGGGTGTTCGGGTAATTATTGTTTAGTTTTTACAAAAACCGTCGTAATTATATTAAACGTACGATATAAATTAAATAAATTTGCAAAATACTGGGTAAATGAATTTTAAAATTTTCTTGATATTAAAATGAGTATAAAAATATGTCGGGACCATCGTGGGGTTTGTCGGACGTGTTAGTCATATTTATTGATCGCGCGTTGACGTTTTAATTAAAAGTAATTATACGTAATACGTCGAATGTAACAAAAATATTAATTTGATAAACCTACGAGTGGTATTGTATGAAAATGGAAATCTGATGATATGCAGACTATTCCTAGTCCGTATGCAGTGTTCCTACTGATGATGCATGAATTTCGCAGTCAAACCAAACCGGTTACGCGAATATGAATACCCGTAAACTACGTTTACGCTGAAATGAATAATGAACATGAATAGTGATTCCCTCCCGGGGATGAATAGTGTCACATGAATAGTAAAATTCCTGAACGCTTCTCGAAGTCTCAAACTGACTCCAAAAACGATGAATAGTGAAATGATGAATAGTGATTGGTGAATAGTAAATGATGAATAGTAACTGATGAATAGTGAATTGTCGTGGTTAGGAAAGTGACCTGAAATCTCGGGTTGTTACAGTCGCCCCTCCAAAAGGGAATTCAGTCCCTGAATTCAAATGTTGTTGGTTTCGGAAGCAGGCTCGGGAAAAAGATGTGGATACTTGCGTCGCATTTGGTCTTTTCGTTCCCAAGTAAACTCGGGTCCTCTTCGAGAATTCCAGCGAACTTTCACGATAGGAATTCGACTCTGCTTCAATTGTTTGACCTCACGGTCCATGATTTCAACGGGTTCTTCCACAAAATTAAGCTTGTCATCTAGTTGAATTTCTTCGAGTGGAATAACGGACGACTCGTCGGAGAGACACTTCTTGAGGTTTGAAACATGAAATGTGTTATGAACGTTGCTGAGTTCTGACGGAAACTTAGGTGTGTATGCCAACTGACCGGTTCTAACTAGAATCTGAAATGGTCCAATACCGAGAGCTCAGTCTATCGGGTTACCAAAAATTGTATCATGCCTTTCCAAGGCAAGGCTTTCAATCATAGTTCGTGCTTTTACTTGAATCTAGGAGGTTCGTTGTTCAAGGATATCAATTCCGTATGATGTGCATCATACATCGACCTAACTTCCATTGTTTTCTCATTTCTTGTAACTGATTCTTGACTTGTGAAGTTTCCTTTGTTGTCTCCCGGTTTAGTTCTAGGTCCGTGAATTTAACTTTCCAAATTCGATATATAAATATGTATATGGTCACTTCGGCCATAGGGTGTCTTAAATGGTGCCTTTATATATTCCCGTGATGGTTATTTTTGCTGATGATGAAATTCGTCAATACTCGAAGGATTATCCTAATCCATTCAAAGTTGGTTATGTGGTGTTGAATAAATCCTATAGTGTTCAGGTAGTTCTCTTAAGGATTCGTCGGGCTAACTATGGTAGAGCGTGTATATCCAATTAGAAAAGGAATATCTTAAAGGAATTGCTAGAAATCTGAGGGGTATCGTCTATCCTTTCGCCGTTTCTATGTCATAAAATATCTTTCATAATGTAGAGTCTCTCCTAGAGAAGTCAATGGTGCAAATTCAACTTAATGGCTGAGTGAGTGATGAGTGATGTAAGTATCCGGTGGGAGTTTGTTAAAAGGGGTGTTCATGAAAAATTCCATTTGTTTACAAAGCTTTTGAATGAAGATTGTTATTAATAATTTCTGAAAATGTGACTATTTTCTTCACGGCATAATTCCTCCTGAATTATACATAGGTGATCAGGCTATGTATAATTGAGGACCAACGATGCGATGCTTGGTTAAATTGAAACGGTATTACTTTTTCCCAAAAGTTTTAGATGGTGTTCAACGGGTTATTTTGATAAATGATTTTCTAAGCATTTCCTTTGAAAGTAACATGAAAATTGTCTCGCGTAGCTGTAGTAAATACTTGATAAAATGACAGAAATTCCATTTATAGGGTGGTACAAAATGGCTTATTTTGAAAGTTCTGAAAAAGAAAAAAAAATATAGTTCTCCCGTATGGTAGTAAAATAACTTGCATTAAATTTGTTGAAGGTTTCATTGGATACATGGATGAATCTTATGAAATGGTATTAGTCAACTAATCCGTCAAGAATGAAATCGGCCTAATCCCTAGTAAGATAAAGGTATATTGTTGCGAAACTATAGAGAATTGAGCAATTGGAATAGGAATGGAATAAACGATGGTTATGATTATCGCGAAGATAACAAAAGATAGGTATTACATTGGATAGGAAAGTGCTTAATACAACTAGGTTACACCAACGTACCTATGGAAAGTACAAAAGAAAGATACAACCCTAGAGGGCTCAACTACGGTTTATTAAAACATGAACTCCTTCTGGTTAAGCATTGTTGTTGTCTTTGATGTTGCTAATGTCCTGACGGTCTCTCTCCCAAACACGCACGCTATTCCTCGAGTTAATTCCTCTTGGTCCCCATGTCCTGATTTCCTTTCGGGCAATTGTTCCTAAAGTGTCCAACTTCTCCACAACCATAACATGTTGGCGGTGGATTCTGATTATTTCCCCCAGGAGCAGCCCTGCATCCCTTAGCCAGATGACCGATCTTCCCACAATTGAAACAAGGTTTAGGGCAATCCCCGGGTTATGATGTGTTTGGCATTTGTTACACTTTGGTAGAGTACCGGCGTAACCTTTCTTTTCAGTCGGACCCGCAACATAGGCCCGTGCAGTTTCTTGTCTTTTGGGTGGTGGTTGGTTGGCGTTGTTACCTTGGTTGTCATCCCATTTCCTTTTGTTGTTGTTGTTCTGGTAATTGTTGGTGTTATTGTTGTAGTTACGGTTTCGGTTGAAGTTATTGTTGTTGTTGTTGGCGGGTGTCACTTTCTTCAGAACTTGAGCTATGAGCTTTTGAGACATCCTGATTGCCTCATCAAGAGTTTGCGGATCAAAAGAAATCACATCACCACGGATGCTTTCGGGCAATCCACCAATGAAATTCTCTACCAATTTTTCATCATCAGGCACCATAGATGGGCATAGAGCAGCTAACTCTTGGTACCTCCGAATGTAAGTCTCAATATCATTACCCACAGTTACCAGATCATAGAACTCCACCTCTAACTTCTTCACTTCGGTTCGTGGGCAAAACTTCTTAGTTACCAACTTTTTGAACTCGTCCCATGTGACCTTGTAAGCATTCTCCATCCCTATGGGCTTTGCATAGGAGTTCCACCACGATAAGGCTTGATCACGAAGCGTACTCACGGCAAACTTAACCTTGGAATCATCCGGACAGTTGCATAAGATAAACACGGATTCAGTATGTTCGAACCATCGAACCATGGCAGTAGCCCCTTCAGTACCCTTATACAAAGTAGGATCTCCACTCTTGAAATCCTTGTAAGTACATTTCTTCCCATTGGTTCCGTTGCTAGCTTCTCCCGATGTCCCTATCCGAGAAGCATCTTCGGCAGCTCTTGCGGCAACAGCGGCTCTTTCAATTTCTAGAGCTTCGGCTACACTATCCCTAACGAGCTTCCGGATAGCAGCCTGAGTCATTTCTGGGGTAGTCGTTGCAGCAGCCTTGGCTTTTGCTTTCCTAGGTGCCATAATTCTGGTACATCACAACAGAATACATCAACAACAATCATACTAGAAATGATTATCGTACAAAATATATACAACCACAACATGTATATATATATCCACCACAAGTGTAAATACAATCACGATATGTACAACCACAACATGTACAACCTCAGCGTGTATAAATACAACCATGAGTACTCGTAATAGCAACGATCATTGTTCACTAGGTATACCACCACAACCATGCGTATATCCTCATAACACATGAATACAACACTTAAAAATTTTGGTCTACATTGACCGGTGTCATAGATAGCACAACCATACCCATATAGTAAAGTCAATACTTGGGGATCTCGTTGTACAACAATCAAAATACCACAAGTTTCTTTGAACCACGCCACACTTCCCGTGGCCAAGATGATAGTAAAAGCGAGTAAAGGTAAAAGCTAGGATGATGTCCTGAAGTGAGGTCCGGGGTTGTGCATCGATTCATGTCTGAGATAATGTAGATTCCAATCCATCCTTGAGGAATCTATAGATGTTCCTGTTGAGTCCGTGATCTTGGTGTCATCCACAAGATGTTATCTAATTCATGTCAAGTGAGAATGGGAAAAAGGAAATGACAATGGTCGTACTGAAAGGCAAGGTTAGACTCCCGAATCTCGAAGGTCTCGGTGTCATATCTGATTGGTGGGGTGTTGTTACGATGACCAATGATGAAATCCAACTCATCGGTTTAGAATGTGATGTAATCAAACTTGGTAATGAAGAGGGAGTTGTGAAGAGTTCTCTTGTGGTGGTGTAATATTGCTCAAAGCATCTTGTTGGTTCATTATGTCATGGAAGTATGAGTCGATTATACCTGAGATAGTATAGAGTCTTTGCGAGGAATGCCACTCTTTGGCGATTTGTTGTTGCTCTTGTTTGGTCTGTGGGGCATCCAAACCTTCATGTGTAGTCTCAATTAGTTAGAGATCATCATCTAACGATGAAGAGTAGTAGGTTGTCTAACAGTAAGGGCTCTCGAACTCTCATCAACCTTAATCTATAAGGTGGTGTAGTGTCCTTAGTGGTAGATGGTAATGGTGTATCAAACCATGTACGCTTCTTAAGCGGTAAGTTAAGTATGTGAGTAGAGTCCCTGAAATGTGATGGTATAAATGGGGTTCCATATGATGATGATGAAGTCGATGGTGATAATACTGAAGGAATCACTACCTTCTTTTACGCTATCTTGCGATGTCTAAGCGGTAAAACTGGAGTATGCACTATGGGACGACCAATAGTGGTATGAGTAGTTGATACTGGTGGTAATACATGAGTAGTGAGTGTTCTAATAGTGAGGGAATGAAGATATACTATCTTTCTTGCAATAAACATTCTAATAGGTCCATAAGGACTAAGCATGTACGTCTTATCAAATGGTATACTCTGTATGGGCTGAAGTAATAGGGACGTCCCGATCGTCTTGCGACGTCGGAACATAAGAGTTGGATTCTGCGGAAACCGGAATAGTATGGGATGATGAATCTGTAGGTGCACGAGTAACCAAAGGTGGTGCAATAAGTGAAATCTGAGGAGTAGGTGCAACAATGGGAGTAGTAGAAGACATAGCGTCCTCGATGTAAACATCAGAAAATATAACAATAGTGCGGGAATTGGAAGACATATCTCAGTGGCAACAATACAAAATGAAATGAATAACCCATGTAATGAATCCTCACAAATAATAATGTGCACTTATGATGTAATGATGAGACGCTACCGTTGGGGTAGTTATAGTCTAGGGTATGAGGACAACCTAGTTCGCTATAACCATTGCTCTGGTACCAATCTGTCACACCCTGAATTTACCTGTTAATGGCAGCGGAATTGAATACCTTGGTGTGACTTTCATGGCGTCTCATACAATGGATATATTGAACGACCTAAAGTGTCGTTTTGAAAATACACGTTTGATCATAAATAAAATCAGAGTTTACAAAACATAGGTCCCAAATGATGTTGCAAGTTTAAAAACAAAACCATAGTAGATCAAACGGTTACATAAGTGCATGAAAATAAGTGATGCAAGTCGACCCCGCGACTCCAAGATGGTCCAATGCATGCCCACATGATAGCTAATAACCTGAAAATACATTGCTAAAAACGGTCAACATAAAGTTGGTGAGAGTTCATAGGTTTAATAAAATGAAATTATACGATAGCCACAAGTATAAAGTGTATGACATAAGTCACATAAAAATGATTGTACAATAGCCTTAAGCTCATGACCCCGACGCTGTGACTGAATTCTTTGGAGCCCCTGGGAGTGTTTTGCCAGACACTCAAATGAAAAGACATGAAATGCATCCGCTATCGGTTGTTGGTCAAAGCCAACACGGATGGAGGCGTCACCCTCGATAGATCTATCCACTCACTCTCGCTTAAACATAATTAACGGTTCATGATTATATGGGGACTTTCAATTGGCAACAAGGTAACTTAATCTATGTACAGGAAGTCTGATACTTTGGCTCGTATGGAAAACAGTTGCAATGTATTCTCCCCCGTGGGATTTGAAAACAATAATAAAATGTATACGGGGCTATGAAAACTCACCTGAAGTGATGATACAACAATGCTATGAAATCGGAATACTTGGAATAATTGAAATACTGGAACACTTGGAATACTTGGCAATAACAAGGCGCGAACACTAGCCGCTACCTAAAA
Organism: Artemisia tridentata subsp. tridentata; assembly: GCA_021014915.2. Classification (NCBI taxonomy): domain Eukaryota; kingdom Viridiplantae; phylum Streptophyta; class Magnoliopsida; order Asterales; family Asteraceae; genus Artemisia; species Artemisia tridentata. The sequence continues at coordinate 208,684,513 of CP139508.1, read as the reverse complement.
TGAATATGCATAATCTACTTAGATTATGAGGCAATGTAGTGCATGTACATGTATATGTAACCTATACCACTCGTACTTTGAAAATATAGTTATCGTTAATATGTAAAGTTTCTCCAAAACTTGATATAAATATGTTAACTTGTTTCGTCAAAACTAGTCATGTAATAAAGTGTATAAAACGTTCGTGTTAGTATCGGCGTTTTGAAAACATGAAATGTAATATGATAGTCGTGTTAATAAGTCTTTGATCGTACGTGTTCCAACGGGTAAGAATTACGGTTCTCCATAGTCGTTACGTGAAAAATATAGTTTCTAGTACGTAAACATTTTCTAGTTAAAAAGCTGTCAAAATAAAAGGTATATTATCGATGTTTAAACGCGTGTATCTTGTTCGTTATTAGCTCGTTTTCGACGTTCTTTATATCCGTGGGTTCGTATAAACATGTACTAATATATTTTCAGTAGCTCGGGTCATCTAGGTCGCGTTAAACGCCTCAGTTTGTCCGTCGAAAGATACCAAACAGCATGCAGTTTTCCGGAAAATTAGTTTTCGTCGTTAAACTTTGAAAAATCATATCTCCTTCGTTATTAACTCGTTTTTATCCCCGTTTTCGGCCACGGCTTCGTCTCGGAATGTATTTTCTAAATATTTGGCCAAAAATTATCTCACACCCACTGATTTTCCCACGTTTCACTTTTAGGGACAGAATGTTTTATATACTTGTTAAAACTTGATTTTCCAGTTAGTAACTTGTCCAAAAATGTCACAAACAACAACCAATCTTTCTAAAACTCACCATATATCTTTTTAAAGTGTCAAGGGTCCTAAACATCATCATCCATGTAGATCTAACAAGGATCTAAGTATAAAACACTTCTAGGGCTCATAACTTGCAAAAAGATTTAAAAGGAGTGGTATAACTAACATATACATATAGATCTTGCATAAAAATGATATGAACATTATATTAACTTGGAAAAATTATGAAGATGAGTTTTGACAACTTACTTGAAAGATTAGTGAGCAAATGAGGATGAAAACCTAAGAAACCTTTGAGTTTGTATTTCAAAACCCTTAAAGGAATACTAGTGAGACTTGATTATGGATTGATCTTGAAAGTTTGATGTTTTCTTCCTCTTGTTCTTGTTTAGCCGAACATACACACACACATATGGGTTGAGAGAGTTTCTTGAGATATTATGTAAAAATGAAGTGAAAATGTGGTAGTTAACTATATATTTTAGACAAGAATTAGTGTGCATTAATTGTGAAGTGAAGTTGCAACTTGATGTGTCTTGGGGGGTTGTGAGGCCGGCGCACAAGGAGAGAAGGAGGGGGGGGGGGGCCTCTTTTTGGATTAAACCATGTGATGATTACATGTTTAAGTGTTTAATTTAATTAGTTTTAGGTGTAACCGGGTACCGTGTTTGCTAGAAATAAAATTTAACGGAGTTAGTCGGGACTTGACGAAGTCATAAAAATTACAAAAATATGTTGGGTACAAATATTGGGTGTTCGGGTAATTATTGTTTAGTTTTTACAAAAACCGTCGTAATTATATTAAACGTACGATATAAATTAAATAAATTTGCAAAATACTGGGTAAATGAATTTTAAAATTTTCTTGATATTAAAATGAGTATAAAAATATGTCGGGACCATCGTGGGGTTTGTCGGACGTGTTAGTCATATTTATTGATCGCGCGTTGACGTTTTAATTAAAAGTAATTATACGTAATACGTCGAATGTAACAAAAATATTAATTTGATAAACCTACGAGTGGTATTGTATGAAAATGGAAATCTGATGATATGCAGACTATTCCTAGTCCGTATGCAGTGTTCCTACTGATGATGCATGAATTTCGCAGTCAAACCAAACCGGTTACGCGAATATGAATACCCGTAAACTACGTTTACGCTGAAATGAATAATGAACATGAATAGTGATTCCCTCCCGGGGATGAATAGTGTCACATGAATAGTAAAATTCCTGAACGCTTCTCGAAGTCTCAAACTGACTCCAAAAACGATGAATAGTGAAATGATGAATAGTGATTGGTGAATAGTAAATGATGAATAGTAACTGATGAATAGTGAATTGTCGTGGTTAGGAAAGTGACCTGAAATCTCGGGTTGTTACAGTAAGCTGCAACAACATGCATAAGACGCATCTATAAATTCTTAGAGACTGCTAAGCTGATTAAATATCTGAAAGTAATTGCATCCATAATAGGAGAGTATGTTTCTTCATAGTCAATTCCTGGCCTTTGAGAAAAACCTGGAACTACAAGCCAAGCTTTATATCTTATAACTTCATTTTTCTCATTTCTTTTTCGAACGAAAATCCACCTGTATCCTACGAGCTTCATGCCTCTAGGTGTGGTAAGAATAGGCCCAAAAACTTTCGTTTATTAAGTGAATTTAATTCAGCTTGCATAGCATCTTTCCATTTATCCCAATCATGTCGATTTTGAAAATCAATTATAGATTTTGGTTCGGGATCATCATCTTCATTCATAATATCGCTTGCTATGGAATAAGAAAATATCTCATCAATATCTCCTATTTCATTTCAGTCCCATAAGATATGTGTTTGACTATAATTGATTGACATTTCTTTATTGATATCATTCATTTCTTCCTCGAGTGAGGTTTTGATATCCTGTGTTCCATCGAGAAAACTTTCCTCATGGCTAGTTTTCTCTTTAGGCCATTTACTTTTACGAGGATTTTTATCTTTTGAACCAGTCTTCTATGTTTAAGGCATTTTTGAGATTCTTGAGCGATGTTATCACCAACTTGCTTATTTGGTATTTCAATTCGAGCTGGGGCATTAGCAGCTGGTATATGTTACTTAGTCACTCTTTTTGTATCTGTAAATGCATCATGTAACAGATCTGCGATTTCTTGTAAAAGCATTATCTTTTGAATCTCGATTTCACATTGCTTTGTTAGAGGATACAGATATGTTGGGAATTAAACCAACAGTTAGTACTGCCAGGTATAAATTAGTACTGATGAAGATTTACTGAAGAATACACTAACAATAATAATTCAGTTAGTACTGCTAGTACAAGAAGTGAGTACTGGTTATAAGATAAAGACAGAAAAGCGTGTGGATAAATATAGAATAGATATGATGTATATCTTATTATTATAGATTGATACGTATAATAGTTTACTTATAAAGGACTCCTTATGCTATAAAAGGAGATAGGTTAGGTTTTATGTACGCATTTATTGATAGAGCTTCAAGGTTTTTGTAACCCTAGTGATATTGTGGATCACTCGTAATATATTAAAGCTAATCGTTTGGTTAAACATTGTGTTCTTACTTTTACGGTTACATTCATACAATCACATACATCACCGAAAACATAATCTTCTAAGTGCTTTGTAGTAAATTCCTCGTGCTACTTAGCATATACTCAAAGTATCTTCAACACAAGCCGTGTGTTTAGATCCTCTTAAGTGGTATCAGAGCCAAGTTCTGATACTTTGAATTAGAAGATCCAGAAGTACTTACTCTCTTGCAACCAAGAAGATGGACATGGAAACTTTAAGCCCAGCCGCACGTTTTCTTTTCGTGTGCGGCAGGTTATAAGCAGGGCGACGGGTTTGGGTATGAGTGAAGAGACTTTTGGACTTAGAAGACCTTGATAGTTATTCTGAAGTAGAAGTCATTAGAAGGATTGCATTTGCAGACTTAGTATTTAGTTTTGTTTCATTCTTAACCTTATAATGTTAGTATCTCATTTGTAACCTTGATATTTTATTGTATTACTATTGAAGTATGCCTTGTTTGATCTGATATGAAACCATTAACGTGACATCTTTACCCTTGCCGGGTTGGGGTGTTACAGAAACACTACAAACCTCAATCATTGCCAAACTCACCATGCTGAAACAAAACGAGTATGATCTATGGCGGCTCAGAATTGAGCAATATTTCATGGTGCAAGACTATGCACTATGGGATATCATTATCAATGGTGGTTCCTTCAAACCAACGACTTATGAAGAAACACATGCTCATGGTTCCAAGACCACAAAACTCAACACTGAACCAGTCACTAATGATGAGAGAATCAAGAAGAAGAATGATAAAAAGGCTAGGAATTTGTTACTCAAGGCAATTCCTAATGATCAGGTGTCGAACTTTAGCCATCGTGAGACTGCAAAGAAACTCTTTGAAGCAGTTGTGGATAGATTTGGTGGTAATGAAGCCACCAATAAGGCACAAAGAACTTTACTGAAGCAGAGCTATGAGAATTTTAGTGCCATAAGCACTAAAACTCTTGATCAAGTTTTTAACAGGCTATAGAGAATTGTGAGCCAACTTGCTGGTTTGAAGATTGTAATTCCATCAGAAGACCTAAACTTAAAGTTTCTCAATAGCTTGTCTTCTGAATGGAACACTCATGTTGTGGTTTGGAGCAACAAGCCAGAATTGGAGAAGATGATACTCAATGAATTGTACCACAATCTTAAGATTGTTGAACAAAAGGTGAAGAAAGGATGAAGCACCAGTTCTATGCCTGGAAATATGGCATTTATATCATCCCCCAACAATAGCAGTACTAAGAATGATGAAGACCATCTATGCTTTTGTGTCAGAGCAATCAAGTGGGTTACAGATCTACAATGAAGACCTTCTTTAAATTGATGAAGATGACTTGGATGCTATGGACTTGAAGTGGCAAATGGCTTTATTAAGCATCAGGGCAAAAAGGTACTTTCAAAGAACTGGAAAGAAGCTTACTCTCAATGGAGGGGATGTTGCTGGATATGACAAGTCCATGATGGAGTGTTATAATTGTCACAAGATGGGACACTTTTCCAGAGAGTGTAGGAGCCCCAGACAACAAAATAACAAGGGTCATGGGTTCAAAAGTCAACAGGGAAGCAGAAGAATAGTGAATGTGGAAGACACTTCTTCCAAAGCAATGGTAGCTGTTGATGGAGCTGGCTTTGACTGGAGCTTCATGGAAGAAGAGGAGGAACTAGCCAACTTGGGATTAATGGCCTTCTTAGACTCGTGATACCTAGCAAAACACATGTCGTAATCCTAACACACTTAGTCATTTGTATTATCTCTTACACCTCTTCACTTAAGAAGAAGTAATCAACTTGATTACTTTAGAACAAATGGCTTCCTCACATTAGAGGAAGTAACCAATTTGGCTACTCAAAGAAAAATGGCCTCATTAAATTCAATCTAATGCAAGATCATTACACATACACAAACTTAACTAATATGAAATGTGACTCATGCTTTCCTAACCTCCTCAAGAAGGCTATAAAATTTATTATCATTCAAAAACTTATTTATGTAAACCGTGAAACTACTGGGCCCTTATTTTGTAAACTTTGATATTCATATCATTCGAATGATAAATGTTTTAAAAATGACACCATTAGAGTTCATTTTCTATTGATATAACTGTTGTGCCGTCGAGTAACACCCAGTTTGAATTCCGCTGCGTATCACAAAATTGGGGGTGTTACTGAATGGTATCAAAGCTATAGTTATAGCGAAACGGGTCTAATTAAGACCTAAACTATAACCTCTTTTACACAAAAATATTTTATATCCTTTCGCTCTCCGTGCCTTCCATCCTCTAGACGATTATGTGACTTTTAGGCATGTTATGCTACACAAAAATACTAGTGTATACACACTCGACATACTTTCGATCATTCTATATAAACGATGTACTAAACATATCTGCGTATGCCTATTCAAAGGCATTATTATTGGGTAGACATGTCAAGTTTTCTTTAAGAATCTTAAGAGATTTTAAAGAATATATATACACACTCGACATACTTTCGATCATTCTATATAAACGATGTACTAAACATATCTGCGTATGCCTATTCCAAGGCATTATTATTGGGTAGAGATGTCAAGTTTTCTTTAAGAATCTTAAGAGATTTTAAAGAATTATGGCGGAATAATATCGTTAGGACCTAAACAGGATAGTACTTCTAAGGAATAAAGAGAAGAATCGATGACTATTCCAAGATAGTAGTTCGGATTATCTCATGTATGAAAACTTCAAGAATGAAATAAGGTAGTATAAATAAGATCTTAAGATCTCACTGAGTGGTAAGATACTATCGTGTATAGATCTTTTTAATGAATTCTGGTGATTATCGGGTTCAAGTTCATACTTATGTCATTTCGGATATAAATAAGCCCACTTATTTATAATTCTTTATTTATATAGAGAGGCGTCCCAAACAATGTAAACAAAGGAATATAAACTTATGGTTCGGTTATTTACAATTTTTTTATTTAAATGAAAATGCGTCCCAATCCATTCAAATAACGACATTATAAATCATCCTACCCAAGAATTCCCGACACAACACTCATACTTAACAGGTGAGTTAAAAAGCGATGTAGTACGAGATGACGTAGGGGTTCCGAGAGTACAGAATGCATATTCACACTCATATTCACACTCATTTTCGTGTAGCATAACATGCATAAAAGTCACATAATCATCTAGAAGATGGAAGGCACGGAGAGCGAAAGGCTAATAAAATATTTTTGTGTAAAAGAGGTTATAGTTTAGGTCTCAATTAGACCCGTTTCTCTATAACTATAGCTCTGATACCAATCTGTAACACCCCCAATTTCGTGATATGCAGCGGAATTCAAACTGGGTGTTACTCGACGGCACAACAGTTATAACAATAGAAAATGAACTCTAATGGAGTCATTTTTAAAACATTTATCATTCGATTTATATAAATATCAGAGTTTACAAAAATGAGGTCTCACTAGTTTCAAGGTTTACAAATTACTTTAAATGAGTTTTCGAATGATAATAAAATTTATAGCCCTCTTGAGTGTCCATGCTCCTCCGTACCAGCCTCGTTCATTATACCTGAGATACATGCTTTAAACAGTCAACACAAAGGCTGGTGAATTCGTAGAGTTTATAGTTAAATTGTTGAACACAATATTCGTAGTGTGAGCTATAGACTCACACTCATAGTTGAAAACAAAATAGTCATTATTGCACTAATACCGAAAACGTTAACAACGTATCAGTAGAAATTCATATAATATTAACACGGGCCCTAATAGGTAATTTGCCATTTATACCTAGAGTTCTTCAAATAGAGTGCGTTTGTTTACCGGACTTGGTCAAACAGACGGGATTTGTCATGATGCTAGGGACTTAAGTTTGGCAATAGTGGTACTTAGTGCAAATAATACATTCAGATATATCATACAATTTCAAAGCAATGTATTTGGTTTAAAAATAGCATGTATCCCCCAAGGGTTTATAAAACAGTTAAGTAGGTGCAAATAAAATAACGAATGTGCCGAGAAAGTCCTACGAGCAATCTAAAAGTATATGTTGCGTCTTAGGTTCTAAAGTAACATCGTAAATATATAAACATGCTTTATATAGTTATTACATTAATTATGTTGTTTGCTTAATTATTCGGTAATTGAATTAGTTTGTAAAGTGAAACATGTGTTTAGAGTTAGTTTCGACACTTTAAAACAAGTTACGGTTTCTAATTTACAAGTTATTCGGTAATTGAGTTCTATGTCGTTTTTATTAGTCTAGGTGTCCGAATTTGTTATCCCGAGATAAGTGGGTATATGAATGAGTAAACGAGTTCATTTTTCCGATATTCGGTCCTACCACGTCGATTTTTAAGCAAAAGTGGTCAAGTAATACTAAATGTAATGGTTAGAATTTTTAGTTTTTGTTTTCCCGTCTTAATCTATTCCTTATTTCTAAACCGTAAAGGGTTATGACTTGGTTCTTATGTCGTCGGAAAGGGTTTTAGATAAATTTTTTAGATTTGTAGGTCCCATGGTCTCTAAAGTTACCTAGCTAATGTGAAATTACTAACTTATCCTTAAATAAACAAGCCGTTTGCTTCTGCAACTTATGGTCTCACGGAAATGGCCATAAGTTGGCCTATACAACTCCGTTTTACGCTCGGTTTTCAGTTGCGTTTAAGTTAGGATGTTATCTACAACTTTTATGTTTTGACCAACAGGTGGTTATATGCAATTTTTACGAGTTTTACACGTTTGAAAACTGTTACTCAGATTATGACATGTTTTTCCGTTTCGACTCTAGTTTAATCATCGGGATGAGTTACGGCATGAGCCACCCGAGAAAAGGACCACAAGACATCCATCTATAAGCCTATGTTTTTACCTAAGTTTCACAGTTTACGAATTTTGCCTAGTAATTCCATTTATACCCCTGTATAAAAACTGTTTTGCAATACTAGTCCTTTTCGATGTTTCTAGTGTTTTAGTCCGATTCACCAAGCATAATCAAGTATAATAAGCATACAAAACATATTAAATAAATTTTATACAAATATTTACAGAAATAAAATAGAGATGTATAGGGTTTTCTTACAATACTTGTAGGTCCACTAGATATGGATCCAAGTAGCCTTGTAACTTGTTAGATGACTTGTGTATAAATCAAATCAATCTAAGTAAGAAACTCTAATACTTTGCTTATTGTTAATGCGGAATCTTAACAACAAACAATGAAGAACACAATGTAAACTAACTTTGTATTTTCTATTAACTTTCACCAATCGTACGTACTTTCTCACACATAAGCTAATGCCTTAGGGTTCCTTTTATACACCAAAGAAACTGTTGATATAAATAATGCCTAAAGGCATTATCAATACTTACTCATACCTCTATGTTTTGATCATCACAAAATGTAAACTCATTAAACATAAACTTAATAAATAAACAAGTATTTAGTTGTAATTATTCACTTCTACAACTCAAATCACTTAAGGTATGAATGAACTAATGCTTAATGCATTATATGATCAAAGGAACATTTTCTTAATCACTAGATTTTTTATAAAATGTCAAAAACATTTTATATCTTTTAGAAAAACATTTCTGGTAATAAATAAAAAGGTTTAATTCATTATAAATTTATGAATTCAAATTTTCAACCAAAATTGGTAAAAATATTCTAGAAAAACCTTCCCCACAAAAAGACAAATCTGGGCAACGGCTATGAGGGGCGGCCCCCTTAATTTTACTAGGCAGCCCATCAAATAAGTGGAAGATTCATTAAATTAAGAGGACCGCCCTCCCTATTTAAGGGGGCTGGCAAGCTCCTCTAGGCTTCCAGCTGTCCAGATTTTTACCTATAAATACCAGCCTTCCCCTGGACTTTTTCTCACCTTTTGCACACTAAAACTTTCTGTTCTTAATCCTCTCTAATTCTTGTAAATTCTTTCTAAAATCCTTTGATCATATCTTCTTAAGCATTGGTTTCCAAGTGATCCAAGCTTCCTCCATTCAAGTGCAAAAGAAGAATACTCCTTCATCAACTCGAGAAGAAGTATTGCAACTTAGTCACCTAAGTTGTTTGTGTCATCATTCATTTGTATCAAAGTTGTGTATATTTGTTAGATAGTTGTGTGAATAATTGTTTGGGATAGGTTAGTGTGTTAGTAGTGAAGTTTTGTAGTTAAGGTGTGTAAGTAGTGAAGGTGTGAAGAAGTAGAAGTGTACATAGGTTGTGCTAGGTTGTGAAGAAGGTGTGAAGTCATAGTATAGAAGTTGTGAAGTAGTCGTGAAGTAGTCGTGAAGAAGTCGTGAAGAAGAGGGTGTGATTAAGTCGTGTATAAGTTGTGAAGGTGTGATTAAGTCGTGTATAAGTTGTGAGATTGGTTCTAGCTACGATTAGAACCCGACATCTAGCTTTGTGTCGTTAAGCCGGTGTAAGCTAAAGTTGTGTAAGGTTTTCTCCGCCATAAGGGAGCTTGTTGACATAGTGAAGAAAACTCTCGAGTTAGGTGCTCGGGGAGTGGAGTAGGGCAAGGAAGGTGTCCTTGTAGCCGAACCACTATAAATCTCTTGTCTCTCGGTTAGATCTTTCCATCTCTATCTTTCATTTCATTTTATTACCTTACTTACATTGCTTACTTATATTTACTTATATTTGTTCATATTGTTCAAGAGTTGAGTTCACATAACTTCGAATCTAAGTTTTCAAAACTAAACAAAGTTTTCATAATAAAATTAAAAAGACGTAAAACTATTCAACCCCCCTTCTAGTTTTCCACAATTGGTATCAAGAGCCACGTTAAATAAGATTTTTAAAATAAATTGTATTTTAAAACTTGAAACGAACTATGGAATCCGAAAAATATTTAGAAGGACAATCTATGCAAAGGCCACCACTATTTGAAAGTGATGATTTTCTTTATTGGAAAAATAGATTCGAAACTTATGTGAAATCAAAAGATCTTGATATTTGGCATGTTATTACCCATGGTGATTTTCCCCCTATTCAAAATAATCCTATAACTAAAAGAGATGAAATTGTACATTTTTGAAAAACAAAATAATGATTTGAAAAGGAAACTAGCAAAAAATAATGAGGCTAAAATGGTTATTTATAATGCACTACCACGTAAAGAATATGAACGAATTTTTATGTGTCAAACCGCAAAAGAAATTTGGGAGTCTCTTTTAATCACTCACCAAGGTAATAGTCAAGTCAAAGACAACAAAATAGATCTTCTTGTTCAACAATATGAACAATTTACAATTCCTGAAGAGGAATCTATTGATATTGCATTTGCTAAATTTAACACTATTATCACAAGTTTAAAAGCACTTGATGAGGCTTTTTCTAGCAAAAATTGTGTAAGGAAATTTCTTAGGGCATTACATCCAAAATGGCGCGCGAAGGTCACGGCTATTGAAGAATCGAAGAACTTGATGACGTTATCGCTTGATGAACTTATCGGCAATTTGAAGGTCCATGAAGAAATTATAAAAAGAGACTCGGAAACGGTCAAGAGCAAGAAAGATCAAATAAAATCACTTGCGCTAAAAGTCAAAAAGGAAGTTAGTGATGATGATGGTTCAAGTGTCAATAGTGAAGACGAAGAATATGCAATGGCCGTTAGAGAGTTCAAGAGATTCTTTAAGAGACGAGGAAGGTTCACAAGACAACCACGAGATGAAAGAAGATCGCTTCAAAGAAGTAGGAATGATAACTACGGGAAGAGAAAGTGCTTTAGATGTGGAAGTCAAAACCATCTCATTGGCGAATGTCCGAAGCCACCGGGTTATGATTACCAAAGCGCATTTGTTAGCGGAGCATGGAGTGATAGCGACAAAGACGAAGCGGACAAAGCAAATGAAGAAAAATGTCTTGTGGCTCAAGCCAGTGATGAAATTTGTCTAGGAATTAATTTGGAGCCCGACGAATGGATTAATGATAGCGGATGCTCGAAGCACATGACGGGGAATCGCAAGCTATTCTCCTCCTACAAAGCATACAACGGAGGTAACGTTATTTTTGGTAGTGATATTCGTGGTAAAATCATTGGCAAAGGTACGATTTCTCAAGACTCTCTAACTATTGAAAATGTTGAGCATGTAGATAATTTAACATACAACTTGCTTAGTATAGGACAAATATGTGATAATAAGTGTAGAGTTACTTTTACCGATAGAGATAGCAAAATAGTTAAGGACGGAAGAGTTATAGGTAGAGGAATTAGGAAAGGTGGCGTATATGTTATGAAACTAGGAAATAAACCGGAAGATAAAATAATTCTAGCAACCTTAGATGAAAACTCTACATTGTGGCATAGAAGATTAGGTCACACTAATATGCAACAAATACAATCCCTAGCCTCTAAGAATTAGTTAGAAATTTGCCAAACCTAAGATATGATCAACATTTTTGTGATGCCTGTAAAATAGGAAAACAAGCACATGCTAGTCATAAAGCTAAGAACATAGTCTCCACTACTAGATGCCTAGAATTATTACACATGGACCTTTTTGGTCCATCCGCTGTGCGGAGTTACGGAGGTAACCGTTATACCTTAGTAATTGTAGACGACTATTCACGATACACGTGGACTAGATTTTTAAGTGATAAAACCGAAGCCTTTAATAAGTTTGAAATATTTAGTAAAATGATTCAAAACAAACTAGGATGTTCTATAGTATCTATTAGGACGGACCATGGTCGGGAATTTGATAATGAAGTGCAGTTTGGAAAATATTGTGATTTAAACGGAATATCTCACAATTTCTCCGCTCCTCGCACTCCGCAATAAAATGAGTCTCAATTAGGCGAATTTTAGGAAAAACCCCATATGAGTTATTAAGAGGTAGAAAACCTAATCTAAATTACTTTAGGGTATTCGGGAGCAAATGTTTTGTTCTCAATACAAAAGATTACCTTACTAAGTTTGATCCTAAGTCGTACGAAGGAATTTTGTTAATTCAAATATCGTTCCAAAAACGTTATTTCTATTCTTCGATCTTACTTAGTTTTGTTAATGACAAATACAAGGCATATATTTTAGCAAATTATAAATACTAGCTTAAGTTTCTTAACTACACATTTTGCACTTCACAAAATAACCAAGAATTACAAGTTTGCTTATTTTGTAACTTATTTCCTTAAAAGGAAAATTTATTTCAAAAAACATTCCATGACATCATTGCATACATCACATATGATATCTTTGTTAGATCTTGAAATATCTTGTTTAGATTTACAAGTTACATAGTTGACATTTGAGGATTTTGGAAGATTTGGTAAGATATGGAAGATTTGGAAAGATACACCAAATCTATTAGCTGTCAACACCCACGGATCCAATTGCAATGAAGTACGGATCCCTTTTATGGGATCCGTGGGATCCGTGAGCTGTTGATCAGCTTGCCTATAAATAGCAAGCTGATCATTTGGCTCACTCATCACTTACATTCATAATATACTCATATACATTCTGTATAGATCTCACTAACATCATTTCATACTTGCATTTCACTTTGATCTTCCTTTTTGTAGAAAAGAGTTCAAGTGTACAAGGATCTACAAAACCGTAATCCTTAAAGTCTCATTACTGTCACATTGTAATAGTTAGCATATATCATCATTTATCATTTGTAATCAGTGAGTGTGGTTAGTGTTTTAGTCCTCAAAACACAAAGAGTGTCGGGAGTGGTTGTACCCTTGTAAAGAACCAAACGGGAGTGGTTGTACCCTTGTAAAGAACCAAACGGGAGTGGTTGTACCCTTGTAAAGAACCCGGTGTTTAGCTTAGTACCGGAAAAAGAAGTAAGCGACGTGTAAAGGTGTTCTCCGCCTTGTAAGGGAGGTTGTTTCTTAATGAAAGATAAACTCTCGAGTTAGAGGCTCGAGGAGTGGAGTAGGGCAAGGAAGAGAGTCCTTGTAGCCGAACCACTATAAACAACCGTGTTGTGTGGTTTGATCTTTCCTCTCTTTACTTTTGTTTATATTGCTTGATTATTTGTTTGTGCTTTGATTCTAATTATTCACATAAGTTACAAAAGGATTAAAATTTTAAAACCGTAAAACTATTCAACCCCCTTCTAGTTTTCCACAATTGGTACTAGAGCGGGTTACTTAAGAATTTTAAAATAAATTGTATTTTAAAACTTGAAACGATCAAATGGATTTTGAAAACTTTAAAGAAGGGCAGTCTATACAAAGACCACCACTCTTTGAACCATATTGTTTTATATATTTGAAAAATCGTTTTGAAACATATGTGAAGTCAAAGGACATAGATCTGTGGTATATAATTGTTGACGGTGATTACAGACCTATTAGTAATGATATCTCGGGTGGTCGGGATGAAGGTGCTTCTCTTACTCGTCACAGTGATGAGCAAAAGAAACTAATTGAAAAAAATAACGAAGCTAAAATGATTCTTTATAATGCCTTAACTAAGAAAGAATATGAAAGAGTTTTTATGTGTAAAACGGCTAAAGATATTTGGCAATCTCTTATTATCACACATCAAGGGAACTCACAAGTAAAAGATAACAAAATTGATCTTCTTGTTCAACAATATGAACAATTTGTTATTCCCGAAGATGAAACCATTGATTGTGCATTTGCTAGATTTAATACTATTATCACTTCTCTTAAAGCACTTGACGAAACTTTTTCTAGTAAGAATTTTGTCAGGAAATTTCTAAGAGCACTCCATCCAAAATGGAGGGAAAAGGTGACAGCTATTGAAGAATCCAAGGATCTCTCAAGCATGACCCTAGATGAGCTCATAGGAAACTTAAAAGTTCACGAAATGGTCATGGAAAAGGATTCGGAAATTGTCAAAGGCAAAAAGGAGAAGACAAAATCCATTGCCTTGAAAGCCAAAGCCGAGTCAAGTGATGATGAATCTTGCTCCAACAGTGATGATGAAGAATATGCCATGGCCGTGAGAGATTTCAAGAAATTCTTCAGGAGACGAGGAAAGTTTGTAAGACCACATCGTGATGAAAAGAAATCTCTTCGGAAAGACCGTGACGATAGAAAAGGTAAGGTTGACAGGAAATGCTATAGGTGTGGTGACTCCAGTCACTTAATAGGAGAATGCCCAAAGCCCCCGAAGAACAAGTCTCAAAGAGCCTATGTTAGTGGAGCTTGGAGCGATAGTGAAGGAGATGATGATGATGAGCCTAATTACAACGAAATTGCACTAATGGCTCACAAAACAGAAGAGGTACACTCTGATTCATACTCCTCTATAGATGACGAAACACTAGAAGTAGAATACAACAAACTGTGTGACGTCACGTTAAAAATCATAAACAAAAACAAATTTTTGAAAACAAAGACAACAATTTTGGAAAATGAAGTGTTTTGGCTTAAAGAAAAAGCAATAAGAATTGAAAAAGGTAAAGGTATTAAAGAAACTTGTGTTTCATGTCAGGAACTAAAACTTAAACTAGAAACCTTAAGATCCACACAGGAAGAATTGATCAAACAAAATTCTAAGTTTAAAAAGTTTGATAAGAACATAAGTTGTGCAGATGAGATTATGAAAATACAAAAACTACCTCACGATAAAACTGGATTAGGATTCGTTAAACTAGGAACCTTAAGTGACTATAAGCAACAGACTATGAATGAAACTGTGGCAACCAAATTAGACACCCACGGATCTGGCGGATCCAAAAAATTGGATCCGCCAGTTGAACCTAAAGGATCCGTGGGTACTGAGGATGAACAGAAAGTTCAAAAAGTCGACCGTTCCGAATTTGTTAAAGTTACTAGAAAACCCAACACTAATGTAATCAATAATAAACATAAACCAGCAGTGTCATTAGGAAGAGCTCAAACTAGAAACGAGTATAGAGTCAAAACGATTCAACAGAGACCTCAAATGAGTTTTCCCAAACACCCCTTTCCAAAGAGTGTAGCTAATCCACCACATGCTTATCAACATAATTGGAACCAAAACATGCCTAGAAACTTTCATGGTCCTAATTACATGCCGTGGAACAATTGTCCACCATTTCCATGCATGAACCATGGTAATGTCATGTTTAACCTAAACGGACCCATGAGATATTGGGGACCAAATGCTTGAGTCTTTCTTGAACTTAGGTATGCTTGAAAGTTGATCTTGAACCTAATGAATGGATCAAAGATAGTGGGTGCTCAAGACACATGACGGGAAACAAAAGCCTTTTCTCAACCTACCAAGTGTATGATGGAGGTAAGGTCACATTCGGTAGCAAGCTTAAAAGTAAAATCATCGGAAAAGGTACAATCTCTCATGACTCTCTCTCTATTGATGATGTTGCTCATGTGGATAACTTAGGATTTAACTTACTTAGTATAAGTCAATTATGCCGCAAAAAGTATAACGTCCTTTTTAGTGAAAATGGAAGTAAAATACTTAAAGATGGCATAACCGTAGGAAAAGGTGTTTTAAAGAATAATGTCTATGTTATGAAATTAGATAAAACACCTATAAGTAAACTATGTCTTACCTCCTTGGACGAAAACTCTACCCTATGGCATCGACGCTTAGGTCATGCCAATATGAGGCTTATTCAATCCTTATCATCCAAAGAACTCGTTAGGAACCTACCCAAGTTAAGATATGACCAACACTTTTGTGATGCTTGCAAAATTAGGAAACAAGTACATAATAGCCATAAGGCTAAAAACATGGTATCTACAACTAGATGCTTTGAATTATTACATATGGATTTGTTTGGCCGTCGGCCGTACAAAGTTATGGAGGAAATTTTAACACTCTAGTTATAGTAGATGATTACTCCAGATATGCATGGACAAAATTTTTGAAAACTAAAAATGAGGCATTTGATAAATTTGAAATTCTAAGTAAAATAATTCAAAATCAAGTAGGAAACAATATAGTAACTATAAGAACCGACCATGGTAGAGAATTTGACAATGAAACCCAATTCGGTGCCTTTTGTGATGCTAATGGTATTTCACATAATTTCTCAGCTCCTCGAACACCTCAATCTAATGGTGTAGTAGAACGTAAAAATAGAACAATTCAAGAAATGAGTAGGACTATGCTAAATGACCAAAATATACAACAAAAGTTTTGGTGTCAAGCTGTAGATACATCGACTTATATTTTGAATCATGTGTTAATAAGACCATTTCTTAAGAAAACTCCATATGAACTTCACAGAGGCAAAAAGCCCACGTTAGGATACTTTAGAGTTTTTGGAAGCAAATTTTTTATTTTAAATACAAAAGACTATCTCACCAAGTTCGACCCAAAGTCGTATGAAGGTGTATTTCTTGGTTATTCACAAAATAGTAAAGCATATATTGTTTTAAACAAAAAACCTCAAGAGTCGAGGAATCGTTGAATGTAACATTCGACGAAAGTCCACCTCCTCCTAAGACATCACCTTTGGTAGATGATGACTTAGTCGAAAGTCAAATGGTCCAAAATAATGAAAATGTTGAAAGTGATAAAGAAATAGAATCGGCAAAAAGAGAAATAACTAATATCAAAGAAACCAAAAGTCATCCATTAGAAAATGTCATCGGTAAAATAAATGAACGAACATTGAGATCCAAGGCTCAAAATGAAAGTAATTATTTTTGCTTTGTATCAACAATTGAACCTAAAAAAGTAAATGAAGCTATAAACGATGAATCTTGGGTTGTAGCTATGCAAGAAGAATTAAATCAATTCATTAGAAACGATGTTTGGACCTTAGTTCCACAACCTAAAAATCAAACCATAATTGGCACAAAATGGGTATTTAGAAATAAAATGGATGAAAATGGAATAGTGTCTAGAAACAAAGCTAGGCTAGTAGCTCAAGGTTACAATCAACAAGAAGGTATTGATTATGATGAAACTTTCGCACCAGTAGCTAGACTTGAATCCATTAGAATACTACTTGCATATGCGTGTGCACATGATTTTAAATTATATCAAATGGATGTAAAAAGTGCATTTTTAAACGGATTTATAAATGAAGAAGTATATGTTGCACAACCTCCCGGCTTTGCCGACTTTGAATATCCAAATCATGTCTACAAACTTAAAAAGGCTTTATATGGACTTAAGCAAGCACCAAAAGCATGGTATGACCGACTTAAGACCTTCCTAGTTGACCATAAGTACACCATGGGCAAAGTAGACAACACTCTCTTTACCAAGAAAAAGGGATCACATATTATCATCGTCCAGATATATGTGGATGACATTATATTTGGTTCATGCATGACGAGTTTGAAATGAGTATGATGGGGGAACTAAACTTTTTCTTGGGACTCCAAATAAAACAATTAGAAGATGGGATATTCTTCAACCAATCAAAGTATATCAAAGATATGCTTAAAAAGTTTGGTCTTGAAGACTCAAAACCTATGAAAACTCCTATGTCCTCCGAAACTAAACTTACTAAGGATGAAGAAAATGAATCCATAGATAGCACTAAATATAGAGGAATGATTGGTAGTTTACTCTATCTTACGGCTAGTAGGCCGGACATTATGTTTAGTGTTTGTTTATGTGCACGTTTTCAAGAAGATCCAAAAATATCCCATCTTGAAGCCGTTAAACGGATATTTAGGTACATCAAAGGCACTACGAATTTAGGACTATGGTATCCCAAAGGAACGGGTGTAGAAACTATAGTATATGCCGACTCCGACCATGCCGGTGACTATGTTGATAGGAAAAGTACTAGCGGTATTTGTACTTTTGTAGGACATTGTCTCACATCATGGTTCGCTAAGAAACAAACCGCCCTCGCAATCTCAACAACAGAAGCTGAGTATGTGTCCGCAGGAAAAGCGTGTCAACAAGCACTATGGATGAAACAAGCTCTCGTCGACTATGGAATTATTCTCAACGACATTCCTATTCTCTGCGACAACAAAGGAGCAATTGATCTAAGTAAAAACCCAGTCCAACATGCTAAAACCAAACACATTGAAATTCGCCATCACTTCCTTCAAGACAATGTACAGAAGGGAAACATCTCAATTGAGAAAGTTTCCTCTGAAGACAACATTGCCGATATTCTCACTAAACCACTAAAACGTGAACCATTCAACTATCTTAGATTAGGATTAGGACTAATGGAGCCTAGTGAATAGATATAACGTTAGGTTTAATAAGTTTAAGCGAATCACTTCAAAATTGATGTCCTGATCCCGCGGATCCAAACCACTACAAAGGCGGATCCTTTATTAGGGATCCGCCGGATCCGTCGCATGCACAGGCCAATATAATATTTAATATACAACACCAAGTACTATTCATTATCATTCTAAAACATATCACCCTACTGTGTTCGACCCATACTCAATCACCATCACCATTTTGGCCATTTTCTTCCACAAATTCTTGCTTCTAACATCACTGTAAGTATACTAATCGTATTTATACTCCTGATCTGCGTCTAGGATTTCTATTTCATGCACAAAACTAAAACTTGGGGTATATGCATAATTCTTGAAAAATCATGAAGCATATTTGATAAGTTATACTTAAAAACATGTTTCTCTTAGTTAGGAATTGCATCTCATTGCACATTATCTTAATTTGACAAAAACCCCATGAAAATTTTCTAAAAATATTCTCACGACTAGGTAAAATGGTTTTTGAACATTGTTCATACAAATATTAAAAACGTTTAATCATCACTTGCATAATGTCTCTTGAATGCTAAAGGGAATACATAACTAATATGTATTTTCGGGTACATTCAAACGTAGCTACATTGAACTAGGAGCGTTTGGGTTATCTCCCGTTTTAAAAACAAAACTTGCATAAACTTAATTTTCGTGCATCAAAAAGAGTCGAGATAACCGTAACTCCACATTGTCCCCATATAGGCACACACTAGAAATTGTACACTTACGTTAAGATATGTAACTAAAACTATGTATTTTTCTTTGTACTTAGGAAAACCATGCCTCCCGCAACAAACTATGATCACAAACGAACCACTCAATATCTTCCAAAAGTTCACAAAACTAAAGGTTTGACCGAAGCCCAAATAAATATCTTTAAGGCTTTAGAGAAAAAGTATGTCCATGAGGGTAGAGCCGTAGATCCCTCATTTTATGAAGGAACAAATCTTAGGGAGCAACTAGAGAGAATTCACTTTGATTGTCTTCTTGACATCGATGAAAAAATTGTCCCTTGGTTCATACTTGAGTTCTATGCTAGTGTCGGATTAAGTTCCAATGATCAAGGCTACATAAGCCTTCACTTTGTTGTAAATGGTAACCAAACTCACATTCCTCTTGATCAATTTGGTGAAGTGTTAGGCATTCCAAATACGGGTACTTGCATCTATACGGACAAATGGTCCCTGACGGTCTTAGAAACTAATCTCGAAAGGACGACACCATATGTCACTCCTCTCGCCTCAAAAGAAGTGATTAGGGAACATCTCTTCATTCCTAAGAACAATCCCACAAGAATGTTTCGTGGTCGTGAAGTTGCTAGAGATCCATTTGCTATGGAGCTAAATGAACTCAAGCTCGAGTTCAAGAAAATGGAATAGGTCTTAAGGGCAAATGTCATGTGTATGGTAGGAAACCGTGATCACATCAATGCTTGTTTGTGCCACATGATGTACAACATCTCTACTCGTCAACCTTTCAATCTTGCTTATTACATTGCCAAAAGGATGTGTGATATTCCGGTTCATGGAAAGACGACATTGCCTTATGGAATGCTCCTAACCTGACTCTATAGAGCATTTGCACCCATTCATCCAAACTCTTTAGGCTTTGTTCCAGACTACAATGAAATTGATCATACCTTCGTTCCTTTGAGCGACTTTAGGGTGAGTGTTGATAAGGGTAAACATCCACGAGCACCAACATCATCCTCATCATCTTCAATGAGTGAAGATGATGGTTTCCCAAATTCTAGGATTCCTCCTCCAGAATACTTAAGCCACCTTCCTCCAATTCCAAATGAGTCCGCTGAGTATTGCAACATTAAGGGAATGGTGAAGAATCTTGGTCATTGGATGATGAAGTTACACAAAGGCATGAAGAAGTTGAAGAAGAAGCTTAGTTGAAGGAGTGTTTGGATTTGAACAATGTTAAACAATGTGATGTTAAACTTGAATGTGTCTCGACTTTATCTGATACTACTTGTTATGTATGTGTAATAACTAACATTTGCAGGTCGATAACCCTCGTGGTTATAAATTTTCAAGGTTATAGCCTATGTTTGGTATAACTCCTAGAAAGGTAAGTTTCTAAGAACGGATTAAACTATGTTCAATCATGTGTTAATGTTATCATATTTGGTTGTTTTAGTATACATATTATATGATAAATAAGGTCTAGGTGAATTATCGGGTTTTCGTTGAAAAACGTGAAATATGACATATGTTCTGTGAACTTTTAGTATTTGGACCACGGATCTGGCGGATCCCAAAAATTGGATCCGCCAAGGGTTATCGTTGGTTCCGCCATCCGCCAACCTGCGGATTTGGCGGATCCCATACTTTGGTTCCGCGTTTGATCCCATTTGGATCCGCGGGTTCCACAGTAAAATTCTTAAACTTTTTCGACTCATCTCGATTCTTAAATCTTAGTGTTTAGTCTCATTTAGGAATCATTCACTGATTATAAAACACCTTAGAAACATTTAGGAATTCTTAGAAACTTAGGAACAAAATTTCCCACCAAAATTTAAATTTTTGAATTTTGGGTGTGAGTTACCAAACGGATACAAAGAAGGAACCCTTTTTAGGGATCCGTGGGATCCGTAGACACATCAAATCATAAGATTTTCCACTATCCTTATGCATTTACTGCAAATCCTTCATAGATCACTCAACCAAAGCTCAATGGCTTGACTTTTGTTGGCATGATTAGCATAATTTTTAGTTCCAAATCATTAGGAACCAACATCCTTCATTGGATTCACATCAAATCCAA
This sequence comes from Artemisia tridentata subsp. tridentata, assembly GCA_021014915.2. NCBI lineage: Eukaryota > Viridiplantae > Streptophyta > Magnoliopsida > Asterales > Asteraceae > Artemisia > Artemisia tridentata. The sequence continues at coordinate 208,663,258 of CP139508.1, read as the reverse complement.
ACACAAGTTTCTAAATTCCTTCTGTCTATAAATTAGTACCATACTTGATGAAACAGTCACACACTCACCTTCTTCTCTACTTGCATCCTGTACTTATAAGTCACCAAAAGTCTCAATGACAAAGTCAAACAACTCCTCCACATCTAGGCCACCAAAACGGACAGTCCGTATTAGTGTAAAACCATGTTGTTTCATCAACATCCACAATTCATCCTCTGAGGAATCTTCACCACTAAATATCTCTTCACCAATAGCTAGTGAAAATTTCCTCACCTTGTCCACTCCAACTCCCTCACATGTAGTCATAAAAACACCACCTCCTACCATCACTCCTGTAGCAACCACACCACCACCCGCTCCATCACAGTCGGAAAAATCTCAATCTTCACCAACTTCACCAAAACTCCAACCCATGGAACTATTTAGGACACCACCAACTTCACCTCATCCATATCTCCAAGATTTGGAAGATCACCGTCTTATGAACTCAATCAAGCCATGGACCTCCAAACCGTGCTTATGAACTCCATCCAAACACCCTCGACCAATGATCAAGAACAACAACCACCACCACCAAACCATCAATCACCTCCACCACCACCACAACAAAATGAACCAACTCTTCCACCGGGCTTTCCAAGACACGGGTGTTCAATGTGTGAAAGGACCGCCCATCTAGCCGAGAGATCAAATATTTTGGTGCATGAGCTCCAAAATGAGATGCGGTTCATTTTGAACCATATTCTTGAGCGTCTTAACGCCATCTCTCATCCGTCGGAATAGGACTTGCTTGCTCTCCAACTAGATGTTATGTTAGGTTTCTCTAGTTTCCATCTTGTGTTATGGTGTATTTTTAATGTTCTTGTATCATCACCACAATGTGACTTTCTAGTCACATAATTTTCTATTAATGAATGTGATGTTTGTATTATGTATAAGTGATCAAGTAAGTTGCATATTTGATAACTAACATTCTCTTATATAGCTTGTTCATCAATTAATCATGCTTGCATTTGGTACAAAAAGTGGTCAGACACTAACTTTGACTTTTTAAAGTCAAACCTCATTAGTCATATTATTTGGAATATCCATTCTCATACATTGTACTTATTCATAGTGAACTAACATTTCATTTGTAGCACTCACATCATTAGAAAGTATACCTTAGCACTCAAATAATGAGTGGTATACTTCAAGGGGGAGCATTACATTTTCTAACCGTTTGTTTTGTAGGTTCATGCATTATAACCTTGTTACTCCGTCTAGGGGGAGTATAAAATAAGGGGGAGCTTTAAAGTTCTCAAAATCACATTCCGCTACGCTACTTTTTTGTTTCGACAAAAAGGGGAGAAAGGGACTAAGTTTGCATACATCACAGTACATACATCTTTAATTTTTTTTTTAAAATTAACAAACTTAATCTATATTTTTTAAGGACTCATGCTATGTTTATTCTCTTGCTCAAAAATATACCTTATGTTTTGTCATCAACAAAAAGGGGGAGATTGTTAATACAAATATCGTTCCAAAAACGTTATTTCTATTCTTCGATCTTACTTAGTTTTGTTAATGACAAATACAAGGCATATATTTTAGCAAAATATAAATACTAGCTTAAGTTTCTTAACTACACATTTTGCACTTCACAAAATAACCAAGAATTACAAGTTTGCTTATTTTGTAACTTATTTCCTTAAAAGGAAACTTTATTTCAAAAAACATTCCACGACATCATTGCCTACATCACATATGATATCTTTGTTAGATCTTGAAATATCTTGTTTAGATTTACAAGTTACATAGTTGACATTTGAGGATTTTGGAAGATTTGGTATGATATGGAAGATTTGGAAAGATACACCAAATCTATTAGCTGTCAACACCCACGGATCCAATTGCAATGAAGTACGGATCCCTTTTATGGGATCCGTGGGTTCTGTGAGCTGTTGATCAGCTTGCCTATAAATAGCAAGCTGATCATTTGGCTCACTCATCAATTACATTCATAATATACTCATATACATTCTGTATAGATCTCACTAACATCATTTCATACTTGCATTTCACTTTGATCTTCCTTTTTGTAGAAAAGAGTTCAAGTGTACAAGGATCTACAAAACCGTAATCCTTAAAGTCTCATTACTGTCACATTGTAATAGTTAGCATATATCATCATTTATCATTTGTAATCAGTGAGTGTGGTTAGTTGTTTAGTCCTCAAAACACAAAGAGTGTCGGGAGTGGTTGTACCCTTGTAAAGAACCAAACGGGAGTGGTTGTACCCTTGTAAAGAACCAAACGGGAGTGGTTGTACCCTTGTAAAGAACCCGGTGTTTAGCTTAGTACCGGAAAAAGAAGTAAGCGACGTGTAAAGGTGTTCTCCGCCTTGTAAGGGAGGTTGTTTCTTAGTGAAAGATAAACTCTTGAGTTAGAGGCTCGAGGAGTGGAGTAGGGCAAGGAAGAGAGTCCTTGTAGCCGAACCACTATAAACAACCGTGTTGTGTGGTTTGATCTTTCCTCTCTTTACTTTTGTTTATATTGCTTGATTAATTGTTTGTGCTTTGATTCTAATTATTCACATAAGTTACAAAAGGATTAAAATTTTAAAACCATAAAACTATTCAACCCCCTTCTAGTTTTCCACAAATTTTTCTAGGATATTCACAGAATAGTAAAGCCTATATAATACTTAATAAACACACTATGAAAGTAGAAGAATCATTAAATGTAACGTTTGATGAAACTCCACCACCACCTAAAACATTGCCACTAGAAGATGATGACCTAGTTGAAGAAGAAGCTATTGAGGTTAGTAAAACAAAACCCTTAAGTGATGATAATGAAAATATAACGCTAGGAGAAAACGAAATAGTAAATATTAAGGAATCAAAATCACACCCATTAGATAATGTAATAGGAAACCTAAATCATAGAACACTTAGATCACAAGCTCAGGATAAAAATAACTTCTTTTGTTTTCTCTCAACAATAGAACCAAAAAATATAAATGAGGCTTTAAAAGATGAAAGTTGGGTTATGGCTATGCAAGAAGAACTAAATCAATTTAAGACAAATGATGTTTGGGAACTAGTCCCAAATCCCATGAACATGACCATCATAGGAACTAAGTGGGTATATAGAAATAAGTTAGATGAAAATGGAATTGTTACTAGGAACAAAGCTAGGTTAGTTGCCCAAGGTTATAATCAACAAGAAGGAATTGATTATGACGAAACTTATGCCCCCGTAGCTAGATTAGAATCTATAAGAATATTACTTGCCTATGCATGCGCCCTAGACTTTAAGTTAAAAGTGCATTCCTTAACGGTTTTATCAATGAGGAGGTATACGTGGCACAACCTCCAGGATTCATTGACTTCGCAAAACCTAATTATGTTTATAAACTCAAGAAAGCTTTATATGGACTCAAACAAGCTCCTAAGGCTTGGTATGATCGATTAAAAGCTTTTCTTATTAAACATGATTATTCCATGGGAATGGTAGATAACACTCTTTTCACGAAAAAGAAAAGCCCAAATCTCATCATTGTCCAAATATATGTCGACGACATTATATTTGGATCGACTTGTCAGGATATGTGTGATGAATTCGCCAAAATCATGCATGATGAGTTTGAGATGAGTATGATGGGTGAATTAAATTTCTTCCTAGGATTACAAATAAAACAATTAGAAGATGGAATATTTTTTAATCAATCTAAGTACATTAAAGAAATGCTTAATAAATTTGGATTAGAAGACTCTAAGACTATGAAAACACCAATGTCCACAGAAATAAAACTTACAAGAGATGAAGAAGGAGAGCCCATAGAAAACACTAAGTATAGAGGAATGATAGGTAGTTTATTATATCTAACGGCAAGTAGACCGGATATCATGTTTAGTGTCTGCCTTTGTGCTCGTTTTCAAGAGGATCCCAAAACCTCTCACCTAGAAGCGGTTAAGCGTATCTTCCGATACATTAAAGGCACTATACACTTAGGATTATGGTATCCTAAGGGATCGGGCATAGAAACCATCGTCTATGCGGATTCGGATCATGCGGGAGACTACGTGGATAGAAAAAGCACTAGCGGTATTTGCACGTTTATGGGATGTTGTCTAACATCTTGGTTTTCGAAGAAGCAAACCGCTCTTGCTATTTCTACTACAGAAGCCGAATATGTAAGCGCTGGAAAGGCATGTCAACAAGCATTATGGATGAAACAAGCTCTCGTAGATTATGGCATTAGGTTAGATGATGTCCCAATTATGTGTGATAATAAAGGTGCTATAGACTTAAGTAAGAATCCCGTACAACACTCTAGGACTAAACATATAGAAATACGTCACCACTTCCTTCGCGATAACGTTCAAAAAGGAAACATATCTATAGAAAAGATTGCATCGGAAGATAACATAGCAGACATATTCACTAAACCCCTTAAGCGCGAACCCTTTAACCACTTACGTTTAGGTTTAGGAATGATGGAACAGATTGAATAAATTTTATGCATTTTTGATACATTTATAATCTTTCCTCTTTCTCTTTTCGTATCTCTCATCTGCGTCTAGGAATCTGTTTTGCACAAAATTAAAGATTGGGAACACTATCTTTTGCATAAACATATTTATACAAAAACCAATCTATTTTATTCAAATCATTCTCACATCTAGGAAAACACATGAAAACCATTTTCCTTGCATTGTTGAATCATGCCAAAAACATTTTTCTTTCATGCATAAAATCTCACATGAATTATCAAAATATATAATCTAATATATATCTTTGATATTCATAAATGGAGCAAAATTAAATCAAGGAGACTTTGGATTGTTTCTTAGGAAATTTTTGCATTTAGGAGTCGAAACAATCACATCTCCACATTGGTTGAATATAGGCACACACTAGAACAAAATCGGTTATCACACATTCACATTTGTTCCATCACCAATTCTTTCTTAGTCTTTAGTGCCCTTGTTGTATTACCCTTGCCTTATATGTTCTCTTGCTTAAGTGTTCTAAATTGCTAGATTAAATTTCTTGCTTGCTTATATGCTTACTTGATATGTTTTGCATGCATGATTATTACATATCTTCTTGCCTCAAAGAGTTGGACTTGCCTAAAACCAAAAACCCCAAACATAGACCTTCTTCCCTACTCCTGCAAAAAAATTCATTTTTGGAGCTCTGAACACCTGCAGATGGGCGGCCCCCTTAATTTACAAAGGCGGCTCCCTTAATTATTAAGGGGACCGGCCTTAATTAAGGGGACCGACCATCTCCTGCTCGAGCTCCCAGAATCTTTTTCTGCTTTTTAGCCTATTTCATCCTATACTTCCCAAAATTCACAAACATACTTTGTACTAAACCACCCACCAAAACTCACTTTCCTAAACCACATCAAATCTCCACTATAAATAACCTCATTCATCATCATCTTCACTCATCTCCTCATGTCTTCTTCCATCAACCCAAAACCAAAAACCTCAAAGCTAGCAAGGATGACCATAAAACCCGGGTGGAAAAGAAAACCTCACCCTCACAACAAGTCCATCACGAATGGTGTGACTATACAACCAACACCTCCACACTCTCTCATACCCAACTACTCTCCAAGACCTCAATCTCATCCCATTGAACCATTTCACAAACCTTATCATGTTGGCCAAACATCCACATTCATTCCAAACTACACCTCCAAACCTCAAACCAACTTCCATGAAACCTTCGAAAATCCTCATCATTTTGGTCAACCATCAAACTTTCCCTCAAACCACACATCTCAATTTCCTCCATTTCCACCAAACGATCATATCCACAATCCCACGGAAAGGCAAAAGTTTCATGAAGAACTTAACCAAATCCACGATCTTAGTGATCTCCTTGCTATGCACCTTGCACAACGCAACAAGGGCCAACCTCCATCCCCACCCTACTCAAATTGTCTACCCCACTCTCTCAACTTGTATCAAGTCACAAACCACACCCATTTTTGCCCTTGTTTCATCTTCCTTCAAAAACAAATTCTCTACTTGAGTGAAGATAATTCTTGGATCGAATATCTACTCACTCGTCCTCATCCCATTCCTCCCCTAAACCGATACAACATCGTTAGATCCACCTCATCCGCTCCATTTCCCTCACCATCAAATAACTAAGCCCTATTACCATGCTTTCCACCCCAAAATAAAACCCTCACCCTTTTGTGTCCCAAGCAAGTCCAAGCGCTCACTTTGGCAATATTAGGATCATTTGCATCTTTTATTATGTTGTAAGAGTTTTTGCTTTAAGCAAATTATGTAATGTAATGATGACTCATTTGTTATGCATGATCATGATAAATGTTTGAATAAATTAGTTGTTTGTTCTAAATATTTTTGCTATGCATATATGTCTTGTACTCCTAACTTGTTTTTGCAGCCAAGATTTCCATAGCTCGTCTCCTTGGTGCCCTCGAACGAGGGGGAGTAAACATCAAGGGGGAGTTTTCGTCCCGACAAATTTCACGTCTAAATCTTGTCGGCTTAACCTTTTTGATTATACAAAAAGGGGGAGAAGTGAATGTAAACTCACTAAATACTTGTCCAAAAATAAATTTTTAGATTTAATGAGTTTAAGTTTTGTAATCATCAAAAAGGGGGAGATTGTTGATATAAATAATGCCTAAAAATATTATCAATACTTACTCATACCTCTATGTTTTGATCATCACAAAATGTAAACTCATTAAACATAAACTTATTAAATAAACAAGTATTTAGTTGTAAATATTCACTTCTACAACTCAAATCACTTAAGGTATGAATGAACTAATGCTTAATGCATTATATGATCAAAGGAACATTTTCTTAATCACTAGATTTTTTATAAAATGTCAAAAACATTTTATATCTTTTAGAAAAACATTTTTGGTAATAAATAAAAAGGTTTAATTCATTATAAATTTATGAATTCAAATTTTCAACCAAAATTGGTAAAAATGTTCCAGAAAAACCTTCCCCACAAAAAGACAAAACTGGGCAACGGCTATGAGGGGCGGCCCCCTTAAAATTAAGGGGACCGCCCCCTATTTAAGGGGGCCGGCACGCTCCTCTAGGCTTCCAGCTGTCCAGATTTTTGCCTATAAATACCAGCCTTCCCCTGGACTTTTTCTCACCTTTTGCGCACTAAAACTTTATGTTCTTAATCCTCTCTAATTCTTGTAAATTCTTTCTAAAATCCTTTGATCATATCTTCTTAAGCATTGGTTTCCAAGTGATCCAAGCTTCCTCCATTCAAGTGCAAAAGAAGAATACTCCTTCATCAACTAGAGAAGAAGTATTGCAACTTAGTTACCTAAGTTGTTTGTGTCATCATTCATTTATATAAAAGTTGTGTATATTTGTTAGATAGTTGTGTGAATAATTGTTTGGGATAGGTTAGTGTGTCAGTAGTGAAGTTGTGTAGTTAAGGTGTGTAAGTAGTGAAGGTGTGAAGAAGTAGAAGTGTACATAGGTTGTGCTAGGTTGTGAAGAAGGTGTGAAGTCATAGTATAGAAGTTGTGAAGTAGTCATGAAGTAGTCGTGAAGAAGTCGTGAAGAAGAGGGTGTGATTAAGTCTTGTATAAGTTGTGAAGGTGTGATTAAGTCGTGTATAAGTTGTGAGATTGGTTCTAGCTACGATTAGAACCCGACATCTAGCTTTGTGTCGTTAAGCCGGTGTAAGCTAAAGTTGTGTATGGTTTTCTCCGCCATAATGGAGCTTGTTGACATAGTGAAGAAAACTCTCGAGTTAGGTGCTTGGGGAGTGGAGTAGGGCAAGGAAGGTGTCCTTGTAGCCGAACGACTATAAATCTCTTGTCTCTCGGTTAGATTTTTCCATCTCTATCTTTCATTTCATTTTATTACCTTACTTACATTGCTTACTTATATTTACTTATATTTGTTCATATTGTTCAAGAGTTGAGTTCACATAACTTCGAATCTAAGTTTTCAAAACTAAACAAAGTTTTCATAATAAAATTAAAAAGACGTAAAACTATTCAACCCCCCCTTCTAGTTTTCCACAGAAACCCTAGATACAAACCGTGTAGAAGGATAAACATATCTTTACTAAAGATAACTTCGTATTCTTTCCTAACTTGTAGTTAACCGACTTCCTAAATATCATAACCAGACTTAACTACTAAGTCAAACATACTTAACTATACTAAACAGACTTAACATTACATAGAAAGACTTAACTGAGACAAAAACATAACTAACAGACTTAACCACGTAGTCCAGCAGACTTAAGCCTGTTCTTCTCATTAAGTCTTCTCTTGATAATTCCCAACAATCCTCCCCTAACTTGATCTTCATACTTCATGAACTTCATGTTCCTTCTGAATAAACTTCTTAGGATTGAAACTTGAACTTTTGGAATTATCTGAATCTCTAACTCTTCAAAACTTGAACTTGTGCAGCAACTTTGACCTTGATAAGCTTTCCACCATCTGATCTGATCTTTGCAGCAACCATGACTACTTGTACATCAAATTCCTGTTAAGTTTCATACTATTCTCATCATTTCCAGGTATGTTAACTCATGTGAGAGGCGAATCATTGAAAATTAATGGATTTGATGTCTCTTTACCAATAGCCATCACTACTGGAGTAGCCAATGTTTTGGTGTGTAAGACCATGGTACATTGATAACCATATGATTTTTAGCAAACCATCAGCTTATCAACGGCTTTGTTTAGTCTTTACCAAAAGCTGTTTACTTTTGGACTAGCCAATTCTTTGGTGGAATTGCGCCTCACCTTTGTGAATTGATTACCATTTATGGTTTTCCACAGCCTTTACCGCAACCTATAATCTTGTTGGCTAGCCAACTCTTCACTATCTCAGATATGGTGAGTTGATTACCATACAATTTTTGGCAAATTGATAGCCATAAATGGATTTGGAATATCTTTACCAAAGCCGTTTGCTTTGGATTAGCCAGTCCTTATGTGGGTTAGACATGGTGGACTGATAACCATTTGTTGTGTCAGTGCTATGCACATTCACTAAGTAGGAAGTTCCAATAATCCTACCTATCAACTTATGAAAATTCTTTCAAACCATCTTAAACACCCCAATATGATTCCTTTAAAGATTGTTCCTTAATCAAATCCAACAGCTTCTCATACTCTTCATCTTTATCATCAGAATACAACTTATTTTCCAACATTTCCTTGCAGACAATAGATGATAGTGGATACTGTGGAAACCGTAAAGGGGGGGGGGGGGGGGGGGGGGTGAATACATTTCCATTTAAAAACTTAAAAACTTTTTGTATCAAACACCCGATCAAGTGTGACGTAATATGAAAAGTGTCAACTATGATTATATAGCATCTAGAGATAAATATAGTAAACTACAACATGTGCACAATCAAACCATGGAACATATATAATCAATCATGACATAAGCAACTAGCCACCAAACATATACGCAATGCAAATATAAATATAAAGCGATAAAGAATGAAATGAAAGTAAAGAGATAAGTAAGAAGGCGCAAACCGGACACGGTGATTTATAGTGGTTCGGTCAGAAGCTCCTCTTCGCCCTACTCACTCCCCGAGTACCCAACTCGAGAGTTACTTCACTAATCAACAAACTCCCTTCAGGCGGAGAATACCGTACACGTCGCTTAACTTGTTTTTCGACACTAAGCTAGAAGTCGAGTGCTCATCATAGCTAGCACCAATCTACCACGATCTACCGATCTACACCTTACACGTCGCTTATCCTATTTTCCGACACTAAGCTAGATGTCGAGTGCTAATCTTAGCTAGCACCAATCTACCACGATCTACCCGATCTACCCTTGATCCACATGATCAATCACACAAGCCCAATGGCTTTAAGAGATCTCCAAGATCTCAACACGATCACAATGATCTTGACTTACTCTCTCACAAAAGAAAAATAATCTTGATGTATGCTATGATACAATCAAGAGTGTAACAAATGTTACAAGACCTAACAACTCCAACTCTTGTATCTTCTTGGATACCTTGAGTTCTTCTCTTGCAAATGAAGAGGAATGATAACACTTTATATCTACTTGGATACTTTGTGCTCTTCTCTTGCTTATCAAGAGGGATGACAACACTTTGTATCTACTTGGATACTTTGTGTTCTTCTCTTGCTAATCAAGAGGGATGACAACACTTTGTATCTACTTGGATACTTGGTGTTCTTCTCTTACTAATCAAGAGGAATGAAAAGGATCACTTGTGTGGAAAACTAGAAGGGGGGTTGAATAGTTTTACCTATTTTTAAGTTCCTTTTTAAAAATATTTTTTTAAAAGTTTGCTATTGGAAACTTTGATCGAACTTTGTGTGTAATCAATCAACACCAATATGAACTAAATACAAATCTTACTAATACTAAATATTGAAAGTAAAGAGTAGAGTTGGAAAGATCGAACAGGGACAAATGATTTATAGTGGTTCGGCTACGAAGCTCTTCTTCGCCCTACTCCACTCCCCGAGTACCACACTCGAGAGTTTCAAACACTATATCAACAACCTCCCTTCAGGCGGAGAAAACCATATACGTCGCTTATCCTATTTCCGACACTAAGCTAGATGTCGAGTGCTAATCTTAGCTAGCACCAATCTCCCAAGGTCCACGTGACCAAACACTCAAGCCCAATGGCTACAAGAGATAACCAAGATCTCAACACGATCACTATAATCAACACTCACTATCCTAGCACTATCCTATTGACCCTTGATCCTCTTGATCAATCACACAAGCCCAATGGCTTTAAGAGATGTTCACTATCTCTATAAGATCACACTTGATCTTCACTCTCACTCACACACAAGAAAGATAAGCTTGATGTATCCAATGATACAACAAGATTGTAACAAATGTTACAAGAACCTAACAACTATAACCCTTGTATCTTCTTTGATACCTTGAGTTCTTCTCTTGCACTTGGAAGAGGAATCACAACACTTTGTATCTTCAAGGATACTTGTGTTCTTCTCTTGCTAATCAAGAGGGATGAAGAGGATCACTTGGTGGATGATTGGATCACTCTTGAAACAAAAGAAAACTAATCTAAAAGATCAAAAAGAATGAATGGTGTGAGAGGTTTGAACTAAGGAATTTTTCTATGTGAAAGGGTGCCTAAAATCTGTGAGAGGGGTTGGTACTTATAGGCAAAGAAAATCTGAACGTTACGGAAATTTTTGTACGGACGGCTCCGTTAAACCTTCCACAACTCCATTAAATTTAATGGAACCGTGGAGCCGTCCTAGACTAGGACGCTCCAAATTTTGTCATTTCTGGTGAAAAGTTATTTGGGGATGGTTGGAGCTGATTTTGGGGGGAAAAATAGCTGTTGTGATTTTCAAACTAATTTTTGCAATAAAACATTTCTTAATAATTCAAAAATAAATTGTCATGTATATTTTTGAAAAAATGTTTTGTCCCATTAAAAAATGTAAACTCTCAAAACACAAATTTACTTCTTTGATCATTAGACAAGTTGTAAATTTGTTCAAGAGTGATTTGCGTCGAAATAGGATCTTCCGATTAAAAACTTGTTTACGTTAATTTTAACGTAACGTGATCTCACATTTTGTCATCCTCAAAACGTGAAGTAATCGAAAGATATAAATAACGTTTTTAAACATTATTTGCATCAACAATCTCCCCCTTTTTGATGATGACAAAATATAAACTCATTTTAGGTTAAAATTAGTTTTAGTAAGTTTTTAATGAGTTTACTCCCATTTTCTCCCCCATTTTGTCGAATAAAAAAGGTTGTCTAAGGCTCCTCCTTGATATTTACTCCCCCTCATTTGGAGAACACCAAGGAATCGAGCAATGGTGCATGCTACAAAACAAAGTTAGATGACATATATACAATATCTAACTAGTAGCACATATGACAAATATCCAACCACACAACAAGATTAAAACAATAACATAAATGCCCATTAATCATAAGATGATTGTCATACATATGTATGACTACAAAACGGAAGCAAAATAGAACAATAAAAAGTCACATAAACATTCCTAGAGGTATGAGACTTCAAGATTTGCTTCGGGTTCAAAAGGGTTTTCTAGGGTTTATTGGAAGAACTAAACATGTGTATGTTTAGTTTGGGCTATTGTGTGGTGGAGGTGGTGGAAGGATGATAGGTCCCATAGGTGGTGTGAGGAGGTGCTCTAGGTAAGAAAATTGAAGACTCAAGTCTTCCCTAAGTTTCACGATGAGGGTTTGGTTGTAGTTGCAACAAGGGCAACTCAGGTGTGTGTGTGTGTAGTGGATAGAGGATGGGATAACCCATTAAGGGTTGAGGTGATGGTGATAGGGAGGATGATGATGTGTTGCTCCCAAGCTCAAAGGGAGTGACTGGTGATAATGTGAGGGTGAGAGCTAGGGGATGTGGTGATGGTGAAGGTGATGAATGGGATGTGTTGGTTCCAACTTCAAGTGAAGTTGATGGTGATGAGTTGAGTGTTAAGGCTAGTGGTTCAATGGGAATAGGTTGAGGTTGAGATATAGCACATCTTGTTATGGAGGTCAATGATGATGTTGGCTTGGTTGAATTGGTTTTTGTTGGTGCTAGAGGTGTAGAGAGTGATGAGGTTGATTTTCTTGAGATTTTTGGTGTGTGAGCTTCATCATCTTCATCTAATGTTAGATCAATGAAGATCTTCTCATTAGAGGGTTTGGATGTGGTTTGTGGTGAGTGTACAAGCTTGATCCAATGATCAAGAAGTGTTGCTTCATTTGAGGGTTGGATGGTTAGCCTAGGCTTCTTTGTTTGGTGGGAGGTGGTGTCATTGGTGGAAGACATGGTGATTGTAAGGTGTTTGTGAGGTGGAAGCAATGGTGAGTTTGAAGGTGTGAGGAAGAAAATGCGTGATATTAGCTTAAATAGCCAAATCAAATCATGCAAGGTGGATAAGGATGTTGGATTTGGGGATTTGGGTGCATGGGAATTAGGTTTCGTTGGCAGATTTTCAGGAAAAGGAAGTCAAAAAGTGGAAATGAATGGCAAATTTCGTCTTCCAGAGGCACGACACCATTAAAGGTACCACGGCACCATTAAATTTAATGGAGCCGTCGCCTATTTTGTGGAGCCGTGGCCTTTATTTGACCTTCTTTCCAGGTCTGCAGCTTTTAGGCAGCCTAAATGGGGAAATTTCTATGGAATCTAGTTGCTGCAAATCTCAAAGCCTCAAACCACTAACCACATAGAATTCCTAAAGCTAGTTTCAACTAGCAACTAACATGATCATTTGATCATGTTGATCCCAGTTGAGCATAACGATCTTGTTAATTACTTTAGATATAAACCTAAAGCAACAGGTATAGAAACTGCTTATGAACAATCTATTAATTACTATACGGAAGTTAGTAATTAATCTTAAGAAGAATAACAATAACATACGATAATTCTCTCAACCTTTACCTCAATATATATTAATATACGGTTACTCAAAAGTAACAGGGTTACAACGAACCTTGAAGTGATTACAAGACAATACGTATGCTAGGACAATCGATCTCTAACCCTAACCCTAGATCCTCCTTTAATACACATAAGGAGTCCTAGTCGGTTACAAAAATTTCTATACAAGAATAATATCTAATCGTATCATTACCATAAACAAACTATACATATCCAATAAGCAGCAGTTTCATTACTCTAGCAGCAGTTTCATCTTGGGCTAGCAGCAGTTTGATACTTAGCTTATTTCACAACTCATACGATATCATTAGCAGCCGAATGAATATACTAGCGGTAGAATGATTATGCCTAGCAGCAGAATCATACTTAGTATATTTCCATTTGAACCATGAGCAGCAGAATAAATCACTTAGCAGCAGAATCTTCAAAGTAGCAGCATTATCATTTAAACCCAACAATCCTCCCCTAAACTTGATATTTTCCTCTAAAATATACAAGTTTCTTTTAATCATAGATAGACACAAAGAGGATGCTTCCAAACACTTACTGCTTTGAAGTCTTTGCTTTCAGCTCTGTCTGATACTTCTTCACAAGTGTGAATGCTTGATCATCAGACAAGAAAATGTTCTGTAACTTCAACATACCACGTTTCAACATCTGAGTGATTACTGCTGTATCCAAAGGATAATCCTTTTCCACAAGCATATATACTATGACACCATTTCCAAACAATTCATGAACTCCACATGATTGATATAAATACCATTTGGTAATTTTGGCATTCAGCAAGTCTCTCCATTCAAGATCTCCAACAAATGGTTCAAACATGTTCTTCAAGGCATAGTAAATCACTCTCTCATATATTACATCTGGTCTCTGATCACCATAATTCCCCTTGTACAGCTTCCAAAGTTGTACTACATCATCTCTGTCCATATAATGTAACATTTGAGAAAACTTGACAAATCCATAATACAATCCATTTGTTCTCTTAAACTCCCAGTATGCTTCACTTCCATCTCTGATTGTATGTGAATAAGAGATGATTGGATGTTTTGTTTTTAAAGGAACAACATTTATTATCTCTGGTTCTTCTTGAGGTTTATGAACTGTAAAATCCATAATCCTTTTCATGTCATCAGCAGTCACCTCTTCAAAATTATGATCATCACTTTCTTCTTGCTCTGAATCACTCATTACTAACTTAGTTCTTCTCTTCTTCCTACCAACCTGTTTTACTCTTCTCCCATATCTCTTTATACCAACAGTAGGTTCAGGCTTTTCTTCTCCAACATTCTGTTTCTCAACATTTTCTTTCTTTTTCTCAACATCAAACACTTTGGATATTTTGACACTAGACTCAGGATTCATATATGCATTTGGTGCTACTTTGATTCTTGTAAATTCTTTGATCTCAGCATCAGTTAAGGGTTCAAATTTCCTCTCCACTTCCTTCTTAGCAGCTTCAAACTTCTTCTTAACTTCTTCATTGGAGTATGGTTTCAATTCTTTTAATTTCCAACCCTTCATATTCCTCAGATATTGCACATGTAAGGTTCTCTGTTGCCTTGCGGTGGGTGGTCTATTCACCTTCTTCTTCTTTCTTGCAACCAGCAACTTTTTCTTATTTTCCACAATGACTTGTCGAATCCAGTCATTAATACCTTCATCTGTAAAAGTATCTCCCAACTCTACTTTTACTTTCTCCCATTCCATAGCAGCTTTGCATCTTGCCTGCTCATCTTCCCATGCAGCCACTTTTGCTTCAACTTCAGCTTGTCTCCCAGATTGTTGCTTTTGTTTCTCCATTGCTTTATCATACTCAGCTTTTTCTTCAGCAGCAATCCTCTGAGCTTCTTCTGCATCCCACCTTTCTTGCAAATGTCTAGGCCATTCCTCAATTGGAATTTCATCTGTCTTCATCTGTTTCAGCAAAATCATCCTTTTCTGAAGCAACAGCAGAATCCTTAAGTCCAACAGCAGAATCCTTCTGTGCCTTCTTTTCACCAACATCAGCAGCAGGTTTACTTCCAACATCTTTTTCAACATTATCCTTACCAGAACCAACATCCTCAACCATTTTCTCATTTTCTACAACACCAGCAACATTCTTATCCAATTCTATCTCAGTCTCCCCTTGAGCCTCCCCTTTAGCCATGTTTTCCTCTGCTTCATTCCTCCCCTGTTTAGGAGCATCCTCTCCCAAACTTGGTTTGGAAACCTTCAACTGTGAAGATCTTGATCTCAGCAACCCCTCAAGATGTCGAACCCTAAGCTTAAGCCTTCTGATTTCAGCACCCTGAGAAGCTTTCACTGTCTTTAGCTCCTTTCTAAGACCAAGGACCTCCTTTGACAATTTTGTACAGGTATCCGTCAATTCTTTTAATTGTTTCATGATATCCTCACAACTTCGGTCTGTGTGACCTGACCCGAGAGGTTGATCACTGGATTTGGCATTGTGTACAGGTGTTTTAACCATCAAATCCTCTGTTTCAAGTTCAATGCTAGCCTCAACACTTCAACCTGTGTGACCTGGTCCGAGAGGTGTATCATGGGCATTGTCATTTTGTACATCAGTGTCCATCAAATCGTGTGTTTCAGCTCTGTCCTCATCACTTCGAGATGTGTTACCTTCTCCGAGAGGTGAATCTTTGGACACAAACTCAGTCTTAACCCTAGGCTGAACATCTGAGCCCCTTATATTAGCCATTTGGCTAGGGTTTCCATCATGTGCAACAGGTTCATGAGAACCCTTAGCAGTAGATGTTGCCAAGGTTGGGGTTTTATTTATGTTGACATTGACCTGTTCAACTGCTAAGTTGAAAACAGTAGTGTCAGCCCCTTCCTTCATGCCATCTCCATCACCTATGGCAGCCTCATCTGCTTCCATACTAGCACTAGTCTGAGGTAACTCAATGCTCTGTTCATGTGAAAGCCTAGGTGATTGGGTCTTTTGTGGTTCATTATGAGACAATTCATGTAAATATTCAGGAGTGGGTGTGTGATGGGAAGCTGTGGGGTTTTCAGCTTCTTCACCCTGAGCAATATTAGCAACAATGTTCAAAATGTGTTGGGACAATGGAGTTATTCTCCTAGAAAAACCTGTCCCATTTTTCCTTAAGTGTTTAAACATTTTAGTTACAAGAACAGGAGTTTTATAAGGTTTTTCATGAGCAAAAGGTTCTTGTAACTGATTATCATTGAGTAATTGCAAAAACCTTGGATAAAGATAAGAATTTCCAGAAAGATTCTTTTTGAACCCCTCAAAAATCATAGCCGAAAAATTATATGGCTGGCCTGTGGCTAGACAAATCAAGGCAGAAGCTTGATTTACACTAAACTCATTCCACCCACTTGTTTTAGGACTAAGACAATGTAGAAGGGTGTGAACAAGAAATTTCCATTATGGGCAGAGCAAACGTTTGAAAATTTTAACTTTAGTGTTGGTTCGCTCATACCTAATTCTTTCAAGTTCCTCAAAAATTGTAGATGTGGGAAGGCAATTTGTTGCTACATCATCTGTAAGACGAAGAATTCGTCTTATAGATGTTTCAGTAACGACTATTCTTTCCTCATCCACTAAGGCAATTAACATTTCTTCCCCATTAATAGTTTCAGTCGTAACAGTCGACCAAAACTGTTTTATGTGGGAACGATATATAGTTGGATTTACTGATAATGCATACCTAATGGAGGTAGCATTAAGAAAGTCTATAACTTCAGTGAATCCATCAGCCTCCGGCACCTTCTTAAGAAAAGCTACTTGATTGTGATCGTCAAAAAAGGTACGTCTCGCCATTGCAAATTAGGGTTTTGATTTTGAAGAATTTTGAATCAGATGCTAATGGAGGTGTTAAGTTTTGGAGATATTTGAAGTTTGGGCGCACAATTTTAATTTAGGGATCGAATTAGGTTTTATACCAATTAGATCCGATTAGAAGGTTTAGGCGCCAATTTGCAAAACAGTCCTTCAACTTTCAAATTTAGCAGTAGAATGCTAAACTTGCAAAACTAAGAAGCATAATACCTCCAGCAGTAGAATGGATTTCTTGATAAAACTTATCCAATTACCCAAAATAAATATCCATCCTTTTGGTCGACTCTCCCAAAATTAATTCAATATACCAACTTGAGAGTTAATTCTAAATACCAACCCCGCCTTTAATGTCATTAAGCCTTGATTAACTCTATAAAAGACCTTAACTCATCTACACACATTCATCTCATCCCACAAAGTCCTCAACACTAATCTTCAACATTCCAATCACCATGAATCCTTCAAACATAATAGAAATCCCATCGGACTCATCATCTGATTCCGGAAGCTCTGGTTGGAATAACTATTTTCCACCTGACTACACCGGTCAAACCAGCAAAAAGCGAAGAACAACTCCTCCAATATCGTCTGATGAACTAACAACTCCCCCGTCCTATTTAAACGATTCATTCCCCTCTTCTGATGATGATGAGGAATAATCACAGTCACTTTCAGTCATGTTAACAAGAGAGTTGGAGAAGGCCGTGGCTGGAATAAGCAAGATCCAAGTGCCTGAAAGACATCAAGTTTTCGAAAGACATCAAGCTCGTCCAAAGCCAAGACCACAAGTTCTAGCCCTCCCTTGCAAGAAGGTGGTTGATGCCATGGACATTGAAGGTAAAATAGTCCATCGAACCATGCCAGCTGTCCAGGGAAAAGGCAAAAGGAAGCTTGAGTAGTTGTAATGTGGTAGGTTTGTGTAGGTTTATGTGTAGTAAGGTTGTTGGTTGGTTGTTTGTTTTGTTTGCTTTTGAAACTTGAATGATGATGTAACTCCTGCTGATGTAGTAAATGCTCCCTGTAATGAATAAACTTCCATTATCTTTGTGTTGATGAACATTCACTCTTATGCTTTTGATCTTGAATAGATAGCCTCCCCTGAATTTCAGAATCATCTTTTTCTCAGCAATCAAACTTTTGTGACTTAACCTGCAAAAGATTAGTCCAACAACCACAAAACACAAACAAGAGTATCTCATAATAATCACAAGATAGTCAACAAAATATCCATCTTAGCACCACATAATATACAGACATAGCAAGCACTAGAAACAACTTATTTGATCAATAACAGCACAAATCCTCAAAAACTTTTTACAAAAACATATAGAGATAAGATGTTAAAGATTGATGATACCAATACTAGCAACTAAAAATTGAAATCTACTTATATCAAAACTTTTTGTAAGTAGATCAGCAACATTATTGTCAGTATGTATTTTAACCACTTGAATAACTTTTTCTCATAACAATCTCTAATAAAATGACGTCTTATCTCTATATGCTTTGTTTTAGAGTGAAAAACAGGATTCTTGATTATACACATTGGGCTGTTATTATCAATATAAATTTTGGTGTTCATGAAATTGTACCCATAATCCAAGAGTTGATTCTGAATCCAGAGTACTTGTCCACAACAACTAGAAGCAGCAACATACTCCGCCTCAGTTGTTGAGTTAGCCACCACAGTCTGTTTCTTGCATTGCCATGAGATTAGCGTATGACCAAGGTATTGACAGCCTCCAGTGGTTGACTTTCTATCCAAACTAGCTCCAGCATAGTCACTGTCTGAGTATGCTATCAAGTCAAAAGGTGAATTATTAGGATACCAAAGGCCCAATTTAGGTTGACCCTTTAGGTACCTAAAAATTCTTTTGACCACTTCCAAGTGTGAAACTTTTGGGGACACTTGAAATCTGGCACAAGCACACACAGAAAACATGATATCTGGCCTTGAAGCAGTCAGATACATCAATGAACCAATCATTGATCTATAAAGATGTACATCAACCTCTTCCCCATCTTCATCCTTGAGCAAAGGTTTGTTGTTATCCATTGGTGTCTTAGCTGCCTTCACATCATTGAAACCAAATTTGTTTAACATATCAGCCACATACTTGTCTTGACCGATGAAGATCCCCTCAGCTGTCTGCTTAACCTGAAGCCCCAGAAAGAAAGTGAGTTCTCCCATAGAACTCATTTGAAATCTGTTATGCATGAGCTTCTCAAATTCTTCACACAACACCTTGTTTGTAGACCCAAAAATGATATCATCTACATAAACCTGAACTAGTAGAATATCATTCTTATTTTTCTTGAAGAACAAAGTTTTATCAATGGTTCCCCTAGTGAACCCATTAGTTAGCAAAAACTTGGACAAGGTGTCATACCAAGCTCTAATCCAAGAGTTGATTTTGGTGTTCATGAAATTGTACCCATAATCAAAGAGTTGATTCTGAATCCAGAGTACTTGTCCACAACAACTAGAAGCAGCAACATACTCCGCCTCAGTTGTTGAGTTAGCCACCACAATCTGTTTCTTACATTGCCATGAGATTAGCGTATGACCAAGGTATTGACAGCCTCCAGTGGTTGACTTTCTATCCAAACTAGCTCCAGCATAGTCACTGTCTGAGTATGCTATCAAGTCAAAAGGTGAATTATTAGGATACCAAAGGCCCAATTTAGGTTGACCCTTTAGGTACATAAAAATTCTTTTGACCACTTCCAAGTGTGAAACTTTTGGGGAGACTTGAAATCTGGCACAAGCACATACAGAAAACATGATATCTGGCCTTGAAGCAGTCAGATACATCAATGAACCAATCATTGATCTATAAAGATGTACATCAACCTCTTCCCCATCTTCATCCTTGAGCAAAGGTTTGTTGTTATCCATTGGTGTCTTAGCTGCCTTCACATCATTGAAACCAAATTTGTTTAATATATCAGCCACATACTTGTCTTGACCGATGAAGATCCCCTCAGCTGTCTGCTTAACCTGAAGCCCTAGAAAGAAAGTGAGTTCTCCCATAGAACTCATTTGAAATCTGTTATGCATGAGCTTCTCAAATTCTTCACACAACACCTTGTTTGTAGACCCAAAAATGATATCATCTACATAAACCTGAACTAGTAGAATATCATTCTTATTTTTCTTGAAGAACAAAGTTTTATCAATGGTTCCCCTAGTGAACCCATTAGTTAGCAAAAACTTGGACAAGGTGTCATACCAAGCTCTAATCCAAGAGTTGATTTTGGTGTTCATGAAATTGTACCCATAATCCAAGAGTTGATTCTGAATCCAGAGTACTTGTCCACAACAACTAGAAGCAGCAACATACTCCGCCTCAGTTGTTGAGTTAGCCACCACAATCTGTTTCTTGCATTGCCATGAGATTAGCGTATGACCAAGGTATTGACAGCCTCCAGTGGTTGACTTTCTATCCAAACTAGCTCCAGCATAGTCACTGTCTGAGTATGCTATCAAGTCAAAAGGTGAATTATTAGGATACCAAAGGCCCAATTTAGGTTGACCCTTTAGGTACCTAAAAATTCTTTTGACCACTTCCAAGTGTGAAACTTTTGGGGACACTTGAAATTTGGCACAAGCACACACAAAAAACATGATATCTGGCCTTGAAGCAGTCAGATACATCAATGAACCAATCATTGATCTATAAAGATGTACATCAACCTCTTCCCCATCTTCATCCTTGAGCAAAGGTTTGTTGTTATCCATTGGTGTCTTAGCTGCCTTCACATCATTGAAACCAAATTTGTTTAACATATCAGCCACATACTTGTCTTGACCGATGAAGATCCCCTCAGCTGTCTGCTTAACCTGAAGCCCCAGAAAGAAAGTGAGTTCTCCCATAGAACTCATTTGAAATCTGTTATGCATGAGCTTCTCAAATTCTTCACACAACACCTTGTTTGTAGACCCAAAAATGATATCATCTACATAAACCTGAACTAGTAGAATATCATTCTTATTTTTCTTGAAGAATATAGTTTTATCAATGGTTCCCCTAGTGAACCCATTAGTTAGCAAAAACTTGGACAAGGTGTCATACCAAGCTCTAGGAGCTTGATGTAATCCATACAGTGCTTTATCCACTTTATACACTCGATCTGGAAAGTCAGGATCTTCAAAACCAGGAGGTTGCATCACATAAACCTCTTCATCAATCTTTCCATACAGAAAAGCACTTTTCACATCCATTTGGTACACTGGAAAGTTCTTGAATGAGGCAAAAGTTAAAAACAATCTAATAGCCTCTATCCTTGCTACAGGTGCAAAGACTTCATCATAATCTATTCCTTCTTCCTGAGTGTACCCTTGAGCCACTAGTCTTTCTTTGTTTCTCACCACAATTCCTCTTTCATCTCTTTTGCACCTGAACACCCATTTTGTACCAATTGCCCTATTCCCATTAGGCAAATCAACTAGTGTCCAGACCTCTTAAATCTTGAACTGCAACAGCTCCTCTTGCATGGCTTCAACCCAACTTGAATCTTTCATAGCTTTGTGAATATTCTTAGGTTCCACTTGTGATAAGAAACAGGCAAATTTGCAATTTTGTAGGTACTTCTGGCTATTCCTCTGATGCAATGATTGAGTAAATAAACCTTGATGAAGTTGATCACTTAGCCTTTTTGTTTTACTTTTGGTTTGTACAGTAGATTGTACATCACCAATTATCTGCTCCTTAGGATGGTTCTTATGTATCCTTGTAGTTGGAGTAGGACTGACTTGAATAGAAGGCTCCATATTTGTCAAATCAGCATTTGCTCCAAAAACATCAACAACATCATCATCTGTGTCATAGTAGATTTCCTCCATTTCAGGCATATGAGGAAAGTCACCATCATCATTAACATCAACATTAAAGTCAGCAGCAGAATTCTTTGGAACAGCAGTAGAATTACTAGGCTTAACAGCAGAATTGGAGATACTGCTGCTAGGCGTAGTAGCAGAATTATTTGGCTTAGCAGCAGAATTAGAGATACTGCTGCTAGCTTCATTTCTTGAACTTTCATGCTTTGCTAACATTTCAACAGTCTTTCCATCATTAGAAGGTTCATCAACACCTTCTGCAACATCCTTTGGTACTTCCTTATGAACAGCATCATCATCAGAACTCTTTCCCTCTTTATCTGTTGGAGTGAAGAACTGATCAAACTTCCACTTCTCAATCAAAACAAACTCCTCTGCTGATCCATCCTTCTTTGCTTATGTACCTGCATTGGGGTTAGTTTGTGTTCCTGCAGACATGTTAGTTGTACCTGCAATCACTGGTTGATAATTCATACTCTTGGTTAAGGAATCAATATCAAACAGCCATTCAGGTCCTTTTCCAGCAACATTAGGTGCAGTTTCACTGAACCTAACATGAAGGTTTTCTTCCACATGCTCAGTTCTTAGATTGTATACTCTAAAAGCCTTACTATTAGTGGAGTATCCAACAAAGAAACCTTTGTCTGCTTTCTCATCAAACTTGCCTAGCTGGTCATAGGTATTTAAGATAGTAAAAGGACACCCAAATGGTTTCAAGAAATCAATCATTGGCTTCCTACCATGCAACAATTCATAAGGGGTCTTGTTATGAGGCTTAACTACCTTACTCCTATTTTGCACATAACAAGCAGTATTCACTGCTTCAGCCCAAAAGGTAGTGGGTAATTTTGATTCTGACAACATAGTCCTAGCAGCCTCAATTAATGTCCTATTCCTCCTTTTAGCAGCACCATTTTGTTGAGGAGTTCTAGCCATACTAAACTGTCTTAGAATACCTTTTTCCTCACAGAACTGATTCATTACATGATTCTTAAATTCAGTTCCATTGTCACATCTGATTATTTTGACCTTATGATTTACTAGGTTTTCTACTCTAGTGATGAAAGCCTTAAGAATACCAGCAGTCTCATCCTTAGTTGCTAAGAAAAACACCCAAGTAAACCTACTGAAATCACCAGTGACAACTAAGCAATACATCTTCTTATTCAAGCTCTTCACAAAAGTTGGTCCAAACAAATCCATATGCAACATAAACAATGGTTCAGAAATAGATTTCACCACTTTGGACTTACAAGAAGTTCTGTGTTGCTTTCCCATCTGACAAGCAACACAGGTTTCAGAATTTTCAAAAATATTTGAAGGTAACCCTCGGACAAGGTTGCCTTTTACCAATTTGTTTATAGTTTTGAAATTTAGGTGACCCAATCTTCTATGCCAAATCTTGGATTCATCAATGGTGGCCTTTGCAAAAAGACAAGTTAAATCTCTTTTGGGAATGATGTTCTTAATGTCCACACTGTATATATTGTTTGTTCTAGGGACTTTAAGTAGTACTTCAGAATCATGAGGTAACTTAAAGTCGGGAGACAAAACAAGACAGTCAGTGTCTGTAAAAAGAACAAAATTCTTTTTGTCACACATTTGTGAGACACTAAAAAGATTGAACTTAAGTCCCTCTACAAAATAAACCTTTTCAAAATCCAATTTTCCTGTTCTAATAGTACCTTTACCAACAATCTTGCCACCTTTTGGATCATTGCCAAAAGCAACATAACCACCATCAAAAGCCTTAAAATCTTCCAAGTTGCTCTTGTCCCCAGTCATATGTCCAGAGCATCCACTATCAAAAATGCATTTATCCTTTAGCTCCAATTGTAGATTGCCCTGCACAAAAAGTAAGAGAGTTAGTTTCTCTTTGGGACCCAAGCCATTACTGACTTGGATCTGCCTTGTGCATCAACGTAATCATATTTCTTGAAGTTCATTGATGCACTACTGTGTCTGGTTTTGGGTTTCCAGACCCAGCAAGCTGAGGCCTTAACAGCATAGAAATGAGTGCCCATAACAGTGTCAGTAACCACTTTTGGCTTAGCAGCAGAATGAGAGATACTGCTGCTAGCTTTAGCAGTAGAATACCCTGTTTTCTTTGGAATGGGCCTTGATGGTGCAACAGGAGAAATAGTCCTAGATATAACATTTCTCAACAAAATCTCCTTAGGAACCATGTTTCTTTTGGGATGTGGGTGAGTCTTTCTTGCAAAGTTCCTATGGTTCACCCTAGTATTATGGTTACATACAGATCTTGGAGCACGAGCTTTCTTAGGTTTTGACAAGTAACAATCTTCCTGCAAGTGCTCAAAACTACCACAGCTGTGACATGCCTTCTTAACCAGTTCAAAGTCACTACCTAACGTGTGTGAAATTACCTGGTGTAAATTTCTCTGATTTCCTCTGGGCAAGTCACAAGTCTTCCTAGGATAATCTCTAGGTTTATCATCATACTCAGCCACTTTCCTAGAGATTCTACTTCCTAACACAGGTTTCACAAATTCAACATTTTTAGCTTTAGTTTCTAGAGGTTGAATTTCGACCTTTTTAACCTGTGTAACATGTGGTTCAACAGTCCTAAGAATTTCTTTCTTTTTAGCTTTGGGTGTTGAATCAATCTCATCATCATCACTATCTGACACCCAATCTTCAATGATTGGTGCATCAGACAATTTTTCATCAATCTTAGGTGCACTAGTCTTATCAGATGATTCATTGTTAACTTGACTTGTTTCACCTACAGATTGTGCAGCTGACTCAGGTATAAAAGACAATACTTTCCTAGCTGGTGCATAAGCACTTTTAAGAGGGGGAGCCACTTCATTGTATCCTAGGCCACATCCTCTTTTAAAAATCTGAGATTCAACTGCTTTATTTGCTAGAACAGACGCATATTGTTGTTTATCTATCCTAACAACATGTTCTTCTTTTTCACTTAAAGCTAGGTCTCTAGCTAATTCAGCTTCTTCCACTCTTTTATTTAGCACATTAATTTCACATTCTTTCTTAACTAGCTCAGTTTCAAGAGTATGAATTTTATCAGCATATTCTCCCTCAATATGATTAAGAAACTCAACCTTGTTTTCTAAAGATTTTAAACCATGTTGATATCCTAAGTTATCAAGTTTGAGTTTATTAAATTCAATTCTTAATTCATCATAACTAGTTCTCAGTGCCTCTATAGTATCTGAACAAGATTTAAATGAACATGAAGATTCATTTGATACCTCAGAGTCTGATCCAGAGGAGGAGTAACCCATAAGAGCAAAGTGTTGTTCTTTGGGTTCTTCATCAGCTACCAGTGCAAAGTTGGGACCATCCCCAGCTTGGTCACTCCAGTCAAATTCTCCCAAGCCATCACATGAGACCATAGCAGTAGTAGGTTTAGCATCTTCAATGGGAATCTGCTTTGGATTTTCCTTGATCTACTTTGGTGCTCTGCATTCCCTTGCTAAGTGCCCTTTTCTGTGGCAGTTATAACATTCAAACTTTGATTTGTCAAACCCCACATTGTTCTGCCTTCTGAACTTGAGCTCTCTTCCAGTTCTCTTCAAGAATCTTCTTGCCCTCATAGTTAACATTGCAAATTGCCAGTGCAAATCCATCTCTTCTAAATCATCAGGATCAACTTGATCTAGATCCTGACTCATTATTGGAGTACTTGTTGTGAGTTCAGCTAAATAAGCACAAATAGCAGCATCACTAATGTTGTCACTATTTGTAGAACCAGCAACAGAACCAGTAAGACCAACAGCAGAATGAGTTTCTTGAGTATTCCCAGAAGTCTTATTATTTGAAGACATAAAAGCAAGGTTGTTTGAACTT
This sequence comes from Artemisia tridentata subsp. tridentata, assembly GCA_021014915.2. Lineage (NCBI taxonomy): Eukaryota > Viridiplantae > Streptophyta > Magnoliopsida > Asterales > Asteraceae > Artemisia > Artemisia tridentata. The sequence continues at coordinate 208,637,308 of CP139508.1, read as the reverse complement.
GAAGAACTGGTTGAACCCTTTACCTCAGTTTCATAGACCTTCAAGTTGTTATACAAATCATCCAAATTCATAGCATCAAAATCAGCCTTGTTCCTCCAGACAACTGTGTGAGTATTCCATTCTGGTGCAAGACTCCTTAGAAACTTCAGATTAATATCTTCCTTTGCAATAGTGACATCAAGAAGCGCCAACTGACTCACTAACTTTTGCAGCCTGTCATAAGTACCATCAATACTTTCATTGCTTGATGCAGTGAAAGTTTCAAATTCGTGCTTTAGCAAATTCTTACTTGACTTTTTGGTGGCTTCATTCCCACCAAACCTGAGTTCTATTGCTGCCATCAAATCCTTGGCAAACTTGGTGTTTTTGAAGGCCAATTGGTACTCATTAGGTATCCCCATTAAGAGAATAGTATGAGTTCTGATCTCCAGTTTCCTTTGAGCCCTATCTTCATTGGTTTTGATGGGTACGGCTTGCCCATCAGCACCAGTCTTAGGTAGAGTATCACCAGTTTGTATGATTTCCCACATTGTGTAATCACACATCTTCATGTACTGTTCTATCCTCATCTTCCAGAGTTCATATTCTCCAACCTTGAGCATTGGAACCTTGGAAGCAGTAACCATATGATGAGATTCAGACTCCATTGCTTTTGATGATGAACAGATCTAAGCTTTACGAAATTCTTCTCGGTATCAGTTTCTAGATCACAAGCTCTGATACCACTTGTTGATCCCAGTTGAGTTTAACGATCTTGTTAATTACTTTAGATATAAACCTAAAGCAATCGGTATAGAAACTGCTTATGAACGATCTATTAATTACTATGCAGAAGTTAGTAATTAATCTTAAGAAGAATAACAATAACACACGATAATTCTCTCAACCTTCACCTCAATATATATTAATATACGGTTACTCAAAAGTAACAGGGTTACAACGAACCTTGAAGTGATTACAAGACAATATGTATGCTAGGACAATCGATCTCTAACCCTAACCCTAGATCCTCCTTTTATACACATAAGGAGTCCTAGTCGGTTACAAAACTTTCTATACAAGAATAATATCTAATCGTATCATTACCATAAACAAACTATACATATCCAATAAGCAGCAGTTTCATTACTCTAGCAGCAGTTTCATCTTGGGCTAGCAGCAGTTTGATAATTAGCTTATTTCACAACTCGTACGATATCATTAGCAGCAGAATGAATATACTAGAAGCAGAATGATTATGCCTAGCAGCAGAATCATACTTAGTATATTTCCATTTGAACCATGAGCAGCAGAATAAATCACTTAGCAGAAGAATCTTCAAAGTAGCAGCAGTATCATTTAAACCCAACAGATCGTCTATGTACTTAGGCAACTAGTAAGCATGCATGGGATCAATTTATTTTAACATCTAGTGAATGTAATAAAATAAGATAACATGCATAAACTAGGAAATATTTGATTAACATAAAGTTTAACCCACTAGGATAATATAAACATTGATTGACTTTCAAAGTAACCAAAGTTGAGAGATAATTGTTAAGACACCACAAACTAGTTCATGTTGCATGGACATTGCCATAGACCATTTGTAGTATTTTAGTCATAATGCTCAATATTAATAATACTACTTATATTATCTCCATCTAATCCTTCCTTTTCCCTAGCTTCTTCAACTTGTTTCCGAGTCCTTTTATCGCCTTTCCAATGGACTTGAATCCCCCGATAGTTTTCTCATGCATTGAGACTTGTCGATTATACATTATGGTTTGCCTTTGCATTAGATTGGTGAGATTGACATCACCAAATTCAAGGTCGGAGGTTTGTCAGAATGATGAAGTGTCAAGATTATGAAAGTAGGTGTCGGGAGTGAGAATTTGAGGACTAGACGTTCCTTCTTCGTTCACCTCAACATCCATAGGTTCAGACGATGATCCGTGACTAAAGGAGGAAGATGAGAGAGGGATGTCGGAAGTGGTTTCATAATCGGATTGACTAGGACATAGTCGATGCTACGGAGAGATGGGTAGGTTTACATGACCCATCTGAATAGACGAGTGAGCAGCATGCCATATGGCATGAGCTCATCGGAGCGACCATGAATGGTGGCCATCCGTTTGACCATGTAGTATGCGAGGTTTTATGGTTCCTCGATACTAAGACAGCAGAGCATGTGGGCAAGGCTTGCCGAAACATGATCACGGTTGCCAGCAAGGCTTAACACGTTCTCACGCACAAGAAGTTCCCAACTTCTAAGGTCGGGACGGAGTTCTTGGAGGTAGATTTTATTTAGATCGAGAAAGACAACGAAACCATCACGTTTTTTATACGTGTTGGCGACTCGAGGAATTTGGATGACTTCTTTGATTACTTCAATTTCGGGAAGTTCGGTACAATAAGCACCTTCGTTCTCAAGATTGCAGTAAAGAGACTCTAGAGAATGGTCTTTAGTGAATGCACATTGACCATGAGAGGGAACACCGAGAATGTCACCAATCTCGGTGACGGACAAGGAGATATTTTAGTGTCGAATCAAAAAATCAAGAAAGACGTTTCCGTCAAGATCAGTGTAGGTGCGGACACGACTATAAAACTTGAGAATAAATCAAGGACAGACTTGATCGTTTATTTTGTATAAACAATCGAACTGAATACCAGGGAAACAGATACGGATGTTGTCAGACGTGACATAAAGTGCATCGATTACACGCCCTTCGTGTATATATCGATTTTGCACTTTGGCGAGATGAGCTTTTTGCTCATCAGGTATGTTAGGATCGTCAACGAGACGAGGAATATAATGTTTAGTATCTTTGTAATCAACACGAGGCATTGTTACAATGTGTGTTGTTATGGACTTGATTTGTTGATTCCAATGCCTCAATCTTGATCAAATAGGGTTTAATTAAATTTGGGTGTGAGTGTTCGGTTTTTACAGCAAGTGGAATTGGTTTTGGATTGTTTTGAAAAGTTGTGCAGAAGAAAGAAAGAAATAGGCGCGTTTTTCAGATACACGGCACCACGGTTCCATTAAACATTAATGGAGCCGTGTGTATTTAATGGAGCCGTGTGTCTGTTCTTGCCACTTTTCTTCTGTTTTGGCTTTTGGCTGATTAATCTTACTTGTTTAGTAAGACTTTTTGACACGAGGAAAGAGTTTATACCTAACAAACTCTTTGACGAAAACGATTTGGCGGGATGACAAGGAATGACCTTAGTGTTTGACTAAGTTGTCATTGGACGAGAATTAACTTCTCATATTTCTCGTGAAACAAGTAGAAGTCATGAGTCGTGTTTTGGTAGATGACTAACATATTTCCCATGAAATATTTATTTAATCGGAACGTAAGGAATGACTGAATATTTCCCGTGAAATATTTGAGAAGTCATGTGACGAGTAGTATGGGAATGACTTAGAATTTCTAAGAGAAATTTCTAAAATTTATGGGATGAGTGAGAATTATGACTTAAAAAGTCATGGGTGATTCGTAGAGAATGACTTCAATATTTGTCGTGAAATATTTATATGAGGAGTGAAAAGATATGAGATATGACACGAGAGATGACTTTAATATTTCCATTGAAATATTGAAATAGTCATAAGCGGGATGAAAGGAATGACTTAAGAGTCATGAGATGATGTGAGGGAAATGACAAATGAGTCATAAAACAAGACGTGAGAAATGACGTTAATATTTCAAGTGAATTATTAAGAGGTCATGAGGAGAGAAGTGGACGATGACTTTAATAATTCGGAAGAATTATCTTAAATAGTCATGAGTGGGGTGGCGAGAACGTATTGGTTGGAGTAATGACGATGTTGTCCTTCAAGAGAGACTTTTCAAAGAAAAGACTTCTCTTTTGACCTTATCGTGATGGAGGAGATGATGTACTTCGATGAGCTTTATTTATGAGCAAACTACAGGGTTCCCGGTCAAGTTTAATGGCATCTTGACAGCTACTCTTCATATGGGGTTGTCTCATCTATAGTGTTTGTTGTCATGCCTTTCCGGTGCTTACGTACTCGGCTTCAGTCATGGAAACAGCAAGAGTAGTTTGTTTCTTTGGAAACCAAGAAGTTTGTTAACTACCTATGAGGGTACAAACGTTTCTCTCTTTGTATCAATCCACATTAACTCTCACATTATCAGAGTTGGTGTAGAAGGATTTTCTACGACAATCTCCTTGATATGTAGTATTCTCAAGTGTGTAGTACCTTTTGATGTATCGGATGATATATCAAACAATTTGATGTAAAAAGTCTTAGGGCACTTCTTGCAAGTGGGCACAAAGCCAAATACTTATTCATGATAATGGACCTACTTTCCGTTAGGTGAACAACTTTACCTATTATGCCCCTAACCTAGTTATATCCACGCACTCACCTTCGTCGTCTTGTGAGATTCGTTTTTGCAGATATGGGCGTGAGTGTCAATTGACACTATTACTTAAACTATGTATCTCATACATAAAGTATATATAGGTTTACAGGGATACTTAATTTAGGCAAGATTACTTATGTACAAGGGAGGAAACTTGATTCACTCATCAATGCTTCATTCAAGCTTGTCACGCATGATCTTTAAGCGATCATCGTACATTTCTGGACAAGTTGAGTTTGTCATGATGAGTTGTTTATCTTTGTTTCTTTGAGATACTATGTTACATTCTAACTACACTATTTCATGCCAAACATTTCTACCAACAAAGGGTGTTTTAAGAAAGCGTACCTGTGCCTGAGGTGTTGCTCTTAAAACTAGAAGATTAGACTACCTTTGTTGAATGTTGAGCATATAAGACACGACTTGACATTTGCGTCACCAGATTTGTTTGATAACACATTATACTCCTTTTGATAGACTCCAAAATTTATTTACACTCATGTTTTCCTAGCAAAACAAAAGTTCAAACATCTGGTCCCCAATATCTCATGGGTCCAAAGTTGTTAGAGTCAAACATCCTACGCATTTGTTGCGTTAGTTTAGGATGTGAGAATGGAGGACACATTTCCCATGGTAAGTAACTTTGTGATGGACAATTATTCCAAGTTACTGGAAAGTTACTTGGATGATTTTGTCTTCTAAAGTTACCTCTCGGTAGAGGAGTTCTAGACCGAGGTTTGGGAGAATTTGTTCTTCTAGGTGGAGGAGTAGTAGACCTAGTGCCACGCTTTACAAACCTATGTTCGAGAGATGACAATGGTTTGTAAAAGCCTTTGGCTTTCTCTCTATTTGGTGTAGACACTCTAGTACTATCTACAACTACGTGACTCGGTTTAGGACTTAAGTTCTTTTTCAGAATTGACCCAGTTTTGTCCTCAGCACCAGACGGTACCACGGTACCACTAAATTTAGTGGTGCCGTCGGTATCATTAGTGGTGCCGTCGCCTTCTGACTTGGACATTTCAGGCATTACAAATTTTACTTGTTTAGTACCACTTGTAGAAGCCTGATTTGGATCAAATCCTAAACCCGAATGGTCATGTTCACTATATCTAATGTTTTCAAGTATATCATTAGGCTTTTTAGTTCCTTCATCAAACTTAGTGACTCTTAAAGCATTTTCTTTAAGCTTTTCATTTTCTACTTGAAGCTTGACACATGACCCACATCCTAAGTCTACTTCTTTGTTTTTCTCAAGTCTCTTGACTTGATCTTTTAGTTCTACAACTTGTAATTCTAGTTCTTGTAGTTTTAATTACAGTTTCGTATTTCTTCCTAAGATCTTGGTACTAACTACGCACAATTTATTGTATTCGTCATGCAATCTACTGTCATCAATTGACGAATTATCATCACTATAATAAGAAGACTCGGAATGTACCTCATTAGAAGCTTGAGCCATTAGGCATGTTTCATCGTTCAGCTTCTTCTCTTTTTCTTCATTGCTATCACTCCAAGAACCTCCTACAAAGGCTCTTTGGTTGTTGGACTTTGGTGGTTTAGGGCACTCTCCTATGAAGTGATTTGGATCTCCACATCTGAAGCAACTCCTGTCACTTGTCCCTTTTTTTTCTACATGGTTCTTTTGTGATGTCCTCTTTTCATCACACGGTTGCCTAACGAACCTACCTCTTCTCCTAAAGAACTTCCTAAAGTTTCTTACGGCTAGTGCGTATTCCTCATTTTCACTATCAGAACTTGAGCATTCTTCCTCACTAGACTCTTTCTTGGCTTTCAAAGCTAGAGATCTAACTCTCTCACTTTTGCCTTTGACTATATCGAAGTCCTTCTTGATTATCATCTCGTGAACTTTCAAGTTTCCTATAAGTTCATCGAGTGACAATGCCGCTAAGTCCTTTGACTCTTCTATGGCGGTGACCTTTGCTCTCCATTTAGGATGTAGAGCACGGAGGAACTTCCTAACATAATTCTTGCTAGAATAACTTTCATTAAGAGCTTTAAGACTAGTGATAATAGTATTAAATCTAGCAAAAGCATTATCTATTGACTCATCTTCCGAAATAGAAAATTGTTCATATTGTTGAACAAGAAGATCAATCTTGTTCTCTTTGACTTGGTTATTACCTTGGTGAGTGACTAACAAAGTTTTCCAAATATCTTTTACCGTATTACACATGAAAATTCTTTCGAATTCCTTTTTAGGCAAAGCATTATAAATCATCATTTTAGCCTCATTATTTTTGGCTAGTTTTCTTTTTAGTTCATCACTTTGTTTGTCATATGAAACAATTTAAACCTTTTTAGTTATCGAATTAAATTGAATCGGTTGAAAGTCACCCTCAGTAATAACATGCCAAAGATCAATGTCTTTTGATTTCACATACGTTTCGAATCTTGTTTTCCAATATATAAAACAATCGGTTTCGAAAAGTGGTGGTCTTTGCATAGATTGCCCTTCTAGATATTTGTCAGAATCCATTGATCGATTCAAGTTTTAAAATACAATATATTTTAAAAACTTTGACTGACGTGGCTCTGGTAGCAATTGTGGAAAACTAGAAGGGGGGTTGAATAGTTTTACCTGTTTTTAAGTTCCTTTTTAAAAATATTGTTTTAAAAGTTTGCTATTGGAAACTTTGATTCGAACTTTGTGTGTAATCAATCAACACCAATATGAACTAAATACAAATCTAACTAATACTAAATAATAAAAGTAAAGAGTAGAGTTGGAAAGATCGAACCGGGACAAAGGATTTATAGTGGTTCGGCTACGAAGCTCTTCTTCGCCCTACTCCACTCCCCGAGTACCACACTCGAGAGTTTCAAACACTATATCAACAACCTCCCTTCAGGCGGAGAAAAACCATACACGTCGCTTATCCTATTTCCGACACTAAGCTAGATGTCGAGTGCTAATCTTAGCTAGGACCAATCTACCAAGGTCCACGTGACGAAATACTCAAGCCCAATGGCTACAAGAGATCACCAAGATCTCAACACGATCACTATAATCAACACTCACTATCCTAGCACTATCCTATTGACCCTTGATCCTCTTGATCAATCACACAAGCCCAATGGCTTTAAGAGATGTTCACTATCTCTATAAGATCACACTTGATCTTCACTCTCACTCACACACAAGAAAGATAAGCTTGATGTATCCAATGATACAACAAGATTGTAACAAATGTTACAAGAACCTAACAACTATAACCCTTGTATCTTCTTTGATACCTTGAGTTCTTCTCTTGTACTTGGAAGAGGAATCACAACACTTTGTATCTTCAAGGATACTTGTGTTCTTCTCTTGCTAATCAAGAGGGATGAAGAGGATCACTTGGTGGATGATTGGATCACTCTTGAAACAAAAGAAAACTAATCTAAAAGATCAAAAAGAATGAAAGGTATGAGAGGTTTGAACTAGGGAATTTTTCTATGTGAAAGGGTGCCTAAAATCTATAAGAGGGGTTGGTATTTATAGGCAAAGAAAATCTGAACGTTACATAATTTTTTGGGACGGCTCCGTTAAACCTTCCACGGCTCCATTAAATTTAATGGAACCGTGGAGCCGTCCTAGACTAGGACGCTCCAAATTTTTTCTTTTCTGGTGAAAACTTATTTGGGGAAGGTTGGAGCTGATTTTGGGGGGAAAATAGCTGTTGTGATTTTCAAACTAATTTTTCCAATAAAACATTTCTTAGTAATTTGTTCAAGAGTGATTTGCGTAGAAATAGGATCTTCCGATTAAAAACTTTTTTACGTTAATTTTAACGTAACGTGATCTCACATTTTGTCATCCTCAAAACGTGAAGTAATCGAAAGATATAAATAACGTTTTTAAACATTATTTGCATCAACAACTTGAATGGATGATTGGATCATTCTTAAACAAACTAAGACTCTCCAAATGATCAAAGAAAGTCATCTAAGTGAGGAGGGATTAAACCAGAGAAAAAGGACTGGAAAAATCAAGTTGGAAGTGTGAAATGGTCCACTATTTATAGGCAAGGGAAAATCTAGCCGTTACAGACCCACGGCTCCACTAAATACCCGACGGCTCCGTTAAATTTAATCCATATTTAATCGTACCGTGGACGCTCCTTCGTTTGTCTTTAGTGGGGAAGGTTTATTTGGGGATGTTAGGAGCTGTTTTGGGGGGAAATTTGACTGTTGGGATTTTTAAACATATTTTTCAAAATAAAGCATTTCTTTTTAATTCAAAAATAATTTGTGAAATATATTTTTGAAAAAATATTTTGTCACATTAAAAATGTGAAGTTTAGAAAAATAAAATCCTTTGATCATTTGTCAAGTAGTAGATTTGTTTGTCCATACCTTGAGTGATTTATGTCGGGATGGAAATATACGACTTCATTGAAGCATACTTGAGACGTCGGGAGGTGTTGATGTAAGTATGCATTGACGATTTGTGTTTACAAGTAACTTGCACATTTTACGTTATGTATTACAAGTTACATGTTTGTCATTATCAAAACCGAAGAAATCGTTTAGTTTAAATATCGTAATATTTGCACTAACAATCTCCCCCTTTTTGATGATGACAAATATGTAAACCGTAACACATAGTAAAATGTAAAAGTTACCTGTTTACACTTCCTTCTCCCCCTTTTGTCGAATCAAAAAGGTAGTTGCCTCGAGCGCTCGCTTGAATTCATTCCCTACTCCCCCTTATTGAACTACATTCCTTTCTCCCCAGAAAGGAGAGTTTGCATCATCCCAGTGAAGTCTTCTATCACTACTTGTGAAGATGACTCCATGCTATGTATTCAAATACTCCCGAGCTCCCCTATGGTAATTTAATCCCCTTGTTTATTTACCTTAGCATCTAGCGGATCCATGGATCAAATTTATACGAAGACTTTTCCTACATCAAGGGTTAGCTTCGTGCAACATAATATATAATAGTATAGGAGCATATAGGGATAGAATACACATAGCAAGACATGCAAGGGTTAAACAATGTGAGTGACACAACCGAAAAGGGTGCCAAAAGGGTGAAGACAAACAACCTAAGGTGTAATTGTTCAATCAATCATACAACAAGAACGGGATTCGTTCGTTGACTGACACACTAAATGACTTCTTCCAAGTTGTCATTTGGAAGGAAAGTTCTAACAAACCTTTTGAACAACATAATCATCTACCTAAGATGATTGATGTTAAGGATAGTTTGCTGATAGGACATACTCTAAATGATTACTATTATGACAAATCATTCCATAAAGTAGACTCGATAGAGGTTATACCTAAATAATTCCATAAGGTGGGAGAGTGTTGGTTTTGGTGACAACAACGACAACTTGGGTTATGTGGTTGTAGGGGATAAATAATGGGATGACCAATTAGTGGTCGTGGTGATGGTGATAGTGATAAGGATGATGTGTTGATGCTAAGTCCAAAGAGGTTTGATGGTGATAGGGTTAGTGTGATAGCTAAAGGTTTTGGTGGACTTGGTGGAGGTAAGGGTGTAGGAATCCTAAAGGTTGAGGATGATGATGATGTGGTTGGAGATGTTGGTTTTGCCCTTTGAGGAAAGGTGGGAAATGATGGTTTAGGTTAATATATCGCTTGCACTGACAATGAGATTTATGATATATTTCAAAAGGGAAAAAGACAAGGTGTATGTGATCCTAACAGGATTGTTGGTGGATATCTCTAACGGGGTTAAGGTAACGAAGTTCTAGGTTTCTAGGTTGGATGATCCTAATTGTGTGTTAGAGATAATTTGGTGCGTGAAGGGTTTCATGTGTTTGTGAGGATTAAAGGTTGTTGAACTAACTATCACTTATCCAAAGTGAGGAGTAGTTGTAAGGTTTGAGTGTGATGAGTTGAGGGTTATAAGGTTTGAGTGTGATGATCTATGGGTTGAAGGTTCTTAGACTAACTATCACTGTCAAGAGTGAAGTGTAGCTAAAAGGTTTGAGTGGGATTGATATAAGGGTTGAAGGTTGTAAGGTTTGAGTGTGATGATCGATGAATTGAAGGTTGTAAGGTTTGAGTATGATGATCTATGGGTTAAGGTTCTTATACTAACTATCACTGTCAAGAGTGAAGTGTAGCTATAAGGGTTGAGTGTGATGGTGAAAGATGTTAATGTGAGGTTTGAAGATGAGATGCAAGATAAGCTTCCAATAGTGAGGCCTTATATAGGCAAGGTTTGTGGGATTCAAACTAAAGTTGGTGATGGTGTCCTATGGTGTAGTGAGGAAATGTTAGGGTGTGTGTGAGTTTGCAAAATTTTGCAGGTTTGAGGTTAGGGATGCAGGGATCAGGAGGCAACAGTGAAAATTCGTCAAACATAGGCACGGTACCACTAAATACCACACGGTACCGTTAAATTTAACGGTATCGTGGCCTATTTAACGGTACCGTGACCTGGAAGTCACGAATTTTCCTGTGCAGCCTAGTTCTGGGCAGCTAAAGGGAAGTTTCCTAGGGAATAAGAACCATATTTGTGTGTTATTGAGAGTGTTTGGTGAAAGACTACATGAGTGTGTTTTCGCTCCCCCTTAATCTATGACCATCCGGACAAGATGTAAAAGATAAAGAGGAACACAAACGTTGACGGAAGCGATGAGCTTAGTAAAGTCTTGACAAGTGGTGGATAACATACGATAAACTTCACCTTTGAAGTCACGTAACTCTTCTCAATCATTGTGAATATTCATAGAATATTACGATGAGGCATGCGATTACTAGGAGATATACTAAGGGTTAAGAAGATAAAATCTTCAGAGTTGTGAGGTTGGTGATAAGGTTCTAGTGGGGTTATCTCAACTTATCCTAGCGGTTCTTCGCTTGAGGTATCTGGAAGGTGAATGGGATGCGGAAGCATTGGTAGTGTTTATTACCATGCGGAAGTGTAAGGGACAAGGCTAAGGAATCAGATGATATATACAATCTATTCTGATAGGAGACGGTTTTAGGTTCAAGACTACATCGAGTGGGTTTTGATAGTGTTGGTGAGAATTGAAAGGAAGATTTTTGACAAAGAAATTTCACATATGTTGTGATTTTTCTGGACTTTAGATTAAAAGAATTTATACCGAATAAATTCTTTTATGAATGAATCCAACGGGATTCGATGAACGTTAATCGAGAATGAGAAATGACATTTAATTGCATTTCAAAAATTAAATACACTTTAAATATTTCAGAAATATTTAAGTTGTCATTCGAATTCAAGAGGATTTTATGAATAAATCTCGCTGATTTAGTGAGACTTTTCGACACGAGGAGAGAATTTATACCTAATAAATTCTTTGAACGGTATTGGATGAGAAGATATGACTTTTATATTTCCAAGGAAATACATAGGTAGTCATTAGAGCGATGTAAAGGATGACTCAATATTTCCAGTGAAATATTTAAATAGTCATGAGAGGGATTTAAAGAATGACTCAATATTTCCAGTGAAATATTTAAAGAGTCATGAGTCAAGACACACGAGATGACTACATTATTTCCAGTGAAATATTCAAGTAGTCATAAGAGGGGTACGAAGGATGACTTTAATATTTCCAGTGAAATATTTAAATAGTCATAAGATTTATGGAATATGTTCCATCATTCCTAGACCTAGACGGAGATGATTAAGGGATTCTCGGTTAAGAGGTTTGGTTGATTTACTGATATCGATTTGCTTCGCACGTAAGTGTTCCACGGGGTTTTGAAAGATGTAAAGCTAAGCCTATGGTGCTGGTTCGCAGCAGGGTTTGGGATTTTAAGACGTGTATAATCACACGAGGATGAAATGAACTACTAATCACTTAGACAGTAACTTGTGAGTCATTTGTCATCCGAGGGTTGATATTAGCTTTTAGATTTTGGATGAGCGTTTTAACATATGTTGTTAAAAGGCTTGAGTATGATGTTTCGGATATGACATTTAACAATTGCGATCACAAGTTAAACTTACTTGAATATTTCGGATGAAATATTTAAGTTGTCAACCCTACTCTGAGTTCTACTAGGTTTGTATCTAACCTTCCCATGACAAAAGGGTGTATTACTTGGAAGAAGGCGAAGTGATAACTAGGGAATTAGGACAACTTCACGACTACTCTAACTTATGGGTTTTGACACTAGTGTATGACTCTATGACTTCTAAGGGTTCATAGTGATAGGCATACCTAATTCCTAATGTGTCAAAAAGACATAGTGTGGGTGCAAACTTTACAAGTAAATCATGTAAAATGAACATAAGGAATAAATGCAAACATCATGCAAAACATGATAATCATTTAGCATTTAAGATCACGAAGACATTTAATCATATCTTACGAGAACATGTTATCATTTTGAAACACATATGTGGGATGCAAGCAATCTAGGTTTGCTAAGGAAGATCCTAGTTACTACTTGTTCAAAATGAGATCCTAACGGGAGATAAAGTTCACCGATGTAAACTATCTCTAGTCAAATGTACGAATGAAGATTTTTCAAGTTAGAGAATGAGTATGAGACTATCACTAGTGGTGCTCAATTAAGGCTAAACACGACCATTTTTACGGGTTATACACGAACCCAACTTCTCTCCTGGAAGCAATCCAACCGTTAGGTCAAATTGAATTTCTAGTGCGATAGGTTCTCCAGTAGTCATTCTCATTTTAGAAGAATTCAAATTCCTATATTTGCCTATCGAAGTATAGCAAAGATGATGTTATCTTGTTTTGCTTATACATGGCCTAATATGACTCAATTAACCATACTTTGAAAGTCGGTTAAGAAAATGACATGTCTTACACAACTCCTAACAAAGGCAAGCGAAATGTTTTAATTTCATGTTTGAGATTTAAAGGTTGTTTGATGGAGATGGTGTATTTTATAATTTCTTGGACAACATCTTTGTTTGTTGAGTTGTTACATGTTATTTTACCATGATTTGGTTTCCTAGAACCAAGAGACACTCTAATGTGATACAATGTAGAATCTACTACATCGTGTGTGTTTCAAGAATGCTCCTTTGCATATCTTGAGGGAGAATCTAGTAAAGGTTACTTACCTTAATAGATCTTGTGAGTATTTTATTTAAAATGAGACATACTGTTTATTTCAACAAGTATGCTTTTCTAAGAGGAACCTTATCACTCTTACGAATGCTTTGTGAAACAAATATTTTAGTGTATGACCAATTTTACTTGTTTATGCAATGACACATGTCATATTAGGTTATTATTCAACTCTAATATCCTATATTTGTTAACATGATGCAATGTATTCTCTTGTAACATAACCATTCATGTCACAAAGTAAATAAGATGCATAGGATATAAGTTATCCTTTGTCAATCTTTTGATAAGAGAAATACATGTGATATTCTCAAAGATTGATGACTTACATAATAGTTAATAACCTATTATGTATGACACTTTTACTAGACATGTGACTTTGAGTGTTGAGTTGTTCATGAGCAAAGTTTACATAAGTTGTTTGTTTGCTCTTGTTTGGTTTTTCGGGAATGACACATTTACTAATTGCATTGCAATGTAAATTACTTGTATATTTCGGATGAAACATCCAAGTTATCAATCCTACTTGGTAGTGTATTTTATGCATCTTTTAAACATGTTAGTTTAAAGTTTGGAACACAACCATTGGACAAGAAGTCTTAACATGGCATCTTCAACACAAGTGTGAGTTATGATCCGATGCATATTATTTTTGTCTTAAGAGGACGTCATTATTTTCATAACAATCGAGTGTGATTGAGTATGTGGATTCAAGATAATATGTTTCATCATGTTTTGATGTTATCTTGAAGCTAGACAAACAATGACTCCAATTTCATGTCAACACTCGAAAACCTGTCAATTAGATTCGATGATAATATCAATCATAATTTGAATAATGAATTGATATGTACTCGAAATCTTTCTTGACCCTCACGATCACTCCTTTTTTAAAAAGAAAATAAAAAATTGAGGAGTGTGTTCCATTTATTCTAATACTAGATGTATGTGTGAGGTTAATGACATATTAAGTTACTACTTCGATATGTCATTAATTTTTATTTGAGAAAAACTATTTGTATTATTAAGTATAATATTCTTAGTTTTTTTTTCGACACCTCATTCGTATAAAAATAATTATCTTAACGATTTTTATACCACACACGTAAAATACTAAATGTTTAAAACATTTTGTATGTGTGTTAAATCAATGCAAGTTTAATACATTTTCTTTTACTTAAATACTAATGTATTAAAATGACCTTTTATCTTGTTTAGACAACCCATGGTCAAACAAGACAAGATGATGTAATGTTTCAAAGATCATGTTACGGATTTTATGAAAGTGTTAAGTATTTTGGGGTGATATACTTTTTACACTTAAACCTTTGGAAAAATAATTGTGTAAGACAATATCTTTCGACACACATGATCTACCACTTGGTTCTATTCCTAAGAAGGTTACTAAACCATTTTAAAAGCTTGCAACAAATGTAAGAAAAATGGTATATGCCTATATGCAATGCAAAATCAATTACGCAACTTAGTGCAAGAAGTCTAGCCTAAGTCCTATTGACGCATAAGCCGAAAAGCTAATATTCGACACATAGCAACAAGGCATGAAAGACACTTATGCTTAAAGATAAAATTAGCTCAACTAAAGATAACAATAAGCATACAAAAGTATTAACTAACAATACTAAGACACAAAGAAAAGCAAATAGTCATTTAGCATAACACACAAAGATACTTATCGTCATTTTGTGTATTAAGTATAACAATGTACACTTAGCTTGACTTTATTTGAAAATGAATTATTTTCCACCCCATTTAAAAATTTGATCAAGTTCAACACCTTGAAATCATGAATGCATCAACGTGTGATGTTCACTTTGTGATTTGACAAAAAATTTGTGCAATCGGCATGACCGGAAAAGACTCTCTGTTACGAATTAAAGACTCTCGTAAATTTTACTTTACAATCTTACGTTTAAAACGATAGGTGGCACGACTCCTACGGACTTACGGTTGATTTTATACGAATTTTTGAAAATTACCGAATTCTGAAAAACAGACGAAGGTACCGTTAAATTTAGCGGTACCGTCCATATTTAATGGAGCCGTCCGTTATATTTAACGGTGCCGTACGTCTGACTTCAGTTTTTGAACAGAACCAACTTTTATCAATTTAAGAAAACCTTCAAGCTAGTATGACAACATATACTTAACAACAAAACTTGTAAGTATTAAGCAACTAAATACTTTTCATATTTTTATCACCTTCATGGGTAATTTGATACATGGATCGTACTCAATTTTGAAAACCATTTGTTTTAAAAATTTGAGCAACCTGGCTCTGATACCAATTGTGGAAACCGTAGAGGGGGGGGGGGGGTGAATATGTTTCCATTTAAAAACTTAAAACTTTTTGTATCAAACACCCGATCAAGTGTGACGTAATATGAAAAGTGTCAACTATGATTATATAGCATCTAGAGATGAATATAGTAAACTACAACATATGCACAATCAAACCATGGAACATATATAATCGATCACGACATAAGCAACTAGCCACACAAACATATACGCAATGCAAATATAAATATAAAGCGATAACGAATGAAATAAAGTAAAGAGATAAGTAAGAAGGCGCAAACCGGACACGGTGATTTATAGTGGTTCGGTCACGAAGCTCCTCTTCGCCCTACTCCACTCCTCGAGTACCCAACTCGAGAGTTACTTCACTAATCAACAAACTCTCTTCAGGCGGAGAAAACCGTACACGTCGCTTAACTTGTTTTCCGACACTAAGCTAGATGTCGAGTGCTAATCTTAGCTAGCACCAATCTACCACGATCTACCTGATCTACACCTTACACTTCGCTTATTCTATTTCCGACATTAAGCTAGATGTCGAGTGCTAATCTTAGCTAGCACCAATCTACCACGATCTACCCGATCTACCCTTGATCCACATGATCAATCACACAAGCCCAATGGCTTCAAGAGATCTCCAAGATCTCAACATGATCACAATGATCTTGACTCACTCTCTCACAAAAGAAAAATAATCTTGATGTATGCTATGATACAATCAAGAGTGTAACAAATGTTACAAGACCTAACAACTCCAACTCTTGTATCTTCTTGGATACCTTGAGTTCTTCTCTTGCAAATGAAGAGGAATGATAACACTTTGTATCTAATTGGATACTTTGTGTTCTTCTCTTGCTAATCAAGAGGGATGACAACACTTTGTATCTACTTGGATACTTTGTGTTCTTCTCTTGCTAATCAAGAGGGATGACAACACTTTGTATCTACTTGGATACTTTGTGTTCTTCTCTTGCTAATCAAGAGTGTTGGGAATTATCACATGGTATGAGTGAAGAACAAGTGAAGACAAACTTAAGTCTGGTTATGTACAATATTAAGTCTGGTCATGATTAAGTCTTGTAATGTAAATGTTAAGTCTGGTAGCGTTGTTAAGTCTGGTAGACTAGTTAGTTAAGTCGGGTACGACAAAATAGGAAAGTTTGTTAGATTTATGTTAGGAAAAGATATAAACGTGTTAGGTATCTTTATAGAAGATAGGGTTACCTTCAAGTATAAAAGGAGCCCTAAGGATAATAGTTAGATAAGTGTGTGTTACAAAAGAGTCGTATAAGAGTTTTTTGTATTCAAAGTTCAATATACGAAGTTAGTTATAATTCTGTGTTCTTCATTGTTCTTGTTAAGTTTCCGCATTAACATTAACAATCGTTTAGAGTTTCTCACTTGGTTCGATTTGGATTTATTCAAGTCGACCACTAAGTAATCAAAGGCTACTTAGAGATCCATACAATTCGTGGACCAACAAGTGGTATTAGAGCCTTTAGAGAGACTCTGGTATTCGAAGAACACTAAAACACAAACAAATTCTCACTCATCCAACCCTACACAATGTCTCATGTTGAAAAACCCATCAACACTGAAACTTTTTCAATCCATAACAGTGAGGATGAGCGTTCAAACCATGAAGATGAAGGAAAGCCTGAAACAAGCAACTCTCCACAATAACAACAGCCAATTCCCTTAACAACCACCACCATATCAAATTTGAAACTCCCTATTCTGAAAAGAGAAGAGTACGATATATGGGCAATGGAGATGGAACACTATCTGGAGTATATTGATAGTGAAGTATGGAAGGTTATCCAAAAGGGTAACTCAAAGAAAAGGATTTCTGTTGGTACAGATGGGTAGATGAGAATCCTACCACCATTGACTGCTGAGGAGGTTCGGGCTGTGGAGAAGGAAAAGAAGGCCAGAACCTTGCTCCTTATGGCTATTCCTAAGGAGCACTTGCAAAGGTTTCATAGCATGATTGATGCCAAGGAGATCTGGGAGGCCATCAAGAAGTGTTTTGGTGGGAATGCTAATTCCAAAAAGATGCAGAAGGCTGTCCTCAAACAGCAATTTGAAACATTCAGTGTTTCAAAGGCTGAAGGCTTGGAGAAGGGTTATGACAGATTTCAACATCTTCTGTCACAACTTGAGGCACATGGTGCTGGTGTATCGTATGAGGATGCTAACCATAAGTTTCTTAGGTCTCTACCACAGGAATGGGCAAGTGTATCTATAAATATGAGGATGAAGGATGAGGTTGACTTAATGACTCCAGATGACCTGTACAATAATCTTAGGACGTTTGAACAGGACATCAAGGATATCACTCAGACATCTTCGAGCTCTTCTAATTCTTCCTTTGTGTCTCAGAACAAAGGCAGTACTTACAAGAATAAGTCTGGCAGTGTTAAGTCTGGTGTCTATGAAACTCCTACAAGGGAAAGATCTGGTTCTGCAGGCTTTACAGATGAGGTCATTCACTCATTCTTCGCCAATCAACATGAAGATGAGGGCCTTATTAGTGAAGATCTGGAGCAGATAAATGATGCAGAGGTGGAGGAGATGGACATCAAATGGCACATTGCCATGATTGCTCTAAGGATAAAGAGGTTTCAAAGGCAGTATGGGAGGTCCATTAAGTTCAACAACATGTCTCCAGTTGGCTACACAAAGAGGACAGTTGAATGCTACAATTGTCATAAGCATGGACATTTTGCTAAAGACTGCCCTGAGAAGAAGTCTACTGATGGGTATAAGAAGAGAGATGCAGAGGATAACAAGCAGGAAAGGAATCAGATGAGCATGGTGACAGTGGAAGCTGGAGCTATCAACTGGAATGAGCACTCAAAGGAGGATAAGGAGTCAGATCATGCACTCATGGCCATTGGTAATGAGGTACCATTATGTTCTAAACTATGCACTGATTCCTATAATCATATTAAAACTTTGTGTGATGAACAACTTAGATTGATAGGTGACCAGGAAGCACAAATAATTGCTTATAAAAGTGCTTTAAAAACATTAGAAACACAAAAGGCCACCCTTCAAAAACAACATGCTGATCTGAATGAGCAACTATACTTTAAGGCTAATAAAATCTATGAACAGGATGAAAAGCTTAAAAGGTATAGACAACTTGGCCTTAAAATACAAAATGAGAGGGATGAGTTGAGAAAACAGGTTGATAGGTGGAATAAATCTAACAACAATCTGTTTAAATGTTGGGATTATCAAGTAAGGGTAAATAAAAAATGTGGCTTAGGGTATGAGGAGGATGAGAAAAAGGCTATCTTTAAGTATAGAGAGGATGACTATGAAGGTAAACCTAAATATAATAGGTTTGTCAAGGCTAATGACTTCAAGGGAGTTCCACCACCACTAAGTGGAGACTATACTCCTCTTGAAAAAGAGGTTATAGATGACTCTCTATATGTGTATGGAAAAAGAGGTCCTCAAATGCCTGAGTCAACCACCTCAGAGGACAAAACCAGTAAGTATTCTTCTTGTCAATTCAATGACTCTGAAGGATCTATTGGTGGTCCCTCTGATCACTCTAAGTCTGAGTCAAAAAGTGAGGTAAAAGAGACTCCTGAACCTAAGGTTGTTAAGGAAAGTGAACCTGTTGTGACTAAGTCTGAACCCCAAACAGTTAAACCTAGTTGTGACAATCACATAAAACCTCCTAGGGAATCTGTTAATATAAATGAGTCACCTAAAAGTGGTAGTGTTCACAAAGAAACTAGGAGTAGCTATACTTATGCTCCTAAAAGATGTTTTGTGTGTGGAAGTTTGAGTCATTTGATTAGAGATTGTGACTTCCATGAAAAGAGAATGAAAAAGGAGGCTGAGCTTAAGAGGAATGTTAATATGGGTCATGTTAATAATAAACCAGTGTGTTATAATGCTAGTAGAGTAAATCATGCAAACCAGTTTGCCCCCAGACCAGCCCAATATGTTAACTCTACCCGGCCAAACTTTAATTCGGGTAGACAACAAGTTAATTCTGGTAGACCAAATTTCAACTTTAATTCTGGTAGACCAAATGTTAAACCTGGTTTGAGGAACTTCAATTTGGGTAGGCAAAACTTGAACTCTATGAGGTCTAATGTAAATATTGGTTATGCAAATCAAGTGAGACCCAGACAACCTTTTTACAAACCACAGGTGAATCAAAGAAATCATTTTTACAAACCTCATTCACCTGTGAGGAGACCAAGTGTTAATAATACAGCAAAACCTTCAACATCTAATGTTGTAAAGGGTAATGGGAAATTTGCAGATAACATCTCAGACTGTTGGTCTTGGAATCCATTCAAGAATGAGTATACCTATAAGTCCAAAAATAGTCTCAATGGAGCAATTTCATATAAAACCTTTAAGTATGTTGCTTCAAAAAGTGGACTCAAGCCTACTCAGGCCTGGGTTATTAAGAAAGATTAATTTCTTCACTTATGCTTTGTATAGTTTGTATACTTGTCTGTTTTTAGTATTTGGTAGTTCTTATTTTTGATTTCATCTTTCCATAGTATATTTGTTTCTTTGTGTATTGTGCATAACTCTGTTTTGCAGTTGACAGCTCTTTATTGTTGCTATTTTGGAACAATAAAAACAAAAGAACCTTGGATTGTTTATTCATGATCAACATAGTTACTTTCAAGGTTACAGCTTACAACGCAAAACAAGATACGCCTAAACAAAATCTAGCTAAACATCACCACCTACATCTTCTTTTTCCCTTTGCCTTTATCCTTCATGTCAGGCATGGTCTTCTTGGTTCCTTTCTCCCCCATTCGGTCTCTGACTCTTGGGCTTAGGAGTCCAAGAACCTGCTTATTTGGTGTTGGACGAGGCAAAACCCTGGTGCTCTTGGATGACACAGAGTTGGAAGTCTCTGCTACATAATCATCAGAAGAGTCTTCTGAAGAAGAGACATTTGTTGAAGTCTCTATTGCTTCATCAGAAGGTTCTTTTTCAGTAAGATCATAAGCAGCTAGCCAATGCTTAAGAGTAGACTCCCTTGATGCCTTGTTTTTGAAATTAAGGAGTAACCTGGTGGAAAATAACTAGCCCATCCTTCTGAGGATGTCTCTGAAGATATATCAGAAGATGAACCATACGGATCCCAAGAGGAATCGGATGAAATCTCTATGATTTCTGATTGAGAAGGATTCATGGTGATGAAAGTTTTTCTTTTTATTTTGTGATGGTTTTGTGGTAAAACTATGGGCTTTTTATAGGGAAAATCAAAGTTATAGGCGATTTAATGCTTGGTTGTTGAATGAATTAACTCTTTGCTGTCAAGAGTTAATTATGTTACTTTTGGAAAGTTGACCAGTTGTATACTTTAATTTTTTTTTAGCATTTGGTCAGTTAAAAAAAAAAGGGTGAGGTATTTACACTTAAGGGGAGGTAATGTACATTTAAGGGGAGGTTAAATGTGAATTTACTAGGACTTCTCTTTAAAAGTCGGGTAGCCTTAAGTGTTAAATCTGGTAGTTTCTTGATTGCAAATTTGTTTGGTTTTTCTCTTTCTCGTGTTGTTGGGACTAACATTTGCAGGAACTCATGGATTGGTAATGAATCGAAGTCTCATTGTTATTCAACAAGTTGTGTAAGTCAACATTTTTGGTTAAGCCTGGTAGTTGAATGATTAAGTCGGGTTGACCAATTTTAAGTCTTGTAGTGTAAAACAGAGTAATGAAATATTACCGTTAGACCTGGTCAGTCAAAATAACGTATTTTTATATAAAAATAATTACCGTTAGACCTGGTCTCTCAAAATTGGCAGATTTTGTAAATGAGAGAAGAGATTCAGACAATCTTGGTGGTTTTATTGATCAACTTACGGAAATTCAGAAGAAGAAAACTGTCAAAGCTCCTAAAAAGATGTCTAAGGGAGAACAGATGCATGAGATGAAGATGTATCTTAAAAACATGATGTATTCAACATTGGCTAAGATGCAAGGTAAATCTTATGCAGATATTTTTCGAATGTATCAAAGAGCTTATGAAATAGATCATGGGTACAAGCCCATTGATTATGAAGATACTCTTCCTTTCAAAAAGAAAAAGACTGTATCTGAACCTGTGAAAGAGAAAGAATCAAAGGTTGAGAAGGCTCTAAATAAACCTGTTTCAACTGAACCTGTGAATGAGCCTAAAATTGTGACATGGACAAGGAGAAAGAGCATGTCAAGAAAAAGAAAATCCAAGAAAATAGGTGAAGATGATGAACCAGAAGAGGAACTTTCATCTGAAGGAGCAACTATGGGTACAATTGAGAGTTCAAAACAACCAGCCAAAGTAGTTGCTTATCAAATCATTAAGAGTGGGAGTAAAGCTGCATATACCATAATAAGGGAAGATCATTCAAATGTGGTGTATGTTAATTTCCCAGGAATACTTCATGATGTAAATAGAGAGGATCTCCATGAATGGTACAAATTGGTGAATATTAAATATGGAGATGATCCACCTGAGGATGAGTTTAAAAGAGTGTTCTGGGGTGATCTAAAGATTATGTTTGAACCTCCTACTGAATCAGATGTGATACGGTAACTTCCTGAGCAGAAGAGGATAATTTCTTGGAGATATTTTCACAACTGCAGAGTACATTGCCTGTCTCTACAAGGAGCTAAAGTATTTATGCTTGCAGAAGTGGAATATCCACTTTCACCTTCTACCTGCAAAGAAATGTTGAAAAAGAAGTTGTTTGCAGAAAAGAAAGATGAGGTTTATGAGCAGATTTTGGATTTAATTAAGATACAATCTTTGAAGGAGACATTGTTGGATTGAGTATGTTTGAAAGAATTTTCATTAAGTAGACAAGTGAGACTATTGGAACTTCTCACTTAGTGGAGGTGCATAGCACTAACACAACAAAAGGTAATCAATCCACCTTGTCTGACCCACACAAGGACTGGCTAATCCTGAGCAAACGGCTACAGGTAAAGATATTTCAAATCCGTTTATGGCTGACAATTTGCCAAAAATTATATGGTATTCAACTCACCATATCTAAGATAGTGAAGAGTTGGCTAGCCCACAAGGTTATGGCTTGTGGTAAAGGCTGTGGAAAACCATAAATGGTAATCAATTCACCAAGGTGAGGTGCAATTCCACCAAAGAATTGGCTAGTCCAAAAGTAAACGGCTTTTGGTAAAGACTTAACAAATCCGTTGATAGTTGATGATTTACTAAAAATCATATGGTTATCAGTGTACCATGGTCTTACACACCAAAACATTTGGCTACTCCAGTAGTGATGGCTATTGGTAAAGAGACATCAAATCCATTAATTTTCAATGATTCACCTCTCACAGGAGTTCACACACCTGGAAGTGATGAGAATAGATATGAAACTTAATATGAATTGATGTACAAAATGTCATGGTTGCTGGAAAGGTCAAGTGGAATGCATATCAGATGCTGAGAAGATCAAGTTGCTGCACAAATACTCAAATTTGCAGATTTCAAGTGTTTTGAAGATTAAGATAATTCCAATCCTCATAAGCTTACTCAGTGAAGATAATTTTGAAGATCAAGTGTTTTGCAGAAGGAACTTGAAGTTCATGGAACATGAAGATCAAGTTAGGGGAGGATTGTTGGGAATTATCACAAGGTACGAGTGAAGAACAAGTGAAGACAGACTTAAGTCTGGTTATGTACAATATTAAGTCTGGTCATGATTAAGTCTTGTAATGTATATGTTAAGTCTGGTAGCGTTGTTAAGTCTAGTAGACTAGTTAGTTAAGTCGGGTACGACAAAATAGGAAAGTTTGTTAGATTTATGTTAGGAAAAGATATAAACGTGTTAGGTATCTTTATAGAAGATACAGTGATATCTTTTCACATGGTTGTAACCTAGGGTTACCTTAAAGTATAAAAGGAACCCTAAGGATGATAGTTAGATAAGTGTGTGTTACAAAAGAGTCGTATAAGAGTTTTTAGTATTCAAAGTTCAATATACGAAGTTAGTTATAATTCTGTGTTCTTCATTGTACTTGTTAAGTTTTCGCATTAACATTAACAATCGTTTAGAGTTTCTCACTTGGTTCAATTTTGATTTATTCAAGTCGACCACTAAGTAATCAAAGGCTACTTAGAGATCCATACAATTCGTGGACCAACAAAGAGGAATGAAGAGGATCACTTGAATGGATGATTGGATCACTCTTAAACAAACTAAGACTCTCCAAATGATCAAAGAAAGTCATCTAAGTGAGGAGGGATTAAACCAGAGAAAAAGGAATGGAAAAATCAAGTTGGAAGTGTGAAATGGTTCACTATTTATAGGCAAGGGAAAATCTAGTCGTTACAGACCGCTAAATACCCGACAGCTCTGTTAAATTTAATGGAGCCATCCATATTTAATGGTACCATGGACGCTCCTCCGTTTTTCTTTAGTGGGGAAGGTTTATTTGGGGATGTTATGAGCTATTTTGGGGGGAAATTTGACTGTTGGGATTTTTAAACATATTTTTCAAAATAAAACATTTCTTTTTAATTCAAAAATAATTTGTGAAATATATTTTTGAAAAAATGTTTTGTCACATTAAAAATGTGAAGTTTAGAAAAATAAAATCCTTTGATCATTTGTCAAGTAGTAGATTTGTTTGTCCATACCTTGAGTTATTTATGTCGGGATGGAAATCTACGACTTCGTTGAAGCATACTTGAGACGTCGGGAGGTTTTGATGTAAGTATGCATTGATGATTTGTGTTTACAAGTAACTTGCACATTTTACGTTATGTATTACAAGTTACATGTTTGTCATTATCAAAACCGAAGAAATCGTTTAGTTTAAATATCGTAATATTTGCACTAACAGATACTCTACTTCTGCAAGCATATGTATGTGAGATAATTGTAAAGATAAACAGTGTACCTTGCAGCTATGAAAATATCTCCAACTGACAATATTTTGCTGCTGATGAAGCTTCCATATTTCATATGTCTCAACTGGTGGCTCAAACATCACTTTCAAATCTCCCCAAAATACTCTCTCAAACTCTTCTTCAGGTGGATTGTCTCCATGTTTAATGTTTACCAACTTGTAAAGCTCTTGGAGATCTTCTCTACTCACATCATTCAATATTCCTGGGAAATTGAGATACACCACATCTGTGTTGTTTTCCCTTATGATCTGATATGCAGCTTTCTTCCCAGACTTGATGATTTGATACTTGACAATTTTGAATGGCTGGGTTGAGCCTTCAGGAATGGATCCCATGGTGAATCCCTCAGATGATTCCTCTTCCTCTTCTTCTTGCTGCACTACCTTCTTTGCTGTCTTTCTCTTTCTGGCAATACTCTTCCTTCTTGTATACACAATGATAGGCTTTTTCACCTCTTCTTTTACTTTTACTTCAATGGATGCCTTCTCATCCACAAATGCTTTTTCACTTACTTGCTCAACATCAATTGTTGGTTCAGACTCTGTCACCTTATGTTTCTTGAAACACCATTTGACAACATCCTCATAGTCTTTTGGCTTGTATTTATGATCCCTCTCAAATGCCCTAAGATACATGCCTTCAACCTCTACATAAGATTTACCGTTCATATTTTCCAATGTAGAATGCATCATGTTTTTCAAATAAATCTTCATATCATACTTCTGTTCAGCTTTGGTCATCTTCTTTGGAACCTTGGTTTTTTGCTTCTGAGTTTTCCTTATCTTGGATATGAAACCCCCCAAGTTTTCTTTTTCTCTCCTAGCATATATAAAATCTGCTAGTTCTTTTGCTCTTTCCTCTATGGTCATCCCCTGAACTGCTTTGAGCTATTCCAATTTTGCTTTTAGCTCATCATCTCCTTCAATCATCTGCATCAGAGGATCTTTAGATAGCCTTTTAGCAAGTATCTCATCTTGCCTTTTCTGTTCTTCTTCCTTTTCCAATTCAGCCTGTTCTTCTTCTTGTATCCTTGCTATTTCAGCCATGGATGCTTCTTTTTCTCTGATTTGTCTCTTTGACTTCTTAGGTTGAGGAGTTTCAATAAGAATCTCCTTTCCTTTCCTTTTAGTACCAGCAGACTCTTCCTGAACAGACTTATCTTGAATAGACTTATCAACCTTACCAGACTTATCGTCACCAAAATTAACAGCTGCATCACCAGAATTAACTACACCAGACCTATCACCAGACTTAATGACTTCAGCAGACTTTTCTTCCCCAAGAATCAACCTTCTTCTCTTTTTCTCTTTTAGAATTTTGCCAAAAGATTGAGCTAATGTCTCTGCTGCTTCCATGGTTTCTGGACTGATATTGGTGACTTTTTCTTGAGCTGGTGTTTGGAATATTTGTTCCTCATCCAAATTCCTCCCCTGTTTGGAAGAATTTTCATCCTCTCCTTCCTAGTCATTAAAGTGAACTCCTTTCTTCTTCATGACCTTTTCCATTCTTTTCACCTTCTTCACCAATGTAACTACAGCATTACTTAGCACCTCATTTGACTTTTCTAAGGTGGACACCCTTTGAATCAAGGTAGGTACTAGGGTGAGAAGATCATCCACAGTCATTGTTGTAGATTCCTCCTCTTGTGTGGACTTGGAACCTGAGTTTGTTCTAGTGGAGACTGTGGTGTGGGTGTAGGTGTTCTTACTGGAGATGAACTTGGTTGTGGTGTAGGTGTGGGTGTAGGTGTGTGTGAACTAGGTTGTTCCTGGGCTTGCTCCTCATTAGTTGGCTCTTGTGCAGCATTAGATGTACCTGCAATGTTGGTGGCACGAACAAGCATAGCAGGAAGTAATGGCCAATGGGCCCCAGCACAACCCCTTTTCATATTAGCTAAAATCGTACATGTAAAAGACACACTTTCATAAGTCTGCACCCTATTTTCAGATTCAAAATTCAAAACCATTTGTAGAAATCTAGGGTACATTAAAAATTGATATTTTTGATTGGTAGCATTTGACACCATGCCATAAAAAATGAGTTTTGAAAAATTAAATTTCCTTCCAAGTGACAGACAAACCAATGCAGAAGCAATGTTGCTTCCAAACTAATCTCATCCACCACTCTTGGGACTTAGGCAATGAAGCAAATGATGTACCAAAAATTTCCACTGAGGTGTGAAAAAGTTTTTCCATAAATTAAAACCACCATCAGTGGGGTATCCTATTGTTCTAATACCCTCTAAAAGTTCCTGATTTGGCAAGATATAGTCCCCCGAAGCATCATCCAATTGGAGACTACTCCTAATGGAGGCTTCAGTAATAGTGAATTCATGTTTGTCAATGGTTGCCCTTAATAGTGATGTCCCATCAGCAAGTGTTTCAGAGGTAACCGACCCACAAAATTGCTTAACTAGGGACGCATATATAGTTGGATTCTGAGTTAAAGCATACCGAATGTAAGATTCTCTCAAAAAGTCCACTATCTGCTCGAAACCGTTGCTTTTGATGTTGGGTTTCTTCAAGAAGCCAACCTGATAGTGCTTGTCAACAAACTTTAGTGAAGCCATAGATGAGTGAATGATTTAGTTCTGGTTGAGAATTATGTTAGGGTTTGCGAATTTGTAATGTAAAATAGAGTCTATGCCGAAAATAACGAGAGTTAAAATTAGAAGCAAATAATGGATAAAAGTGAGAAAATTTGATCAAATTTTATCCTTATATACCTCTCTTTACCGAAAAATGTGTAACGGTAATATTTTATATGAAAAATCGTTATTTTGACAGACCAGACCTAACGGTAATATTTTATTACTGTTTTACACTACCAGAATTAAAATTGGTCAACCAGAATTAACCATCAACTCACCAGACTTAACTAAAGAATCAGACTTACACGCAGAATAAGCAATATCAAGGCTTCATATCATCACTAATCCTTGTTGTTCCTGCAAATGTTAATCGTAACACCAAGAAAAACATACAAATAACCAAGTTTACAAGAAAAATAAAAAATATTAATTGCCAAAATTAAAAGTAACTACCAGAATTAAGTTTTAAAGCTACAAGAATTAAAAAAAAAATCCTAAGTGCTGGTTAGTATACAAACTTTACATATTGGCCTCCCCTTAAATGCAACCTCCCCTTAATTCTAACCTCCCCTTGATTCCAGCTATGGGTTCATCATACCAATACTAACCACTATGTAATTAAACCTAGGGCCATCAAAAGCTTTAGTTAAGAGGTCTGCAACATTGAAGTCTGTGTGTATCTTTTCTACTCTAATCAATTTCTTTTCAAAGCAATCCCTAATAAAGTGATGCCTTATTTCTATATGCTTAGTTTTAGAGTGATACACAGGGTTCTTAACTATACAGATAGTGCTTTCATTATCTATGTGAATTACAGTGTTCATAAAGTTCAAACCATAATCCAACATTTGATTCTGAATCCATAAGACTTAACCACAGCAATTAGCAGCTGCTACATATTCAGCCTCAGTTGTTGATGTAGCCACAATAGTATGCTTCTTGCATTACCAAGAGATCAATCTTCTTCCAAGGAATTGACAACCTCCAGTTGTGGATTTCCTATCATGACTTGCACCTGCATAATCACTATCTGAATAGGCTTCCAGGTCAAAAGATGACTCTCTAGGATACCAAAGGCCCAAATTGGGTTTGCCCTTTAGGTATCTAAATATTCTCTTCACAGCATGAAGATGTGAAGTCTTGGGAGTAACCTGAAAATGAGAACAAACACAGACTGCATACATAATGTCAGGTATAGAGGCAGTAAGATACATTAGAGAACCTATCATTGATCTGTAGAGATGCACATCCACATCCGCAGCATCTTCATCCTTTGTCAATGGCGCCTTGTTCTCCATGGGAGTGACAACAGTCTTCATAGTGGCAAGATCAAACTTCTTAAGGATCTCAGCAACATATTTGTCTTGAGAGATAAAGAGTCCATCTTCTGATTGCTTCACTTGCAGTCCTAGACAAAATGTGAGTTCACCCATAGAACTCATCTGAAACCTCCCCTGCATTAATGCCTCAAACTCCTCACACCAAGACCTTCTAGTGGAACCAAAAATAATATCATCCACATAGACTTGGACCAGAATGATATCTTTCTTGTTCCTCTTGATGAACAAGGTCTTGTCTATCACACCTCTTTTGTACCCATGCTCTTCAAGGAAGTTTGAGAGTGTTGCATACCAAGCTCTAGGAGCTTGATGGAGACCATACAAAGCCTTATTGACTTTGTACACATTCTTGGGGTTAGAAGGATCCAAAAAAACCAGGAGGTTGATGTACATAAACCTCTTCTTCAATAGAGCCATAGAGAAAAGCACTATTGACATCCATCTGATAGACTATGAACCCCATATATGATGCATAGGCTAAAAATAATCTGATAGCCTCAATTCTGGCTACTGGAGCAAACACCTCATCATAGTCTATACCCTCCTCTTGTCTGTATCCTTGTGCTACTAATCTTGCCTTGATCCTGACTACTACTCCTATTTCATCCTTTTTGTTCCTGAAGACCCACTTAGTGCCAATCACCTTAGCCCCATTAGGTAGATCTACTAGAACCCATACTTTTTGCAATTCGAACTGCAGCAACTCCTCTTGCATTGCTTCCACCCAACTCTCATCTTCAAGTGCTTCAAAGACTTTGTTTAGTTTCTTTTGAGAAAGAAAACAGGCAAACAAGCAATGTTGTTGATCTTTATGGTTGACCCTTTGCTGCTTCTTAACAAGACTGATAAGTGCAAGTGATTCAGGTTGCTTTTGCACTCTACTTCTGGTTTGAACTGCTAACTTGGGGTCACCAATAATTTGACTTTTAGGATGAATGATGTAAACTCTGAGTTTAGGAATGGGACTGACGTCCACTTCTGTGGGTAAGTTGTTGAAGTCAGTAACCACTCCTTATTCATCATAAGATGCCTCTTCAAAAATCCCTTCACTTGGCTTATCAAATTCTTCAAGCTCTGGCATCTCAGTATCATCAAAATCATCATTTGGAGTAGAGTCAGGTTGAGCAGAATTAACAGCATCACTACCAGACTTAATTGGGGAAGTACTGGTAGCAGAATTAACAACTCCATTACCAGACTTAATTGGGGAAGTACTGGTAGCAGAATTAACAACTCCATTACCAGACTTAAGTGTAGAAGTCATGGTAGCCTGCTTCCCAAGATGCTTGTCAGCTAAAGCATTCAACTCCTTTCTGAAGGATGAAAGATCTTCTGAAACCATGATAGGAGAAGCCTCTTGTTCTTATGTTTGAGGCTTTTGAACAGTCTCCTTCCCTTTTGTAGAAGATTCCTTTGTTCCTTCATTTGCTACAACATTGTCGACTTCTATGGTAGGAATCACAATAATCTCCTCAATCTCTTGATCAGTAGTGCTTGCATCAGAAGTAACTTGTGTACATGCATGGTTAGTCACTTCTATGGTACCTGCATCAGGGTTAGCTTGATTCTCCTTGGAGACAGGAATATAGTTCATAGAATCAGGTAAGTAATCAATTTCAAACATCCATATATGCCTTAATCCCTTCACATTGGGTTTTTCCTCAAGAAAATATACATTAAGATTTTCCTCTATTTTCTTGGTCACTAAATTGTATACCCTAAAGGCCTTACTATTCAGTGAATATCCAACTAGAAACCCTTCATCAGACTTCCCTTCAAATTTGCCAAGCACACTGAGTGTATCAAGACTGGTCACATGGCACCCAAAAGGCCTTATATAGCTAACTACTGGTTTGTGGCAAAAAATAAGCTCATAAGGTGTTTTATTTTGAGGCTTTGTCACTCTAACCCTATTGAAAATGTAGTAAGCAGTGCATACTGCTTCAGCCCAAAAAGTTGTGGGTAAGTGTAAAACCCAAAAATCTTAAACATGTAATATACCTAAATTGCCCCTCTAACTTTGAAATCAATAAGAACATTATAAATCTATAAACTAAGTTACTAAACAAATTAAACAATCATGATAACCTAAAATGTCGAATTTAAATCCGTTATTCATTTGAACTTGAACCCGAATGTACCTTAAATAATTATGAGCTATAATATGAGAAATTACAAAACACTAAAACTATAACCTAAGTACCACTACTAGAAAAAGGGCTTTCCTTGACTCCAGATGCGAGTCAAGAAGAGACCTTATGACGCGCACATTGGAGTCAAGGAAAGACCCGTCATAAATATTCATGACTCGCATTTGTGCGTCATCCCTCTATGACTCGCACTTATGACCCACGTTGCGTGTCATTACCCTTAAAATCATTTTGACTAACTTTTATGACACACTTTTCTGACATATGTTTTTGCGAGTCATTACCTTAAAATCATTTTTTTTTATTTTTTCTGTTTTTTAATTAAAACCTGATTATATAAATAATTACTGACAATAAACCTGATAATTGTACAAAATTAACGCATTTCATATATATCAAAACCATGCGTTACCAATTCATTACATAAAAATTCATGTCAAAATACATACCGATAATTAGTTAAAGTTACTACAATGTACGATTTCTACCTAAAAATGAAATTCGACACATAAATTGCCCATTCTTCTCGAATATCGTCGAAATCCGCATCCGTGTACTCATTGCTATCACCACCAATCTAGTCAAATAAAACAACATTTTAGAAACAGTTAATTACTACTTAAACTACTTAAAACAGTTAACTACTTACATTGTCATTTTCGAGAACCCGAACTCCATGTTTAACTATTTCCTTCATAAACTTCAACATGAAGTACCCACATTCGGTGCCTCCGGGCTGACGTGGACACTACACAAGAAACACAAATTGTCTATGATATGCAACTACAATCTGTGGTAGCAGATTAGGAATTTGGCGCAAAATTTGAGCAAGACTACTCCACAGCAGACCAACTCATTAGATTAACGTAGTCATCTACTCATCTATGTTCAAACCAAGTAGTAGAATATATATGTAAAGCATGAAAACAATGACTTAAGCACGTGAAGTATCTAAACTTAATGCAAGCACCTTGGCTTTATGACAGCAAACTACTGATGCAGAGGCAATTTCATTCGGATCTGTTCAATTTCATTTGGCTTTGATACGGATCTGTTCAATGCTTTGCTTCAAGCTCCTGGCAATTGAAGGAGTCACTCGGCTGCTGAAAAATTCTTCCACTTCTTCTGCCATTTCGTGGCTGCTAAACTGAAATGTGTTTTAAACAAGCTTATTAGACACATATTTCACTTTACAGAATCATGTGGTTTTATAAAATATAATTCAAGACTACTTACTGGTGCGGCGGTGTGTCTTATGAAATGATGAAACGCCATCCCTTGTCCCCATCGCTTATTGATCACATCCCAGTTCTCCTGTAAAAAAAACATTGTATGTTAGCCTCAGGAAATTCAAAATGCGATAATAATCAGTATTAATTTGAAATTACTGTAGGATTTTACTCCACCTTTATCCATATCCAAGCTGTTTCACGGGCTTCCAAGCTTATCCTTGCAGTTACATAAATTGTGTCTTGTTCTCCCATCTACGAGGATAGGCATTAATTGGAGAGATGAAATAACATTTTTAATATCCAAATAAGAGTAATACCTCATCTGAGATCATGAAGTTCAGAACCTCTTTCACTAATTCTGGGTCCGGAGATGAAGCTATACAAGCTGAGGAAGACCAAGTAAGTTAGATCAGCAGAAAAACGCAGGTATTAAGAAGCCCAAATACAATTGAAAATGGTCATATTTTATCTGTGATTTCTACCCATTTAATGTTTTGTTTCTAATGGGACAAGCACAAAAATTGTTTGTTAAAAACGCAACCTGTCAATGGTAAAATAGGTCAACACGGGCCATTTCAACACATACCAAAAATGACCCGTTTTGACCTGTTACCATCCCGAACGACCTGCCCATCTTCCCATTAGTAAATGCTTACACAAAATTCTTGCTCTCTCTTGAACTGCATCAGTTTCTCTATATAGCTTTAGTAGGGAATCGACCTCACTTGTCAACCTTGAGCTGTAAATGAAGCCAAAATAGTTTTAGAGAGTTGAATGATGAACAGGCAGTCTTTGATATACTTGGCATAGATAATGCTTTTCTAACGCTTCTAGGTTATACAAATGCTGGTACTAATCTGTTTTATGCAAGTATGTGACAAATCATGCAAATTCTTGATAAGTACAGTAACGACCAATCCTGTTCAGTATCATGCTTATTCATTTATCAAGAATATTAAGTGAATTACCATGGAAGAACATCTTAAACCCGAAAACAGCAATACAAATCGAACATATAGCAGCAAACGAAAACAACCAAAACAATAAGCACTACTCAAAAGTTGTCGTCTGACAATGACCTTTGATATGATCCCCTGCATATGCAGAGAGGTACCAATTTTATCTATTTCTCAAGAAGAAACATTACAATAGAAGAACAATTTATGGGTGATACAAATTTTTGAACTATGACAAGAGATAAAAGTCGCATGTTATAGTAGAGCGAAATTTCTCAAAAGATGGGTACTATGTTTTTTAGTGGAGGTATCCCTCATTGTGAGCAGTGAATAGTTTACGCTCAGTGGATGGTCCTATACAAAACCGACAAAATTTGGGCACAAGGCCAGTGAGAAACCCCAACTTGACTTGTTTGCTTTGGTCAGTTATATCCTACTCATAATCATCACAAATAATGATTTAGTTGTGCATGTGATAAAAAATAGATACAGGGTTGATGTTGTAACATGTACCTGATCCTTCAATAGAGGAGTTTCCAAAGATTCTTCAGCAGCCTGCTATTTGACATTACTTTGTCATTATAGCCACGCTGCAACTTGTCACTATTTGCATTGATTTACTTCGGATTTTACTTTGTCCAACCTTTGGTCATGTTCTAACGACTATCTTAACACAATATATCAGATCTAACAAATAAGAACTAAATGTAAACAAATTAATGTACCTGAGTAACGGATGAAAAAACATCCCCTTGCGAATCACTCCTACTCATCCCACCTCCACCACCACCACCACCACTCCTACATTACCAGCCGTTCTTCAAAATCAAATGAGAAGTAAAATTAATTTGAAGAAAATTTAGCGAGTTTCAGAAATTAGGGCAAATCGATTGAAGAAAAATTAGGGCAAATCGATTGTGAGACAAAATTAGGGCAAATCGATTTAGCGAGTTTCAGAACCGATTATGGCAAAAGAATAGAAGAAACGAACCTGGAACCATTGATATCCAACACAATCTGCTTCGATTTAGCGACGTTGGTGAGCGAGTAGCGTTGTGGTGGTGGTGGATCGATTGACGTCTGAGAAGTGATCGTGAGGTGGTGGTGGATTGAGATATGAGAAGTGAGGATGTTGCAGAGTTTTTTGGTGTGTGTGTGGTTGGAGGGACAAATGAAAATCATTTGATTTTGGGGAAAAAAAGTGGGCGGGAGGAAGTGTTTTGGCAAAAAAAAACAATCAGATGAGCGGGAGGAAGTGTTTTGGCCAAAACAAAATATTATTTGGGGAAAAAAAAAAAAGAAGGAGATGACCCCTATTTATGACGAAGCAAAACGAGCGTCATCTTGCAGGCTAAATTTTAACTGATTATGACCCTATGTTATGACGCTTCTGAAAACGAGTCATCCCAAATACAAAATTTACTCTTTATGACTCTTATTTTATGACTTTGCTATTTGCGCGTCATCTTTTAGTGTTCGTCATAAAATGCGAGTCAAGGAAAGCCCTTTTTCTAGTAGTGGTACTAATATAAATTGACACATGTTTGATCTTATAAAGTTTAATATCACACGATTTGAAAGTAATGAAAAGGTCCAAATACATTGTTATTGTGGACTACAATTTGGTTATCCTTGAACCCCACAAACACGGCCCAATATTTAGCCCTTTTTGGCCCAATCCGAAACCCATAAAAGAAGTGAAAGGGGACCGGTGTTTCCTCTCCAAAAATTATCACGACAAAAAAAAAAAAAAAAAAAAAAAAAAAAAAGAAACCCTAAAACAAAAATCCGGCCGCCACATTGTTCTTCATTTTTTTCCGATCGTCATTAAGGCACAAGCAAGGAATTCGTGGTGTTCGTACGTGGTTGTGATAGTGTGTTGCTAAAGGGTGACCGTGGTGCTTTCTAAACCGAGAGAGAAGGAGAGATCGAGTGGTGTGGGTGCTCGGCCTCGTTCTTATTTTTGTGTTCTTGATCTTGTTTCGTCGTTTGATCTTCAAGGGTAATGTGTATCACTTTATTTTTTTTTCCATTCATTTGATCCTTCTCTAATCGTATAACATGTCATCTAAAATATTTAGGAATCGACCTAATAAATTGTGTACATAAAATCATGAATCTCACATAAAATCATAAAGATCTCACATGAAATAATGAATTGGTAATTAGGGTTTTTGATAGAAATTGTGTGGATGATTTGGTGGGATGTTGTGATCATGTTAAAATAATTTTAGAGTTCAGGTTGGATGAACTATAAGGGTCGTGGATGCGTTTGGGTGCGTAAACAAGTGTTGTGGTAGTCTAAAATAAATTCTGAATCTGGACAGCATGTATACCTGAAATTGGGTCGAATTGATTTGGGTGGATCTTGATGATATCAAAGTATTTTTGAGTGATATTTGGGTTTAAAATTAAGTTTAGGAAAAGAGCTTTCTGAATAAGTAAGCCTTCCCATTTACTTTTGATATATTTGATTTTGAGGTCTTTTGGTTATGGATTGGCTGGCTCTTCATAAGCTACCAGAGACTACCATATATGCTATAAGACCTTTAGCAATCTATTTTTCATCCTACTTTGTTATGATGGCTCTCAACCAATTAAATCTGTTAAGATTAATGCTGCTATGGAAACACTTACTCCGATCTCGTTTGATTGTCAAATTTCTCCTGAAGCCTATTAGTATCCACCCTTAGGAAGCTCTGGCATTGGAAGTATTTGTTGTACAAATTTTCTGGTATTTTCTGATGAACCCTCTTGGGATTCCCTCCTGCTTGGGAAGTAGAGTTGACTTTGAACCGATCTCAATTGACGAAACCATGATGCCATAGAAGCGGAGAGATTGAAGGAGCTGATGGAATATGATTTTCTTCACCTCAGTGTTCTCTTTGAATGCTCCTGTTGGTTTATGAAGAAGAAAGAGGGAGGTATGCCGCGACGTATCGACTATCATAAATTTAACCGTATCACTATCCGAAATCATTATCCATTCCCGCGTATCAATGATTGATTTGTTCTACCTTTGAAAACTCCGTATCAGACGGCCTCATTTAAGTTTGAAGGACTGAAGAAGCAACCACAAGAACTTCTAAGCGGGGAGTTGACTAACTGAGAGTAACCCCGAGAAGCATTTCGGTTTTATTCGTGAAGAGGAAGATTGGTGATGTGAAGTAGATATGAAGTTTCTCTAAGATAATTCCTGAAGCTGCTTTTATACTCTTTGTGATCATTATGAGTTTTAGATGATTCCAATTGTATTGGCTAAAAGAATCATGTTTTCGCGAGTATTTGGACAATTGTCATAGTATGACAGTGTGTTTGTGCTCAGAGACGAAAGAGGAACATGTAGATCATCTTCGTATTAAGTAGAATGATCCTTTGTTGTGGAAGAGTATGTTTGATTGGCGTTCAGAGATTGTAGCAGACAACACTACCAGGTATCCTGTGATGACAGAGTTTCCCACAGAAAGGACCAAGATTGAAGACCGTTGTCAGAGTTAGAAACCTTGTAGAAGAGTAGTAGAAGATGTTCGTGACAGGCGTTACCGTGAAAGAAGCATATAAGAAGAAGAGAGAAACTGAGAAAGGTCTCGATTATATTTCATGCAGCACGTGGAGATTTCAGTCCGGGCATCAAGACAACCGGACCATAGGAGGCGAACTATTCAGCACATAACCTGGAGTTGACAGCAGCCGAGTTGGTGAACTTTGAGCTGTGCTAGAAGACCTGTCGAAGACACGCAGTCTTGCTTCTCTAATCGTTTTAGTTGTACTAAGATAACTTGAGAACAGAAGCAGACTTGCGGATGGAAGAGATTCGAGATAATGTGTTTGGATGGATGAATTTTGAAGCAAACGTTGGTGTTTGGAAGAGTTGATTCTGTGAAGGATGAAGCTATCGATGACGTAAATCACTTCTGCTTAACCTACTTAAGTTTTCGTTACCTGATGATAAGATCCTTTGAATGATTTAGGTTCTCTATTAGTAATTTCGTTATGTGTTTATTCTGCGTTTGTTGGATGATGGTTTTGTTATGCGAATTTTGAGGAATTGTGGAAGGAACCTTGAGATTTATGTCCCGGAATGGGCAGATTTTGAAGCAACCACTTATATTGGCTGAGTTAATTTCAGTGAGTGATGAAGGATTGACGCTATTAACGACGTACCTTAATTCTGATAGACATTCTAGGATTTCTGTTACTCTTTCGAGTAGTTTCGTTCTCCTCTTAGTTATGTTGTTTGATTTTGATGACCTCTGAGACTGTAGAATGACTAGGTGGATTAAGATAGGTTATTTTGTTCACGACTTGAGATAAAGTATGACCATCATGAGGGCATATTTACATGATGCTAGTATTATGACGCCTGATCAACGTGATAATACTTACATCATATAACGTGCACTTATTGTGATCATAGGATATTTCGAGAAGTGCTTTAGAGCCTTAGAAATTCTGATAGCTTTTTGACATTATCTGCGTTAGTGTGACTTTAGGTTCATTCTACCTATACGCTTAATCTGCCTTCACCGTTATACGATTTGATATGTTTGGATTCTCGTCACACGTTTTGCAGACCGCTATACTTCCGATAAGAATTTTGGGTTCTGTTGTAGAGCTTTCTACCATTTTCAAACCATCTGTTTTCTGTGCGTTCTCATCTGATTTGTCTAAACAAATTCCACGGATGATATATCCGTCAAACCCTACGTATTCCCTATATCTCTTCCGAGAGAATACGATTATCATCTGTTACGTTTGGTGTATTATTCTTTTGTTCTGGATTCATTTTTGTATGCCTTGTCTGAGGAAAACCGAAGCTTTTTAATCAACAAGATAGAGTCATGAGAAACAAGTCATTCACATTTCCGTTCACCGTCCGTTGTGCTTTTCGTTTCGATTCACTTCAATTTTCGAGGAAGAAAATTTTTTTTTTAGAGGGGAAGAGTTGTAAAACACAAAAATGATAAACATGTAATATACCTAAATTGCCCCTCTAACTTTGAAATCAATAAGAACATTATAAATCTATAAACTAAGTTACTAAACAAATTAAACAATCATGATAACCTAAAATGTCGAATTTAAATCCGTTATTCATTTGAACTTGAACCCGAATGTACCTTAAATAATTATGGGCTATAATATGAGAAATTACAAAACACTAAAACTATAACCTAAGTACTAATATAAATTGACACATGTTTGGTCTTATAAAGTTTAATATCACACGATTTGAAAGTAATGCAACGGCCCAAATACATTGTTATTTTGGACTACAATTTGGTTATCCTTGAACCCCACAAACTCGGCCCAATATTCAGCCCTTTTTGGCCCAATCCGAAACCCACAAGAGAAGTGAAAGGGGACCGGTGTTTCCTTTCCAAAAATAATCACGCCACAAAAAAAAAAAGAAAAAAAAAGGAAACCCTAAAACAAAAATCCAGCCGCCACCTTGTTCTTCATTTTTTTTCCGATCATCATCAAGGCACAAGCAAGGAATTCGTGGTGTTCGTACGTGGTTGTGATAGTGTGTTGCTAAAGGGTGATCGTGGTGCTTTCTAAACCGAGAGAGAAGGAGAGATCGAGTGGTGTGGGTGCTCGGCTCGTTCTTATTTTTTTTTGTGTTCTTGATCTTGTTTCGTCGTTTGATCTTCAAGGGTAATGTGTATCACTTTATTTTTTTTTGTTTTCCATTCATTTGATCCTTCTCTAATCGTATAATATGTCATCTAAAATGTATATGAATCGGCCTAATAAATTGTGTACATAAAATCATGAATCTCACATAAAATCATAAAGATCTCACATGAAATAATGAATTGGTAATTAGGGTTTTTGATAGAAATTGTGTGGATGATTTGGTGGGATTTTGTGATCATGTTAAAATAATTTTATAGTTCAGGTTGGATGAATTATAAGGGTCGTGGATGCGTTTGGGTGCGTAAACAAGTGTTGTGGTGGTCTAAAATAAATTCTGAATCTGGACAGCATGTATACCTGAAATAGGGTCTAATTTATTTGGGTGGATCTTGATGATATCAAAGTATTTTTGAGTGATATTTGGGTCTAAAATTAAGTTTTGGAAAAGAGATTCCTGAATACGTAAGCCTTGTAATTTTTAGAGGTCGGGAGAAGGTACTTTTTGATTTTACAAGTTCGAATGTCAAAACTGTTTTTGGGAGTCTGGAAATCAGTCGGGTTGTGTGATTTTTCATTTTCAAACCATGAGGAGCTGGGTCAAGAAATTCTCCATAATGTAACTTCTATATGTTTAGTAGTGTCATGAATTTTTGTAGATTTTTCCTGGAGGTATTGGTGGGTAAACCAAGTGGTTACTTTCTGGGTGTTACAGCAGACATGTTTTCTGGGTAGTCTGTGTTAGAGAATTTTTCTTGTGGGGTTTAACTAATCAATAAATTCTGGAAAAATTCGTGCAAGTTCTAAATACATGGAAGTACCTGTGTGATTTTTTGTGGAATTTATCTCTAAGTTCTAATGTGGTTCATAAATTCGTATAGTTGTGACCTATTAATGAATAAAAGTTGAGTAAAAGTTAAAAATGGCTAAATAAGGATTTTTGTGTAACTTAAGGGTCAAACTTATCATTGTATAAACTAAAAGGCTTTAACTTGTGAAATCATGTAACTTTGTAATATTTACAATTCATACCCTAACCTTACAATAATTGCACTATAATCCCTAAACTTTTTATACTTCCTTAATAAACCCTAAAACTTATGAAACCTACGTTCTAAACCCTAATTGGGATAAAAGTAACCCTAAGATACTAATTATGGAAACT
Organism: Artemisia tridentata subsp. tridentata; assembly: GCA_021014915.2. Taxonomy (NCBI): domain Eukaryota; kingdom Viridiplantae; phylum Streptophyta; class Magnoliopsida; order Asterales; family Asteraceae; genus Artemisia; species Artemisia tridentata. Next base: position 208,597,574 of record CP139508.1, on the reverse strand, counting down.
TACTAATTCGGGAAACCTGCTAAAAATAGAAAGTTATTTAAAATGGGTTAACTAACTTAAAGCGGAAACTTACTACTTTTGGAAAGTTACTATTTTTGGAAAGCTGCTATAAAAGGGAAGTTACTAAAAATGGAAAGCCGACTAAAATAAGTAATCTGATTTAAATAAGATATAAATAATAAGACGATAATGTATTCGTGTAGATTCGCTGAAGAAGGAGTTTGCTTCCGATCTTTATTTTCTATTATGTTTTCACTTGCGGTCAAAGGTACAGATATTCTGACCTTATCTCTTAAGGTTTCTCATGACTTGTTCACATCAGTTTGATATTAGCTTTGATTTTGATGCCTTAGATCTGAGCCTTCTTATTTTGGCTTCCTTATTTGATCTATACCTTTGCTATGCTCCCTTAGTTTGTAAACCGTTGATATTGTAACTGGATGTGAAAACCTTTCTAAATTATACCATGGAAATGCTTTGAGAAAAACTATTTTAAAATGATGTTTATGAGCACGATACTATACTACTTTTATATGGAATTTTACTATCGCTTATGAAAACTACTTTCACGAACTACCTTTTGAAAACCGTTACTAAAGATCATTTTTATGAAAACCTTTATTAAGATATTTCTTTAAATGAACATTTGACGAAAAAACTTTGATTATGAACCTTTGCTATGAAACTTATGGACCTTTGATATAATATGATTTTTAAACCCTACAGTTTGATACCCGAGCCACTTTGTTTCCTAGTCATGGGGGTTCCATGGCCGTGTCATTGATGCACCACTGACATGACTCTAGGGAAGTGGAGTGATGTTCCGTCCCGTCCCTTTTTGTTATTTATTATGAGCTCAATTATTATATATATATATATATATATATATATATATATATATATATATATATATATATATATATATATATATATATATATTTGGCCACCAATTGTTTTGCAGGGGCGTATGGATGCATCCTAGATTTGATTTGTATTTGTATTTGTTATATTATATGATATGATTTGATTTGGTGATTGAGGTTGTGCGCAATACACGTCCTTCACATATTTGAGAGGTCGCACCTCTATGGTTACTATGATATTTGATTTGATTTGTTTCGGGCTCGTGGTAGATTATTGACCCTTTTCTTACTCTTGATACCAAGTTTTTTATACCTTATGTTTTACCCAATGCACTATATCCTGTTATCCTTTAATTCTTCTTGTTCTTTATTCATTTGACTCATGGTATTGTTCAGTTGACCTCTTATTCATTTGACAGATGACTTTCATCCCAGCAGGAACTTATGTTTCTTTTCCTATACTTATATACGTTTTATTTATTCGTCTTGTTCATTTCTATACTTTACATGTTCGCTCCTTATCTTTTGATATCGTTTATATATATATCTGTTCACTAAGCTTTTTAAGCTCTGCCGCATTTCTTTTCCTGCGGCAGGTTTTAGTTGGAAGCTGGGTTAGGAGTGAAGAGTACTTTGGACTTAGAAGATTATACCTTGATAGCTGTTTTGGATTAGAGATGACTAGAAGGGATTATATTTTTAGACTTAGTATTTATTGTTGTTCCCTTTGTAACCTTGTATTTTCAGATTTTCCTTTTGTAACCTTTGAAATTCATTTTGTATTATTTAGTCATATGCTTGTGTTTGCTTTGATATGTCACCATAACGTAATACTTCTACCCTTATCGGGTTGGGGTGTTATAGTAAGAATGAGTCTGCTAGCATGGTTCTAGCTGTCTCAATTAGGGTCCTGTTCATTCTCTCAGCAACTCCATTCTGCTGTGGAGTTCTAGCATTGCTATATTGTTGCTTGATTCCTCTATCACCACAAAACTCAATCATGCTCCTATTCTTAAATTTTGTGCCATTGTCAGTCCTAATGATCTTCACTTTTTTGTTAAGTTATTTTTCTATCTGCCTAATGAAAGTTTGAATCAATTGACTGGTTTCATCTTTCCTAGATATAAAGAACACCCAACAAAATCTAGTACAATCGTCAGTGATGACAAGGCAGAAGCTAGCATGGTTAATACTTTGTACAGATGTAGGGCCAAACAGATCCATATGTAAGGTATGCAAAGGCTCAGTAACAAACATATCTATCTTAGCCTTACAAGATGCCCTATGCTGTTTACCCTTATTACAAGCTACACAGGTATGGTCATTCTTAAACACTTTTGAAGGTAAGCCTCTAACTAGGTTATTCTTCACAAGCTTATTTATATTTTTGAAATTTACATGACCTAACCTTCTGTGCCACAATTTAGATTCATCTAAAGTGGCTTTTGCAATCAAACAGGCAGAACCTTTTGCAGGTTCAGATGCTTTCATATCAAAACTGTACATGTTGTGTAGTCTTGGGACTTTAAGAAGTATCTGACTTTCATCAGACATCTTAAAATCTGAAGTCAACATAAAACATTCAAAATCAGTAAAAAGCACCTTATGCTGCTTATTACAGATTTGTGATATGGAGAAAAGGTTAAACTGCCCTAGTTCTTTTACAAAAGATATATTGTCAAAATCTAAATTGCCCACCACAATCCTTCCTTTACCAGTGATCTGCCCCTTGCTTCCTCCAAAGGTAACAGAACCTCCTTTGAATTCTTGAAAATCCATCAGGTGATTCTTGTTACCAGACATGTGCCCAGAGCACCCTCTATCAAATTTCCTCTGTCTCCCATCATGAGTGGATGTTCCTGCACATACATAAAGGGGATTAGTTCTTCTCAAGAACCCAGGCCTCTGGAGGCTTGGGTCTGCCCTGTGGATCAACAAATTTATAAGTCTTGTATGAGCTTGATCCACTGTTGTTCTGGGATTGATAGGTAAGAGTATTCTTAAAAGGATCCCATGACCAACATGCTGGGGTCTTAACAGCTGATTCCCCATTATCCCTTACAACACTAGGTTTTGAAGTTTGTGTTGTATTTTTAGCAAAAGGACTCCTCACAGGTGAATGAGGTTTATAAAAATTGTTTCTTTGATTATATGAGTTCACATGTGGTCTTTTTACTAGTTGTCTGGGTCTACATTGATTAAACCACCCAGAATTAACATTTGGCCTCACATAATTAACACTTGGCCTAACAGAATTAACACTTGGTCTAACAGAATTAAAATTTGTTCTACCTTAATTAATGTGTGACCTAATAGAATTAACTTAAGGTCTACCAGAATTAACTTGTGCTGGTCTAGTAATAAATTTATTAGCATGGTTAATCCTGTTTGCATTGTTCCAGACTGATTTAGCATTTATGTGACCAGTATTAACACTTTTCTTCCTAAGTTCAGCCTCTCTTTTCATCCTCATGAAAGTCACAGTCTCTAATGAGATAACTTAGACTGCCACAGACAAAACACCTCTTAGGACCATAGGTGTAGTGGTTCCTATATTCTCTTCTTGTCCTATCTGATCTAGGTGACTCTTGACTTTTGACAGACTTCCTAGGAGATTTTATGTGAGATTCACAACTAGGTTTATCTGTATCAGATTTGGGGGTAGTCACTTCTGGTTCACTAGCCTTGTTAGACTCTAACTCATAATTTTATTTGGGTTCACTCTCTGATCCTGATTCAGACTGCTCAAAGACATCTCTTGTGGATCCTTCACTGTCATTGGTTTGACAGGTAGAATATTCACTTGATTTGTCATCTGAGTTCGGTGTCTCAGGATATTGAGGACCCTTTTTACCATACACAAATAATGAGTCATCAAGGTCCTCCTTTTGTAGATGAGTGTAATCTCCACTTAATGGAGGTGTCACTCCTTTAAAATCATCAGACTTAATGAACCTATTGTATGTAGGCTTGCCAACAAAATCATCATCTTTACAAGTAAACACAGAGCTTTCCATTTCTTCTTCATAACTCAAAATTTCACTGTCAGATTTATTTCATAGCCTAAGCCAATTTTACATGTTTAGCTTATTTGAGCATTTACTAATCTGAACACATTTTTATTTGAGTTATTCCATGTGTCTACAGTCTTTTTTAATTCATCTCTTTCTTTCACTGCTTTCATGCCAATTCTTCTATATCTCCTAAGTTTTTCATCTTTTTCATATATCTCATTAGCCTGAAAGGTGAGTTTTTCATTTAAAGTAGCATGTTGTTTTTGATAGGTGACTATTTGTGGTTCTAAAGTTTGTACAGCCTTAGTATAAGCTAGAATTTTTACTCCTTGGTCACCTATTTGTTTTAGCTGTTCATCACATAAAGCTTTAACATGATTATATGAATCAATGCACAGTTTGGAACACAAAGATACCTCATTACTAGAACCAATGGCCATTAGTGCATGATTTGGCACCTCTTCCTCATGTGTGTGCTCAGTCTAGTCCACAGCTCCAGCTTCAATTGTCAGCATGCTCATCTGATTCCTTTCCAGCTTCTTGCCATCTTGTGAATCAGAATCCTTCTTCTAGTTCCCATCAGTAGTCATTTGTTCCTTGCAATCTCCAGCAAAATGACCATGTTTATGACACCTGTAGCATTCAACTGTCCTCCTGTTGTACCCAACTGGTGTCTTCCTATCAAACCGAATGTTCCTCCCAGTCTGCTTGTAAAACTTTTTAACCCGGAGAGCAATCATGGCAATTTGCCATTTGATATCCATCTCTTCAACTTCAATATCATTGATCTGCTCCAAATCCTCACTGATGAAGTCCTTCTCTTCTAGTTGTTCAGCAAAGAATGAATAAACTACCTCATCAGCAAAGCCTGTTGGAGCATCTCTCTCTCTCTCATGTTGTTTGAAGAGGTTGCATAACTACCAGAATTAAATTCGCCAGACTTAACCTTGTTAATGTTGCCCTTGCCTTGAGAAACAAAAGCAACATTAGTAGAACTTGAAGATGCTATTCCTTTGATTTCTTGTTCAAAAATCCTAAGATTGTTGTACAAGTCATCAGTTGTCATGGTGTCGATCTCATCCTTCATCCTCATGGTCATTGTTACACTTGACCGTTCTGCTGGTAGTGATATAAGAAATTTGTGGTTTGCATCTTCTTCAGTCACAGCAGCCCCATGAACCTCCAATTGTGATAGAAGATTTTGAAATTTGTCATAGCCTTTTTCCAATCACTCTGAACTGGATACACTGAAAGCCTCAAATTGCCGCTTAAGGACAGCCTTCTGCATCTTCTTAGAATTTGCATTCCCTCCAAATCTTTTCTTGATAGCATTCCAAATTTCCTTGGCATCATTCATGCCATGAAACCTTATCAAGTGCTCCTTGGGAAGTACCATCAACAGGATATTCTTGCCCTTTTTTCCTTTTCATCAGCACGTATCTCTTCAGCAGATACTGGTGGTAGCACCCTAACCACTCAATCTTTACCAACTGAAACCCTTTTCTTCGAATTCCCATTCTGTATAACCTTCCAGACCTCATTATCAATATACTCCAGGTAGTGTTCCATCTCCATGGCCCAGATGTCATATTCTTCGTTCTTTAGGATTGGAAGTTTTTATTGGATATGGTTGTTGTTGCAGCAATGGGTTGTTGTTGTTGTTGTTGTTGTTATGATTTGGATGTGCTAGCTTCTGGTTTTTCCTCTTCATTGGGTGGTCTTTCATCATCACTGTTATGAATTGAAAAATTATCATGCTTCTCATTCTCAAATTCAGACATTGTGTAGGGTTTACTGGGATGAATTTGGGTTTATGGTTTTGTGTTTCTTCAAACTCAGAGTCTCTTTACAGGCTCTGATACCAATTGTAGGCCACTAGATATGGATCCAAGTAGCCTTGTAACTTGTTAGACGACTTGTATAAACCAAATCAATCTAAGTAAGAAACTCTAACACTTTGCTTATTGTTAATGCGGAATATTAACAACAAACAATGAAGAACACAATGTAAACTAACTTTGTATTTTCTATTAACTTTTACCAATCATACGTACTTACTCACACATAAACTAATGCCTTAGGGTTCCTTTTATACACCAAGGAAACCATAGATACAAACCGTGTATAAGGATAAACATATCTTTACTAAAGATAACTTCGTATCCTTTCCTAACTTGTAGCTAACCGACTTCCTAAATATCATAACCAGACATAACTACTAAGTCAAACAGACTTAACTATACTAAACAGACTTAACATTACATAGACAGACTTAACTGAGACAAAAACATAACTAACAAACTTAACCACGTAGTCCAGCAGACTTAAGTCTGTTCTTCTCATTAAGTCTTCTCTTGATAATTCCCCACAATACTTGTGTAACATCCCGAAAATCGGGTTACATGTCACTGGGGTGCTACTCAATTGGGATCACAACACAAGGTACAAAGAACGGTTTTACCTTAACCGTTTAGAAGAAAGTTTCATTATCAAAACATTAAGTTTACATCGTTCAAAATATAGTGCGGAATATAGGCCCACAATAAATAAAGCGGTCCCAAATAGAAATATCAGAGTCGTCTATGACCATGCCCCTTGCCAAGCGCCTACAGAGATAAGCTATCACCTTAAACCTGAAAATACATGCTAAAAAGGGTCAGCTTACGCTGGTGAGTTTACAGTTTTTAGTTTAAATGAGTATAGTTGAACCAAAAGGTTTTCGAGTTCAAATCATTGATCACAAACAAGTCAAGTCCAACATAGGCTCATACTACCTAAATCACCCTTCCAAAACTTATTCCACAGGTAACATCATGATCAAAACATCTCGAACCATGAACAATGATACATATACTACAGTAATATAATGATGCACTAACTGAACCTCAGACTACAAACACGCATAAATGATTCACACATGGACTGGGTGCCATATTCCCAAAATGATATACTGGGTGCTATATTCCCAAAATGATATACGGGGTGCTATATTCCCAAAATTTCAATGCATCACTAAACAGTTTCACACGTTCAAGTCAAGTCACACAATTTAAGTTCACACAATAAAGCACATATTGCAACCAAAGCACATATATTGACCAAAATCATAAAACATGTAGATAACATCATTTAAGCATTCAAAAGCATTGAGTTTAGTGAAAAACAACGAGCATGTATTCTCCCCCAAAATAGTTTAAAAACCAGTAAAAGTAGGGGCCATGAACTCACCTTAGCCACAGCAATGCAAAGATCACAACTGACACGACTGGCATCGAGAAGCAAAACACGACCGTCTCAAGACATGCGGCACGACGGTATACAACAGTGTACGGAAGATAGGCACAACGGTCACGGAAACTACTCGCAACCTAATATATACGCATGTCTTAGCTTCTAAAAATAATGATACATTTGTTTCTATATGCCATGTAAGTTGTAACCTCAATTATGCTTGGTAGATAATGTTTAAATAATTTTCAAGGTTGAATTTGGCTTTTAAAATGATTTACAAGTACATAATATATTTCTTACCAAATTTCAAGTTTTAACTCTATTTGTGTCTTTAAGTCCAAAATGAGTCACAAGGGTCCAAATTAAGTCCAAGAGTCCAATTTAGTCAAAAGGGTCAATTCTTAGTCAAAACGTTCAGATTATGACTAATGTTTCAAAATATATTAGGTGGTTCAAATTAAAACTTAAGGGTCCAATTCCATAAGTTATTAACCTTTTCATAACTTTTATTTCAAAATTTGATGGAGTTTTTATGACTAGCTCATGTTTAAAAATTCATATCTCCCAAACTGTAAGTCAAAAAATCATGTTCTTTACATCCCTAGTTTCCACTATTTCCCTACTTTACATTAAAAATAAGCCTACTCAAAAATATCCAGGTATAAACACTTTTTACAATTATTCTTTGCAAGTCAGTCCTAAGGGTCAAAGTAACTCAGTTTTATGTCTAACCAAAACGGCCATATCTTGAAATCTACAAGTCCTATGAAGATAAACTCAATTGGAGATGATAGATCTACTTATCTACTACAGTTTACATATTTAGTTTTCAAAAAGTTATGGATTAAAACTCAACTTATTCCCTAAATACCAACAGTATACAATTCTGACCTAGTTTCACCAAAAAATTCATATCTCAATCATCGGGTATCGTCACGGGAATCACCACCCGAGGAAATGACCACAAGACATCGATCTATAACTAAATATTTTTCTCTTTGACCCAAATTCTACTGATTGTTCCTGATAATTCAATCTTTACCACTAAATTAGAAATCTGTTTTGCATGTTAGCCCTTTTAGGCATTTCTTGTGTTTTAAAGTGTGTAGCAAGTATAATCAAGCATAAAAAACTTATAATACATAGAATGACATAAATATCAGTAGTGAAATGAATGAAAATAATGAGGGTTGATTCCTTACAAAAGTTCAAGAACAAGGATGAGCAAGAAAATCAAGGAAAACAAGAACAAGCTAGCACCACAAGGCCTTCATTCTTGCATTAACTTTAATAGGATTAACACAATATTTTTGTGTTTTGTGCTCTTGAAACCCAAGAAAAAAGATTATAAGATGAGCAGATTTTTGAGCTTTTGCATGAGATATGAGATAGTTTGGTGACTTGTTGGGACATAGGTAACTTATGGAAGGAATAAGGGACACTTGTCCTCACTTTTGGACAAGTGTTGGGGTGTGTGGTGAAGACTTTGGGCGGCACAAATAAGTGCAAGGGGATTGTATGCAGATTTTTATTATTAGTTACAGTATAGAGTGTCTTGTATAGTGTAGGTTGCTCCCGGTACTCAAACGTAGGGTTTTTAAGACACATTATGCAATACCGGGTAACGTAATATTGTAAAAGTTCAAAAAATATAAAAATTTGTTATCATGACCTATTTTATTATTTTAGATGAGTGGTGAGTTCATCGGAGGGTATAAACATAATTGAAACCTAAAAAAGAAGGTTTAGAACGCGTAAGTTGTAAAAGGTGCAAGGTTTACGTAAAAATGGAAAAAGTGAATAGTGACTTTGAAAATAGAACTGTAAGGAACCAAAGTGTATAAAATCTGTAGACTGAACATTGTCTAGTGTCGGTTGAATTAGTTGTACGTTAAAAGCGAGTTGTTACTAAAATTCGACGAAATCGTGAAACGAAACAGAAAATGAGAAATATAGAAATTTCTGAATAATAGGAGACTGTAGTGAAATATTAAACCACTAATAACATGAAAACAAATAGGAATCCTAAGAATGGTTCATGCATAAATAAAAATGCAAATGATTGCTAAACCGGATACTTATTTATGCATAGCTTGCAAGAATAATTGCCACAAGGATGATATTTTGTATAAAAATGTCTCATTTAACTTAAAATGACATAAATTGATGATGATGATACTGATGACACATGAATACGCAGCTAAACCATACTGGTTACGCGCATTTGAATACCCGTAAACCTAGTTTACATAATGACGAATGATAACCATGAATAGTGATTTCCCTCCGGGAATGAATAGTTTTTCATGAATAGTAAATATTCAAAGTCGTAAATTGGGGTTTAAAAATAAATGTTGACGTGGAAAATCACGGGTTGTTACAGTCTCACCTCCTTAACGGAATCGCGACCTCGCGATTTCAATTCAAAGGTTTACGTCAATTGTCAGCATAACTCTTCTGACAATTTGTGAGCAATTTGCAACTCGATTCTGATCTGAACGATCTTCTCGGTACCCTCATGAACAAGTTCATGCTTCTCATTCTCAAATTCAGACATTGTGTAGGGTTTACTGGGATGAATTTGGGTTTATGGTTTTGTGTTTCTTCAAACTCAGAGTCTCTTTACAGGCTCTGATACCAATTGTAGGCCACTAGATATGGATCCAAGTAGCCTTGTAACTTGTTAGACGACTTGTATAAACCAAATCAATCTAAGTAAGAAACTCTAACACTTTGCTTATTGTTAATGCGGAATATTAACAACAAACAATGAAGAACACAATGTAAACTAACTTTGTATTTTCTATTAACTTTTACCAATCATACGTACTTACTCACACATAAACTAATGCCTTAGGGTTCCTTTTATACACCAAGGAAACCCTAGATACAAACCGTGTATAAGGATAAACATATCTTTACTAAAGATAACTTCGTATCCTTTCCTAACTTGTAGCTAACCGACTTCCTAAATATCATAACCAGACATAACTACTAAGTCAAACAGACTTAACTATACTAAACAGACTTAACATTACATAGACAGACTTAACTGAGACAAAAACATAACTAACAAACTTAACCACGTAGTCCAGCAGACTTAAGTCTGTTCTTCTCATTAAGTCTTCTCTTGATAATTCCCCACAATACTTGTGTAACACCCCGAAAATCGGGTTACATGTCACTGGGGTGCTTCTCAATTGGGATCACAACACAAGGTACCAAGAACGGTTTTACCTTAACCGTTTAGAAGAAAGTTTCATTATCAAAACATTAAGTTTACATCGTTCAAAATATAGTGCGGAATATAGGCCCACAATAAATAAAGCGGTCCCAAATAGAAATATCAGAGTCGTCTATGACCATGCCCCTTGCCAAGCGCCTACAGAGATAAGCTATCACCTTAAACCAGAAAATACATGCTAAAAAGGGTCAGCTTACGCTGGTGAGTTCACAGTTTTTAGTTTAAATGAGTATAGTTGAACCAAAAGGTTTTCGAGTTCAAATCAATGATCACAAACAAGTCAAGTCCAACATAGGCTCATACTACCTAAATCACCATTCCAAAACTTATTCCACAGGTAACATCATGATCAAAACATCTCGAACCATGAACAATGATACAGATACTACAGTAATATAATGATGCACTAACTGAACCTCAGACTACAAACACGCATAAATGATTCACACATGGACTGGGTGCCATATTCCCAAAATGATATACTGGGTGCTATATTCCCAAAATGATATACTGGGTGCTATATTCCCAAAATTTCAATGCATCACTAAACAGTTTCACACGTTCAAGTCAAGTCACACAATTTAAGTTCACACAATAAAGCACATATTGCAACCGAAGCACATATATTGACCAAAATCATAAAACATGTAGATAACATCATTTAAGCATTCAAAAGCATTGAGTTTAGTGAAAAACAACGAGCATGTATTCTCCCCCAAAATAGTTTAAAAACCAGTAAAAGTAGGGGCCATGAACTCACCTTAGCCACAGCAATGCAAAGATCACAACTGACACGACTGGCATCGAGAAGCAAAACACGACCGTCTCAAGACATGCGGCACGACGGTATACAACAGTGTACGGAAGATAGGCACAACGGTCACGGAAACTACTCGCAACCTAATATATACGCATGTCTTAGCTTCTAAAAATAATGATACATTTGTTTCTATATGCCATGTAAGTTGTAACCTCAATTATGCTTGGTACATAATGTTTAAATAATTTTCAAGGTTGAATTTGGCTTTTAAAATGATTTACAAGTACATAATATATTTCTTACCAAATTTCAAGTTTTAACTCTATTTGTGTCTTTAAGTCCAAAATGAGTCACAAGGGTCCAAATTAAGTCCAAGAGTCCAATTTAGTCAAAAGGGTCAATTCTTAGTCAAAACGTTCAGATTATGACTAATGTTTCAAAATATATTAGGTGGTTCAAATTAAAACTTAAGGGTCCAATTCCATAAGTTATTAACCTTTTCATAACTTTTATTTCAAAATTTGATGGAGTTTTTATGACTAGCTCATGTTTAAAAATTCATATCTCCCAAACTGTAAGTCAAAAAATCATGTTCTTTACATCCCTAGTTTCCACTATATCCCTACTTTACATTAAAAATAAGCCTACTCGAAAATATCCAGGTATAAACACTTTTTACAATTATTCTTTGCAAGTCAGTCCTAAGGGTCAAAGTAACTCAGTTTTATGTCTAACCAAAACGGCCATATCTTGAAATCTACAAGTCCTATTGTAAAACCCGAAATTTCCATTCATTTGAAATTCTCAGTTTGCCCTATAACTTTGAATTTATAAGAACACGCAATTAATCATGCAAGAGTATTATAAATTATAACGATCCAAAAATAAATAAATAAACAAAAAAAAAATCTGAGACTTCTTTTAATGTGGAATACGAATTTGACTTAACTTTTAAGCGATACGTTAAGATTTGAATTTTTGAAAACATGGGATACTAAACTATGCGAAATAGAAAATGACACAACCTTTGCAACGCCTAATATAACACATATAAAAAGATTACATGGACCGATTGGAAATTATTAAGCCTTCTATTCAAATATGGAACCAATAATGTGATAATATCTCTTAATAGCTTTCCCATATTTCATGCAAATCAGTATCTCATCACCTTAAAATTCGGCATAATCACCTTGCAATCACACGACTTGCCTTTCAGTTTCACACGTTATTCTACTTTCTTTTAAAATGCACTTGCCGTATTCTTCTCAACCATATAATATCATTTCCTTTGCATTATCCCTTTTTGCATCGATACACAACCAAAAAAAAATAGCACACATTTACTTTCATTGCTATCAAGAAAAGAAGAAGAACGACATTCCTTTCTCATTCACCCTTCACACGCTTTCTCATTAAACCGTATAACCTCCTTCTGGTGTTCTCCCTTTTACACCGAACCAAAAACAACAAACAGGAAAAACTATACTCATTCGTTGCAACCAAGATCAAGAGGGAGAAGTTAGCAGCTTGGAGTTCTATTGTGGCTGTTTTTGGTGACTCTTGAAGCATTGGTGGGATCGCGATGTGTCGGAGTTGAGGGTTATACGTTTGATTTTGTTCGTGTGGTTTTATATTCGAAGGTCTTGGTTTGGTTCGAATGGAACTTCTGGTTTCGGGTTCTTGCGTCCATTGTTTCGTTCGTTTGATTGCCCCTGAGGTACTCCTCTTATAATCATTTTTGTGTTTTAAATCCGACGTGCGAGAGTAGGTGCATAAGTACATGAAACCTTTAAGCCGCATGAAATATGTTAAACATACAAACTTTTGTGTCAAAATTCAGTTTGAAGAATCATCATGCCTAACCAATGATAAACATGCCTCGTACTCATAAGCACTAACATGTTTCGTTTCGTCATTATAAGAATTTTGCGAAGATAGATATATGCATCCCACGTCAACATGTCACACAACTGAAATATTTTAATCATCCGATTGTTTCGTTAAAATGTTATACGTAGAGAAGATATACATGCCACTTATTTGAAGACTTGATTGCTATTGTTATGTTAATATAAGATCACATGAAAGAAATCCATGCACATGCCACGTTAAAACAATATGCGATTCAAATGAATATTTGATAGATCCATGATTCAGTCTAAGTATTTTGAAACTATCATTTTATGAAACCAAGCTCTAATTATTAATTATACAACATTATGATGGGCTAATATTTGAGACCTTAATCATGAAACCTACGTATAAAACTAAGTAAGACATAAGTTAACTATTTTGAAAGAAAAAAATATGCACATGCATGGTTCATACGTAGGCAAAAGATTTTGGTTTGCTAAAGGGTTTTGTGTCCTTTATTTGTATACGTGTGAGTTATGTGTGAAATGGGTATACATGTGAATAATTGTATATTTGGTCGCCGCGGTCTAAACTAATGTCGAGAGTACGTTTAAATAAATTATGAACGACGGAGTCCTAAATTTCCATTTTGGATATAATTTACAGTATAAACCTCAAAGTTAATTATTTGACATTTTTAAATATTAAATTTTTATAATTTACATTTATGACCCTAAACTTTATTAATTTGACAAAATTAACCCTAAACTATCATGTTGGTCATTTTAACCCTTAAATATTATTTAATTATCAATTATAACCTTAAAGTATTAAATTAAAGTTACTAATTGTAGGAAGTTACTCAATTTGAAAGGTTACTAAAAATAGAAAGAAACCTAAATCATGTAATCTGATTAAAGCGAGCCTATAAGTAACATGTGATTTATTAATTGTTAGGTTCGGTGAAGAAGGAGTGACCTTTCCGTCCCTCTGTGAACCGTCTTGTACCTGATTGTCTTTCTGAATAAGGTACAGATATTCTGCTCTTGTATAAGGAGCCTTCGGTCTCTATTTTGATTCATATTAGGGTTTCCCCTATGCCATTGCTATGTTCCCTACACTTTGATATGAACCTTTGATTTTCGAACCTCTTATATATGAACCTTTGGCATTTGAACTTTGACATATGAACCTTTGATATGAACCTTGAGATTTGAACTATGCTTTGACTATATGAACCTTTGCTTTGATATGAACCTTTGACCTTTGACCCCAGTTTGATACTACAAGCCAAAATATGTTCCCTAGCCATGAAGGTAACATGGCCATGTCTGTGATGCACCACTGGCATGACTAGTGTGTAGCCCTAGTGATTTGGTTACACCGTCCCCATTATGATATGATATGAGCTCACTATGATATGATTTGATATGGCCAATATGATTTGTTTGGGGGGCGAATGGATGCATCCTAGATATGTTCTGATATGATATGCTTTGATATGATATGATATGATATGGTGACTGGGGCTGGGTGCAATCCACTCCTTTCACACCCCTGGGAGCTGATCACTCCAACTGGTACATGAGGACACCCCTCATATTATCGGCTTATTTGAGAGGTATCCCCTCTATATGATTATGATATGCTATGATATGATATGTTTTGATATGGGCTCGTGGTGGATGACTGTCCTAACCTTTACTCTTGTACCTTTACTTATATCTTATTCATTATGCTACTTCTGTTCAGTTCCGTTTACTTTCGTTTCCGTTTATTATATATCTGTTCACTGGGCTTTTTAAGCTCAGCCGCGTTTCTTTCCCGCGGCAGGTTTTAGTTTGGAAGCTGGGTATGGGTGAAGAGAACCTTGGACTTAGAAGACCTTGATAGCTACTCTGGAGTATAGATGACTAGAAGTTATTGTATTTAGAATTAGTAGTTATTGAAAATTTTCATTTGTAACCTTGTATATTCAGCAATTCATTTGTAACCTTTGAGAATCCTTGTATTACTATTGAATGTATGCTTTGTTTTGATCTGATATGAAACCATTAATGTGATACTTCTACCCTTGCCGGGTTGGGGTGTTACAATTTATGGTATCAGAGAGACAGGCTGCGACTCGTAATACATTTACCCTTGACCTGTGAAGTTTGGACCATTATGTTTCCACTGTAGGCGCTCATAAGACAACCTTTGAGAATTTGCTTTAGGATCTCCCCATAGGAACATAAGTTGTACTGGTGAGGAATGGGTAGACTAGGACATCTATGTAAGTAGCATTGCTTCTGCATCACTCTGATTCGTGCCTCTGCCTTTAGATATGCCTTGTAAGAACATTTTTCCCAGAAGCTAGAAAGTTTCGCAACCTATGTTTAGTAACCAAGTAAGTTTGGAATTCCTCGAAAACTACATGGATACCTTGCACCATTTAAGTTTCACTTCCTGGTTTTGATCTCCACTTCTGATCTGTTTGATAAACAGTTTGATACCTTTTCGACCATCCCGAAGGTCCTTTAACCCTAATGTGTTTGACACATTCTATGAATTCATTACTTATGCTGGACATAAATGTATCATCTGATACTACTCAGTCCTGCAAAATCCATCACCACTCCTATGAGAACTCTGGCGATTATTAACTATGGATGTAGGAAGTTTTACTTCCCGCCCTTTGAATGATGAACCTTGTCTGCCAACCAGTTCCTTTGGAAGGATATGATGTAAATACTATCTCAGTACAGATTTGTTAACTGAGCATGATGATGCTGATAACTGATATTCCATACATCTCACTTTTGACAGTTATATGATGTTCGTATTACCGATGATTCACACCCTACCTGCCACTTATGCTAAAAGCTAAACAAAATTCCAACACCTTGAACTGTTCGCTTATCTATCACAATACTATCATGAACCATGTACTTGACCTTGATATATGAACTACCCGTCTGGCTTGATGACCGTATTCGTTCTACGAATCCATTTACTTTTGATATATTTGATTTTGAGGTCTTTTGGTTATGGATTGGCTGACTCTTCATAAAGCTACCAGAGACTACCATATCTGATATAAGACCTTTAGCAATCCATTTTCATCCTGCTTTGTTATGATGGCTCTCTACCATTAAAATCTCTTAAGATTAATGCTGCTATGGGAACACTTACTCCGATCTTATTTAATTGTCAAATTTCTCCTGACACATATTAGTATCCACCCTTAGAAAGCTCTAGCATTGGAAGTATTTTGTTATACGAAAAATTTTCGATGTTCTCTGATGAACCTCTTGGGATTCCCTCCTGCTTGGGAGGTAGAGTTGGCATCAAATTGATCTCAGTTGACGAAACCATGATGCCATGGAAGTTAAGAGATTAAAGGAACTGATAAAATATGATTTTTCTTAACCCTAGTGTTTATCCTGGGATTTTCCTGTTGGCTCATGAAGAAGAAAGAGAGAAGTATGCGGCGGCGTACCGACTATCGTGAACTTAACCGTATCACTATCCGAGATCATTATCCATTTCCGCGTATCAATGATTGACTTGGTCTATCTTTGAAACTCCGTATCAGACGGCCTCATTTAAGTTTGAAGGACTAAAGAAGCAACCACAAGAACTCCTAAGAAGGGAGTTGACTAACTGAGAGTAACCCCGCGAAGCATTTCAGTTTTATTCGTGAAGAGGAAGATTGGTGACGTAAAGTAGATATGAAATTTCCCTAAAACAATTCCTGAAGCGGCCTTCGTACTCGTTGTGATCATTATGAGCTCTAAAGGATGCCAATTGTATTGGCTAATAGAATCATGTTTTTCGCGAGTCTTTGGACAATTGTCATAATATGACAGTGTGTTTGTGCTCATAGACGAAAGAGGAATATGTAGATCATTTTCGTACTGAGTAGAATGACCCCTGTGTTCTGGAAGAATAGGTTTGCTTGGCGTTCGGAGATTGTTGCAGACAGCACTACCAGGTATCCTGCGATGACAGAGTTTCCACAGAAGGGACCAAGATTGAAGACGGTTGTCAGAGTTAGAAACCTTGTAGAAGGGTAGTAGAAGATGTTCGTGACAGGCGTCACCATGAAAGAAGCATATAAGAAGAGATTCATTTCGCTACACCACAGTGTCCAGAAGAAGTGTCGAATGCTTGAGGGACCAGACTCAAGTTTATAATTCCTTTTCACCTTATGATCAGATGGACAAGCGTAGACAGACTAATTGGACTTGGAAGAGATTTGAAATCATGTTTTGGAATGGACGGATTTTGAAGCAAACATTTGTGTGTGGAAGAGTTGATCCTGTGAAGGATGAGGCTATTGATAACGTAATTCACTTCTGCTTAACCCCTATAAGTTTTCGTTACCTGATAATAAAATCCTTTGAATGATTTATGTTCCCTATTAGAAATTCCGTTCTGTGTTTGTTATGCGTTTGTTGGATGACGGTTTTGATATGAGAACTTTGATGAATTGTGGAAGGACTGATGCTTTGATGACAAGCTTCATTCGATGACACTTACTAGGATCCGTTACGATCTGTTTCTTTGATTTCGAATCCATAGTGACGATTTGATTCGGACCAGCCCTAGGAGGTAGAAGGACTGTTAGGTGATTAAGATAAGTTGCTTAATTCACGACTTGAGATAAAGTATGGTCATCATGAGGGCATATTTATATGATGCTAGTATTATGACGTCTGCCCAACGTGATAATACTTACATCATATAACGTGCACTTATTGTGATCATAGGATATTTCGAGGAGTGCCTTAGAAGCCTTAGAATTTCTGATATCTGATTGAGACTTTAGGTTCATTCTACCTATACGCTTAATCTGCCTTCACAGTTATACGATTTGATACGTTTGGATACTCGACACGCGTTTTGCTGACCTCTATACTTCCGATAAGAATCTTAGGTTCTGTTGTAGATCTTTCTGCCGATTGAAGTTAGCAAACAATCTGTTTTCTGTCTGTATGGATTCGATCTGTACTATGAAGGAGTACACCTATGTTTTGCTATATATACGTCTCACATTCGATGAATCTGTTCATGATGATCTGCTATGAATTAAGATATGAGATTTTGGATTCTGAGAAAACAAGACATGTCTGTTTATGAGAATAACTTTGAAAGGTTATATTGAAGACGAGACTATCTGAAGAGTTAAGCATATTTATCACCCTCATAATTCTGCGATTCGGTACGCTCTCATCTGATTTGTCTAATCAGATTCCACGGACGATATATCCGTCAAATCCTACGTATTCCCTGTATCTCTTACGAGAGAATACGATTATCATCTGTAACGTTTGGTATTTTATTCTTTTGACCTGGATTCAGTATGGTATGTCTTTTCTGAGGAAGCCGAAGCTATTTTGATCAACAAGATAGAGTCATGAGGAACAAGTCATTTACATTTCCGTTCACCGTCCGTTGATATTCCGTTTCGTTTCACTTCAATTTTTGAGGACGAAAATTTTCTTTTTAGAGGGGAAGAATTGTAAAACCCGAAATTTCCATTCATTTGAAATTCTCAATTTGCCCTATAACTTTGAATTTATAAGAACACGCAATTAATCATGCAAGAGTATTATAAATTATAATGATCCAAAAATAAATAAATAAACAAAAAAAAAATCTGAGACTTCTTTTAACGTGGAATACGAATTTGACTTAACTTTTAAGCGATACGTTAAGATTTGAATTTTTTAAAACATGGGATACTAAATTATGCGAAATAGAAAATGACACAACCTTTGCAACGCCTAATATAACACATATAAAAAGATTACATGGACCGATTGGAAATTATTAAGCCTTCTATTCAAATATGGAACCAATAATGTGATAATATCTCTTAATAGCTTTCCCATATTTCATGCAAATCAGTATCTCATCACCTTAAAATTCGGCATAATCACCTTGCAATCACACGACTTGCCTTTCAGTTTCACACGTTATTCTACTTTCTTTTAAAATGCACTTGCCGTATTCTTCTCAACCATATAATATCATTTCCTTTGCATTATCCCTTTTTGCATCGATACATAACCAGAAAAAAAATAACACACATTTACTTTCATTGCTATCAAGAAAAGAAGAAGAACGACATTCCTTTCTCATTCACCTTCACACGCTTTCTCATTAAACCGTATAACCTCCTTCTGGTGTTCTCCCTTTTACACCGAACCAAAAACAACAAACAGGAAAAACTATACTCATTCGTTGCAACCAAGATCAAGAGGGAGAAGTTAGCAGCTTGGAGTTCTATTGTGGCTGTTTTTGGTGACTCTTGAAGCATTGGTGGGATCGCGATGTGTCAGAGTTGAGGGTTGTACGTTTGATTTTGTTCGTGTGGTTTTATATTCGAAGGTCTTGGTTTGGTTCGAATGGAACTTCTGGTTTCGGGTTCTTGCGTCCATTGTTTCGTTCATTTGATTGCCCCTGAGGTACTCCTCTTATAATCATTTTTGTGTTTTAAATCCGACGTGCGAGAGTAGGTGCATAAGTACATGAAACCTTTAAGCCGCATGAAATATGTTAAACATACAAACTTTTGTTTCAAAATTCAGTTTGAAGAATCATCATGCCTAACCAATGATAAACATGCCTCGTACTCATAAGCACTAACATGTTTCGTTTCGTCATTATAAGAATTGTGCGAAGATAGATATATGCATCCCACGTCAACATGTCACACAACTGAAATATTTTAATCATCCGATTGTTTCGTTAAAATGTTATACGTAGAGAAGATATACATGCCACTTATTTGAAGACTTGATTGCTATTGTTATGTTAATATAAGATCACATGAAAGAAATCCATGCACATGCCACGTTAAAACAATATGCGATTCAAATGAATATTTGATAGATCCATGATTCAGTCTAAGTATTTTGAAACTATCATTTTATGAAACCAAGCTCTAATTATTAATTATACAACATTATGATGGGCTAATATTTTAGACCTTAATCATGAAACCTACGTATAAAACTAAGTAAGACATAAGTTAACTATTTTGAAAGAAAAAAATATGCACATGCATGTTTCATACGTAGGCAAAAGATTTTGGTTTGCTAAAGGGTTTTGTGTCCTTTATTTGTATACGTGTGAGTTATGTGTGAAATGGGTATACATGTGAATAATTGTATATTTGGTCGCCGCGGTCTAAACTAATGTCGAGAGTACGTTTAAATAAATTATGAACGACGGAGTCCTAAATTTCCATTTTGGATATAATTTACAGTATAAACCTCAAAGTTAATTATTTGACATTTTTAAATATTAAATTTTTATAATTTACATTTATGACCCTAAACTTTATTAATTTGACATAATTAACCCTAAACTATCATGTTGGTCATTTTAACCCTTAAATATTATTTAATTATCAATTATAACCTTAAAGTATTAAATTAAAGTTACTAATTGTAGGAAGTTACTCAATTTGAAAGGTTACTAAAAATAGAAAGAAACCTAAATCATGTAATCTGATTAAAGCGAGCCTATAAGTAACATGTGATTTATTAATTGTTAGGTTCGGTGAAGAAGGAGTGACCTTTCCGTCCCTCTGTGAACCGTCTTGTACCTGATTATCTTTCTGAATAAGGTACAGATATTCTGCTCTTGTATAAGGAGCCTTTGGTCTCTATTTTGATTCATATTAGGTTTTCCCCTATGCCATTGCTATGTTCCCTACACTTTGATATGAACCTTTGATTTCCGAACCTCTTATATATGAACCTTTGGCATTTGAACTTTGACATATGAACCTTTGATATGAACCTTGAGATTTGGACTATGCTTTGACTATATGAACCTTTGCTTTGATATGAACCTTTGACCTTTGACCCCAGTTTGATACTACGAGCCAAAATATGTTCCCTAGCCATGAAGGTAACATGGCCATGTCTGTGATGCACCACTGGCATGACTAGTGTGTAGCCCTAGTGATTTGGTTACACCGTCCCCATTATGATATGATATGAGCTCACTATGATATGATTTGATATGGCCAATATGATTTGTTTGGGGGGCGAATGGATGCATCCTAGATATGTTCTGATATGATATGTTTTGATATGATATGATATGGTGACTGGGGCTGGGTGCAATCCACTCCTTTCACACCCCTGGGAGCTGGTCACTCCAACTGGTACATGAGGACACCCCTCATATTATCGGCTTATTTGAGAGGCATCCCCTCTATATGATTATGATATGCTATGATATGATATGTTTTGATATGGGCTCGTGGTGGATGACTGTCCTAACCTTTACTCTTGTACCTTTACTTATATCTTATTCATTATGCTACTTCTGTTCAGTTCCGTTTACTTTCGTTTCCGTTTATTATATATCTGTTCACTGGGCTTTTTAAGCTCAGCCGCGTTTCTTTCCCGCGGCAGGTTTTAGTTTGGAAGCTGGGTATGGGTGAAGAGAACCTTGGACTTAGAAGACCTTGATAGCTACTCTGGAGTATAGATGACTAGAAGTTATTGTATTTAGAATTAGTAGTTATTGAAAATTTTCATTTGTAACCTTGTACATTCAGCAATTCATTTGTAACCTTTGAGAATCCTTGTATTACTATTGAATGTATGCTTTGTTTCGATCTGATATGAAACCATTTATGTGATACTTCTACCCTTTCCGGGTTGGGGTGTTACACCTATGAAGATAAACTCAATTGGAGATGATAGATCTACTTATCTACTACAGTCTACATATTTAGTTTTCAAAAAGTTATGGATTAAAACTCAACTTATGCCCTAAATACCAACAGTATACAATTCTGACCTAGTTTCACCAAAAAATTCATATCTCAATCATCGAGTATCGTCACGGGAATCACCACCCGAGGAAATGACCACAAGACATCGATCTAGAACTAAATATTTTTCTCTTTGACCCAAATTCTACTGATTGTTCCTGATAATTCAATCTTTACCACTGAATTAGAAATCTGTTTTGCATGTTAGCCCTTTTAGGCATTTCTTGTGTTTTAAAGTGTGTAGCAAGTATAATCAAGCATAAAAAACTTATAATACATAGAATGACATAAATATCAGTAGTGAAATGAATGAAAATAATGAGGGTTGATTCCTTACAAAAGTTCAAGAACAAGGATGAGCAAGAAAATCAAGGAAAACAAGAACAAGCTAGCACCACAAAGCCTTCATTCTTGCATTAACTTTAATAGGATTAACACAATATTTTTGTGTTTTGTGCTCTTGAAACCCAAGAAAAAAGATGATAAGATGAGCAGATTTTTGAGCTTTTGCATGAGATATGAGATAGTTTGGTGACTTGTTGGGACATAGGTAACTTATGGAAGGAATAAGGGACACTTGTCCTCACTTTTGGACAAGTGTTGGGGTGTGTGGTGAAGACTTTGGGCGGCACAAATAAGTGCAAGGGGATTGTATGCAGATTTTTATTATTAGTTACAGTATAGAGTGTCTTGTATAGTGTAGGTTGCTCCCGGTACTCAAAAGTAGGGTTTTTAAGACACATTATGCAATACCGGGTAACGTAATATTGTAAAAGTTCAAAAAATATAAAAATTTGTTATCATGACCTATTTTATTATTTTAGATGAGTGGTGAGTTCATCGGAGGGTATAAACATAATTGAAACCTAAAAACGAAGGTTTAGAACGCGTAAGTTGTAAAAGGTGCAAGGTTTAGGTAAAAATGGAAAAAGTAAATAGTGACTTTGAAAATAGAACTGTAAGGAACCAAAGTAAATATTCAAAGTCGTAAATTGGGGTTTAAAAATAAATGTTGACGTGGAAAATCACGGGTTGTTACAGTCTCACCTCCTTAACGGAATCACGACCTCGCGATTTCAATTCAAGGGTTTATGTCAATTGTCAGCATAACTCTTCTGACAATTTGTGAGCAATTTGCATCTCGATTCTGATCTGAACGATCTTCTCGGTACCCTCATGAACAAGTTCATGGTTTGTAAGTTAGGTATCTCCAACTTCTACTTAACAATTCGGCGATCGACCACAAAACACTTCACACGATGCCGTTTGAAATACTAGAGTTGTAGATATCGTCATAAAAGAATTTGGCCCACTAGAGGTGTCTATCCCAACCATTGTCACACTCGATTACTCAGGTAGAGATGCGGGATTCACTCCGGAGGTCTAGCTTCTGATATAGTAGCAAGACAGCAAATCATCTTACAAAATGATCAATCAAATGATTTGTGAAGCAACTTATAGGATAATATGAAAACAATTTCATCATTAATAAAATTGTAGCAAGGTCAAAATTTTGATTTTTAGTTTGATTCATAACATCGTAACAGAAAAACAGTTCACCATTTACAAAATCGTAGTATGTTGGATCCGTCCTAGATATATCTTTTGAGCCGGTTAAGATCAATATAATGTTTATGTAATCACAAACAAACTAACAGAAACTCTGATTGTTAAGCTTATGTGTTGGGAATTAAATATTCTGAAGATTAAGTATCAGGAAATACTCCAAGTGTGATGCTGCTGCTAGTGCATTTCATTGCTGCTGCTAGTGTAAACATCCTGCTGCTGGTTGATTCTACTGCTAGTGCATGTGTTGCTGCTGCTAGTGTTAACAATCTGCTGCCGTATGATGCTGCTGCTAAATGAATAACTATACACGTATTTTGCTGCTAGATGGATAAGCTTGAAAAGATATTATGGGTCATTTAGTCAACAATACTTTTTAGATAACATCTTTGTATTTTCTATTAACTTTTACCAATCATACGTACTTACTCACACATAAACTAATGCCTTAGGGTTCCTTTTATACACCAAGGAAACCCTAGATACAAACCATGTATAAGGATAAACATATCTTTACTAAAGATAACTTTGTATCCTTTCCTAACTTGTAGCTAACCGACTTCCGAAATATCATAACCAGACATAACTACTAAGTCAAACAGACTTAACTATACCAAACAGACTTAACATTACATAGACAGACTTAACTGAGACAAAAACATAACTAACAAACTTAACCACGTAGTCCAGTAGACTTAAGTCTGTTCTTCTCATTAAGTCTTCTCTTGATAATTCCCCACAATACTTGTGTAACACCCCGAAAATCGGGTTACATGTCACTGGGGTGCTTCTCAATTGGGATCACAACACAAGGTACAAAGAACGGTTTTACCTTAACCGTTTAGAAGAAAGTTTCATTATCAAAACATTAAGTTTACATCGTTCAAAATATAGTGCGGAATATAGGCCCACAATAAATAAGGCGGTCCCAAATAGAAATATCAGAGTCGTCTATGACCATGCCCCTTGCCAAGCGCCTACAGAGATAAGCTATCACCTTAAACCTGAAAATACATGCTAAAAAGGGTCAGCTTACGCTGGTGAGTTCACAGGTTTTAGTTTAAATGAGTATAGTTGAAACAAAAGGTTTTCGAGTTCAAATCATTGATCACAAACAAGTCAAGTCCAACATAGGCTCATACTACCAAAATCACCATTCCAAAACTTATTCCACAGGTAACATCATGATCAAAACATCTCGAACCATGAACAATGATACAGATACTACAGTAATATAATGATGCACTAACTGAACCTCAGACTACAAACACGCATAAATGATTCACACATGGACTGGGTGCCATATTCCCAAAATGATATACTGGGTGCTATATTCCCAAAATTTCAATGCATCACTAAACAATTTCACACGTTCAAGTCAAGTCACACAATTTAAGTTGACACAATAAAGCACATATTGCAACCGAAGCACATATATTGACCAAAATCATAAAACATGTAGATAACATCATTTAAGCATTCAAAAGCATTGAGTTTAGTGAAAAACAACGAGCATGTATTCTCCCCCAAAATAGTTTAAAAACCAGTAAAAGTAGGGGCCATGAACTCACATTAGCCACAGTAATGCAAAGATCACAACTGACACGACTGGTATCGAGAAGCAAAACACGACCGTCTCAAGACATGCGGCACGACGGTATACAACAGTGTACGGAAGATAGGCACAACGGTCACGGAAACTACTCGCAACCTAATATATACGCATGTCTTAGCTTCTAAAAATAATGATACATTTGTTTCTATATGCCATGTAAGTTGTAATCTCAATTATGCTTGGTACATAATGTTTAAATAATTTTCAAGGTTGAATTTGGCTTTTAAAATGATTTACAAGTACATAATATATTTCTTACCAAATTTCAAGTTTTAACTCTATTTGTGTCTTTAAGTCCAAAATGAGTCACAAGGGTCCAAATTAAGTCCAAGAGTCCAATTTAGTCAAAAGGGCCAATTCTTAGTCAAAACGTTCGGATTATGACTAATGTTTCAAAATATATTAGGTGGTTCAAATTAAAACTTAAGGGTCCAATTCCATAAGTTATTAACCTTTTCATAACTTTTATTTCAAAATCTGATGGAGTTTTTATGACTATCTCATGTTTAAAAATTCATATCTCCCAAACTGTAAGTCAAAAAATCATGTTTTTTACATCCCTAGTTTCCACTATTTCCCTACTTTACATTAAAAATAAGCCTACTCGAAAATATCCAGGTATAAACACTTTTTACAATTATTCTTTGCAAGTCAGTCCTAAGGGTCAAAGTAACTCGGTTTTATGTCTAACCAAAACGGCCATATCTTGAAATCTACAAGTCCTATGAAGATAAACTCAATTGGAGATGATAGATCTACTTATCTACTACAGTCTACATATTTAGTTTTCAAAACGTTATAGATTAAAACTCAACTTATGCCCTAAATACCAACAGTATACAATTCTGACCTAGTTTCACCAAAAAATTCATATCTCAATCATCGGGTATCGTCACGGGAATCACCACCCGAGGAAATGACCACAAGACATCGATCTATAACTAAATATTTTTCTCTTTGACCCAAATTCTACTGATTGTTCCTGATAATTCAATCTTTACCACTGAATTAGAAATCTGTTTTGCATGTTAGCCCTTTTAGGCTTTTCTTGTGTTTTAAAGTGTGTACCAAGTATAATCAAGCATAAAAAACTTATAATACATAGAATGACATAAATATCAGTAGTGAAATGAATGAAAATAATGAGGGTTGATTCCTTACAAAAGTTCAAGAACAAGGATGAGCAAGAAAATGAAGGAAAACAAGAACAAGCTTGCACCACAAGGCCTTCATTCTTGCATTAACTTTAATAGGATTAACACAATATTTTTGTGTTTTGTGCTCTTGAAACCCACGAAAAAAGATAATAAGATGAGCAGATTTTTGAGCTTTTGCATGAGATATGAGATAGTTTGGTGACTTGTTGGGACATAGGTAACTTATGGAAGGAATAAGGGACACTTGTCCTCACTTTTGGACAAGTGTTGGGGTGTGTGGTGAAGACTTTGGGCGGCACAAATAAGTGCAAGGGGATTGTATGCAGATTTTTATTATTAGTTACAGTATAGAGTGTATTGTATAGTGTAGGTTGCTCCCGGTACTCAAACGTAGGGTTTTTAAGACACATTATGCAATACCGGGTAACGTAATATTGTAAAAGTTCTAAAAATATAAAAATTTGTTATCATGACCTATTTTATTATTTTAGATGAGTGGTGAGTTCATCGGAGGGTATAAACATAATTGAAACCTAAAAACGAAGGTTTAGAACGCGTAAGTTGTAAAAGGTGCAAGGTTTACGTAAAAATGGAAAAAGTGAATAGTGACTTTGAAAATAGAACTGTAAGGAACCAAAGTGTATAAAATGTGTATACTGAACATTGTCTAGTGTCGGTTGAATTAGTTGTATGTTAAAAGCGAGTTGTTACTAAAATTCGACGAAATCGTGAAACGAAACAGAAAATGAGAAATATAGAAATTTCTGAATAATAAGAGACTGTAGTGAAATATTAAACCACTAATAACATGAAAACAAATAGGAATCCTAAGAATGGTTCATGAATAAATAAAAATGCAAATGATTGCTAAACCGGATACTTATTTATGCATAGCTTGCAAGAATAATTGCCACAAGGATGATATTTTTTATAAAAATATCTTATTTAACTTAAAATGACCTAAATTGATGATGATGATACTGATGACACATGAATATGCGGCTAAACCATACTGGTTACGCGCATCTGAATACCCGTAAACCTAGTTTACGTAATGACGAATGATAACCATTAATAGTGATTTTCCTCCGGGAATGAATAGTAAATCCCAACCATTGCCACACTCGATTACTCAGGTAGAGATGCGGGATTCACTCCGAAGGTCTAGCTTCTGATATAGTAGCAAGACAGCAAATCATCTTACAAAATGATTTATCAAATGATTTCTGAAGCAACTTATAGGATAATATGAAAACAATTTCATCATTTATAAAATTTTAGCAAGGTCAAAATTTTGATTTTTAGTTTGATTCATAACATCGTAACAGAAAAAAGTTCACCATTTACAAAATCCTAGTATGTTGGATCCGTCCTAGATAGATCTTTTGAGCCGGTTAAGATCAATATAATGTTTATGTAATCACAAACAAACTAACAGAAACTCTGATTGTTAAGCTTATGTGTTGGGAATTAAATATTCTGAAGATTAAGTATCAGGAAATACTCCAAGTGTGATGCTGCTGCTAGTGCATTTCATTGCTGCTGCTAGTGTAAACATCCTGCTGTTGGGTATTGCTGCTGGTTGATTCTGCTGCTAGTGTATGTGTTGCTGCTGCTAGTGTTAACAATCTGCTGCCGTATGATGCTGCTTCTAAATGAATAACTATACACGAATTTTGCTGCTAGATGGATAAGCTTGAAAAGATATTATGGGTCATTTAGTCAAGAATTTGTATACTCTTAAGTGTATGAGTTGTTTAATGATTCTTATAAGCTATAGCAAGTAGCTTGACAAGACTTTAACATATTGTAAAGATCTTCTTGGACTATAAAAGAAGATCTTAGACTAGATATTGTGATACACAAGATAGAACAAGCATAACTGTTAAGACATAGAACAAACAAAACAATATCACAAGTCATAAGAACATAAGATTCAAGGTCTTTGTAACCCTAGTGATAGTAAAGATCACTCGTATTATCTTGAATAATATTGAATCGTTTTTGGTGAAAAGCTTTCCTTGTTCATTGTTAAATAACAATCATAACTGTTCCATTTCCATAACACAAATAACCTTCTAAGTGTGATTAAGTAGATTCCGCATACTTAATCATATTAACTCAATATATCATATACACAAAGTCACAAAGGTTTAACCACCTTATAGTGTATCGTAGGTCCTCTCAGTTGGTATCAGAGCAAGGCTGATATAGTTGATTTAGAAGAAGAAACAGAAATGGATGCACAAGATGCTCAGGTTACAAATGTTGCTGCAAAGTCGCCCATGATCAAACAGAATGAGTTTGAGTTATGGAGGATGAGAATTGAGCAATATTTTATGGTTCAAGATTATGCTCTTTGGGATATCATTCTGTATGGTGACTCTTTTGTACTAGGCTATACAGATGTAGTCCTTGAAGGCAAAACAGATAGGAAAAGAAATTCTGGACCAGTCTCCAATGATGAAAAGATAAAGAAGAGAAATGATCAAAAAGCAAAAACCTTGTTGCTTATGACCATTCCAGGTGAGCAGATGCTATCCTTTAGCAAGTATCCTGATGCAAAAACTCTTTTTGAAGAGATTTGTGCATGGCTTGGTGGTAATGAAACTACTAATAAAACACAGAAGACATTGCTAAAACAACAATTTGAAAACTTTAGTTGCAATAGCAATGAATCTCTTGATAAGCTATTTTCAAGATTACACAAGCTTGTCAGTTAGTTAGCTGTGTTGGGGGTTGAGATAGAGAAGGAAGATCTCAACATGAAGTTCTTGAGAAGTCTACCTGATGAGTTCCATACTCATGTGATTGTCTGGATGAAAAAACCAGACATTGAAACCATGAAACTCAATGATTTGTACAACAACTTCAAAATTGTTGAACAAAGTCTAAAGAAGTCTGGAAACTATAGTACTAGTTCTGGGAATGTGGCACTCTTGTCATCTCCTAGTATTAGTAAGTCTGATGAGATAGATGAAGTTGAAGGTGTTTCTAATGCTACTTATGGTGGTCCTTCTGCTAGTTCACAAAAGGATGTTGCTGGACTTGGAGATCCAACATTCTATGCTTTTGTAACCAGTCAATCAAATGGTTCTCCTCTAAATCATGAAGACCTTGAGCAGGTGGATGGTGATGATTTGGAAGAGATGGATCTTAAGTGGCAGATTGCTTTACTTAGCATGAGGGCTAAGAAGTTTTGGCAGAGAACTGGGAAGCAGATTATCATAAATGGTAATGAAACTGCTGGGTTTGATAAGAAGAAAGTGGAGTGTTTCAACTGTCATAGGATGGGACATTTTTCTAAAGAATGTAGAAGCCCAAGGAAGCAGGATAATAGGAACACATGGTATAAGCAAGAGAAGAAGAAGGAAGTCACAGTGGAAGAACCAAGGGCTATGCTAGCCATAGATGGTGTTAACTTTGACTGGAGCTTTTTGGCTGATGAAGAGGAAGCACCACCAAATGCTGCTCTTATGGCCACTGAAACTGCTCTAATGGCCTTTTCTGATTCAAAGGTAAATTCTATTACAAAATGTACTGAATCATGCTCTACTCTTAAAGCTTATGAAGACCTTAAAAAGAGATTTGATGCTCAACGAGAAGAGCTATTTAATGCTCTTCATAATTTAGCTAATCATAAAAGAGGTCTAGTTGTTCTAGAAAAACAAATATTACATTTTCAAGGTAATGAATCTAGGTTTACTGATGACATGAATGCATTAAAAAGAAACATAGAATTCAAAGATGAGTGTATTGAAGTGCTGAATGAATCACTAGCAAAACACAAAAGAGAAAAAGAAAATGTTGATATAGCAGTAGATGCTTTGGCTCATGCCTCAAAAGGAGTCACTAAGCTTTGGGAAGCCCAAGTAATCAATAAGGTTAATTCTAGTGTAGGTTATAAGTCTGTCCCTCCTCCATACAGAGGTGTTCATTCACCTCCAGGTATTGACCTAGCACACACAGGTTTAGCTGAGTTTCAAGAACCAGAAATGAAATATGGTTCTAAATCTACTAAAATTTCTAAAATAGAAAATGTAAGTGAAAGTTTAAATAAAACTTTACTTTATCAGGACAAGGTATCCTTTGTTAAGAAATTAGATGATATAGTTGTTGAGGACTGTACATCTAGTGATGAAGAAGAACAGGTTATGTCTAAACCTGACTTGGTTAAGAAAGCAGGAACAAGGGTTCCTAAGATAGTCAATCATAATACTAATAGGCCTAAGAACAATGTTAAACATGTTAGGCAACCAGTTAGATATTGTGAACAATATAGAACTACAAACAAGCCCAGAGGTAACCAAAGGAATTGGAATGACCTCAAGTCTCACCAACTAGGTGATGACTTTGCTTTTTATAACAAAGCTTGTTACACATGTGGTAGTTTTGACCATCTTGCAGCTTTCTGCAACCAATGGGTATCTAGGTATGAAAACAATAGAGTGAACTACAAAAGGCAAACACCTAAATCTCACTTTCACTCTAACACTCATAGAACAAAACTCAGAACAGTCTCAAACAAGTCTGGCTCAAACAGAGATCCTGCTGCTTGACCTAATGGTTCTGCTGCTAGACAAGTTTATTCTGCTGCTAGACCATTTAAGACTATTTACCCAAAATCAACAGCTAAGGGTGCAAAAACAACTTACAAACATGCACCAACAACTGTTCTAAGGCCCATTCAAACAAAAGCAGTGGTCCACAAACAAGTTTGGAGACCAAAGGGTACATCTACAAAATTAGCAGATTCTGCTGCTAAGCATGTAGTTCATACTACTGCTAGGGGAAACAGGGCAAATGCTGTTAAGGCCTCAGCATGTTGGATTCTTAAATCCAATGTTGCATCAATTGTTCTCAAAAGATTACATTTCATTGATGCAAGAGGCAGATCCAAGTCAGTAATGGCTTGGGTCCCCAAAGAAAACTAATACTCCTTATTACTGTGCAGGAACATTCAACTGATAAACAAGAAGATCAAGGATACTCAGATAGTGGATGTTCAAGGCACATGACAGGCAACATGTCTTATCTTTTAGATTTTCAATCATTCAATGGAGGATATGTTACCTTTGGAGGGGGTGTTCGTGGAAAATTTTCTGGTAAAGGTACAATCAAAACTGGAAATTTAGATTTTGAAGATGTGTACTATGTGCAAGAGCTTAAGTATAATCTTTTTAGTGTCTCACAAATGTGTGACAAAAAGAACAAAGTTCTTTTTACTGATACTGAATGTTTTGTACTCTCTTCTGATTTTAAGATGCCTGATGAAAGTCAAGTACTTCTTAGAATTCCAAGAAAGGCCAATATGTACAGTGTTGATATGAAGAACATTGTTCCTAAAAAGAATTTAACTTGTCATGTTGCAAAGGCCACATTGGATGAATCAATGAAATGGCATAGAAGGCTTGGTCATATTAATTTCAAAACCATCAATAAGATTGTCAAAAATGGTTTGGTAAGAGGTTTACCTCAGAAAAGATTTGAAAATGATCAAACATGCATTGCTTGTCTAAAAGGCAAACAACAAAAAGCCACTTGTAAGCCCAAGATTTTTAACTCTATCAATCAATCATTGTTTATGCTTCATATGGACTTATTTGGACATGTTTCAGTAAGAAGTATGCAACATAAGAAATATTGTCTAGTTATTACTGATGACTATAGCAGATATACATGGGTTTTCTTTTTAGCTTCTAAGGATGAGACATCGAGCATCCTTAAGTCTTTCATTACACAGATAGAAAACCATGTAAGCAAGAAAGTAAAAGTCATTAGATGTGATAATGGGACAGAATTCAAAAATAGAGTTATGGATGATTTCTGCAAAGAAAAAGGTATTAGGAGAGAATTTAGTGTTGCTAGAACTCCACAACAGAATGGAGTAGCTGAAAGAAAGAATAGAACACTAATAGAAGCTGCTAGAACTATGTTAGCTGATTCTAAGCTACCTATAACTTTTTGGGCTGAAGCAGTCAAAACTGCTTGTTATGTCCAAAACAGAGTTTTAGTAGTACAACCTCACAATAAGACATCATATGAACTATTTAGAGGTAGAACTCCTGCAATAGGATTTCTTAGACCTTTTGGATGTCATGTGATAATTCTCAATACCTTAGACCGTCTAGGCAAGTTTGATGGAAAAGCAGATGAAGGTTTCTTTGTTGGATATTCTCTTAATAGCAAAGCATTCAGAGTTTACAACATAAGAACTGAAAAAGTAGAGGAAAACCTACATGTTGAGTTTTTAGAAAACAAATCCAATGTAGTAGGTCAAGGACCAAAATGGCTATTTGATCTTGAATATCTAACCAATTCCATAAATTATGTGCCTGTTGTTGCAGAAACTAATGATCTTTCAGGTTCACAAGCAACAGATGAGTCAAGGTTAGAAAAGGAGCCAACTCAAGATTATGTCATAATGCCAATATGGTCAAGTACAAGTGTGGAATCAACTTCAACAACTGATGAATCTTCTTCTGGTAAAGCTAAAGAAGGTGTTGAATATGAAAGCAAAGAAGATGGAACTCAGGAACAACAAACTGTTTCTGCTGGTGATACTGCTGCTGAGCCAGAGCATTCTGCTGCTAGGCTTAATCTTTCTGCTGCTGGGCCAAATGCTTCTGATGCAGGCCCATCACACACAAAAGAAGCAGAATTCCAAGAAGATGAGGTGGATTTGAGTAATCTTCCACCAAATTATCAAGTTCCTTCTACACCACACACAAGGATTCACAGAGTCCACTCCCTGGAAAATGTGATTGGAGATGTACACTCAGGTGTGAAGACAAGACAATAGTTGATGTCTTCAGACCAACAAGGGCTTCTTGATGCCCTTTATGCTTCAAAACAGCATGAGTTTTCAAACTCTTGCTTGTTTGTATGTTTTATCTCACAAGATGAACCAAAGAACATTCTTAAAGCCCTAGATGATTCAAGCTGGGTAGAGGCTATGCAAGAAGAGCTTCTTCAATTCAAGATTCAAAAGGTTTGGGTGCTAGTTGATTTACCAAATAATCAAAAGGTAATTGGCATTAGATGGGTTTTCAAGAATAAAAGGGATGAAAGGGGCATAGTGATTAGGAATAAGGCTAGATTAGTAGCCCAAGGGTACACACAACAAGAAGGAATAGACTATGATGAAGTTTATGCTCCAGTAGCAAGGATTGAGGAAATTAGGCTGTTTCTGGCTTAAGCTTCATTTTTAGGCTTCACAGTTAATCAAATGAATGTCAAGAGTGCATTTTTATATGGTACTAATGAAGAGGAGGTGTATGTCACACAACCTCCAGGCTTCATTGATCCTGACCATCTAGACAAGGTGTACATAGTAGTGAAAGCTCTATATGGCCTACATCAGGCACCAAGAGCTTGGTATGCAAAACTAGCTTCCTACTTATTAGAGAATGGATTTCAAAGAGGGAAGATTGATCAGACACTTTTCATCAAACAACACAAGAAGGATCTTCTGTTAGTGCAGGTGTGTCTAGATGACATTATCTTTGGATCTACAAGGAAAGAAATGTGTTTAGAGTTTGAGAAGCTTATGCATCATAAGTTTCAGATGAGTTCTATGGGAGAACTTACATTCTTTTTGGGTCTGCAAGTTAAGTAATCAAATGAAGGAATCTTTATCTCTCAAGACAAGTATGTGGCAGAGATACTTAGAAAATTTCAATTTGCTTATTCAAAAGTGGCAAGCACACCAATGGATGCTGAGAAACATCTTCTTAAAGACTTAGATGGAGAAAATGTAGATGTACACAATTACAGATCTATGATGGGCTCTTTGATGTATCTTACATCATTTAGACCTGACATCATGTTCTCTGTTTGTGCTTGTGCAAGATTTCAAGTAACTCCAAAGGTTTCTCATTTAACTGCATTCAAGAGAATTTTTAGATATCTCAAGGGTCAACCAAAGTTGGGTCTACAGTATTCTAGGGAGTCACCTTTTGACTTGATAGAATTTTTGGATAGTGATTATGTTGGTGCTAGCTTGGACAGAAAGTCAACAACTGGAGGATGTCAATTCCTTGGGTGTAGACTTGTCTCATGGTAGTGTAAGAAACAAACCATTATGGCTAATTCAACAACTGAAGCTGAATATGTAAATGCTGCAAGTTGCTGTGGTCAAGTTCTATGGCTTCAAAACCAACTTCTTGATTATGGGTACAATTTCTTAAACACTGTAATTCATATTGATAATAGTAGTACAATTTCTATTATTAGAAATCGAGTGCAACATTCTAAAACAAAACACATTGAAACAAGACATCATTTTATTAGAGACTGCAATGAGAAAAGATTAATTCAAGTAATGAAAATTGCTTCTGAACAAAACTTTGCAGATTCACTAACAAAAGCTTTTGACATTAGAAGGTTTCAGTACTTGATAGCAAGTACTGGAATGCTTAATCCTTGAACTTTCAATCTGATGTGTTTATGTAAATAAATTTTTGATTGTGCTGCTAGCTTTAAATCATACTACTGCTATTACAAAAGTTTGTGCTGCTAGTACAAATTTAAATTCTGTTGTTCATACAGTTAGTCCTATGATTATTCTAATACAAGACAAGTACTTTGTACATTGTTCTTTTGGTTTTAGACTAACAATTTCAGGTGTGAATATGTAAACACAAAAGAAGTTTCAAGTGAAATGGAAGCAACAGAATGCTAATATTGGTTGCTGACATAATAGGTTTATGATGGACTGAGTTTGGGAATTTAAAACTCCTTAAAACTTATTTCTTGAAACCTAGTTATGATATTTCACATTGAATTGATGACTTAGTTGATCAGATAGTAACTGATACAACTCACTTTCTATCATTTTATACTTTAAAGTATAATGTGCAAGTCTGAGGACATCTGATAGAAAGAACAGCTAGTAAAAGTGAATCTAACACTTGTGTTAGAGGCAACAATTACTATGAGCTGGAAACCCTGTCAGGAAAGCCCTTTGAATAAGTTTATCTGTACACAGGCAGTTATTTATAACTGAAAACATTGGTTCTCACACAACCAGAGGTTGCTTTAAACCGAAATTTTGATTAAGTGTCTGTTATACACTTAATCCCTTCAAAATGGTTGGAAGCAGTATGATTTTTCAATACTAAAATCATAGACATACTGCTAAGGAAAAAGTTTCTTAAAAGGATTTTCAAAGAGACTCCCAAAAACCATCAAATGATGGACCATGAGTCAATGTCCACTGATTCACCTCTCATAGGAGTTAACACACCTAGAAGTGATGAGGGCAGCAACTTAAACTCTTAAGGAATTGATGGCCAACATGTACAACATTGTCTGACAACAAGTTCTACTTGAGAGATCTTCCAAACAAGGGGAGGATAAAATGTTATTTGAATCTCAGGGGAGGAAACAAACATCTCAGGGGAGGAAATAATAGCCCAGAAAAGGAAGATAATCCAATGAAAGGGAGGAAAAGACAAGAGCATACAAGATAATGATATGGAGGTTGAAAATGACAAGATCATAACTTAAGGAGAAAGTTCTATCTAGGCCAAAAGGAGAAAGGTTTCAATTTCAATTTCAATTCACTACGTTTGTTCATCACTTGCAAAGGCATGCTGATAGATGATTTCACTTGTTGAAATCATTGCCTCTTATAATTCCTCCATCCAAGGAAATTGCACCATCTTTTAGTCCAAGATTGGAGCAATGTATTGATATTGTTAAAGTCAAAAGAAAGTTCAGAATAAGAGAATATGAAGTGTTTGAAAGATCCACAATCAGAAATTCAATTCAGAAACATGTTGAAATAGTTCACATGTTTAGGGGAGGATTGTTGGGAATTAAATATTCTGAAGATTAAGTATCGGGAAATACTCTAAGTGTGATGCTGCTTTTAGTGCATTTCATTGCTGCTGCTAGTGTAAACATCCTGCTGCTGGGTATTGCTGCTGGTTGATTCTGCTGCTAGTGTATGTGTTGCTGCTGCCAGTGTTAACACTCTGCTGCCGTATGATGCTGCTGCTAAGTGAATAACTATACACGTATGCTGCTGCTAGTTGGATAAGCTTGAAAAGATATTATGGGTCATTTAGTCAACAATACTTTTTAGATAATATCTTTGTTGTGTCATCAGTTGAGTAACCAATTTGTATACTCTTAAGTGTATGAGTTGTTTAATGACTCTTATAAGCTATAGCAAGTAGCTTGACAAGACTTTAACATATTGTAAAGATCTTCTTGGACTATAAAAGAAAATCTTAGACTAGATATTGTGATACACAAGATAGAACAAGCATAACTGTTAAGACATAGAACAAACAAAACAATATCACAAGTCATATGAACATAAGATTCAAGGTCTTTGTAACCCTAGTGATAGTGAAGATCACTCGTATTATTTTGAATAATATTGAATCGTTTTTGGTGAAAATCTTTCATTGTTCATTGTTAAATAACAATCATAACTGTTCCATTTCCATAACACAAATAACCTTCTAAGTGTGATTAAGTAGATTCCGCATACTTAATCATATAAACTCAATATATCATATACACAAAGTCACAAAGGTTTAACCACCTTATAGTGTATTGTAGGCCCTCCTCATAATGTTTACGCGGAATATAAACACTAGAATTGAAAGAAGAATAACTAAATAACTCTTGATCGTCTATTGATCTCTATTAATAACTAAAAGAGTTTTCAAAGTTGTACATTGTTCATGACCTTAAGTTTCTCTTATACTACAAGAAACCCTAATACGGCCCAATACAAGAAAATGTGTGAAGAAGATATGCACTATCACTTCCTAATATAACTCATGCATATCCCTTACTCTAACAAACTTCTAAACATACGGTTTACTATTTCTATTACCCGCAGAAATAAAACTAACAGCAGTAACCACTATTGTTACCAGCAGAAACCTATGCCTCTAGGAACTGCATACCTGCCAGCAGAAACACAACTGCACTAACAGCAGCAATGAAATATTACTATTTTTATAATTCCTAACAATCCTCCCCTAAACTTGAATTTGACTAGGTTAACTTCAAGTTTCTAGATAGATCTTTTACACTTCCAAAGCTTGAGGATTGAATCTTGATTTTGAGCAGCAACTGTAGGTAACCAAACAGCAACATGTAACCAGCAGCAACATGAAACCAGCAGCAACTCCAAAGGATCAGCAGCAACATGAGTAGATTTGATGAGCCTTTACTAAGTAGCTACTCACTCTTGGGCTAGCTAGTCCTTTGGTGGAATCATGGCATCACCCTGGTGAACTAGTAACCAGTCCAACACTTAGAACGTGAATCAATGGTGTGTTGGAATACCCTAATGATTTTTGGCAAATCATCACAGCCATAAACGGATTTGAGATGTCTTTACCTGTAGCCGTTTGCTCAGGACTAGCCAATTCTTGGTTACATGACCTTGGTGAATTGAATACCAAATATGGTTTTCCACTGCGTTTACCACAAGCCATATACCTGTGGGCTAGCCAATTCTTTGGAACCCCAAAGGGTAAAATCCATGGTGAATTAATGACCATTTCAACTCTCAGTAATGAAACATGGGTGAGTTGAATACCCAATAGTTTTTACAAACTATTACAGCTGTCAACGGATTTGAGAATCACACCAGAGCCGTACCCTCATGGTGAGTCAACTCTTTCTTGTCTGTGAGACATGGTGAGTTGATTACCATTTGTTGTGTGGTTAGAAACCAACACTGTACCTGCAAATAGTGTACTCAAACATACAAGTTAGTAGACAAGATATATATATATATATATATATATATATATATATATATATATATATATATATATATATATATATATATATATATTTTTTTTTTAACTAAATAATAGAAAAAAATAATATACAACAAGAAGCAACAAATACCATCAATCAGCAGCAGGAACCTGAGCAGCAACAAGTTGGTTTTTAATGAACCTAACCAATTGCTCAGCTGTAGTCAAGTCATTTCCTACCACTGTCTTTCCAAGTGTCAGCTTATGCCTCAACATCCTTTCCATGAGCTGAACTGATAAAGGATATGGCACATCCACAAACATGTATAACACCTCTCCAGTCATGGTCTCCAACACATGAACATAGGAAGGGGTATACAACCTCCAACTGCGCACTTGCCAAGACTGTTGATTAGCCCAAACAGAATAACCAGCTCCACCTTTAAGAGGGTCCATTAACACCTTCAAATCACCCCAAAGCATAAGACCAACCCCAGTAGCCGTGTGAGATGCATAATACTTATCAACCAGACCATATAGGTGTAGCAAATCCTGTCTATCTACCATATGCAAAATCTCCCTAAGAAAGGTAAAATATTTGGTGACATCATCAAGTCGGTAGATAGCATGAACATCTCCCAGAGGTGTAGTCACAACTTCCCATCCAGCAAGAGCAGCCTAAGAATGAGGAGAATCTTCTTCAGGTTCACTCTCTGAATCAAAGTGAATTAACTCCTGATCATCCAACTCAGTAAGAGGCCTAGAAGCATGCTTATTAGCATTGCTCTTCTTTCTGTTGCCAGGAGTAGAAGAGGAGTGGATAGTGGAAGGAGACCCATCAGTTAGAGGAACCTATTGTGTTGCACCAGAAAAGGTAGCATAAGTGGGAATGGTGTGTGTGACATGAGCACCACTTGCAGCAGGAATGGAAGGATCCATGGATTGCTCAATGTGAGGTGCAGTAGATGTACCATTTGTAGCCTCAGGAAAATCAGATGCAGTAGCAATAGTGTCCAAAGCAGAAGTGGTTGTAGTAGCAGCCTGTGTAGTTGCTACTGCAGGAGTAGAGGTTAGAAGAAGGTTCTTCCAAAGCAGGTTTAGATCTGGACAAAATTGTGTCCATAATCCTCTCATAGTACCCCCTAAGCTCATCATCAGAGAACCGTTTAACTTGTGCCATTGTCCATCCAGTAGTATAGAGAGCGGTGCTCTGGTTTTTAACAACCTGTCTCATATAATTTCGTTGTTGTGCCTGTGTAGGAGGCCTATTCCTCTTCTCCTGTGCCAACCTTTCAGCAATAGCTTGCTTTTTCTTCCTCATTAAGGCAACCATCCTTGTAACAAAATCATTAGCTGTCACATCAGCCCCTAAGATGTCCTTGGCAAGGGTAGGATTGGCAGCTACTTGAGACTGAACTTGCATCCAATCAGCTTCAGAAAAGTTTAAAGAAGCAGCATCCAACTCTTGTTGTCTTTGAGGAGTTAAAGTTGTTGCAAA
The DNA here is from genome assembly GCA_021014915.2 of Artemisia tridentata subsp. tridentata. Classification (NCBI taxonomy): domain Eukaryota; kingdom Viridiplantae; phylum Streptophyta; class Magnoliopsida; order Asterales; family Asteraceae; genus Artemisia; species Artemisia tridentata. The sequence continues at coordinate 208,558,249 of CP139508.1, read as the reverse complement.
TGGTGTATGTTGCCTAGCAAAATCTGCACCAAACTCTGCATGTACCTTCTTTGCCAGTTCTTCCCCTCTTCTTTCATCTTCAATATTTTGAAATAGTCTTGCTTGGTCAGCCCTTTCCTGCTCAGAGACAAGACAGGAAAGATCCTCTTCCACCAGTAGTTCTTTCCCTTTGTTGATAAGAACAGAGAAAACAACAGGAGTAACAACAGGATCTGAAACATTAGGACCAGAAGAAACAGCAACTGCAACATGAATGGGACCAGGAGAACCACCAGAAGGAATGTCACCACCAGTAGAAACATCAGTTGAATCAGGAACAGCAGGAATAGTTTGACCAGCAGAGGCACTGGTATCACTACCAGGAGCAATGAAGGAGCTATCAGCAGGAACACCAGAAGACTTAGGAATAGCAGAAACAACATTATCTCAAGCAGAATCAAATATAGTGGCAGCAGAAATGTCCTTATCACCAGAAGGAGTAGCAGCAGCAACCGTAGAAGGAGTATCAGCAGGAATAACTTCAATACCAGCTGCAACATTTGATTTAAACTTCTCAAAAGCTGGCAAGTTCCCTTCTCTCCTCCTGTTCTTTCTCCTTGTACACAGTATTGGAGATTTGCTTGGAGCTTGGGCTTGACAGAGGTAGTAGCTTCAGACATAGAAAATGCAGGTTCCTCAGGTTGAACACCAACTAAGGTTGCATTGGCCAACACATAAAGTGCATCCAAATCCATAGCAGCCTAAGTTGAGCCTCCAAATGTTTAACTCTGCCAACTAGCTTAATGATAGCACCACCAAGATTTTGTTTGGTAGTTATGAGCCCTTTCTATAATGTTTCCATCTTTCCACCAAGAATTTCTTTGGTGTCCTTCAGTTCTGTCTCCATTGCTTCCACTTTTTTCATATACCTGTCAAGCAAAGTAGACATAGAAGTGAGAGCATCAGTATCCTCAGCTCCACCAACAGGATTATCTGTGGTTGTTGGAGCCTCAATGGATCTGAGTGGAGAATCATAAAAACCTCCACCAATGTTGGTGTCATCATTAAAAGGCTGCCTAGTAGGACTAGGAGTTGATAGCCTTGCAAAAGAGGATGGCTCAATATCAGGTTCAACAGTAGTGATGGCTGGCTCAATAGTAGGCTCAACAATAGAGGTTGGAGGCCTGGAGAATGATGGTGTGGTAGGTCTAGGAGATGATGGTGGTTTTTGGGCATCAGCAGCAACTGATGCACTTGCACCAGCAGCATCCGAAGTCCCAACACCAGCAGTAACTGGTGCACTGGCACCAGCAGCATCAGGTGTAGGTGGAATATTACCACCAGCAGCAACAGTTGGAGCAACACCTTCATCCCCACCAGGCAACATAGCAGCCAATAGTGGCTTATGTTCCCCATCAAAATTGGTCCTCATGGTAGCAAAAAGTTTACCAGTAAGCCTCCCCATGATTCTGGGTGTATGGTCATTGGTCTCAATTTCTAATATCATTTGTAAGAACCTAGGGTACATTAGGAATTTATGTTTGGTATCTCCTATGTTCTTAATCATCTCCTCAAAAATGTACCTTGAAAAGTTATAAACTCTTCCATCAGAGAGGCAGATGAGACCAGAGGCAAGAGAGCTGGAAAATTGATCCCAACCTCCTGACTTGGGACTGATGCACTGTAGAAGGGTGTGAATAAGAAATCTCCATTTGGGACAAAATCTCTTTTTCCAAAAGGTAAAAGTCCCATCAGTTGGATAGTCAAGCTTAGCCATACCCTCTAGAATGTCTTTCTCAGTAAAACCAAATAACCCACCCTCATCATCTAATTGAAGCTTAGTCCGTACAGAGGACTCTGTAATAGCATATTCCCTACCATCAATAGTGGCCACAATCTCTTTGGGTGAACCCTCAAGAGATCGTACAGAAGCTGTGGCCCAGAATTGCCTGATTAAAGAGTCATAAACAACGGGAGGGCAATATGTTAGAGCATACCTCAATTTAGCATGGTTTAAGAAATCAACCATGGGATGAAACAACTCACTTCCTTTCGTTTTCCCCAAGAATGCAACTTTGTTGTGATCGCCTTTGAATTGAAGTGCCGCCATAGAGAAGAAATGGTGAACGAGTTGTTGAATTGAGGAGGGAGGAAATGGGTGCAAGATTTAAATGTTTATTTTTGGCGTAAGATGTACTATTTAGGTCATGAATATGGTTACCCAAATTAGCAACTTAAATGGCAACAATCTCGCGGAAGAAACTTTGACCAATTTTGAAATTGTGTCAAACCCAAAATAAATACCCAATTATTTCGATACCACCAGCAACCAGAAGTCAAATAGCAGGAATCAGTGGTCAACCAGCAGGAACAAAGCACTTTTGACAAAAATTCATAATTATACATCGAATTTGGTCAATTCCTCAAAAATCACCATAATTAAACTTATTCCTGCATAGAATTAATGTCAAAACCAACCCAACATTCAATTGCTTTAAATCTCCATTGGGTCTATAAAAGGCCTTATTTACCATTAACACATCACAAACTGCAACCCATAAAACACAATGAGTTCTTCCAATCCTAACTTTGTTGAGATATCATCGGATTCCTCCTCTGACTCGGGAAGTGAGGGATGGAAAAACTATTTCCCACCAAACTACTCAAAGCTGACCATTGGGAGCCCTAAAGGAAAGGCAAAGGCTTAACAAGTATCCTCTGAGGAACTTCCAACACCCCCTTCATATGTGGATGACACAAGTTCAGATGATGAGAACTCGTCAATGCCAAAGTATTTGTCCTACTATGAAGATGCTTCTGAAGAGCAAACGCATCCACCTCCATTATCAGTCATGCTCACAAGGGAACTTGAAAAAGCTGCGGCAGCCATGAGTAAAATCAAGGTGCTTGTGAATAAGCATTCTCGTCCAAAGCCAAGTGCACAAGTGCTAGGACTCCCTTCCCCGAAGGTGTTGGATTTGATCGACGGCATAGGAGTTCACAAGACCATGGAGGATTTCAAGGGTAAAGGAAAAAGGAAGGTGGAGTAGTGCTGTAGGTTTTAGGTTTGTGTGTTGTGAGTAAGCTTGGTTGTTGGTTGTGTTGACTGTGAATCCTGGACTGTAACAGAACCATGCTCTTGTAGTGGTGCATCTCTGAATTCACCTATTTATAATGAATAAATTTGATCTTCTTTGTTTATGTGTGCTTGTTTCTAATTCCTGCAAAACAAAGTTAGTGTATAAAAAAATACAACATCTGCAAAACATAGTTAGTGAACACAAATCAACCTAAATAAAAAATGGTTAGCACAAGGTATACAACAATAAGCCTCCCCTTAGGCTTATGCCTCCCCTCAATCCCTGCAATTACGGATTGATCATCCCAATATGAACTACCAAATAATTAAACCTAGGTCCATCAAAAGCTTTGGTTAACAAATCAGCCAGATTCTTATCTGTGTGAATTTTAAGCACTTGAATTAGATGTTTTTCATTAGCGTCTCTTATGAAATGGTGCCTAATTTCTATGTGCTTTGTTCTTTGATGAAAAACTGGGTTTTAACAATGCAAATTGTGCTTTGGTTATCAATAAAGATTTTGGTGTTCATAACATTGAAACCATAGTCTAGCATTTGATTTTGTATCCAAAGGTCCTGACCACAACAACTAGCAGCAGCAACATACTCTGCCTCAGTAGAAGATGTAGCCACTATAGTCTGCTTCTTGCATTGCCAGGAGATTAACCTTCTTCCCAGAAATTGACAACTCCTAGTAGTAGACTTTCGATCAAGATTAGCACCAGCATAATCACTGTCACTATAGGCTTCCAACACAAATGGAGAATCTCTAGGCTACCAAAGGCCCAGCTTAGGTTGGCCTTTTAGATACTTGAAGATTTTCTTGACTGCATTTAGGTTGGAAGTCAGAGGTGTTACTTGATTTCTTGAACAAGCACTAACTGCAAACATTATATCTGGTCTTGAAGCTGTCAAATACATAAGTGACCCTATCATTGATCTGTAGAGATGTACATTTACAGTATCATCAGGTTCATTATTGGATTTTGGCTTTGGAGCTTCATATGGAGTTGTTGCAGTTCTCACAGATTCCAAATCAAATTTCTTAAGTATGTCTTGCACATACTTTTCTTGGCTGATAAAAATCCCATTAGGCTTTTGTTTAACCTGTAAGCCCAAGAAAAAGGTAAGCTCACCCATAACACTCATCTCAAATTCCCCCTTCGTCAGCACCTCAAATTCCTTACACCAAGCTTCCTTAGTGGAACCAAAAATGATGTCATCCACATAAACCTGAACCAGGATGATATCTCTTGAATTCTTCTTGATGAAGAGTGTCTTGTCTATTGCACCACTTCTGTAACCATGCTTTAGCAAAAAAGTAGACAACCTAGCATACCAAGCCCTTGGTGCTTGATGAAGTCCATAGAGTGCTTTCTCCACTTTGTATACCAAATCAGGATTCTGAGGGTCCACAAAACCCTTGGGTTGAGTTACATACACCTCCTCTTCAATCTCACCATAGAGAAATGCACTCTTCACATCCATCTGATAAACCAGAAATCCCATGTATGAGGCAAAAGCTAAAAATAATCTAATAGCTTCAACTCTTGCTACTGGAGCAAACACCTTATCATAGTCAATACCCTCTTCTTGCCTATGACCTTGAGCTACCAGTCTAGCTTTATTCCTCACCACAATACCTCTTGCATCCCTTTTGTTCTTTAGAATCCATTTTGTCCCAATTGCATAATTTCCATCAGGCAAAGGTACTAACTTCCAGACATTCTGATTCAGAAACTGTTGCATTTCCTCTTGCTTAGCTTCAACCCAATCAGAATCTTCAAGGGCTTGTGCTACACTGCTTGGTTCAATTTGAGATAGGAAACAAGCATAGAGGCAATGGAGATAGTCTGTGTGATTATTCCTTAGCTGATCTTGAATATAGCTGACAAAAGCAGTTTCTCCAAACGTTGGTTGTTTCAACTTGCTTCTTGTCCGAACAGCTGAATTTGGATCTCCAAGAATCAAAGACTGAGGATGAACAATGTTTATCCTCTTAGTAGCAATAGGATTAAAATCAATGGTTAAGGCTTGATTGGTCATAGAAGGATTGAAGTCATCATTATATGAGGAGGAAGTGAAGATGCCTGTTGTTGAGTGATGATGAAGATCTCCCAACTTAGAGCTTGAAGAGTGTGAGTTACCAAGATCAGATGGACTTGGGTATCTTGTAGGAGGTTCATTGAAACCCAAAGAGTCAACAGAAGGAGTGGACATAGGAGCACCAGGAGTGGAGACATCAGCAGAATTGATAAAGCTACCAGCAGGATTGGTAGTACCAGCAGTAACAGGAACACTACCAGCAGTAACTGAAGAGCTACCAGCAGAATCCATATTCCTGCAAGCTTCAACTGCAGCTTATCTTAAGAGCTCCTCTGTTTATTTTGTGAATTCAAAACCAAACTTTTCAGTTGCTTCCTTGGCATCATGTTCTTGTCTTTGAAGCCTTGCAAGGTCCTCTGCAAAATTTGAATCACCTTCACCCATGCCAGAATTATCTTTAACTTTAGAACCTGCAAAGTGGTTAGAAGGAAAAGAAGGAACAACAATGGTTTGTTCATCACACTCAGAGTCCGAGTCATCATCTGAGGTGCCTGCATTGTTAGTTTGACAATCTTGTGTACCTGCAGATTGATTAGACTTTAATCTAGAATAACCTAATTTATCAGTCAGATAATCTAGGTCAAAAGACCACTCATGACCTGCACCCTGTATATTAGGTTTATCCTCAAGATACCTCAGATTGAGTGTCTCTTCTATCCTCTTAGCAGATAAATTATAAACCCTATAGGCCTTACTATGAGCAGAATAACCTACAATAAACCCCTCATCCGCTTTCCCTTCAAATTTACCTAGGTGATCACTGGTGTTCAAAATAGTCACATGACATCCAAAAGGTTTAAAATAACTAATGTTAGGAACCTTCCCAGACACAAGTTCATAAGGTGTTTTGTTGTGAGGACTAGTAATCATTACCCTGTTCAAAACATAACAAGCAGTGCTAACTGCTTCAATCCAAAACATGGTAGGCAACTTAGAGTCAGCCAGCATTGATCTAGCTGCTTCTATAAGGGTTATATTCTTTCTTTCAGCAACCCCATTTTGTTGTGGGGTTCTGGCATTACTATAGTCCCTTTTAATCCCCTTTTTCCCACAGAGTTCAATTAAGTTAGAATTTTTAAACTCTGTTCCATTGTCACACCTTATAATCTTAACCTTTTTATTTAGCTGGTTTTCAATTAAGGCAACAAAGTCCCTAATCACTTGAAAGATTTCATCCTTAGTACCTAAGAAGAAAGTCCAACAAAACCTGCTAAAGTCATCTGTAATCACCAGGCAATAATACTTTCGGTCAATACTTCTGATGGAAGTAGGACCAAAAAGATCCATATGAAGTAACTTTAGAGGTTCAGTGATGGTGCTCACAGCTGTGATGGCCTTGTAAGAAGCTTTGTGTTGCTTTCCTTTGTTGCAGGCAACAAAATTATGATCATTTGTGAAGGTCTTGGGAGGAAGCCCTTTTACCAAGCCATTCTTTGCCAGTTTGTTGATGGTTTTGAAGTTCACATGTGCCATCCTCCTATGCCATTTGGTAGATTCATCCAAAGATGCTTTTGCCACCAAGCAAGCCAAATCACCTTCAGGCTGGACATCATTTAAATTGAAGCTGTACAGGTTGTGTCTTCTAGGAACTTTAAGCATAACCTGACTCTCATCAGGCAACTTAAAGTCTTTGGACAGCATAAGACAGTCAGTCTTAGTAAAGAGAACACTGTTCTTCTTGTCACAAATTTGTGAGACAGAGAACAAATTAAAATTCTGAAGTTCTTTCACATAATAGACATTCTCAAAGTCCAGCTTGGAAGTTCTAATAGTTCCTTTCCCTGTTATCTTGCCATCTCCTCCTCCAAAAGTCACATTGCCTCCATTAATGGTTACAAAGTCATGCAATCTTTCTTTATTTCCTGTCATACTTCTAGAACACCCACTATCAACTATACCAAAGTCTTTACTTCTATGAGGATTTTCCTACAACAAAAGACAATACAAAAACATAAGATACAAAGGGAGACCCAAGTCATGACTGACTTGGGCCTGCCTAGTGGTTCAGTAAGAAGTAAACCATGTAGATTGATGAGATCCACCATTGTTCTTGGACCCCTTTCTCAAAAATTGGTCATTTTGTCTCCAAGAACAACCTGCTGAGGACTTAACATCAGTTTCCCATCTTTTTCCACCCATATGCATTGAGTCATAATATACAGGCGTATAATCATTCTGAAAGTAAGAGCTTGTAGGTCTGATGAAAGGTCTAGCAACATGTCTTTTCCAACCAGCACCAATAGGTTTACCAGCTGGAACTGGCTTGCCAGCAGGAACTGGCTTACCAGCAGGAACTGGTTTTCCAGTAGAAACTGGTTTACCAGCAGGAAATGGAACTCTGCCAGAGTTCATTTGTGCTGCTTGAGGAACAAATGGGGGTATATTATCAACATTATTCCACAATGGTCTAGATTGCTGTTTCCCAGCACACACATTCATTTTATTCTCATAAAAATCACAATCCTTAATAAGATGAGAATAACTACCACAAACAAAGCATGATTTATTTATAAACAAATTGTTCTTAACATGACTTCTCTTATTACACACAAACTTATTACAAGCAAAACTAGAAAAAGAATTATTTTTAACAGAATGAAAAGTAATGTCTTCAAAAGGAGCTGTCTTTGAATTGGATTCATCATCAGCTACTCTTGAGGAGAAGTCATCATACTTGGGTGTGGTACACTTGTTACTAGAATCACACGAGGCAAAGTCATTGGTCTTGGGTTATGAATACTTGTCACTGAATGAACAAGAGACAAAGTCATTAGATTCACAGTCAGAAACAGGCAAGTCATTGGACTTTTTGCCATAGGTCATGTGTAATTCATCAAAGTCTGTGTGGGTAGAGGTGGGCTTAAATACTCCTGTTATAGGTGGAGGAACAACATTCATTCCTCCTTCTTTAAAATATTTAACAGGAATTTGATAATTCACCGGTTCAGGGGTAGGGTCTGTTGATGTAAATAATGTTCTAGAAACGTTATTTATATCTTTCGATTACTTCACGTTTTGAGGATGACAAAATGTGAAATCACGTTCCGTTAAAATTAACGTAAACAAGTTTTTAATCGGAAGATCCCGTTTCTACGCAAATCACTCTTGAACAAAGTTACAACTTGAACTAGTGATCAAAGAAGTGAATTTATGTTTTGAAAATTCACATTTTAAATGGGACAAAACATTTTTTCAAAAATACACATGACAAATTATTTTTGAAATATTAAGAAATGTTTTAATGGAAAAATTAGTTTGAAATTCATAACAGCTATTTTCCCCCCCAAAATCAGCTCCAACCTTCCCCAAATAAATTTTCACCAGAAAAGACAAAATTTGGAGCGTCTTTGTCTGGCACGGCTCCACGGTTCCACTAAATTTAGTGGAGCCGTATGGTATTTAACGGAGCCGTTCGTACCATTTTGAATTGTAACGTTCAGATTTTCTTTGCCTATAAATACCCACCTCTTTCACAGTTTTAGGCACCCTTCACACACAGAAAAATCCCTTAGCTAAATCCTCTCACACCTTTCACTTCTTAGGGTCATTTAGATTAGTTTTTCTTTGTTTCAAGAGTGATCTAATCATCCTTCAAGTGATCCTCTTCATACCTCTTCACTAGCAAGAGAAGAACACAAGTATCCAAGTTGATACAAGGTGTTGTCATCCCTCTTCATTAGCAAGAGAAGAACTCAAGTAATCAAGAAGATACTAGAGTTATAGTTGCTAGGTTTTTGTAACACTTGTTACATCCTTGTTGTGTCTTAGCATACATCAAGTTTATTTCTCTTTTGTGAGTGAGAGTGAAGATCAAGTGTGATCTATAGAGATAGTGAACATCTCTTGAAGCCATTGGGCTTGTGTGATTGATCAAGAAGATCAAGGGTCATTAGGTTAGTGTTAGTTGAGTAGAGTGAAGTGAGTGTTGATCTTTGTGATCTTGTTGAGATCTTGGTGATCTCTTGAAGCCATTGGGCTTGAGTGTTTGGTCACGTGGACCTTGGTAGATTGGTGCTAGCTAAGATTAGCACTCGACATCTAGCTTAGTGTCGGTAATAGGATAAGCGACGTGTACGGTTTTCTCCGCCTGAAGTGTAAAACCCTAAAATCTTAAAACATGTAAAATGACCAAATTGCCCCTACAAGTTTAAAAATTTATTTAAAGGCTTATAAAGTATCAAATCAATCCCAAACTTCTGGCAATGAACAAGTTATGATACCAAATAATTTTGACAACTCCATTTAACATTCATACAAGTTAAAAAATTACTAAAATACCCCTAAAATAACCGAATGAGTTTATAATTAGTATTATGATTATTTAAAATGATTTAAATTATGTAAATAAGGAAGATATCAATCAAGAATATCTTGCCAACCTATATACCAAGATTTATGGTCAATACCCTCCCCCTATGACTCGGCATTCCCTCATTATAACCAATCCACACATTTTTTCTTAAACCCTAATTGCCGATTGAAAAATAAAACACACAAAAATTCCTATAGCCTCCATTCGACACCCAAAAGTCCCTAAAGCAATTTTCTGAGTTCAAGCATCATCCAAGGAGTCCCAAGAAAATAAGTTTGAAGTCGTGAGTCGTGTGATTCGATCTTGGTGAATATTTCTTAGTCGCGATATAAAACGAAAGGTATAATTCGTTCCCATTCATTCGACCCCTCTTAATTTGTTTGCTATTTTTCATATGATCCTTATGTCGAATATACTCTGGGAAAAATGATTTCAAGGTCTGAAGGTTGTTCGTGAGGTCGTGGTGATTTTTGGCACGTTTTGGCTAAACGCGTATAAAAGAATTCGTTTAACTCTCTTCATACGTTCAAATCTCTTTGGGGTATTTTTCTCAGACCCTATATGTTATAAGAACACCAAATAAAATGATTAATCCAATCCATGCACGTTCTATGAATTAAACGAAACTATAACCTTGAAAACGTATGAAACTTGTATAAAATGTTATGCGATTGTTTGAGGCTGCATGTATAATTTATTCACGTAGGTTATGATGTTAAATGATCTGGAAAATTGTTGGGAAGAATTTTCATGGCCTAGATCGAATTATTTCGAATTATTTGGTATAATCAGGTTATGTCTAAAAACGTATAAAAGGTGAAGTATATTTCGTACGATCTGATTTTGAGGAACTAGGGCTTGTTCATATGATTATAAATGATGTTAAATGATATGGTAATGATTAAAAATGTGTTAGATATGTTAGGGTTTGATTTTGTGGATTTAAAGTGGTTAACGTGTGGACTTAAAATGTTTAGGGTAGTTTTTGTAACTTTTAAAACTCTTGGGTTATTTTTAAAACTTATTTTGGGATGTGTACTTTCTGTATAAAATATAAGTTGAGGGGGTCTAGTGTCATTTTTATATTCTAAAGGATTAAAATGTCTTTATAAATTAATTATGGTTCGATTTGTAAAATAATTAAATAGAGGGACTAAACTTGTAATTTCTGGAAACTTGGTACTGTTTTGAGTAATAAATTATATTCAGGGGGTAATGTGTCATTTTGGTAATTTAATGGTTTAATATGTAATTATTAATATTAAAAAGTTGAAATTGTAAGTTAAGGGACCAAATATGTAACTTTGATAACTAGAGGGACTTAAGGTGTAAATTATGAATACTTGAGGATATATTCGTATAATATGATAAAATAAGAGATCATTGTGTAAAATTGATAAATTAAGGGTTTAATGTGTAACTATGAATACTTGAAGGTTTAAAGTGTAACTTTTGTAATAAAGGGGTGTAAAGTGTAATTTGTGAAATCTTAAGGACCAAATGTGTAAGTATGATAAAAGATACCTTATTTCCAGTAATAATGATTTGACTAAGTTATGTTACTCCAACTTTCTAAAAATGGAAACTTTCTAAAAGTGGAAACTTACTAAGAAGGGAAAGCTACTTAAAATGGAAAGGAAGTTAATTAAGAATGATTTGTAATTCCCTTCTACTCCTTTAGGTGTGAAGAAGGAGACACTTTGAGCTATTCCCTATGCTGATGTTATGTTATCTCGATATGGGTTTATTAACTAAGCATGATGATGCTAATAACGGATATTCTGTACATCTCACTTTTGACAATTATACGATGTTCGTATTACTGATAATACACGCCCTACTTACTGCTTATGCTAAGAAGCCGGACAAATTCCTACACCTTGAACTGTTCGTTTATCCATCTCAACACTTTTATTGAATCACGTGCTGAACTTCGATATATGAACTCCCCGTCTGATTCGATGACTGTATTCGTGCTATGAATCTTTTGATCTTGACATGTCTCATATATGGTCTTTTGGTTATGGACGGGATGACTATTTGTAAAGCTGCCATAGACTACCGTATATGAAATGTGATCTTAAAAATCTATCTCACCCTATTCCGTTATGATGAATCTCTACACCTGAATCTGCTAAAGTTTCGCCGCTATGGAAGCAACAACCCTGAACTCTTATGATTATCAAGTTTTCCTGTCAACCATTACTATCTACCTTGGAAAGTTCCGCCATTAGAAATATTCCGTTGTACGAAGATTTTCCGGTATTTCCGATGTAATGTGATTTTGTTCACCTCAGCGATTCTCTTGTATGCTCTTGCTGGTTTATGAAGAAGAAAGGAAGAAGGATGTGTCGACGTATCGACTGTTGAAAACCGAACCGTACCACTATCAGTAATCATTATCCGTTTCCAAGTACCAATTATTGATTTGGTCTTTCTTTTGAAACTTCGTATCTCCTTGCGTCGTTTTAGATTGAAGGGCTGAAGCAGCAACCACAAGAACTTCTAAGAAGGGGGGTTAACCAACCGAGAGTAACTTCTGTGAAGTACTTCTGTTTTTATTTTCGAAGAAGGAAGGCGGCATGAAGTGTATCTGAAGGTTTTCCCTAAATGATTTCAGAGACTTTCCTTTCACTCGTTATAACCTTATGAGTTTGATTGATGCCAATGGTATTGGCTAAAATAATCATGTCTTCGTGTGTTTTGGGACAAATTGTCATAGTATGACAATGTGTTGTGTTCAAAGACGAAAGAAGAACATAGAGATTATTGATGAGATGACCACTTGCTCTGGAAGAGGAATTTGATTGACATTCAGAAACCATCGTAGACGACACTACCCTGTATATGGTGAAGACAGAGTTTTCCACAGGATGAACCGAGATCGAAGACAGTTATCGAAGTGAGAAACTTGGTGGAAGAGTAGTAGAAGACGGTGGCGACGAGCATTACCAGGGATGAAGCATATAGGAAGAAGAAAGGAGCTGGGATAATATTCGATCATATATTATGCGACCGTGAAGAGTACAGTTCGGGCATCAAGACAACCAGACAGTAGGAGACGAACCATTCAACACATAATCTGGAGTCGACGATGGCGGTGTTTTCCTTAAGACCTGGAGATGTGTTAGAAGACCTGTCGAAGAAACGCAATCCTGTTTCTCTATTCATTTTAGTTGTACTAAGATGAATTGAGAGCAGAAGCAGACTTGCGGATGGAGGGATGCACAATGATCGCGACAGAGACTGCCGTTATGACAACACAATATCAAGAGGAGTTGCCGAAGGCTTGAGGAACCAGACTCAAGTTTGTAATTCCTTTTCACCATGAGAGAAGTTGGACAAGCGGAAAACTACTCCAACTTGGAAGAAACTTTAAAATTTTGTATGTGAATAGACGAATTTCGAAACAGACAATTGTGTTTAGACGAGATGATTCTGTGAAGGATGAAGCTATTGACGACGTATTCGCTTCTTCTCAACCTACTTAAATTCCGTTACCTGATAATGAAGTCTTTCGAATGATTTGGTTCTCTATTAGTAATTCCGTTCTGTGTTCATTATGCGTTTGTTGAATAACGATTTGCATGAGAATTTTGACGAGATGTGGAAGGAATTTGGATATTTATGAAAAGACGGATGTTGAAGTAACCGCTTATTCCGGGCTGAATTGATTTCGGTAAGTTATGAAGCTTTGACGCTATTAACGACGTACCTGGATTCTGATGGACATTTTCGGATTTCCGTTACTCTTCGAGTGATTTCGTATTCTTAGTTATGATGTTGACTTTAGTGACCCTGAGACTATAGGTGGACTAGGTGGATTTAGATAAGTTGTGTTTGCTCACGACTTGAGATAAAGTATGACCATCATGGGGGCATATTTATATGATGCTAGTATTATGATGCCTGATCAACGTGATAATACTTACATCATATAACATGCACTTGTTGTGGGCATAGGATATTTCGAGAAGTGCCTTATAACCTTAGAATTTCTGATATCTGAATGAGATTATCCGCGTTTAGTGAGACTTTGGATTCATTCTACCTATCCGTTTGATCTGCTGTTATTGATATTCGACTTGATACGTTTGGATGCGCGACGAGCGTTTTGCTGACCTCTGCACTTCCGATAATGATCTTAAATTCTATTATAGAGCTTTCTGCCATTGATGATATCTAACGACATGCTTTCTGTCCTTATGGATTCGATCTGTTATTATATGAGAATATGCCTCTGTTCTGCTGTATATACGTTCCGCATTCGTTAAGTCTGTTCATTTTGATCTGCTATGAGTTAAGATATGAGATTTCGGATTCTGAGAATAACAAGACCTGTTTGTGTATGAGAATACTTTTGGAAGGCTATATTTAAGCCGAGACTATTTGAAAAGCTGAAGAGTTACTTTTGCATCACCTCATGGTTGCTACAATTCGATGTATTCTCGTTTAATTCACCTAATCAATTCGATGTAAACCCTGCGTACTGTTTGTACCTTTTCCTGGAGAATTCGATTATCATCCGTATTTTGGTACGTTGTTAGTTGGATTCAACCTCAGCCTAGTGTGCCTCTGTTTTGTTTCTGATCCTTTCATTTCTGATTCTTTGCAAATTTCGAGGACGAAATTTTTCTGTTAGAGGGGAAGAGTTGTAAAACCCTAAAATCTGAAAACATGTAAAATGACCAAATTGCCCCTACAAGTTTAAAAATTTATTTAAAGACTTATAAAGTATCAAATCAATCCCAAACTTCTGGCAATGAACAAGTTATGATACCAAATAATTTTGACAACTCCATTTAACATTTATACAAGTTACAAAATTACTAAAATACCCCTAAAATAACCGAATGAGTTTATAATTAGTATTATGATTATTTAAAATGATTTAAATTATGTAAATAAGGAAGATATCAATCAAGAATATCTTGCCAACCTATATACCGAGATTTATGGTCAATACCCTCCCCCTATGACTCGGCATTCCCTCATTATAACCAATCTACACATTTTTTCTTAAACCCTAATTGCCGATTGAAAAATAAAACACACAAAAATTCCTATAGCCTCCATTCGACACCCAAAAATCCCTAAAGCAATTTTCTGAGTTCAAGCATCATCCAAGGAGTCCCAAGAAAATAAGTTTGAAGTCGTGAGTCGTGTGATTCGATCTTGGTGAATATTTCTTAGTCGCGATATAAAACGAAAGGTATAATTCGTTCCCATTCATTCGACCCCTCTAAATTTGTTTGCTATTTTTCATATGATCCTTATGTCGAATATACTCTGGGAAAAATGATTTCAAGGTCTGAAGGTTGTTCGTGAGGTCGTGGTGATTTTTGGCACGTTTTGGCTATACGCGTATAAAATAATTCGTTTAACTCTCTTCATACGTTCAAATCTCTTTAGGGTATTTTTCTCAGACCCTATATGTTATAAGAACACCAAATAAAATGATTAATCCAATCCATGCACGTTCTATGAATTAAACGAAACTATAACCATGAAAATGTATGAAACTTATATAAAATGTTATGCGATTGTTTGAGGCTGCATGTATAATTTATTCACGTAGGTTATGATGTTAAATGATCTGGAAAAATGTTGGGAAGAATTGTCATGGCCTAGATCGAATTATTTCGAATTATTTTGTATAATCGGGTTATGTCTAAAAACGTATAAAAGGTGAAGTATATTTCGTACGATCTGATTTTGAGGAACTAGGGCTTGTTCATATGATTATAAATGATGTTAAATGATATGGTAATGATTAAAAATGTGTTAGATATGTTAGGGTTTGATTTTGTGGATTTAAAGTGGTTAACGTGTGGACTTAAAATGTTTAGGGTAGTTTTTGTAACTTTTAAAACTCTTGGGTTATTTTTAAAACTTATTTTGGGATGTGTACTTTCTGTATAAAATATAATTTGAGGGGGTCTAGTGTCATTTTTATATTCTAAAGGATTAAAATGTCTTTATAAATTAATTATGGTTCGATTTGTAAAATAATTAAATAGAGGGAATAAACTTGTAATTTCTGGAAACTTGGTACTGTTTTGAGTAATAAATTATATTCAGGGGGTAATGTTTCATTTTGGTAATTTAATGGTTTAATATGTAATTATTAATATTAAAAGGTTGAAATTGTAAGTTAAGGGACCAAATATGTAACTTTGATAACTAGAGGGACTTAAGGTGTAAATTATGAATACTTGAGGATACATTCGTATAATATGATAAAATAAGTGATCATTGTGTAAAATTGATAAATTAAGGGTTTAATGTGTAATTATGAATATTTGAAGGTTTAAAGTGTAACTTTTGTAATAAAAGGGTGTAAAGTGTAAATTGTGAAATCTTAAGGACCAAATGTGTAAAAATGATAAAAGATACCTTATTTCCAGTAATAATGATTTGACTAAGTTATGTTACTCCAACTTTCTAAAAATGGAAACTTTCTAAAAGTGGAAACTTACTAAGAAGGGAAAGTTACTTAAAATGGAAAGGAAGTTAATTAAGAATGATTTGTAATTCCCTTCTACTCCTTTAGGTGTGAAGAAGGAGAGACTTTGAGCTATTCCCTATTTCTGTGCTTTGTTTCTGTTTGTGCTTTCGTCATAAGGTACAGATACTCTGCCCTTTTTCAGTAAGGGTTCTTATATCCTATGCATTGATTTTGAGTTATGATTCAGTTAAGATTTCCCAAGCCATTGCTATGTTCCCTTTGAATGAACCTTTGATAATACTCTTGATATGACTTTGAGATGCACCTTTTGATATATGACCTTGAGCTATGATTTTGAGACATGACTCTTAGTTTGATACCCGAGCCATTTTTGTATTTTCCTAGCCAGGAAGGTAACCTGGCCATGTCTGTGATGCACCACTGGCATGACTCCTGTGTGGGGGAGTGATTTCTCACACCGTCCCTGTTATATTATCTGCCATGGCTACTTGACTTTGAGATTGACTTTGAGTTTGGGGGCGTATGGATTGCAATCCTAGGCATGTTTTGTTTAGCAGATTTAACTATGACTTTGAGTATGACTTTGAGTATGACTTTGAGGTGACTGGTGCTGTGTGCAATACACGCCTTTCACACCCCTGGGAGCTGATCACTCCACTATTATGATACATGAGGACACCCCTCATATTATCTGGTTGCCTGAGAGGTATCCCCTCTGATTGTGAGATTATGACTTTGAGCTTATGATGTTGAGATTATGACTTTGAGTTTCTGGGCTCGTGGTAGATGACTATCCTATATTTCCTTATTGCTCTTTCGCTTTGATTATACCTTATGACATTTCCAGTACTTCATTATATTACCGTTTCGTTATCTTTGCTTGTATTATGTATCTGTTCACTGAGCTTTGTAAGCTCAGCCGCACGTTTTCTTTTCGTGTGCGGCAGGTTTTAGTTGGAAGATGGGTATGAGTGAAGAGACTTTTGGACTTAGAAGACTGGATAGTTTCGGCCTAGAGATGATTAGAAGTTATTCTATTGTTAGAGTTTGTATTCGTTTTTTTTTTGTAACCTTGTAAATCCAGTATTTCATTTGTAACCTTTGAGAATCTTTGTATTACTTTTGAATGTATGCTTTGTTATAAATGATATGAAACCATTTGCGTGACATCTTTACCCTTGTCGGGTTGGGGTGTTACACGAAGGGAGGTTGTTGATATAGTGTTTGAAACTCTCGAGTGTGGTACTCGGGGAGTGGAGTAGGGCGAAGAAGAGCTTCGTAGCCGAACCACTATAAATCCTCTGTCTCGGTTCGATCTTTCCAACTCTACTCTTTACTTTTATTTGTTATTATTACTTAGCTTAGTGTGTAGTTCATATTGGTGTTGATTGGTTACACATAGAGTTCGAATCAAAGTTTCCAATTGCTAACTTTTAAAAACAAGATTTTTAAAAGAAGTTTTTAAACCGGTAAACTATTCAACCCCCTTTCTAGTTTCCCACAATTGGTATCAGAAGCCACGTCAGTCAAGATTTTAAAGTATATTGTATTTTAAAACTTGAATCGATCAATGGATTCCGACAAATATCTAGAAGGGCAATCTAAGCAAAGACCACCACTTTTCGAAACCGATTGTTTTATATATTGGAAAACAAGATTCGAAACATATGTGAAATCAAAAGATATTGATCTTTAGCATGTTATTACCGAGGGTGACTTTCAACCTATTCAAAAAAATTCGGAAACTAAAAAGGATGAAATAGTTTCTTATGATAAACAAAGTGATGAACTAAAAAGGAAATTAGCCAAAAATAATGAGGCTAAAATGATGATTTATAATTCTTTGCCTAAAAAGGAGTTTGAAAGAATTTTCATGTGTAATACGGCAAAAGATATTTGGAAAACTTTGTTAGTCACTCACCAAGGTAATAACCAAGTCAAAGAGAACAAGATTGATCTTCTTGTTCAACAATATGAACAATTCTCCATTTCGGAGGATGAGTCAATAGATAATGCTTTTGCTAGATTTAATACTATTATCACTAGTCTTAAAGCTCTTGATGAAGGTTATTCTAGTAAGAACTATGTTAGGAAGTTTCTTAGAGCTCTACATCCTAAATGGAGAGCAAAGGTCACCGCCATAGAAGAGTCAAAGGACTTGGCGGCATTGTCACTCGATGAACTTATAGGAAACTTGAAAGTTCACGATATGATCATCAAGAAAGACTCCGACATTGTCAAAGGCAAAAGAGAGAGAGTTAGATCTCTAGCATTAAAAGCCAAGAAGGAGTCTAGTGATGAGGAATGTTCGAGTTCCGGTAGTGATGATGAAGAGTACGCACTAGCCGTTAGGAACTTTAGAAAGTTCTTTAGGAGGAAAGGTAGATTTCCTAGACAACCTCGCGATGAGAAGAAGTCATCCCAAAGAAATCATGATGAAAGAAAAGGGAAAAGTGGTAGGAAATGCTATAGATGCGGAGATCCTAATCACCTCATAGGAGAATGTCCTAAACCACCGAGCTACAACAACCAAAGAGCCTTTGTAGGAGGTTCTTGGAGTGATAGCGGTGAAGAAGAAGAGAAGAAGCCTAACAATGAAACGTGCCTAATGGCTCAAGCTTCTAACGAGGTACATTCCGACTCTTCTTATTATAGTGATAATAATTCGTCAATAGATGATAGTGAATTACATGACGAATACAACAAACTATGCGTAGTTAGTACTAAGATATTAAGTAGAAACACAAAGCTAAAACTAAAGCTAAAAGAACCAGAACTACAAGTCTTAGAACTAAATGACCAAGTCAAAAGACTTGAGAAAAATAAAGAAATAGACTTAGGATGTAGGTCATGTGTAAGTCTTCAAGTAGAAAATGAAAGGCTTAAAGAAAATGCTTTAAGAATCATTAAGTTTGATGAAGGAACTAAAAAGCTTAATGATATACTTGAAAATATTAGATATAGTGAACATGACCGATCAAGTTTAGGATTTGACCCAAATCAGGCTTCTACAAGTGGTACTAAACAAGTAAAATTTGTAATGCCTGAAAAGTCCATATCTGAAGGTGACGGCACTACTAAAGGTACAGATGGCACCACTAAATTTAGTGGTACCGTGGTACCGTGTGATGCTTAGCACAAAACTGGGTCAATTCTGAAAAGTAACTTAAGTCCTAAACCAAGTCACGTAGTTGTAAATAAGGCTAAAGTGTCTACTCCAAGTAGAGAGGAAACCAAAGGCTTTAACAAACCATTGTCATCTCCCGAACACGGATTTGTAAAGCGTGACACTAGGTCAACTACTCCTCCACCTAGAAAAATGAATTCTCCCAAACCTCGGTCTAGAACTCCTCTACCGAGAGGTAACTTTAGAAGACAAAATCATCCAAGTAACTTTCCCGTAACTTGGAATGATCGTCCACCACAAGGTTACTTACCATGGGAAATGTGTCCTCCATTTTCACATCCTAAACTAACGCAACAAATGCGTAGGATGTTTAACTCTAACAACTTTGGACCCATGAGATATTGGAGACCAGATGTTTGAACATTTGTTTTGCTAGGAAAACATGAGTGTAAATAAACTTTGGAGTCTAACAAAAGGAGTATGATGCGTTATCAAGCAAATCTGGTGACGCAATTGTCAAGTCATGTCTTATATGCTTAACATTCAACAAAGGTACCCTAATCTTCTAGTTTTAAGAGCAAACACCTCAGGCACAGGTACGCTTTCTTAAAACACCCTTGTTGATAGAAATGTTAAGCATGTAGTAGTGTTAGAATCTAACTTGATAGGCACTGTCATAAAGAAAACATAGATTCACAATTCATCATTACGAACTCATCTTGTCCAGAAATATTCGATGATCGCTTCAAGATCATGCGTGACAAGTTTGAAACGAAAATGATGAGTGAATTATGTTTCTTCCCTTGCCCGTAGATAATTCTGCCCAATGAAAGTATCCTCATATACTTTTGTAAACTATACTTATCATATACAAACATATATATATATATATATATATATATATATATATATATATATATATATATATATATATATATATATATATACTAGACACTAACGCCCATATCCACAAATACGAATCTCACAAGAGACGATGAAGGTGAGTGAGTGGATATCACCAAGTAGTGGGCATAATAGGTAAATTAGTTTACCTAACGGCAAGTAGGTCCATTATCATGAATAGTGTTGGCTTTGTGCCCACTTGTAAGAAGTGTCCCAAAACTTCTTACATCAAAGTGTTTAATGTATCATACGATACATTAAAGATACTACACACTTGAGATTAAAATAACTCAAGGAGATTGATGTAGAAAATGTTTCTACACCAACTCTGATAATGCGAGAGTTGATGTGGATTGAGACTTAAAGAGCAATGTTTGTACCTTCATAGGTTTGTTAACAAACTTCTTGGTTCCCCAAGAAACAAACTACTCTTGCTATCTCCACGACCGAAGCCGAGTAGCAAGCGCCGGAAAGGCCTGACAACAAACACTATAGATGAGACAACTCCCTGTGAAGAGTAGCAGTCAAGATGCCATTAGACTTGTCCGGGAACCCTATAGTTTGCTCATGAACGAAGCTCGTCGAAGTACGTCATCTCCCCTCGGAAAGGCATCACCTCCGTCACGACAACGTCCAAAGAGAAATCTTTCTTTTGAAAAATATCTCTTATCACCTTAACCTTTACATTCTCGTCACATGACCTCTTAATACTCCATTGGAAATATTAATGTCATCTCTCACGTCCCGTCATATGACTTCTCAAGTCATTCCTCACATTCCGCTCATGACTATTTCAATATTTCTATGGAAATATTAAAGTCATCCCTTGCGTCATACTTTATTACCTTTCATCCCCTCTTATGACTATTTGAATATTTCTCCGGAAATATTGAAGTCATCTCACACATCCCTCTCATTCTCGACTCATGACTCTTGAATATTTCATTGGAAATATCAAGTCATTCCCTAAACCTCGTCTCATGACTTCTTAATATTTCACTGGAAATATTAACGTCATTCCTCGCATCTCGTCATATGACTTCTCAAGTCATTCCTCTCATCCCGCTCATGACTATTTGAATATTCCTTCGGAAATATTAAAGTCATCCGTCACGTCATACCTCATAACCTTTCATTCCTTCTATGACCTCTCGAAAGTTTCGCGGGAAACATTGAAGTCATTCTCTACAAATCGCCCATGACTTTTTAAGTCGTCTTTCTCACTCGTCACATGACTCTTGAATATTTCACTAGAAATATTGAGTCTTTCCTTGCGTCACGTACTCCGACTAATTAAATATTTCATGGGAAATATTATAGTCATCCTCCAAAACACAACTCATAACTTCTATTTATTTCACGGGAAATACTAGAAGTAAATCCTCATCCAATGACAACTTAGTCAATTTCCTTGGAAACACTAAGGTCATTTCCGGTCATTCCATCTAATCGTCTTTCGTCAAAAAGTTTATTAGGTATAAACTTTTTCCTCGTGTCAAAAAGTCTTACTAAATAAGTAAGATTAATCAGCCAAAAGTCAAAACAGAAGAAAAATTGGACCATCAGACATACGGCTCCACAAATGTTTAGTGGAACCGTGCATCTGAAAAACGCGCCCAGTCACTCTTTTCTTCTGCACAAATTTTCCAAACACACAAAACCACTTCCACTTGCTGTCAAAACCGAACCATAACACCATAATTCAATTAACCTTTTGCAAATCAAGATTGAGGCATTGAAATCAACAAATCCTAACTACAACATCATCAATTGTAAGTAATTCATTCTTAATTTCTTTCATTTTGAGTCTAGGGTTTGTTCTTGAGTTCAAAATCGAATTGGGGATTTTCTAATTTTGTTAATCCTTTGTGAAATTAAGACTAGGATTAGACAATGTAGCATACACATGATTCCCTAAACCTAGGATTTCCAAAAACCCATTTAGGTTGCAAAACCTAATCCGAATTTAATACCTAAAATCGGATTATGATTGATTGTTTGTAGTGGAATCATGTTTAGGATGATTAAAATTAGATTAGGAACGTTTTGCATTAAAGCTTTTCGAACTTAAGCTTTTTGGCGCCACAATGAGTCGTTTGCCAAACACCCCTATTCGAAAATTCTTTGAAAAACTTCACAAGTCTAGGATCATGAAACCTTTTTCATGCATTGTTGATGCAAACTAAAAACGATTTTGCATGCATACATGAACTCTCAAATACGAGTCAAATTACATAATTAATATGTATTGTTCGACGTATTTGATTGAGCAAAAGTGAAGTTAGGAGCGTTTGGTTAATCTCATAGGTTTTATTTTTTAGAGTCGAGATTACCGCACCTCCACATTATTTGCATTTAGGCACACACGCTAGAAATGAAACCATTAAAATGCAACTAATTAACATATACAAAAACATTTTTTTTGTAGGAAACAATGCCTCGAAATGATTATCAACTAACCCGTCATTACATCAACGAAACACTCGAAAACCCAAACATTTCTGATGAACAAAAGGTCTATCTTGCCAAAGTGCGAACTCGATACATACACGAAGGTCGTGTAGTCGATCCACTTTATGTCATGTCAGACAGAGTCAGTGCTTGTTTTCCTTTGATTCGGTTCGATTGTTTATACACAATAAATGATCAAATATGTCCTCTTTTCGTTCTCGAGTTTTACAGTCGTGTTCGTACCTACACTGACTCTGACGGAAACGTCTTTCTTGACTTTTGGATTCAACACCAAAATATCACCCTGTCTGTCACTCAGTTTGGTGAAATTCTTGGTGTTCCCTCATATGGTCAGTGTGCATACACCAACGACCATTCTCTAGAGTCTCTTTACTACAATGTTGAGATGGAAGGTGCCTATAGTACCCAAATTCCCGACATTGAAGTAATCAAACAAATAATCCAAATTCCTCGAGTCGCCAAAACGTACCAAAAACGTGATGGATCCATTGTCTTTCTCGACCCATCCAAAATCTACCTCAGGGAACTCCGTCCAGACCTTAGAAGTTGGGAACTTCTTCTACGTGAAAATGTGTTAAGCCTTGGAGGCAACCGTGATCACGTATCGGCAAGTCTTGCCCTTATGCTCTACTGTCTTAGTATCGAGGAACCATTCAACCTCGCATACTACATGGTCAAACGGATGGCCAACATTCATCGTCGGTCCGATGAGCTCATGCCATACGGCATGTTGCTTACTCGTTTATTCAGGTGGGTTACGGAACATTTCCCACATCTTCAAAGTGTCGACTATGTCCTAGTCAATCGAGTCATGCACTCACTTGGTGGACCACAACGTCGCACAAAGCAACGTAAGGACAAGGGGTCCAAACGTGGTCGTAAATCCACTTCCGACATTCCTCATTCATCCTCCTCCTTCAGTCACGAATCATCATCTGAACCCATGGATGAGGACGATGATGAGGTGAACGAAGAAGGAACGTCTAGTTCTCAAATCCCTTCTCCCGACACCTACTTTCGTAACCTTGACACCTCGTCATTTGAACCAACCACCGACCTTCAATTTGGTGATGTCAACCTACCCAACCTAATGAGGAGACAAACAATAATGTATAATCGACAAGTCTCTATGCTTGAGCAAACTGTCGGGGGTTTCAAGTCTATTGGGAAGGCACTAAAAGGGATCGGGAGCAAGTTGAAGAAGTTGGGGAAAAGAAAGGATTAGATGGAAATAACCTAAGTAGTATTATTAATATAAGCATTATAATTAAAATACTACTAATAGTGTGTGGCATTGTTGCTTAATACATTAACTAGCTTGATGTATTTCCTTGAACATGATTAATTCTCTTAGTTAATTAATCCTCATGTTTGCTTATCTTGCCTAGTTCATGCATGTTATCCTATTTTATTACATGCACTAGATGTCAAAAATTGCTTGAATTTATGCATGCTTAATAGTGCCTAACTACATAGATGATCACATGATCTTATTATTACTAGTTGAAACTAGCTTTAGGAACTCTATGTGCTTAGTGATTTGAGGCTTTGAGATTTGCAGCCAATGGATTCCCCAGAAAATTACCCCATTTAGGCTGCCTAAAACCTGCAGACCTGGAAAGAAGGTCAAAAGAGCCCATGGCTCCATTAAATAGGCCACGGCTCCACTAATTTTAGTGGTGCCGTAGCACCTTTAATGGTGCCGTGCCTCTGGAAGACGAAATAACAATTCTCTTCCACTTTTTGACTTCTTTTCCAGAAAAACTGCAAACCAAACCTGATTCCCATGCACCCAAATCCCCAAATCCAACATCCATTCAAAATTGCATGCTTATGATTTGGCTATTTAAGCTAACATTATGCATTGCCATCCTTACACCCATTCTACACCTCACACTCACCATACCATCATCATGGGATCAAGGGTATTCAAGAAACAAAGATTCTACATCAACCAACAAATGAAAACCACCAAAGAGACAATTTTCATTGATCTCACCTTGGATGATGAAGATGAAACCCACACACCTATAACCTCAACCAAGTCATCATCTTCTTCACTACACCCATGCTCCATCCAAGGCAACACATCAACCAAACCAACATCCTCATCCACCTCAACCCTTAGAACCAACACATCTTTAACCTTCACCCCATCATCTTCACCATCACCACAACCTTTAGCTCTCACCACTAGCCCTATCACCCATCATCACCTTTGAACTTACCACATCACATCATCATCTTACTTATCACCATCACCTCAACCTTTAATGGGTCATCCCATCCTTTATCCCCTTCAACCACACACCTTGAGTTGTGCTTGTTGTCACCACAACTACTCCTTATCATGGGCCTTAGAGGTGAATTGAGTCTTCATTTCCTACCTTGAACACCTCCTCACACCACCACAAGGACCCATCATCTTACCACCTCCACCACACACATAGCCCAACAACTAAACATAGTTATGTTTAGTTTCTCCCAATAAATACCTAGGAACCTTTTGAAGTTGGAAGCAAATCTAGAAGCCTCATGTTACTTTAGATGTTTATGTGTCTTCTTGTTAGTTTAATTTGCTTTCCTATTGTAGTCATACTTTTGTATGACATTTATTTTATATTTATGAAATGGGCTTTTTATTTTGGCTATTTAGCCATATTTTTTTGTGGTTGGATATTTGCCTAAAGTGCTACTTGTTAGATATTGTATACTTTGTCGTCTAACTTTTTTTGTAGCACGAATCCATTGCTGATTCCTTTGTGTTCTCCAAATGAGGGGGAGTATACATCAAGGGGGAGCCTTTGGCACCTTTTTGATTAAGACAAAAAGGGGGAGAAATGGGAGTAAACTCATTAAAAACTTGTTAAAACTAATTTTAACCTAAAATGAGTTTATGTTTTGTCATCATCAAAAAGGGGGAGATTGTTGATGCAAATAATGTTCTAAAAACGTTATTTATATCTTTCGATTACTTCACGTTTTGAGGATGACAAAATGTGAAATCACGTTACGTTAAAATTAACGTAAACAAGTTTTTAATCGGAAGATCCCGTTTCTACGCAAATCACTCTTGAACAAAGTTACAACTTGTACTAGTGATCAAAGAAGTGAATTTATGTTTTGAAAATTCACATTTTAAATGGGACAAAACCTTTTTTCAAAAATACACATGACAAATTATTTTTGAAATATTAAGAAATGTTTTAATGGAAAAATTAGTTTGAAATTCATAACAGCTATTTTTCCCCCCAAAATCAGCTCCAACCTTCCCCAAATAAATTTTCACCAGAAAAGACAAAATTTGGAGCGTCTTTGTCAGGCACGGCTCCACGGTTCCACTAAATTTAGTGGAGCCGTATGGTATTTAACGGAGCCGTCTGTACCATTTTGAATGGTAACGTTCAGATTTTCATTGCCTATAAATACCCACCTCTTTCACAGTTTTAGGCACCCTTCACACACAGAAAAATCCCTTAGCTAAATCCTCTCACACCTTTCACTTCTTAGGTTCATTTAGATTAGTTTTTCTTTGTTTCAAGAGTGATCCAATCATCCTTCAAGTGATCCTCTTCATACCTCTTCACTAGAAAGAGAAGAACACAAGTATCCAATTGATACAAGGTGTTGTCATCCCTCTTCATTAGCAAGAGAAGAACTCAAGTAATCAAGAAGATACTAGAGTTATAGTTGCTAGGTTATTGTAACACTTGTTACATACTTGTTGTGTCTTAGCATACATCAAGTTTATTTCTCTTTTGTGAGTGAGAGTGAAGATCAAGTGTGATCTATAGAGATAGTGAACTTCTCTTGAAGCCATTGGGCTTGTGTGATTGATCAAGAAGATCAAGGGTCATTAGGTTAGTGTTAGTTGAGTAGAGTGAAGTGAGTGTTGATCTTTGTGATCTTGTTGAGATCTTGGTGAGCTCTTGAAGCCATTGGGCTTGAGTGTTTGGTCACGTGGACCTTGGTAGATTGGTGCTAGCTAAGATTAGCACTTGACATCTAGCTTAGTGTCGGTAATAGGATAAGCGACGTGTACGGTTTTCTCCGCCTGAAGGGAGGTTGTTGATATAGTCTTTGAAACTCTCGAGTGTGGTACTCGGGGAGTGGAGTAGGGCGAAGAAGAGCTTCGTAGCCGAACCACTATAAATCCTCTGTCTCGGTTCGATCTTTCCAACTCTACTCTTTACTTTTATTTGTTATTATTACTTAGCTTAGTGTGTAGTTCATATTGGTGTTGATTGGTTACACATAGAGTTCGAATCAAAGTTTCCAATTGCTAACTTTTAAAAACAAGATTTTTAAAGAAGTTTTTAAACCGGTAAACTATTCAACCCCCCTTCTTGTTTCCCACAATTGGTATCAGAAGCCACGTCAGTCAAGATTTTAAAGTATATTGTATTTTAAAACTTGAATCGATCAATGGATTCCGACAAATATCTAGAAGGGCAATCTATGCAAAGACCACCACTTTTCGAAACCGATTGTTTTATATATTGGAAAACAAGATTCGAAAAGTATTTGAAATCAAAAGACATTGGTCTTTGGCATGTTATTACCGAGGGTGACTTTCAACCTATTCAAAAGAATCCGGAAACTAAAAAGGATGAAATAGTTTCTTATGATAAACAAAGTGATGAACTAAAAAGGAAATTAGCCAAAAATAATGAGGCTAAAATGATGATTTATAATGCTTTGCCTAAAAAGGAGTTGAAAGAATTTTCATGCGTAATACGGCAAAAGATATTTGGAAAACTTTGTTAGTCACTCACCAAGGTAATAACCAAATCAAAGAGAACAAGATAGATCTTCTTGTTCAACAATATGAACAATTCTCCATTTCGGAGGATGAGTCAATAGATAATGCTTTTGCTAGATTTAATACTATTATCACTAGTCTTAAAGCTCTTGATGAAGGTTATTCTAGTAAGAAATATGTTAGGAAGTTTCTTAGAGCTCTACATCCTAAATGGAGAGCAAAGGTCACCGCCATAGAAGAGTCAAAGGACTTGGCGGCATTGTCACTCTATGAACTTATAGGAAACTTGAAAGTTCACGAGATGATCATCAAGAAAGACTCCGACATTGTCAAAGGCAAAAGCGAGAGAGTTAGATCTCTAGCATTAAAAGCCAAGAAGGAGTCTAGTGATGAGGAATGTTCGAGTTCTGGTAGTGATGATGAAGAGTACGCACTAGCCGTTAGGAACTTTAGAAAGTTCTTTAGGAGGAAAGGTAGATTTCCTAGACAACCTCGCGATGAGAAGAAGTCATCCCAAAGAAATCATGATGAAAGAAAAGGGACAAGTGATAGGAAATGCTATAGATGCGGAGATCCTAATCACTTCATAGGAGAATGTCCTAAACCACCAAAATCCAACAACCAAAGAGCCTTTGTAGGAGGTTCTTGGAGTGATAGCGGTGAAGAAGAAGAGAAGAAGCCTAACGATGAAACGTGCCTAATGGCTCAAGCTTCTAACGAGGTACATTCCGACTCTTCTTATTATAGTGATAATAATTCGTCAATAGATAATAGTGAATTACATGACGAATACAACAAACTATGGTAGTTAGTACTAAGATCTTAGTAGAAACACAAAGCTAAAATTAAAGCTAAAAGAACTAGAACTTCAAGTTTTTAGAATTAAATGATCATGTCAAGAGACTTGAGAAAAACAAAGAAGTAGACTTAGGATGTAGGTCATGTGTAAGTCTTCAAGTAGAAAATGAAAGGCTTAAAGAAAATGCTTTAAGAATCATTAAGTTTGATGAAGGAACTAAAAAGCTTAATGATATACTTGAAAATATTAGATATAGTGAACATGACCGTCGGGTTTAGGATTTGACCCAAATCAGGCTTCTACAAGTGGTACTAAACAAGTAAAATTTGTAATGCCTGAAAAGTCCATGTCTGAAGGTGACGGCAACCACTAAAGGTACAGACGGCACCATTTAAATTAGTGGTACCGTGGTACCGTGTGATGCTTAGGACAAAACTGGGTCAATTCTGAAAGTGACTTAAGTCCTAAACCAAGTCACGTAGTTGTAAATAGGCTAAAGTGTCTACTTCCAAGTAGAGAGGAAACCAAAGGCTTTAACAAACCATTGTCATCCCCCGAACATGGATTTGTAAAGCGTGACACTAGGTCAACTACTCCTCCACCTAGAAAATAAATTCTCCCAAACCTCGGTCTAGAACTCCTCTCCGAGAGGTAACTTTAGAAGACAAAATCATCCAAGTAACTTTCCCGTAACTTGGAATGATCGTCCACACAAAGTTACTTACCATGGGAAATGTGTCCTCCATTCTCACATCCTAAACTAACGCAACAAATGCGTAGGATGTTTAACTCTAACAACTTTGGACCCATGAGATATTGGGGACCAGATGTTTGAACATTTGTTTTGCTAGGAAAACATGAGTGTAAATAAACTTTGGAGTCTAACAAAAGGAGTATGATGCGTTATCAAGCAATTCTGGTGACCAATTGTCAAGTAGTGTCCTATATGCTTAACATTCAACAAAGGTACCCTAATCTTCTAGTTTTAAGAGCAAACACCTCAGCACAGGTACGCTTTCTTAAAACACCCTTGTTGATAGAAATGTAAGCATGTAGTAGTGTTAGAAATCTAATTTGGGTAGGCACTGTCATAAAGAAACAGAAATTCACAATTCATCATTACGAACTCAACTTGTCCAGAAATATTCAATGATCGCTTCAAGATCATGCGTGACAAGTTTGAAACGAAAATGATGAGTGAATTATGTTTCTTCCCTTGCCCGTAGATAATTCTGCCCAATGAAAGTATCCTCATATACTTTTGTATACTATACTTATCATATACATATATATATATATATATATATATATATATATTATATATAACTAGACACTAACGCCCATATCCACAAATACGAATCTCACAAGAGACGATGAAGGTGAGTGAGTGGATATCACCAAGTAGTGGGCATAATAGGTAAATTATTTACCTAACGGCAAGTAGGTCCATTATCATGATAGTGTTGGCTTTGTCCCACTTGTAAGAAGTGTCCCAAAACTTCTTACATCAAAGTGTTTAATGTATCATACGATACATTAAAGATACTACACACTTGAGATTACGATATCTCAAGGAGATTGGTGTAGAAAATGTTTCTACACCAACTCTGATAATGCTGAGAGTTGATGTGGATTGAGACATAAAGAGGAATGTTTGTACCTTCATAGGTTTGTTACAAAATTCTTGGTTCCCCAAGAAACAAACTACTCTTGCTATCTCCACGACCGAAGCCGAGTTAGCTAAGCGCCGAAAAGGCATGACAACAAACACTATAGATGAGACAACTCCCTGTGAAGAGTAGCAGTCAAGATGCCATTAGACTTGCCCGAGAACCCTATAGTTTGCTCATAAAGAAGCTGTCGAAGTACGTCATCTCCTCTCGGAAAGGCATCACCTCCGTCACGACAACGTTTCAAAGAGAAATCTTTCTTTGAAAAGTATCTCTTATCACCTTAACCTTTACATTCTCGTCACATGACTTCTTAATATCTTCATTGGAAATATTAATGTCATCTCTCACTCCCATCATATGACTTCTCAAGTCATTCCTCACATTCCCGCTCATGACTATTTCAATATTTCTATGGAAATATTAAAGTCATCCCTCGCGTCATACTTTATTACCTTTCATCCCCTCTTATGACTATTTGAATATTTCTCCGGAAATATTAAGTCATCTACACACATCCCTCTCATTCATCGACTCATGACTCTTGAATATTTCATTGGAAATTCAAGTCATTCCCTAAACCTCGTCTCATGACTTCTTAATATTTCACTGGAAATATTAACGTCATTCCTCGCATCTCGTCATATGACTTTCAAGTGCATTCCTCTCATCCCGTCATGACTATTTGAATATTCCATTCGGAAATATTAAAGTCATCCGTCACGTCATACCTCATAACCTTTCATCCCTCTATGACCTCTCGAAAGTTTCGCGGGAAACATTGAAGTCATTCTCTACGAAATCACCCATGACTTTTTAAGTCATCTTTCTCACTCGTCACACGACTCTTGAATATTTCACTTGAAATATTAAGTTTTCCTTGTGTCGCGTACTCCGACTAATTAAATATTTCATGGGAAATATTATAGTCATCCTCCAAAACACAATTCATAACTTCTATTTATTTCACGGGAAATACTAGAAGTAAATCCTCATCCAATGACAAACTTAGTCAAATTTCCTTGGAAACACTAAGGTCATTTCCGGTCATTCCCATCTAATCGTCTTTCGTCAAAAAGTTTATTAGGTATAAACTTTTTCCTCGTGTCAAAAAGTCTTACTAAATAAGTAAGATTAATCAGCCAAAAGTCAAACAGAAGAAAAACTGGACCATCAGACATAACGGCTCCACTAATGTTTAGTGGAACCGTGGAGCCGTGCATCTGAAAAACGCGCCCAGTATTCTTTTCTTCTGCACAAATTTTCCAAACACTCAAAACCACTTCCACTTGCTGTCAAAACCGAACCATAACACCATAATTCAATTAACCTTTTGCAAATCAAGATTGAGGCATTGAAATTAACAAATCCTAACCACAACATCATCAATTGTAAGTAATTCATTCTTAATTTCTTTTCATTTTAAGTCTAGGGTTTGTTCTTGAGTTCAAAATCGAATTGGGGATTTTCTAATTTTCTTAATCCTTTGTGAAATTAAGACTAGGATTAGAAATGTAGCATTCACATGATTCCCTAACCTAGGATTTCCAAAAACCCATTTATGTTGCAAAACCTAATCCGAAATTAAACCTAAAATCGGATTATGATTGATTGTTTGTAGTGGAATCATGTTTAGGATGATTAAATTAGATTAGGAACGTTTTGCATTAAAGCTTTTCGAACATAAGCTTTTTGGCGCCACAATGAGTCGTTTGCCAAACACCCCTATTCGAAAATTCTTTGAAAAACTTCACAAGTCTAGGATCATGAAACCTTTTTCATGCATTGTTGATGCAAACTAAAAACGATTTTGCATGCATACATGAACTCTCAAATACGAGTCGAATTACATAATTAATATGTATTGTTCGACGTATTTGATTGAGCAAAAGTGAAGTTAGGAGCGTTTGGGTAATCACATAGGTTTTATTTTTAGAGTCGAGATTGCCGCACCTCCACATTTTTGCATTTAGGCACACACACTAGAAATGCAACCTTAAAATGAAACTAATTAACATATACAAAAATTTGTTTTTGTAGGTTACAATGCCTCGAAATGATTATCAACTAACCCGACATTACATCAATGAAACACTCGAAAACCCAAACATTTCTGATGAACAAAAGGTCTATTTTGCCAAAGTGCGAACTCGATACATACACGAAGGGCGTGTAGTCGATCCACTTTATGTCGTGTCAGACATAGTCAGTGCTTGTTTTCCATTGATTCGGTTCGATTGTTTATACACAATAAACGATCAAATATGTCCTCTTTTCGTTCTCGAGTTTTACAGTCGTGTCCGTACCTACACTGACTCTGACGGAAACGTCTTTCTTGACTTTTGGATTCGACACCAAAATATCACCCTGTCTGTTACTCAGTTTGGTGAAATTCTTGGTGTTCCCTCAAATGGTCAGTGTGCATACACCAACGACCATTCTCTAGAGTCTCTTTACTACAATGTTGAGATGGAAGGTGCCTATAGTACCCAAATTCCCGACATTGAAGTAATCAAACAAATAATCCAAATTCCTCGAGTCGCCAACACGTACCAAAAACGTGATGGATCCGTTGTCTTTCTCGACCCATCCAAAATCTACCTCAGGGAACTCCGTCCCGACCTTAGAAGTTGGGAACTTCTTCTACGTGAAAATGTGTTAAGCCTTGGAGGCAACCGTGATCACGTATCGGCAAGTCTTGCCCTTATGCTCTACTGTCTTAGTATCGAGGAACCATTCAACCTCGCATACTACATGGTCAAACGGATGGCCAACATTCATCGTCGGTCCGATGAGCTCATGCCATACGGCATGTTGCTTACTCGTTTATTCAGGTGGGTTATGGAACATTTCCCACATCTTCAAAGTGTCGACTATGTCCTAGTCAATCGGGTCATGCACTCACTTGGTGGACCACAACTCGCACAAAGCAACGTAAGGACAAGGGTCCAAACGTGGTCGTAAATCCACTTCCGACATTCCCCATTCATCCTCCTCCTTCAGTCACGAATCATCATCTGAACCCATGGATGAGGACGATGATGAGGTGAACGAAGAAGGAACGTCTAGTTCTCAAATCCCTTCTCCCGAAACCTACTTTCGTAACTTGACACCTCGTCATTCCAACCAACCACCGACCTTGCAATTTGGTGATGTCAACCTACCCAACATAATGAGGAGACAAACAACAATGTATAATCGACAAGTCTCTATGCATGAGCAAACTGTCGGGGGTTTCAAGTCTATTGGAAGGCGCTAAAAGGGATCGGAGCAAGCTGAAGAAGTTGGGGAAAAGAAAGGATTAGATGGAAATAACCTAAGTAGTATTATTAATATAAGTATTATAATTAAAATACTACTAATAGTTTGTGGCATTGTTGCTTAATACATTAACTAGCTTGATGTATTCCTTTACACTTGAACATGATTAATTCTCTTAGTTAATTAATCCTCATGTTTGCTTATCTTGCCTAGTTCATGCATGATTGCTATTTTATTACATGCACTAGATGTCAAAAATTGCTTGAATTCTATGCATGCTTAATAGTTGCCTAAATACATAGATGATCACATGATCATGTTAGTTGCTAGTTGAAACTAGCTTTAGGAATTCTATGTGTTTAGTGATTTGAGGCTTTGAGATTTGCAGCCAATGGATTCCCCAGAAAATTACCCCATTTAGGCTGCCTAAAACCTGCAGACCTGGAAAGAAGGTCAAAAGAGCCCACGGCTCCACCAATTTTAGTGGTGCCGTGCCCCTGGAAGACGAAAACTGCTATTCTCTTCCACTTTTTGACTTCTTTTCCCTGAAAAACTGCAACCATAACCTGATTCCCATGCACCCAAATCCCCAAATCCAACATTTCAAACTTGCATGCTTATGATTTGGCTATTTAAGCTAACATTATGCATTGCCATCCTTACACCCATCCTTACACCTTCACACTCACCATACCACCATCATGGGATCAAGGGTATTCAAGAAACAAAGATTCTACATCAAACCAACAAATGAAACCACCAAAGAGACAATTTTCATTGATCTCACCTTGGATGATGAAGATGAAACCCACACACCTATAACCTCAACCAAATCATCATCTTCTTTCACTACACCCCATGCTCCATCCAAGGCAACATCAACCAAACCAACATCCTCATCCTCCACAACCTTTAGAACCAACACACCTTTAACCTTCACCCCATCATCTTCACCATCACCACAACCTTTAGCCCTCACACTAGCCCTATCACCCATATCACCTTTTGAACTTACCACCAACACATCATCATCTTCCCTATCACCATCACCTCAACCTTTAATGGGTCATCCCATTCTTTATCCCCTACAACCACACACCTTGAGTTGTGCTTGTTGTCACCACAACCAACTCCTTATCATGGGCCTTAGAGATGAATTGAGTCTTCAATTCTCCTACCTTGAACACCTCCTCACACCACCACAAGGACCCATCATCTTACCACCTCCACCACCACATAGCCCAACCAACTAAACATAGTCATGTTTAGTTTTTCCCAATAAATACCTAGGAACCTTTTGAAGTTGGAAGCAAATCTAGAAGCCTCATGTTACTTTAGATGTTTATGTGTCTTCTTGTTAGTTTAATTTGCTTTCCTATTGTAGTCATACTTTTGTATGACATTTATTTTATATTTATGAAATGAGCTTTTTATTTTGGCTACTTAGCCATATTTTTTTTGTGGTTGGATATTTGTCTAAAGTGCTACTTGTTAGATATTGTATATTTGTCGTCTAACTTTGTTTTGTAGCACGATCCATTGCTCAATTCCTTGGTATTCTCCAAATGAGGGGGAGTATACATCAAGGGGGAGCCTTTGTCACCTTTTTGATTAAGACAAAAAGGGGGAGAAATGGGAGTAAACTCATTAAAAACTTGTTAAAACTAATTTTAACCTAAAATGAGTTTATGTTTTGTCATCATCAAAAAGGGGGAGATTGTTGATGCAAATAATGTTCTAAAAACGTTATTTATATCTTTCGATTACTTCACGTTTTGAGGATGACAAAATGTGAAATCACGTTACGTTAAAATTAACATAAACAAGTTTTTAATCGGAAGATCCCGTTTCTACGCAAATCACTCTTGAACAAAGTTACAACTTGAACTAGTGATCAAAGAAGTGAATTTATGTTTTGAAAATTCACATTTTAAATGGGACAAAACATTTTTTCAAAAATACACATGACAAATTATTTTTGAAATATTAAGAAATGTTTTAATGGAAAAATTAGTTTGAAATTCATAACAGCTATTTTTCCCCCCAAAATCAGCTCCAACCTTCCCCAAATAAATTTTCACCAGAAAAGACAAAATTTAGAGCGTCTTTGTCTGGCACGGCTCCACGGTTCCACTAAATTTAGTGGAGCCGTATGGTATTTAACGGAGCCGTCCGTACCATTTTGAATTGTAACGTTCAGATTTTCTTTGCCTATAAATACCCACCTCTTTCACAGTTTTAGGCACCCTTCACACACAGAAAAATCCCTTAGCTAAATCCTCTCACACCTTTCACTTCTTAGGGTCATTTAGATTAGTTTTTCTTTGTTTCAAGAGTGATCCAATCATCCTTCAAGTGATCCTCTTCATACCTCTTCACTAGCAAGAGAAGAACACAAGTATCCAAGTTGATACAAGGTGTTGTCATCCCTCTTCATTAGCAAGAGAAGAACTCAAGTAATCAAGAAGATACTAGAGTTATAGTTGATAGGTTTTTGTAACACTTGTTACATCCTTGTTGTGTCTTAGCATACATCAAGTTTATTTTCTTTTTGTGAGTGAGAGTGAAGATCAAGTGTGATCTATAGAGATAGTGAACATCTCTTGAAGCCATTGGGCTTGTGTGATTGATCAAGAAGATCAAGGGTCATTAGGTTAGTGTTAGTTGAGTAGAGTGAAGTGAGTGTTGATCATTGTGATCGTGTTGAGATCTTGGTGATCTCTTGAAGCCATTGGGCTTGTGTGTTTGGTCACGTGGACCTTGGTAGATTGGTGCTAGCTAAGATTAGCACTCGACATCTAGCTTAGTGTCGGTAATAGGATAAGCGACGTGTACGGTTTTCTCCGCCTGAAGGGAGGTTGTTGATATAGTGTTTGAAACTCACGAGTGTGGTACTCGGGGAGTGGAGTAGGGCGAAGAAGAGCTTCGTAGCCGAACCACTATAAATCCTCTATCTCGGTTCGATCTTTCCAACTCTACTCTTTACTTTTATTTGTTATTATTACTTAGCTTAGTGTGTAGTTCATATTGGTGTTGATTGGTTACGCATAGAGTTCGAATCAAAGTTTCTAATTGCTAACTTTTAAAAACAAGATTTTTAAAAGAAGTTTTTAAACCGGTAAACTATTCAACCCCCCTTCTAGTTTCCCACAGGGTCAAAAGTCTTTGGTTCATTAGGGTCATACACTTCATCTGGCCCTATATAATCTCCATACCCCAACCCTTTCTTACACCATATAGACTGGGAATTAATGTTCAACTTAGCTAGGTGTTTAGTTGATTCTTGCCATTTATTACACCTGGCCACTTCACTATCTAACTTACCCTGCAAATCCTATTTTTCTAAATTCACCTTAGCATTTTCACTTCCATAATATTTTAACATGTTAGTAGTGTTTTTTAAATCTCTTTCTAAAACCCCAATCTTTTCTTCATATGCTAACTGATTAGTTTGGTACCATGCTTTTTGTTTTTCTAAATTTTTTAGTGTGCTATTATAAGCTTGAACCTGAACATAACAATCTTTATATTGAGTTTCTACATCATCAAACTCCCTCTTAAGTTCAGCATATATATCATGACAACCAAAAGGACAATTTTGAACCTAAGATGAGATACCCATCAAAGTGAATTCCTCAGTTAAATATGCCTCATCTTCACATCCAGTAAGCATTCCATAAACTTGAGCAGCACCACTTTCTTCATCATCTCCCCTATGTTGTGACCAATCCAGCATGGAATCAACAGATAGCAAGGCTTTAGGCTCCTCTGAGTCTAATTCTTTGATCTTGAATGCAGAGTATCTGGTCTTATCATCTGCCTTCTTTTCTTTGCATTCTCTTGCAAAGGGACACGGTTGAGAGCAGTTGTAACATCTAGCCTTCCTTCTATCAAACCTTGCTCCATCCTTCTTGTTGAATTGGATCTTCCTGCCAGCTTTCTTTTCAAATCTGCTCATTTGTACTGAAAGCATAGCCATCTTCCACGTGATATCTAATTCTTCCAAGTCCAACTTATCAATCTGGTCAAAGTCTTCATAAGTCAGCTGCTGTTGTGGTTCACTTTCAATAACAAAAGAATGAAGTACATCTTCAATCACTTTCCAGAATTTGCATGTGTTCTTGGAGTAGCAGGAGCATATGAGGTTTATGATGATGAGGTTAGGCTATCAGCATATGTAAGCTTATTGTTGGTGCTGGTAGTACTAACAAATACTGAGTGAGTTGGAGCAGAGGAATTGTATCTTGAACCTCCCTTGATATCAATCTCAAGTGACCTGAGCTTGTTGTACATGTCATCAAAGTTTAAGTAATCAAGACCACCCTTTGTCTTGAGAGTGATTGATACCTGTGACCAGGAGGCAGGCAATGCCCTTAAGAACTTGGTATTACAATCTTCATTAACTGGTTTGGCCTGTAGTTGATTCAGTTGACTCAAAATCTTCTGGAACCTGTCATAGCCTTTATGCAATCCTTCTGCTTCAGAGATCTTGAACTCTTGGAACTCCTGCTTCAGCATGGACTTCCTCATCTTCTTAGATTCATCATTACCTCCAAATCTGGCTTTAATAGCTAACCAGATATCCCTAGTATCATCAAGATGATGAAAATAACCCATGTGGTCTTCTGGGAGAGACTAAAGCCATATAGTTCTTGCCTTGGTCTCCCTCTGAATAGCAATATGTTCATCAGCAGAAACAGGAGGAAGAATTATGATGTTGCCTTTAGAGTCTCTTCCAGTTTTCTTCCTGCTGTTACCATTCTGAATGACATGCCAGAGATTGTAATCACTGTTTGTGATCCAGTATTCCATCTTCATTGCCCATATCTCATACTCATCCTTCTTAAGGTAAGGAAACTTGGCATTATTGCTTGACAAAGTGGTTGTTACTATTTGTTGAACACTTTGAGTTTTCTCTAATGTAGAAGTTTCATCAGTTGTGGAAGAGATTGTCATTGTGAGGGTTTAATGAACTGTTTGAGGGGTTTAAGAGATTTGGTGATAAAAACTGATCTTCTTTCATAGAGTCTCTAACCAGGCTCTGATACCACTTGTTGGATCCGTCCTAGATAGATCTTTTGAGCCGGTTAAGATCAATAGAATGTTTATGTAATCATAAACAAACTAACAGAAACTCTGATTGTTAAGCTAATGTTTACGCGGAATATAAACACTAGAATTGAAAGAAGAATAACTAAATAACTCTTGATCCTCTATGGATCTCTAGTAATAACTAAAAGAGTTATCAAAGTCATACAATGTTCATGACCGTATGTTTCTTTTATACTACAAGAAACCCTAATACAGCCCATTACAAGAAAACGTGTGAAGAAGATATGCACTATCACTTCCTAATATAACTCATGCATATCCCTCACTCTAACAAACTTCTAAATAAACGGGTTTACTATTTCTATTACCCGCAGAAATAAAACTAACAGCAGTAAACACTATTGTCACCAGCAGAAACCTATGCCAACAGGAACAACATACCTTCCAGCAGAAACACAACTGCACTAACAGCAGCAATGAAATATTACTATTATAATAATTCCTAACATAGTAAGATCAAAATTTTGATTTTCGTGAAATAGTAGAACATTTGGTAGAATGACCGCAAATGTTCGGTAGAAAATCAAGGGCAATTTGTAAATTAACGGAAAAACAGTTTATTATCCTATAAGAGGTTAGCAAAGATAACTGTATTCCCGAGGGACGAAAGGAGAATTAGGTGATTGTCCCAAGGAACGCAGTTCAGGTTACTCCTTAGAGTCTTAAAGTTTCTGTTGAGCGTGGAATCTCTGTCAAATGAGGAGTTTAGCAAGTTTAGAGTACAACTCTGAGGGAGGATGTTGATTGCTACTAGTAATTTAGTTGGTTGAATCAGTAATGTACATAGCACTTAAAGCAGAAGGTGCAACATTGATTGGACATCTTCGACAGGGCAACATCGGTTGAGCACAAGGCTTATGGTAGAGGTGACTGTAACAAGACCACAGCGGGAATAGGGATGAATAACAAATCTAATTTCAAGATGATGCCCAAAATCACAAGATCAAAGAATCCAAATTAAATCAGAATCAGAACCAATCCAAACATAGTCAATATCGAATTCAAACGTAGCCAAAATCAATTCCAACCATTCCAATAAGCTCAGACGGCCTTACTACACTCTTAAGAGGTTACAAATAAGAAACTCGGATTCAAACAGTGCCAATCGGGTCTAACCCGACCACGATGCAACAACGGCCAAACGGTGACAAACAGGAATTCTATATAATGGAGGAGTATAGCGGTGCTAGAAGCATTACAGTTCATGTGGTGTTGTGATGCCAGTGTGTTGTGTGTGGAAATAATATTCTATCTCTGTGTACACATGCAACTTTACCATTCCAAAAAATCAAACCAACCCGGACATAATTCCATTATAACTACTCCAAGTATTGCAAAATTCACCTCTGAGTCGGACATAGGTGATCAGGCTATGTCCCACTGTCCCTCGTTGAATATAGGTGATCATTAAATATTCACCCGAGGTTCAATGAATTTTGAAATACTCAACCTAGTTACACTAGTAGTATGTCCGTTACATCCAAAATCATTCCAAAATCATGACAAATGTGCAAACTCGAAATTTAATAGTGAGATTACGCCAGAAAATAGCATAACTCAGTGACAGGTATGGTGCGTGCATAAGCATATGGAAATGCTTATAGTGAACAGCTAAAACAGACGAATATAAAATATCTACAAGTTAGGCACTCATTTCAACAAATATAAAATCAAACATCTCATCAAACAACTCGTCAAGTATATCAAGAACATCTCATCTAACATCTCATCAATAACTTCATACGCGAAGCATCATCTAGGCAGGCAGGCACGTGGCGGTCATAGGGTTAAGTTTTCGTAAAAAGTAGTTATAGTCTAGGTTTTAAAAATACCCAGTTCTCTATAGCCAAGGCTCTGATACCAATATGTAACACCCCGAAAATCAGGTTACATGTCATTGGGGTGCTACTCAATTGGGATCACAACACAAGGTATAAAGAACGGTTTTACCTTAACCGTTTAGAAGAAAGTTTCATTATCAAAACATTAAGTTTACATCGTTCAAAATATAGTGCAGAATATAGGCCCATAATAAATAAAGCGGTCCCAAATAGAAATATCAGAGTCGTCTATGACCATGCCCCTTACCAAGCGCCTCCAGAGATAAGCTATCACCTGAAAATACATGCTAAAAAGGGTCAGCTTACGCTGGTGAGTTAATAGGTTTTAGTTTAAGAGAGTATAGTTGAACCAAAAGGTTTTTGAATTCAAATCATCGATCACAAACAAGTCAAGTCCAACGTAGGCTCATACTACCTAAATCGCCATTCCAAAACTTATTCGATAGATAACATCATGATCAAAACATCTCGAACCATGAACAATGATACATATACTACAGAAATATAATGATGCGCTAACTGAACCTCAGACTACAAACACACATAAATGATTCACACATAGACTGGGTGCCATATTCACAAAATGATATACTGGGTGCTATATTTTCAAAATGATATACTGGATGCTATATTCACAAAATGATATACTGGGTGCTATATTCCCAAAATGATATATTGGGTGCTATATTTCCAAAATGTATACTATCAATGCATCACTAAACAGTTTCACACGTTCAAGTAAAGTCACACAATTTAAGTTCACACAATAAAGCACATATTGCAACCGAAGCACATATATTGACCAAAATCATAAAACCAGTAGATAACATCATTTAAGCATTCAAAAGCATTGAGTTTAGTGAAAAAAAAACAAGCATGTATTCTCCCCCAAAATAGTTTAAAAACCAGTAAAAGTAGCGGCCATGAACTCACCTTAGCCACAACAATGCAAAGATCACAACTGACACGACTGGCATCGAGAAGCAAAACGCGACCGACTCAAGACATGCGGCACGACGGTACACAAAAGTATACAGAAGATAGGCACA
Source organism: Artemisia tridentata subsp. tridentata (assembly GCA_021014915.2). NCBI lineage: Eukaryota > Viridiplantae > Streptophyta > Magnoliopsida > Asterales > Asteraceae > Artemisia > Artemisia tridentata. The sequence continues at coordinate 208,517,308 of CP139508.1, read as the reverse complement.
AGGTCACGAAAACTACTCACAACCTAATATATACGCATGTCTTAGCTTCTAAAAATAATGATACATTTGTTTCTATATGCCATGTAAGTTGTAACTTCAATTATGCTTGGTACATAATGTTTAAATAATTTTCAAGGTTGAATTTGGCTTTGAAAATGATTTACAAGTACATAATATATTTCTTACCAAATTTCAAGTTTTAACTCTATTTGTGTCTTTAAGTCCAAAATGAGTCACAAGGGTCCAAATTAAGTCCAAGAGTCCAATTTAGTCAAAGGGGTCAATTCTTAGTCAAAAGGTTCAGATTCTGACTAAAGTTTCAAAATATATTAGGTGGTTCAAAATAAAACTTAAGGGTCCAACTTCATAAGTTATTAACCTTTTCATAACTTTTATTTCAAAATCTGATGGAGTTTTTATGACTAGCTCATGTTTAAAAATTCATATCTCCCAAACCGTAAGTCGAAAAATCATGTTCTTTGCATCCCTAGTTTCCTCTGTTTCCCTACTTTACTGTAAAAATAAGCTTACTCAAAAATATCCAGGTATAAACACTTTTTACAATTTTTCTTTGCAAGTTAGTCCTAAGGGTCAAAGTAACTCAGTTTTATGTCTCACCAAAACGGTCATATCTTGAGATCTATAAGTGCTATGAAGATAAAATAAATTGGAGATAATAGATCTACTTGTCTAATGCAGTCGACATATTTAGTTTTCAAAAAATTATGGATTAAAACTCAACTTATGCCCTAAATACCAACAGTATACAATTCTGACCTAGTTTCACCAAAAATTCATATCTCAATCATCGGGTATCGTCACGGGAATCACCACCCAAGGAAATGACCACAAGACATAGATCTATCACTACATATTTTTCTCTTAGACCCAAAGTCTACTGATTGTTCCAGATAATTCAATCTTTACCACTGAATCAGAAATCTGTTTTGCATGTTAGTCCTTTTAGGCTTTTCTTGTGTTTTAAAGTGTGTACCAAGTATATTCAAGCATAAACAACTTATAATACATAGAATGACATAAATATCAGTAGTGAAATGAATGAAAATAATGAGGGTTGATTCCTTACAAAAGTTCAAGAACAAGGATGAGCTAGAAAATCAATGAAAACAAGAACAAGCTAGCACCACAAGGACTTCATTATTGCATTAACTTTTATAGGATTAACACAATATTTTTGTGTTTTGTGCGATTGAAACCCACGACCAAAGATGATAAGATGAGCAGATTTTAGAGCTTTTGCATGAGATATGAGATAGTTTGGTGACTTGTTGGGACATAGGTAACTTATGGAAGGAATAAGGGACACTTGTCCTCACTTTTGGACAAGTGTTGGGGTGTGTGGTGAAGACTATGGGCGGCACAAATAAGTGAAAGGGGATTGTATGCATATTTTTATTATTAGTTACAGTATAGAGTGTATTGTATAGTGTAGGTTGCTCCCGGTACTCAAACGTAGGGTGTTTAAGACACATTATGCAATACCGGGTAATGTAATATTGTTAAACTTCTAAAAATATAAACACTTGTTATCATGACCTATTTTATTATTTTAGATGAGTGGTGAGTTTATCGGAGGGTATAAATATAATTAAAACCTGAAAACGAAGGTTTAGAACGCGTAAGATGTAAAAGGTGCATGATTTACGTAAATATGGAAAAAGTGAATAGCGACTTTTAAAATAGAACTGTAAGGTACCAAAGTGTATAAAATGTGTAGACTGAACATTGTCTAGTGTCGGTTGAATTAATTGTACGGTAAACACGAGTTGTTACTAAAATTTGACGAAATCATGAAATGAAACAGAAAATGAGAAATATAGAAATTTCTGAATAATAGGAGACTGTAGTGAAATATTAAACCACTAATAACATGAAAACAAATAGGAATCCCAAGCATGGTCCATGAATAAAAAAAATGCAAATGATTGCTAAACCGGGTACTTATTTATGCATAGCTTGCAAGAATAATTGCCACAAGGATGATATTTTTATAAAAATATCTCATTTAACTTAAAATGACCTAAATTGATGATGATGATAATGATGACACATGAATATGCAGCTAAACCATATTGGTTACGCGCATTTGAATACCCATAAAGCTAGTTTACGTAATGACGAATGATAACCATGACACTACTACAAATTGAAGTTAAAGCGACACTGCGTAAGTGTTGTATTATGGGTTTAAAATGTTGCATTATGCCTAAAGTGACACTTTATCAAGTGCTACATTATGTAACGTCGCCTTAGGTATAAGTGACACTTTCAAATGGAATATGCAACATTTTTTAAATGTGTTGCATTTGTTTTACAAATGTGTTAATGAGAAGTGCAACACTTTTTAGATTCAAACACAACACTTTTTATAATTAATGCAACACTTTAACACTCAATGCACCACTTTTTACATTAAAAATACAACAGTTTTATACTTACGTGCAACACTTTTTAAAATCAAATGCAACATTTTTTATAGAACCACAACAATTTTATATTCAAGTGCAACACTTTCTCATTTGTTGCAACAAAGTATGTAGCACTTTATCTTATGGAATGCAACACTTCTAGTTGTTTTTCATCGTTAAGGCAACACTTTTTTATAAAATTTGTAACACTTTTGTTTCACGTAATACAATGCTATATATGTGATACTAGGAACATATATAAGGATACACAAGCATATGATACATTAAATTATAATTTTACATAAGTTTGTCTGTTTACAAAGTGATACAGCAAAAGCATTAAGAGTTTTTGCGACCAACAACCATGATCTACTTTAGGTATTTACAAAGATCTAGCAAAAACATCATCAGTCTTTGCGAACAACTTTGAAAAGCTGGTTGCAAAAAGGGTTTTAGTAGAGTGGATATATACACAAACCAGTTAACGTCAAACAATTGCATTCAAGTGGTACAGTCTTTAGTCCTTTTCATCAGGCTTTAATTGCTTGTTAGAACAGCAACTACTAGTTTTTTTATGGAGGCTAGCGTGAGACTATGTAGTTGTCTTTTAGCGGGGGTTGCTGGGATGTACTTGTCTTTCCTTTTGGGTGGATCAGCAAGAGTGGAGGTAGACCCAATTAACATGTTGTTGCAGATCTGTAAGAAGCGACGATCCATAGAAAGTCAAGTTCCTCCTCTGACCACGCATTTGGAGGGTCAAAATCTCGGAAAAAGTACTACTTTTATTACCGCTTAATTCCCTTGATCTACTTATTATGTTGTCAAGCATCATTTTGTGCCTCATTAAAGACGCTGAGTCTGACGGGTATTGCGCCCCCATCATGTCTTGAACCGCGTCTGGAGTTTTGGTGTCAAAAGTTGGGCCAATGAGATAAACCGTCAGAGGGTGTAGCACTTATTGAGCTGCGAAATTGCAGATGTTTCATGTTTGATGATGTCAGCATCGATGGTGTATCTTCAGGGTGCATGATAGATGCTTCTTGCAAGGGGCGTCTTAATGGGAACATGTCGTTTGCTTTGTCTTCTGGAAAAAGCTGCAACAAATCATAAGCATATATGATAACCTTTGCTCATTTTACACATGAGAGTTAGAGGAAGCAATTTCGTCCATTTTCAAATGCGTCAACATGGGTTATACTTTGTCTCTAATCGATAAAGTAGATAAAGTTTATCTTAATACACTAAAATGGAAACGCATTGAACATGTCAAAAGGCACCCAAAGTGTTTTCAGCATAAAACCTCCTAATTTATTTTAATTCAAAAATTAGATCATCATGGTAATGATAAGGATTTTTTTATTATTTTTTTTATATGTAGAAGATTAAGTATTTATAAAGTGAGCTAAAGGCAATAGAAAACTATTCGTATATGACTCGCTAACTAATAATATTCTAAACATTTGGACAAAACTGTTGAGATGAGTAGTCATGTTCAAAATCTACGTACCTGAAGAAAGTTCGTTTTTGATGTTTGACTTTGACTTTGACTTTGACTTATTGACTCTAAAGTGAGGTCAGCACCCCACATGTGGCTGCTAGTAGAGTGTCTTGCAGAAACAGTGTCTACCTGAGATAAAGAAGTCTCTCCAATTCTCTCATCAAGCAAATCATGTACCTTTCCACGAGATGGAAAATCATGCAATACTACCGAATGACTTCTGCTGGTTGAGTCGGCTGAATCTCTATTAGTTTTTGATGTATTTTTGTCGGGTAGCACATTAGTGCTAGATTCCAGTGTTATGTTGCAGTCTACCAAGCCACTTGATTATGTCAAGCCACAAAGAGAAACAAGTGGGAAAACAATGCTGCTTATATAGCACAAAAGTAAATCAACCGTCTCATATTGTCTCAGAAATTACTAAGAACAGGAACCGAAAACAAGGAATGCCTTAGCTATAAAGTTATAACGATTACTTATAATAAAACAAATTCCATGCAGTTATCTTTTTGCAACTCATATCTAATAAGAGGTGCAAAAGATGTGTGGGTGGGGTAATGGGTCAGAATTAGCTGGGTTATAATGGGCCATTTTTATATGGGTCAAAAAGGGGTTGGCTGGCTTGAACTACATAAGCTCAAATCAACCAATTCACAAGTAAATGGATGGGATTGGATTTCTAGTAGAATCTAACATTCTCATCTATGAATTTGCAGTCCAAAAGATTTCTTGGATTGTGATGTAAGGCTTATTTTGACCTTGAAAGTGCAGTTCAACATCTTTTTTAAAATGAATATATTTAGATTCATAACATTTTTTCTTTTTACAAGTATAGTTTAAGCAAAACTAACCAGCTGGAGGTTTTGATAAATCAAACGTTTCTAGTGAGTGTCTATCCCCTTTCCTGTCAGTGGCATCTTTAGCATTTTCTAGACCATCACTTGATATTATCCGTGAATCATCTTCTGCAGAAACAAGATACTGTGATTCTCCCAACTTATATTTGACATACGATATTGTGTCCGTTGGTAAATTTCCTGAATTAGTATAAAAAATTCCATAAAACGCTCTGCATCTGAGGTAGCAAGATCAGCGGATTGGGTAATGGCCAGATTTGAAACATGTGATTTTGTGGTACGGGTAAAAATAGGAGGTTGCATGCATAAAAAGTAAACTTCGGGCGACTTTTAACTCGTTACCCATCTGTTAGCTAAATTATTTTTTTTACCCATTTGAGATAAAAAATGACATGAATTTGGAAATTTGATTACATGAATCTACCCAAAAATGAAAACCACCTGCTGGTTGTTTCTTAGAAATTCGAGAGATCCAAGATTTCCTCCTGCAGTACCTGAAGGTATTTCCTGCATAAAACTTAACCATTATATTATCTGCACTAAAAAACAACAATGTGGGATGTAGAGGTGGCAATTTCGACCCCTATAACTTAAGAATGGTCGATTTGGGTTGTCTCAGACGGACCTAATGAGTCAAATAAAAAGTGTAGTATTAATTAAAATGGGAGAGGGTCAAATGGGTCATGCTGCTTTTTCTTTTAGAAAGGCAAATGGGGCAAATGGTCATACTGCTCAAAGTCGGCTTTTCATGCATAGTAAAAAAATGACTCATTTCAACCCATTATTGGGCACACCCATCTTGCCACCTATAAAAAAACTCATCTCAATGTTTAGTAACCTGAGAAAACAAGTTCAAGGGAGAGGCATTAGGTCCTCCAGAAAGAGGTTTTTTATAACTGGCACCTGCAGTAGCAGCTCGAATTGCAGGCTGTTGTGTCACTGGGACTGCAACTTCCACTGTATCAGGAATACCCTGTAAAAAGTCGATTAGGACTAATTTCTAATGCTTCATAAAAATCACATAAATAACTGAGAAACATACCAAATACAAGTAATCGATTGCTCGCTCTGGATTGTTGTAAGCAGCTTGAAGAGCACGAGTAACGGTTTCCTTGTCCCAACTACCACCACCTATATCTAAAATATGCTGAATAGTCTGCTCAACACTATTATTGGCAACTACATTGGAAGCAGCTTGACCAAACGTATCAGAACTAGCACTGTAGTTACAACAAAAGTTTACATGTAACCACATGTTAACTAGGGAGTCTAATAGCATTTAAGCTATGATAATATTAGTAGGTTTGAAGCAATAGATAGCAATACTAAACATATTTGTAACAGATATGGGAGCCGTAAATCCGTATCTGAACATAGTACAAGTCCAATCCCAAAGTACATACTGACATGATATAGAACGACTAGACATATCTAATATTATGTTCTTTATGTAGCAAATTAAAAGTAAACCTGACTTTTTGTTAGAACAAAACTGTTCTACCACAGATATATTACAAGCAACCAGCTAGATTACAACATAAATGAACAGCAACCTCTAATGAAAGCTTATAACAGCATCTTTAGATTTTTAGAATATCATGCCCACTACAGTTAGATCATGGTGATCGAAGTTTTAGTAAATGTTACAGCAAACATGAGCTGTTTCTGTCAAGTGCAGAAACAGAAATATAAGCAGATTTGTTTTACGTGTGTTACTAACTGCCACTAAGGGCTATTTTGGAGCAAATGTGATTCTAGTTGTTGGTCAGTTCTACTCTCCGATCACGGTGAGGTACTACTACTACTACTACTACTACCACACACACGAAAGTATAAAATATAAAAGATACTACTTCACATGATTGATTATTAGTATGAACATGGTCCCATAGGTGCAAAAATATGTACCTATAGTACTTTGATCAATTTTAACAGCCCCTTGAACTTGTCCAGCCTGAGAGCACTCCTTGACTTCACATTGATCATTTTCAAAACTATCAGGCGCAACAGTTGTTAAATCTTTTGAACCAGGTATAGCTGAGCTCATACTGTACTTGAGAAAAGAACATTTTCATTATGCTGCTTAGATTTGAAGTTTTCAGTATAAACTTTGTCTGGAACATGAACTTCACCACCAAGCTTTTCCCCTTTAATTTGCTCCGAAGATTTGGCTTCCAATTTAGTAAAAAGTGACAGAATTAGCATAAGTTACTAAACTCCGCAATAAAAAAATAATTTGATAAACAGGCATAATATATGACATTTCCCTTGAATTGAAGTAAAATTGACAGACTCTTTTCCATTTCATGAAGAGTTCCACCTATGCCTGATTTTGTGATAACGTAGGTGATTCGGTTTTTCATTTTATCATTCAGGCATTTTATCAAACATTTTGGCTGCACATAAAAATAAAACATTACAAAATCAAAAGAAAGGGAGAAACAGTTCCTGATCACAAAGTCATAAGCTTCATATGATTAGAATCGCTTTAAAGAAACTAAAATTATATACAAATTCAAAATCAATGCATATAAAAGTACCTGGTGTTTTCGGATAAGGGTGCTACAGATGTGTGTGTTCTCCAGGAAGAAGACGAGATGAGATGGGGCGTGGAACTGCAGCAGATGTGGAGATGGGGTTAAGGTGCAAAGGTAGTTGGAAGGTGATGGTGTGATTGAATCGGAGGGAAAAATGATGGAGGGATAAAAGAAATTGGATTTTGATTTTGGGGGAAATTTGTGGCGGGATATAATGAAAATAAGGGGAATACTAAATTTTGGGAAAACTTATTATTAGTCTTGTGTACACAATATTAACATTGCAACACTTTTGACAAAAATGTTGCCTTACATTTATAAAGGCAACACTTATTTTACAAGTGTTGCTTAAAGTTTAATGTCTTCTAAAATGCAACAATTTTGTAAAGTGTTGCTTATAAAATGTTGCATTAGCCTCATTTTGTTGTAGTGTAAATAGTGATTTCCCTCCGGGAATGAATAGTGTTTTGTGAATAGTAAATTTTCAAAGACGTAAATTGGGGTTTAAAAATAAATGTTGACGTGGAAAATCACGGGTTGTTACAACTTGTGAAGAAAACTAACAAGAAACCAAGGACAAGATCACTAAACCTAAAGTTTCAACCAAAGCCCTAGCTTCCAATACTTTAACCCTAGCTTCCAAATCTTTTAACCACTTGATTATAACTTTAGAGAGCCCTTGTAATATCCTTCTTAACTCATCCCAAGCACCCTTGTGTAGTTTCCAAATCAATCATGGAATGATGATGAAATTATGGTGTTGTTTATGGTGATTTATGGTATAAATGGAACTAGGAATCAACAAGGAACTTAAGTGTTTAACTTGTGATGGATTACAAGATGAAAATCAAGATCAAATGGGGTGCTTTAGGGTGTGTTTGGTCGTTGCTATAGAGAGAAAAATGAAGAGATGAGTTCTTATGAGTTATCAAGTCTTAGATGAAGTCTTATAGGATATATGACTAGTTATAAGAGATATTATGCAAGACTTAGTTAGTAAGTCTTTAGAAAATATCTAGAGATAACTTAAATTAGGTGTTTATAGAAAATATCTAGGAGATATGAATTAACAATATGTAGTGTGTTTAGACGTGGTATAAGAAAGAAAGAAAAGAAAAGTAAGGTTGGAATTGAGTTGCTAGTTAGATATTTAGTTAGAGTTTACTAAGACTTAAGTGTTAAGAAATGAATATGTGTCCAAGTTACTCATCACCCAGACTTTTGAGTCTTGGTGATTCATAATAATGTCGACCAACATAAATTGGAGGTGATAATTGTATAGGTTTTGTGATATAACTTAGTTACGGAGTGTCGTTTGGTCCCGGTAATTACTAACTTATCAATATACACTATATTAGCATATTAAATGAGTGATAAGTTTTATCAAGGTGCTTAATTGTCGTAAAAACCTAAAACCGTAGTCTTAAAATGCGTAAAACGCGTAAGACGCAAACAGGAAAATGTAAAAATCAAAAACTAGTGAAAATGTCGTAATAGGTGAGAAACACATATTTCTCTTGTTTAGGCTGTTGTATGAACATATCGGGATGTTTAAACGATGTTTACACCTAAACATAAATTTTTGTGTTTAGAACAGCTCATGGATCGTTTTGAGCATCTAGGGTCCAACGAATAATCATGCAGCGGAATAAAAACAAATCAAAATTATTGACACAAAGTTTCTCTTTAACACTCCACGCCTCAAATATTATTTGATCAGAATAATACGGTTACACTAATCTTGTAACAGGAATCAAGTGATTCTTGAGGTGACCAACAACTAATCCTAGGCGTTTACATCTCACGCCCTAGAATACATACACACACCTTTAGACTACATTGTGGAAGACTTAATCAAAACTAATTCCCTTGATCTCTTTATATAGAGAGATATTAGGGTTACAAAGGATATACACTAAAATTATAAAAGATATCGCAGAATCTTTTCTTTCTTTGAAGTTTCATCCTTTGTCACTTTAAGCCCCTTTTGTTTCATTCTTAGTCATTTTGTCTCATCAAATTAATAAACCCAATAATCTTCCCCTATTTGATGATGACAAAACAAACACAGTCTTGTACGAACTTCCCTAGACGAAGTAGAAAAGTTGAGATAATTAAATCTCACCATGAATGAAACAATCTTGTCTTCCCCTTAATTCATGCCATGCCAATCTAAAATCTCTTCCCATTTTTGTTATCAACAAATAGGGAATGAATAAACAGTAGAAACTTCCCCTTGAGTGATGCATGTATATTAAATGATTCGTCAAATCTGTAGGTTTTATATATTGTTGAAGAAAAATAATCATTACCAATTTGATGTCGAAGTAGAAGAAACCTGTTAGGAATTATTAAAATAGAAGTTATTTCATTTCTGCTGTTAGTATAGTTGGTTCCTGCTGGCAGGTATGTAGTTCCTGCTGGTATGGTTCCTGCTAGTAGTTGTGGTTAGTTCCTGATGTTAGTTATTGTTCTTGCGGGTAATAGTAATAGTTAGCCCGTATGATTGGACGTTTGGTAGAGTTATTTTTGGAAGAGATAGTGTATATCTTCTTCACACGTTTTCTAGTATGGGCTGTATTAGGGATTCTTGTAGTATAAAAGAAACATACAGCTATTGGTATAGCAACACCAAAAAAAAAACGATTGTTAGTTTAATAAAAGATCCATAGAGGATCAAAGTATTAGTAGTTATGTTCTTTTTAACTCTTGTGTTTAGTTTCCGCATAAACATAAGGTTACAATCAGAGATTCTCTTAGTTTGTTTGTGATTACATAAACATTCTACCAAGCTCAAAGATCTATCAAGTAGGCACGATCCAACAAGTGGTATCAGAGCCTGGTGAGAGTCTCTGTCTAAGAAGAAAACTTGTCAAACAAATCTCTTTCAACCCTCATTCAATGAGTGCATCCGGAGTAGAAGACAATGCAAAATTTCCTTATCTCAAAGATGAATATGAAATATGGGCCATGAAGATTAAAGCCTTGCTATCTGTTGATTCCATGATGGACTGGACAGAACATGATGAAGCTGATAAGGAAGGGAGTGTCAATCAGACATCCAGAATGATTGATGAAGCTCAGGATGATGAGGAAGAATTTGCTTTGATGGGTATCACATCTCGGGTACAAAATTGTCCTTTTGGCTGTCATGAAATGTATGCTGAACTTAAGAAAGAGTTTGATGATATAGAGTCTCAGTATAAAGACTACTATGTTCAGGTTCAAGCTTATAGTAGTTCAGTTAAAACATTAGAAAAACAAAAGGTGTGGTACCAAAATAATCAGCTGGCATATGAAGAAAAGATTAGGGTATTAGAAAGAGATTTGGTAAATACTACTAATCTGTTAAAACATACTGAAAGAGAAAATGCTAAGCTAATTTTAGAAAAATAGGATGTGCAGGCTAAGCTAGAAAGTGAAGTGGCTAGGTGTAATACATGGCAACAATCTGCTAAAAATCTAGTTAAGTTAAATAATAGCACTCAGTCTGTAAGATGTAAGAGAGGGTTGGGGTATGATAGTGGGCCAGATGATGTATATGACCCCAATGAATCAAGTTTATTTGACCCTACCCCTAAGGAGGTAAATTACCAAATTCCTGTTAAATATGTCAAAGAAGGAGGAATGAATGCTGTTCCTCCACCTATAAGAGGAATATTTAAGCCTACCTCTACCCACACTGACATAGACTTGGATGAATCACACATGACATATGGCAAAAAGTCAAATGACTTACCTGATTCTGATTGTAATACTAATGACTTTGTCTCTTGTTCTAACAGTGACAAGTCCTTTGAATCTAAGTCCACAGACTATACCTCATGTGATTCAAGTGAAAAGTCTGCAACACCCAAGTCCCATGACTTCTACTCTTTGTGTTCTGTTAAAAACAATTTTGTTTCTGATTCTGGATTTAATAAGGTTGTTTGTAATAAAAGAGGTCATGTGAAGAACAAGTCTTATAGGAAGAAATCATGTTTTGTGTGTGGTAGTTATTCTCACCTCATTAAGGACTGTGATTTCTATGAAAATAAAATGGGTGTTTGTGCTAGACAAAAGCAGACTAGACCTATGTGGAATGATGTAGAGAAGATTCCCCCATTTGTGCCTAAAACAACTGCATTTCCTGCTGGTAATGCAAAACGACCAGCACCTGTTGCTGCTGGTAGGCATTTTAGACCTGCAGCTGTTCCTGCTGCTAAGCCAGCTCCAGGTGTAAACCCATTCCTGCTGGTTGGAGAAGGAATGCTGCTAGAACATTTAACAGACCTACAAGCTCTTTCTTTCAGAAGGATTATAGGACTGCTTATTATGACCCAATGCTTGTGGGTGGAATGGCTTACTCTCCATGGTTTACTTGGCAAGCACAAGTCAGTAATGGCGTGGGTAGCTCTATGTAACTTATGTTTTTGTATTGTTGTTGTAATCCTTTTTGCTGTTATTGAGGGGAGGCATAAGCCTAAGGGGAGGCTTATGCTTGTATTTTGTGTGTATACTAACATTTCTTTTATATTTTGTATATTATTTGTATATTGTGTCTTCTAAAACATTTTGCAGGTATATAATTATTGGTCCTACAAAAAACAAGTAGCTTTTATTCATCAGCATTCAAAAGAAGGTTGCAATATCAATAGCAACCTACACAGATTACCAGCTTCCTATTCATCATAACGATTTCAGATCCATCAAGCAGAGAAATTCAACAACTAGACACACAAACACCAGACAACAACAACAAACAAAAGGAACAAACACCTACTCCTCAGAACCACATCCCCAACCCAGCCAACTACTCCAACTTCCCTTTTCCCTTGCCCTTGTAATCAGGCATGACCTTGCGCACTCCTAAGCCATTGATCAAATTATACACCTTTGGGGAAGCAAGTCCCACCACTTGTTGGCTTGGCTTTGGGAGTGGTTGACTTTTCTCAGGAACTTGTATCTTGCTCATGGCTGCCACAGCTTTCTCCATTTCTCTTGTGAGCATGACTGAAAGTGGAGAATGCGGCGGATATGCTTCCCAAGAACCTTGATAGTATGTCAAAGACTTTGGCCATGTTGAGGGCTCATCCTCTGAGCCTGTGTCATCCATATAGGATGGAGGAGTTGGAAGGTCATCAGAGGAAACTTCCTCAGCCTTTGCTTTGCCTTTGCTGTTCTGAGTGGAGTAATTTGGTGGAAAATAACTGTTCCATCCATCAGTTGTTGATTCGGACGATGAATCAGAGGATATCTCTACAATTGTTGGTTTTGAAGAACCCATGATGTGAGAATAAGTTGATTTGGGGTTTAATGTATGTAATGTGTTATGGTGTTATGTTGATATTTCAAGGCCTTTTATAGACTTACTGGAAGGTTAAGGAATTGAATGTTGGGTTGGTTTTGAAATTAATTCCTTTCAGGAATGGCGTTAATTATGGATTTGACTTTGGTCAAACAGCAGTTTGTTCCTGCTGGTTGACTACTTGTTTCTGCTGGTTGACCATGGTTGCTGCTGGTATTCATGAATTTGGGGATTTATTTTGGGAAAGAATCAAATTTAAACGGGTCAAAGATACTTCAGCGTGATTCTTGCAATTTCAGTTGCTAAGTTAGGAAACCGTATTTCTGACCTAATTTATTCATTCCACGCCCAAATTAACCTCCTTACTATTCAACCCATTTTCTTCTTTTACCATCTCATTTAAGAATCCATGGCTTTGCAATACAAAGATGACCGTAACAAGGTGGTGCATTTGGAATCCTCAAAATGGAGTGAAGGGTACAATCAGATACTTTCAATCTTGCGTGGGTCTTCAATTCAGTATGCCTTGACCCATTGTCCGTCTGTGGTGTACGACTCACTCGTCAAGTAGTTTTGGGCTACGGCCTCTAAACGTACCATTGAGGGTCATCCAGAGGAGATTGTGGCTACAATTGATGGGACTGAACATATTGTCACTGAGTCCTCTATTAGGGTTCATCTTCAGTTGATTGACGAGGATGGGATAGATGGTCTCTCCGAACAAGATATTATGGATGGCATGACTGCAATTGGGTATGTGGTTGATGGTACTTTTACTTTCTATAAGAATAAATTTTCTCCTCAATGGAGGTTTCTAATACACACCCTTTTGCAATTTCTGAGTCACAAGTCAGGTGGTTGGGATCAATTCTCAAGTTCCCTTGCCTCTGGTCTCATATGCCTCTCTGATGGGAGAATTTATAACTGGTCTAAGTATATATTTGATGGGATGATTGGGAATTTAGGTCAAGCTAAGCATAAATTTCTAATGTACCCTAGGTATTTACAAACAATATTAGATGTTCAGACTAATGACCATACCCCTAAGATCATGAATAGGCTTACTGCCAAACTCTTTGCAACCATGAGGTATAAGTTTGAGGGGGAACATAAGCCTCTTTTGGCTACCATGTTGCCTGGTGGGGCTGAAGATACTGGTGCAGCTAATGCTGGTGGTGGTTATATACCACCTATACCTGATGCTGCTGATGGTAGTGCATCAGTTCCTGCTGGTGATGGGGCTTCTGATGCTGCTGGTGCAAGTGCATCAGTTGCTGCTGATGCCCAACTGCCACCATCTCCTAGACCTACCACATCTCCAACCAATATCACTGTTGACCCACCTATTGACCAACCATCAACTGCAGTTGAGCCTTCTATTGATATGCCCACATCTTCAAGGCTATCCACTCCTAGTCTAACTAGGCAGCCTTTTGGTATTGACACCAATATTGGGGGAGACTTTTCTGTCTCTCCTCCCAGATCCAATGAGGCTCTACACACCTCAGGTATTCCTACTGGTGGAGCTGAGGATCCTGATGCTCTCACTCGTATGTCCACTTTTGCTTGACAGGTATATGAAGAAAGTTGAAGCATTGGAGTCTGAACTAAAGGAAACTAAAAAGAATTTTGGTGAGAAGGTAGATGCCTTGGAAACAGAGCTAAAAGACACCAAACAGACTCTTGATGGGGCTATCCAAACATTGGTTGGTAGAGTTGAGCATCTGGAAGCTCAACTAAAGAGCAGGAAAAGAAAGGTTGTGATATCTGATTCAGAGGATGATCCAGCTGGTGTAGGGTTGGATGCACTTCATGTGTTGGCTGATGTCACATTGGCTGCAAACACAACAAGTGTCATACCTCACGCACCAAGCAAGTCTCCAATCTTGTGTGGCAGGAAAAAGTACAAAAGGAGACTAGTGATGCAGTCAAAGGTACCAGCTTTTGAAGAGTACCAGCTCAAGGTTTCTGATGATAGTTCTGGTATTCCTGCTGATACTCCTACTGTTGCTGCTGCTACTTCTACTGGTGTTCAGGACATTTCTGCTGATACTATAATTGATTCTGCTGGCCATGATGGAGTTCCTGCTGTTATTATGTCTTCTGATGATCCTGCTGATAGCTCTTTCATTGCTCCTTGTAGTGTTTCCATTCCTTCTGGTAGTGGAGCTATTCCTGCTGGTAGGTCTCATCCTGCATGTGATGACACTCCTTTTGGTGTGAAATCTGTTGCTGCTGGTAGTTTGGAAGAGGTTTCTGCTGCTCATTCTACTCCTGATTTATCTTCTGACAAGGTTATTCCTGCTACGGAGATTCATTCTAGTAGAATTACTTTTGCTGATGGTGTTCTTACTCAAGATTCTGCTGGTAAGGCCCCAATGGTGGATGAGACATAGCATGATGCAGAGATAGCCAGAAGGATTTATGAAAAGGATTTAGCTAATGAACAAGCTAAATAAGCTCAGATAGCTCAAGATGAGGAGTTAGCAAGAAAAATGTCTGCTGCTGATGAAAGGAACATAACTGGATTCATCAATCGAACCAGATCTGCAGATTTTAATCAAGAAGAGTTCAATGAGCAACTACAATACTTATTGGATTCTAACATGATTATAAAAGCACATGCTGTGATGCTTCTTAAAGATTCGGAATTAGATGAAGAAGAAAAGTCAGAGAAGCTCAAGGACTTCATCTTACAGACAAACAGAGAAGCTACTTGGAATGACTTGATGCATAGAATTAGAGAAAGGCAAAAATCAGGTTACAAGACAAAGTTGCCTACCCGAAAAGACAATGTCAATTTCATGAAGCACTATTTGAAGAATCAATCAAGTTACCAGTTGAGTGACTTCAAAGGATGAACAGATGCTGAAATTGAAAAGAAGTTCTTTGAAACTTATGCAAGGCTACATACTCCAATTAGAAAAGACATCCAAAAGAAAAAGAAAAGAGAATTCGAAGTTCTAGAGTCTGAAGTAACAAAGAAATTGAAGTATGGAAAAGATTTTACTGATGAGTAGATCAAGAACATGATGGTGGTAATTCCAGAGCGTACAACCATCAAGCCTTTAGAGGTTAGGTATCCTATCATTGGCTGGGAAGTTTTCACAGATGAAAGGATGCAGGGATGGAAGATCATGAGGCTTGGTGGTATTTCTGAGAGATACAAGTTGTTTGAAGATCTACTTAAAGGTTTTGACAGGGAAGATCTTAATCAGCTGTGGATTTTAGTAAAAGAAAGGTTCAATGTTCAAGATCCTACTGAAGATAAAGATAAAGAGTTATGGGAGCAGCTGAAGAGGATTTATAATCCAGATGGAGGGGAATCTATGTGGAGATTTCAATCACAGATTCGTGATGTCTGATGGAAACTTTTTGATTCATGTGGAGTCCACAGAGTGTCTACAAAGGATGGAATCGAGATCTATATGCTGGTGGAAAAGGATTATCCACTTAGGCCTGCTATTTTGTTGACATTGGTGGATACACAGATGGAGATTGAAAGTGAATTAGAGATGGCCAATACATTGTATAGAAGAATTTTTGATTTGGCACAAAAAGTGCAAGCCCGATCCAAGAGACTCATATAGTGAGTGTTTGCACCAACTTGTTGCTACTAAGCGTTCTGCCACTCATTGATGGTATCTCTTGCTTATTGTTGTATATTATTTTTTTTAGTAGTTAAAAAAAAAAAAAATATATATATATATATATATATATATATATATATATATATATATATATATATATATATATATATATATATATCTATGTATATTTTACTTACTAACTTGTATGTTTGAGGACACCATTTGCAGAGACAGTGTTGGTTTTTAACCACACAACAAATGGTACTCAACTTACCATGTCTTACAGACAAGAAAAAGTTGACTCACCATGAGGGTACAGCTCTGGTGTGATTCTCAAATCCGTTGGCAACTGTAATAGTTTGCTAAAAACTATTGGGTCTTAAACTCACCCATGTTTCATTACTGAGAGTTGAATGGTTCTCAATTCACCATGGATTTTACCCTTTGGGGTTTCCAAAGAATTGGCTAGCCCACATGTATATGGCTTGTGGTAAAGGCAGTGGAAAACCATATTTGGTATTCAATTCACCAAGGTTTTGCCATAAACCAAGAATTGGCTAGTCCTGAGCAAACGGCTACAGGTAAAGACATGTCAAATCCGTTTATGGCTGTGATGGTTTGCCAAAAATCATTAGGGTGTTCCAACACACCATTGATTCATGTTCTAAGTGTTGGACTGGTTCCTAGTTCACCAGGGTGATGCTATGATTCCACCAAAGGACTAGCTAGCTCAAGAGTGGGTAGCTACTTGGTAAAGGCTCATCAAATCTACTCATGTTGCTGCTGATGGTTCCTGCTGCTGCTCATACTTAGGAGATGCTGCTGGATACTTGTTCTTAAAGATGGTTACTTGTTGCTGCTGGTTCTACTCTAGTTGCTGCTGGTTACCTTATTAATCCTCAAGCTTTGGTCGTCAAAGATCTATCGAGAAACTTGAAGTTAACCAAGTCAAATTCAAGTTTAGGGGAGGATTGTTAGGAATTATTAAAATAGAAGTTATTTCGTTTCTGCTGTTAGCATAGTTGGTTCCTGTTGGCCAGTGTTTTGAAAGGCTCGAGGCGCACTAAGGCGCAAAGGGGGTCAAAGAGCCTCGAGGCGAGGCGCACTCCAAGGCGCGGGATTCATGAATACGAGGCGCACTAAATAAATTAAGTTTTTTATCACATATATGACCATTTATGTAGCTTAAATAATACAAAATAACATTAAAATACTTAATACATGACACATATTGTCGTTATAAATATTAAAATGGACCAGTTGTCACCTCTCAAACGGATCAACTCTTTGGCTCGATGACCTATATAGAGATTAAAATTCATATCAGACTAAATATGCTTGTTTCCTACACTTGCAGACTTACATTTAACAAAGCTCACAATTTAACTCAAAATATCAAGCAAGCAACGTATTTATACTTAAGTCATAATGCCACATTTTCATGATAATATGTAATAAAGAAAAATACTTAATGAAACAAAGTAATTTCTTTAAGAAAATTTCAATCAATAAAATAAACATAAAATCAGTTCAAATTTACAAATCATACAAATACTCACCCTATGACTTAAAAGGCCCATGTATATAACTTATAAGGCCCATATATCTTATCTTAATATTTAGAAAAAAGCCCAAAAACCTGTTACATCTTCGAGGCGCACCGAGGCGCAAAAAGCGCACCAACGCGCAAAAGCCCCAAGGCGCGCGCTTTTTTTGGGATTCATGCACGTCGTGAGCCTCGATCCAAAAAAAGGCCCAAGGCTAGAGCCTCGTGCGCCTTAGCGCCTAGGCGCGCCTTAGGCGCGATTTTCACAACTTTGCTGCTGGCAGGTATGTAGTTCCTGCTTGTAGTTGTGGTTAGTTCCTGCTGCTAGTTATTGTTCCTGTAGGTAATAGTAATAGTTAGCCCGTATGATTAGAAGTTTGTTAGAGTTATTTTTGGAAGAGATAGTGTATATCTCCTTCACACGTTTTCTAGTATGGGCTGTATTAGGGTTTCTTGTAGTATAAAAGAAACATATAGCTATTGGTATAGCAACAAAAAAAAAAAAAAAAAAAAAAATGATTATTAGTTAAATAAAAGATCCATAGAGGATCAAAGTATTAGTAGTTATATTCTTCTTAACTCTTGTGTTTAGTTTCCGCATAAACATAAGTTTACAATCAGAGATTCTCTTAGTTTGTTTGTGATTACATAAACATTCTACCAAGCTCAAAGATCTATCAAGTAGGCACGATCTAACAAAACCAACCCTGTGTCTTATGCCTTGTACTAAAAGACTTCGAACGTATACTCCTCAAGTATAGGGAGAATGCAATCTCTTGACAATAATCACTGAGCACAATAACGTGACTCCTTCAAGTGTTTTGTCAATTCGTAGTCACCTGAATGAACAAACAAGTTACCTTTAAAGTGTAACACCCACCTTAAGATATAATAAGACACAAACTTGAAAAATTCCACTGCACCATCAAATAAGTAATAAATAATCCTCCTCGCCAATAAGAAAATTAATTCGAGCCTTTAAAACTTTAACGAACATAAAAACCAAATTCCAATAATCAAATCTCTTGTGTGTGTAAACTTCCCCTGTGTGTGTGTAATCCTCCAATCAATTATATGTACTTCCCTTCACTGCTTGGAAATTATGCAACTATATCGAACTAAACACTACTAGCAGCAGAATTAAAATCCTTTAGCAGTAGAATCAATACGTAGTTGCATAATGAATACGTCGAGCAGCAGTATCGTATAACTAGCAGCAGAATAAATTCACATCGAGCAGCAGAATGATACAACTAGCAGCACAATCAAAAATACCAAGCAGCACTATAAATGTAAGCGTAGCAGTAGTAGAAACATAGAATCAGACTGACCCTACAGACCCATGTAGCAATCTTCAATCAGATCCACCAAATATTTAATCAAAGTGATTTAATAAATCACTTAATATACCGATCCATGATGCTGCTGATCTACGAGGTAAATATCAATCATATGCAGACATAAAAGCACTATGCGACAAACTAACACCAACTCAGTACAAGGACAATAAAATAATCCATAACTCCACTTGTTAAGCGACAAACTAAATTCATAATTCACCTCATTCAACGAACAAATAAAATAAACGGCAACTAGCATGAGGTTAAATTAATGAATAGATCATCATGATACAGTGTCCCATTCTTAATTAATAATACGACAAACCAAAACATAACTGTATTTGATATATACCTTTGCTGCCAATAAAGTGAGTCAATTTATAGCAGCCTAAAAATAACGATACCTTTAATATTCAAAACTGCTTTCTGTCGACAATGAACTTTGTGAATCCCTAGGTAACGAGCTCCCCAATCTCTGATACCACATGTTGAGTTTAAAACAACTCATGGATCATTTTGAGCATATAGGGTTCAACAATAACAATGAATAATCATGCAGCGGAATAAAAACAAATCAAAGTTATTGACACAAAGTTTCTCTTTAACACTCCACGCCTCAAATATTATTTGATCAGAATAATACGGTTACACTAATCTTGTAACAAGAATCAAGTTATTCTTGAGGCGACTAACAACTATTCCTAGGAATTTACATCTCACGCCCTAGAATACATACACACACCTTTAGACTACATTGTGGAAGACTTAATAAAAACTGATTCCCTTGATCTCTTTATATAGAGAGATATTAGGGTTACAACGGATATACACTAAAATTATAAAAGATATCGTAGAATCTTTTCTTTCATTGAAGTTTCATCCTTTGTCACTTTAAGCCCCTTTTGTTTCATTTTTAGTCGTTTTGTCTCATCAAATTAATAAACCCAACATAAATCTCAGACACGATTTTGTGAAACTTGCAAAAATGACTCGACGAGTGTCAAACTCTCGGGTTATCATGAAAATAGGTTAACTTACGAGAATGTGAAATAAAAATTTCAGGAGTGAAAAGTAAAAGTGAAGAGTAACCCAAAAATGCGAAATGTTACATCTTTTGATTAACTTTTAAACATTTTTGGATTTCCTCTAGAGAGATGTCATTAGGAACAAATATGTAATTTTTTAATGTATCACGTCTCATGTAATCAGCATTATACAAACTTGGTGTTTGACGTTTAACCATATCAAGATAAGACGGTTTAGTATAACCAAGACCCTGTTTTAGATCCATAACTGAATCTGGTTTGGGAAGTAACATGTATATAGTCTAAGAAGTCTGATTGGTGGTGCGAAGTTTAGTTTCAGCTTTAGTTAATGATTGAATACAATTAGCTTTTTCTTCTTTAAGTTTAGAAACTTCTTCTTCAAAATTCTTTTTGATGTTTTCAAAATTTGAAATATTCCTTTTGAAAAGAAAATTCTCATTTTGTAAATCTAGAATTTGACATTTAAGCACTAGTGGTCTTTCAGACTGCTCTTCATATAACATGTCCTTGATATTTCTTTTCTAAAGAAGCACTTTTATCTTGTTCTAGTTTTATCAAGTGAGTATAATTTTGAACTTGAGATTGAATAGTGGCATAGTTTTGAAGCATATCGACATGATATTGACTTATTGATGCATGATTGCAATCGGGACTATTTGTAGATAACTGAGGAGTAGCACTTGTAGATGTTAAACTGCGTATGTTAACTTCAGTTGGCTTACTAATGGTACGAATGTGACCATGTATGAATTCATCAAGATCATCATTATCACAAGCATCTGATGTGTGTACCTTGTTGACAAGAGTGTCATCTTCTTTAGCATCAGTGTCAAAGCTTGGAGTCTCATCCTCTTCTCGAGCTTCAAAAACATCCATCTTCTCCAAAGAATCCATGTATACCATGTTTGTTTCTAGTATCTTACCTTCTTCATTCGTGTCTACCATGAAATCATTTTCATCAGCACTAAGCATTTTACCCTTTTCTTCCATGTCAGCTAACAACATTTTCTGTCTATAGTAATCTCTGTTACGCACTTCCCATTTGGACAATTCCTTGCAAAGTGACCTTGTTGACCACAACCAAAGCATTTTGGTTCTTGATTGTCTTGACCAGCATCATTCTTGTCATCTTCTGAGTACCTTGCCTTATAACTTCACCTCTTGGTGGGATATCTTGTCTCTTGTTCATTGCAGTAGGTGCAGAAGTTGTTCGAAGATTGTTGTTGGTTGGACGTTTGTAGAGTTCAACATTTGCTTGGTCTTGAGTAGAATCAATTGCATCATCAATGGGTGAGTAGTGTGTGTCATTGTTTGAGTTGGAGGAAGGTTGATTTTGGTGGTATGAGGAGACCAAAGCAAGTGGATCAATAACTGGTGGTTGTGTAGAAAGTTGAGCTGAGAGTTCTTTTTCTTTCTCTTTTCTTTTCTGTTCAAGGATGTCATTGACTTCAACCTGATTGTGTTTCAGAAGATCAAACAAATTTTTGATGTCTTTCAGAGTTAGGTCATGATTCTGTCTGATAGCAATGGTGAAACATCTCCATTCAGGTTGTAGGTTTGTGAGAAACATAGTGTTGTTTCAATGTTCGATCTTTTGAGGTTATGACGATTCATTTCATTGATAAGCTTGTTGAACCGAATGTATGCATCTGAGAGGATCAAAACACCTTTAGAATGTGTTGAGGATACTTTGAGTTAATATTACCAAGTATGCGGAATCTACTTGATAACACTTAAAAGGTTGGTTGATGTAACAGTAACACAATGTTTGTATGAATGACGAACACCGAATGTAACTTCAAACGATTCAATATTATTAGAAAATAATATGAGTGATCTCCAATATCACTAGGGTTACAAGACCTTGAATCTTAACAAAAACATATTGATCTATATCTAAACATCTAACCTAGGATCTCCTTTTATAGACATAAGGAGTCCTTTACAAGATAAGTATCTACCCGTATAATTCTAACTAATTGTGATATACATACAATCTATTCCATACTTATCCTCTATACGTCTTCTAAAGCAGTATCATGCAGCAGTACCTTCATCCATAATAGTAGTACTAACTTAGCAGTTTGTACTGTTAGTTATATCAGCAGTCTTCAGTCATACACTAGCAGTTTGTACTGTTAGTGTAATCTTCAGCAGTACTAAGCCTTCAATCATTTAATTCCTAACAATCCTCCCCTAAACTTGTGATTTACCCAAAATCATCAAGTTTCTGAATTAAATGAGTACCATATGAGGATTTAGGATTCTTCCAAACACTACATTGTTAATTTTAGTCATCTAGCCTTCATATCTTCTGATAGCTGAAATATATTTCTTATCAATTCCCTTGCCATTTCTGATTCTTCATCAACTTGAAGCCTAGATGCTAGCATGATCATTAGTACTTCTGCTCTTAGTGGATAATCCTTTTCAACAAGCATGTAGATTTCCACTCCTGCTTTAGTAGATACCTTGTGCGCATCACAAATGTCATACAGTCTCCATGTTATAGCCAAGTGATGAGCTTGAAATCTCCATATAGCCTCACTTGTATCAGGTTCATATAGTCTCTTTAGCTCTACCCATAACTCTTTATCTTTATCATCTATGGGATCAGTGGTATTGAATCTTTCTTGAACCAAGCTCCAAAGCTTATCCAAGTATCTGTTCATTAGTCAACACTTCTTCTTTTTCAACTTCAACTATTTCTTCATGCTTTTCTTCTTCTGTCCTTTTCTTTTTGGACTCCTGAGATTCCAATTGATTAGTTGTTCTCTTTTCACCCTTACTAGTCTCAACTGTTTCTATATCTCCTCTTAAGAAGTTTTGAATTCTTCTATAAGCACTGAAGTAGTACTTCTCTATTTCTTCATAAGATCTACCTTTAAAGTATTGTTCCTTCCAATAATCTTGATGTTTCAGGTAGTCTTTCATGTACCTCAGTTGTTGAGCTATGGTAGGAGGTTTCTTCTGATAAGCTTGCTTCTTTCTAATTTGCTCCAATAGATCACTAATAGCTTGTTCTTGTTCTTCCTTTGTGAACTGTGACCTTTCCTCCTCTTGTAGCTTAGCAACTAACTCCATATCAGCAGCTTCTTGAGCAGCTCTTTCTTATACTTCAGTTAATAACTTTTGTTCAGTCAATAATTGAGCAATTTTCTCTTCATCAGTTGCCCTTGCTAACTCTTCTTCATGAAGCCTTTGAGCTAGTTCTTCATCTAAGGCAATTTGAACCTGGCTTTTCTTGGTTTTCTTCTCAGATGGTTCACTTTCTACCATTATGCCTTTACCCTTGTTTGTTCTTGGGCTTTTTGGTCTTCTTGGATAAACTACACCAGCAGTACCTTGAGAACCATCGGCAGTACCTTCTTCTATAACATTAGAAGTACCTTCTATAGCACTACCAGTACCTTCTTGGCCTTGAGCAGTCTCTTCCATAAGAACATCTGGCCTTCTCTGAATACCATATTCCTCTTGGACCAATGTGACATTAGGGTATTCATCTAGGTCATCTATCTTCCTCCCCTTTTTGGAAGATTCCTCACCCTTATCTTCATGCAGACCATCATCTGAACTAGAAGAAGAAGATGATTCCACTAAGTCAGCTGATCTTTTCCTTTGAAGACTCTTTACTTACTTCTCTAATTTCTTCACCTTCAAAACTAGCTTGGTGTAGACTCTTCCAAAGACCTGTTTATGAGTTGTGAGCTCAGCTTCCAAGGTAGAAACCTTATCCGACAAGTTGGTACATAAATCCGTCAATTCATTTAGTATCTTACTGCCCTCAACACTTCTTGATGTGTGACCTTCAGGGAGAGGTGCATCATGGGGCATAGACTCAGGCTCCACCACATGGTGAAGATCTGAGCAACACAATAAATCCGGTTGGCTTGGGATTCCACCACTACTACTAGGTTCAAAAAAACTAGGTACTGTAGGTGTTGCCATAGGTTGGGTCTTACTTATATTACCCCTTTCCTACCCAACTTCTAAGCTTGTGACAGTAGGGACAACCCTTCCTATACTGACATTGACAGCCTCGTATGCATCATGGGTAGGGGGAGGAACTATGTGCTGAGGTACAACAGAACCCTCTCTGGATGAACTCTTATCTGGTGATGATATGGGTTGTGTGGCTGATTGTTCTGAGCTTGTGAGTGTGTGTTGGGAGCCAACTGGGGTTGTTGACCCTTCAACCTATACCTGTAACATTGACGCAAACAAAGGGACTTCTACCCCACTATACCATTTTGAGGCCATCCTCATGTTGCTAAAAAGTTTTTGGTAAGTCTGGGTGTTTGATAAACAGTTTTATGAGGTAGAAGCTTATGTTTCCTCATGTTCAAAATAGTATGAATGAACCTTGGATACATCAAAAACTTTGATTTACTATCAACATTTTTCGCCAGTCCTTAAAAAATAAGTATTGAAAAATTGAAAGTCCTATCAATTGATAAGCATATGAGAGCAGTTGCAATATTGCTACTGAACTGTTCCCATGAAGTTTCCTTAGGACTGAGACAATGAAGGATGATATGAATCAAAAACCTCCATTGTGGGGCAAAACAACCTTTTTGAAAAGTTAAAGATTGAGATTGGATGTTGTACCCCATTCTGGTTAATGTTTCAAAGATTTCAGTATTGGGCATCGCACTAATACCATTGTCATCATCTAGGTGGAGATGCCACCTAAGTGATGATTCAGTAATAGTGATGGTTTTGCCATCTACTATTGCATTCAGCTCTTTGTCTCCATTCTCAATAGTTCAGACAGTAACAGTCTGACAAAACTCTTTTATTTGGGAGATATAGATTGTAGGATTGAGTGTTAAAGAATACCTTATGTGAGAAGCATTCAAGAAATCCACTATCTGATGAAATTGTGATCCCTCCTTTTTTTTCTCCAAAAAGGCTACCATGTTATGCTTGTCGACAAAAGATAAAGAAGCCATTATTGTCAGTAAAATTTTGATTTGACTGCTAGGATTAGAGTAATTTAGGTTAGAAAGTAGCTGAGGAAAGTGAATTCAGATATTTTATAAGACTTAGTAGGGTTTCTAGTGGACCGACTTCAATTAAAAGATAAATTTTGAT
Organism: Artemisia tridentata subsp. tridentata; assembly: GCA_021014915.2. Classification (NCBI taxonomy): domain Eukaryota; kingdom Viridiplantae; phylum Streptophyta; class Magnoliopsida; order Asterales; family Asteraceae; genus Artemisia; species Artemisia tridentata. The sequence continues at coordinate 208,492,084 of CP139508.1, read as the reverse complement.
TGAAGAAAGTGAATATAATAGATTAAAAGTTAAAATATCCAAAAAGGAAACCCTTAAGATAAGATTTGGATCAGTAAAAATCTCAACGACTAATTTTTCCAAAAAGTTAGTACTGCCAGGAAAAACGTTAGTACTGGTAGGCTTAAGTTTGTACTACTGGACCAATAGTTTCAGTTATAAATAACTGCCTGTGATCAGATAAGCTCATTCAAAGAGCTTTCGTGACAGGGTTTCCAGCTCGTGGCAGGTGTTGACTCTAACACAAATGTGTTAGATTCACTTTTGCTCGCTGTTCTCTCTACCAGATGTCCTTAGACTAACACATTATAATAAAAGTATAAAATGGTAGAGAGTGAGTTAGATCAGTTACTGTCTGACTAACTATGCCATCAATTCATATGCAAAAACATCATAGTGAGATTTCAAGAAAGAAATTTTAAAGAATCTCTTAATTCAGATATAAAACCTTAGTTAAGAGATGCAAATATTCAGTACATCATCAATCTATTATGTCAGCAATCAATCCACCATTCGCTGCTCACACAATGCACTAGTAATTCCTTTGTTCTCGAACTTTCAAATTCTACTCATTTGGTTTTGTCATTATCAACCTCATGACCTGCAAATGTTAGTCCAAAACCAAGAAAACAAATGGCAAAGCATTTGCCTCATAGCAGTATAAACATACTGACAAGAGCTCACTGAACCCCCAGCCTCCTCAACAAACAATGAAGATTGAAGACTGAAGACTGAAGATCTAGACTGAAGAATCTAGAGCCTGAAAGAAAGGCGGGATCGAGCGGGAAAGTTTGAAGGAGATAAGAAGGGGTCTTATCGCCGCCAAAATAAACTTTCCTTATATGGCTTAAAGATGAGAAGTTTCATCACTGATGTGGGAAACTAGAAGGGGGGTTGAATAGTTTACCGGTTTAAAAAACTTCTTTTAAACAATCTTGTTTTAAAAGTATGCTATTGGAAACTTTGATTCGAACTCTATGTGTAATCAAACAACACCAATATGAACTACAAACTAAGCTACGTAAAAATAACAAACAAAAGTAAAGAGTAGAGTTGGAAAGATCAAACCGAGACAGAGGATTTATAGTGGTTCGGCTACGAAGATCTTCTTCACCCTACTCCACTCCCCGAGTACCACACTCGAGAGTTTCAAACACTATATCAACAACCTCCCTTCAGGCGGAGAAAACCGTACACGTCGCTTATTCTATTTCCGACACTAAGCTAGATGTCGAGTGCTAATCTTAGCTAGCACCAATCTACCAAGGTCCACGTGACCAAACACACAAGCCCAATGGCTTCAAGAGATCACCAAGATCTCAACACGATCACAATGATCAACACTCATTTCACTCTACTCAACTAACACTAACCTAATGACCCTCGATCTTCTTGATCAATCACACAAGCCCAATGGCTTCAAGAGATGTTCACTATCTCTATAGATCACACTTGATCTTCACTCCCACTCACAAAAAGAAAATATACTTGATGTATGCTAAGATACAACAAGGTTGTAACAAGTGTTACAAAAACCTATCAACTATAACTCTAGTATCTTCTTGATTACTTGAGTTCTTCTCTTGCTAATGAAGAGGGATGACAACACCTTGTATCAACTTGGATACTTGTGTTCTTCTCTTGCTAGTGAAGAGGTATGAAGAGGATCACTTGAAGGATGATTGGATCACTCTTGAAACAAAGAAAAACTAATCTAAATGACCCTAAGAAGTGAAAGGTGTGAGAGGATTTAACTAAGGGATTTTTCTGTGTGTGAAGGGTGCCTAAAACTGTGAAAGAGGTGGGTATTTATAGGCAAAGAAAATCTGAACGTTACAATTCAAAATGGTACGGACGGCTCCACTAAATGACCCACGGCTTTGTCTTTTCTGGTAGACTAGGACGCTCCAAATTTTGTCTTTTCTGGTGAAAACTTATTTGGGGAAGGTTGGAGCTGATTTTGGGGGGAAAAATAGCTGTTGTGATTTTCAAACTTATTTTTCCATTAAAACATTTCTTAATATTTCAAAAATAATTTGTCATGTGTATTTTTGAAAAAATGTTTTGTCCCATTTAAAATGTGAATTTTCAAAACATGAATTCACTTCTTTGATCACTAGTCCAAGTTGTAACTTTGTTCAAGAGTGATTTGCGTAGAAACGGGATCTTCCGATTAAAAACTTGTTAACGTTAATTTTAACGTAACGTGAGTTCACATTTTGTCATCCTCAAAACGTGAAGTAATCGAAAGATATAAATAACGTTTTTAGAACATTATTTGCATCAACAATCTCCCCCTTTTTGATGATGACAAAATATAAACTCATTTTAGGTTAAAATTAATTTTAACAAGTTTTTAATGAGTTTACTCCCATTTCTCCCCCTTTTTGTCAAATCAAAAAGGTGGTTAAGGCTCCCCCTTGATGTGTACTCCCCCTCATTTGGAGAACACATAGGAATCGAGCAATGGATCGTGCTACAAAACAAAGTTAGACGACAAATATACAATATCTAACAAGTAGCACATAAGACAAATATCCAACCACAATAAGAGAATTATGGCTAAGTAGCCAAAATGAAAAGCCCATTTCATAAACATAAATTAAATGTCATACATAAGTATGACTACATTAGGAAAGCAAATTAAACTAACAAGAAGACACATAAACTTCTAAAGTAACATGAGGCTTCTAGATTTGCTTCCAACTTCAAAAGGTTCCTAATCATTTATTGGATGGACTAAACATAATCAAGTTTAGTTTGGGCTATTGTGTGGTGGAGGTGGTGGAAGGATGATGGGTCCTATGGGTTGTGTGAGAAGGTGTTCTAGGTATGAAAACCTAAAGCTAAGCTCATCTCTAAGGTTCATGATGAGTTCAAGGTTGTAGTTGCAACAAGGGCAACTCAAGGTGTGTGAGTGAAGGGGATACATGATTGGATAACCCATCAAGGGTTGAGGTGATGGTGATAGTGAAGGTGATGATATGTTGCTCCCAAATTCAAAGGGAGTGTGTGCTGAAAGGGTGAGGGTGAGAGTTAGAGGTTGTGGTGATGTTGAAAGTGATGAGGGTGTTGTGTGAGTTCCCAATTCAAGGGAAGTTGATGGTGATGAGTTGAGTGTTAGGGTTAAAGGGTGAATGGGACTAGGTGGAGATAAGTGTGTGTTGATTCTTGTTGTGGAGGATGAGGATGTAGGTTTAATAGAGGTTGCCTTGGATGGAGCTTGGGGTGTAGTGAAAGAAGATGATGAATTGGTAGAGGTTATGGATGTATGGGTTTCATCTTCATCATCCAAGGTGAGATCAATGAGGGGAATATCATTGGTGATAGGTTTAGTTGATGATTGGGGTGTGTTGACATTCTTGATCCATTGATCAACTAGAGAGGTTTGGTTGGTTGGTTTGATGTTGAATCTAGGTTTCTTGAATACTCTGGATCCCATGATGATGGTATGGTGAGTGTGAAGGTGTAAGGATGGGTGTAAGAATGGCAATGCATAATGTTAGCTTAAATAGCCAAAACATAAGCATACAAGTTTGAAATGTTGGATTTGGGGATTTGGGGGCATGGGAATCAGGTTTTGGTTGCAGATTTTCTGGAAAAGATAGTCAAAAAGTGGAAGAGAATAGCAGTTTTCGTCTTCCAGAGGCACGGCACCATTAAAGGTGCTACGGCACCACTAAATTTAGTGGAGCCGTGGCCTATTTAATGGAGCCGTGGGCTCTTTTGAACTTCTTTCCAGGTCTGCAGGTTTTAGGCAGCCTAAATGGGGAAATTTCTGGGGAATCCATTGGCAGCAAATCTCAAAGCCTCAAATTACATAGAATTCCTAAAGCTAGTTTCAACTAGCAACTAACATGATCATGTGATCATCTATGTATTTAGGCAACTATTAAGCATGCATGAATTCAAGCATTTTTAACATCTAGTGCATGTAATAAAATAAACTAACATGCATGATTTAGGCAAGATAAACTAACATGAGGATTAATTAACAAGAGAATTAATCATGTTTAAAGGAAACACATCAAGCAAGTTAATGTATTAGGCAACAATGCCACAAACTATTAGTAGTATTTTAAGCATAATACTTATATTAATAATACTACTTAATTTATTTCCATCTAATCCTTTCTTTTCCCCAACTTCTTAATTTTGTTTCCAAGCCCTTTGATCGCCTTGCCGATGGACTTGAATCCCCCGATAGTTTGCTCATGCATCTCCACTTGTCTATTGTACATTGAGGTTTGCCTTCTCATCATGTGGGATAGATTTACCATCCCATTTTCGAGGTCGGTTGTACGTCGAAATGATGAGGTATCAAGATTACGAAAGTAGGTGTCGGGAGAAGGGATTTGAGGGCTAGAAGTTCCTTCTTCATTCACCTCATCATCGTCCTCATCCATGGGTTCAGATGATGATTCGTGACTGAAGAAGGAGGATGAATGGGGAATATCGGAAGTGGATTTACGACCACGTTTGGACCCTTTGTCCTTACGTTGCTTTGTGCGACGTTATGGTCCACCAAGAGTGTGCATAACCGGATTGACTAGGACATAGTCGACACTTTGAAGATGTGGGAAATGTTCCATGACCCACCTGAATAAATGAGTAAGCAACATGCCGTATGGCATGAGCTCATCGGACCGACGATGAATGTTGGCCATCCGTTTGACCATGTAGTATGCGAGGTTGAATGGTTCCTCGATACTAAGACAGTAGAGCATAAGGGCAAGACTTTCCGATACGTGATCACGGTTGCCCGCTAGGGTTAACACATTTTCACGTAGAAGAAGTTCCCAACTTCTAAGGTCGGAACGGAGTTCCCTGAGGTAGATTTTGGATGGGTCGAGAAAGACAACGGATCCATCACGTTTTTGGTACGTGTTGGCGACTCGAGGAATTTGGATAATTTGTTTGATTACTTCAATGTCGGGAATTTGGGTACTATAGGCACCTTCTATCTCAACATTGTAGTAAAGAGACTCTAGAGAATGGTCGTTGGTGTAAGCACACTGACCATAAGAGGGAACTCCAAGAATTTCACCAAACTGAGTGACAGATAGGGTGATATTTGGGTGTTGAATCCAAAAGTCAAGAAAGACGTTTCCGTCAGAGTCAGTGTAGGTACGGACACGACTGTAAAATTCGAGAATGAAAAGGGGACATATTTGATCGTTTATTGTGTATAAACAATCGAACCGAATGGAAGGAAAACAAGCACTGACTCTATCTGACATGACATAAAGTGCATCGACTACACGTCCTTCGTGTATGTATCGTGTTAGCACTTTGGAAAAATAAGCTTTTTGTTCATCAGTGATGTTTGGGTTTTCAAGTGTTTCAATGATGTATTTTCGGGTTAATTGATAATCATTCCGAGGCATTGTTTGTCTACAAAAAAAATATTTTTGTATATGTTAGTTCATTGCATTTTAATGATTATACTTCTGGTGTGTGTGCCTAAATGCAAACAATGTGGAGGTGCGGCAATCTCGACTCTAAAATTATCCTAATGAGATTACCCAAACGCTCCTAACTTCACTTTTGCTCAATCAAATATGTCGAACAATACATATCAATTATGTACTTCGAGCCATATTTGAGAGTTCATGTATGCATGCAAAAACGTTTTTAATTTGCATCAACAATGTATGAAAAAGGTTTCATGATCCTAGACTTGTGAGGTTTTTTAAAAAAATGATCGAATTGGGGTGTTTGGCAAATGCCTCAACATGGTGCTAATCAAGCTTTAAGATTGAAAAGCTTTAATGCAGAACGTTCCTAATTCAATTTTAATCATCCTAAACATGATTCCATTACAAATAAACAATCATAATCCGAATTTAGTGATTAATTTCGGATTAGGTTTTGCAACATAAGTGGGTTTTTTGGAAATCCTAGGTTTAGGGAATCATGTGAATACTACATTGTCTAATCCTAGTCTTAATTTCACAAGGGTTTAACTAATTTTGAAAATCCCCAATTCGGATTTATACTCAAGAACAAACCCTAGACTCAAATTAAAATAAAATAAGAGTGAATTACTTACAATTGATGATGTTGTGGTTAGGATTTGTTAATTCCAATGCCTCAATCTTGATTTGCAAGAGTTTAGTTGAATTATGGTGTTATGGTTCGATTTTGACAGCAAGTGGAAGAGGTTTTTGTGAGTTTGGAAAGTTTGTGCAGAAGAAAAGAGCGACTGGGCGCGTTTTTCAGATGCACGGCTCCACGGTTCCACTAAATATTAGTGGAGCCGTGGCTCTTTAGTGGAGCCGTATATCTGATTGTCCAGTTTTTCTTCTGTTTTGACTTTTGGCTGATTAATCTTACTTATTTAGTAAGACTTTTTGACACGAGGAAAAAGTTTATACCTAATAAACTTTTTGACGAAAGATGATTAAATGGGATGACCGGAAATGACCTTAGTGTTTCCGAGGAAATTGACTAAGATGTCATTGGATGAGGATTTACTTCTAGTATTTCCCGTGAAATAAATAGAAGTTATGAGTTGTGTTTAGGAGGATGACTATAATATTTCCCATGAAATATTTAATTAGTCGGAGTACGCGACACAAGGAATGACTAGATATTTCCCGTGAAATATTCATGAGTCATATGACACAAGGAATGACTTCAATGTTTCCCGCGAAACTTTCGAGAGGTCATAGAAGGGATGAAAGGTTATGAGGTATGTCGTGACGGATGACTTTAATATTTCCGAAGGAATATTCAAATAGTCATGAGCGGGATGAGAAGAATGACTTGAAAAGTCATATGACGAGACGCGAGAAATGACGTTAATATTTCCAGTGAAATATTACGAAGTCATGGGATAAGGCTTAGGGAATGACTTGAAATTTCTAATGAAATATTCAAGAGTCATGAGTCGAGAATAGGATGGAAGTGTGAGATGACTTTAATATTTCCATAGAAATATTGAAATAGTCATGAGCGGGATATGAGGAATGACTTGAAAAGTCATATGATGAGACGTGAGAAATGACATTAATAATTCCAATGGAGTATTAAGAGGTCATTTGACGAGAATGTAAAGGTTAAGGTGAGAAGAAATACTTTTCAAAGAAAAGATTTCTCATTCGACGTTATCATGACGGAGGAGATGTCTTTCCGCGGGGAGATGACGTACTTCGACGAGCTTCGTTCATGAGCAAACTATAGGGTTCCCGGACAAGTCTAATGGCATCTTGACTGCTACTCTTCACAGGGAGTTGTCTCATCTATAGTGTTTGTTGTCATGCCTTTCCGGCGCTTGCGAACTCGGTTTCGGTCGTGGTGACAATAAGAGTAGTTTGTTTCTTGGGGAACCAAGATGTTTGTTAATCAACCTATGAAGGTACAAACATTACTCATTATGTTTCAACCCACATTAACTCTCACATTATCAGAGTTGGTATAGAAACATTTTCTACATCAATCTCCTCAAGATATCATAATCTCAAGTGTATAGTATCTTTAATGTATGGTATGATACATTAAACACTTTGATGTAAGAAGTTTTGGGATACTTCTTACAAGTGGGCACAAAGCCAACACTATTCATGATAATGGACCTACTTGCCGTTAGGTAAACTACTTTACCTATTATGCCCCTAACCTAGTTATATCCGCGCACTCACCTTCTTCGTCTCTTGTGAGTTTCGCATTTGCGGATATGGGCGTTATTGTCAATAAAGACTATTACTTAAACTATGTATCTCATACATATAGTATACATAAGTTTACAGGGATACTTCATTTAGGCAAGATTAAGCGATCATCGAACATTTCTGGACAAGTTGAATTTGGCATGATGAGATGTGAATAGAGTTTCTGTGTTATAGTGCCTACCATGTTAGATTCTAACTACACTATTTCATGCCAAACATTACTACTAACAAAGGGTGTTTTAAGAAAGCGTACCTGTGCCTGAGGTGTTTGCTCTTAAAACTAGAAGACTAAGGTACCTTTGTTGAATGTTAAGCATGAAAGACACGACTTGACTATTGCGTCACCGGGTATGCTTGATAACGCATCATACTCCTTTTGTTATACTCCAAGGTTTATTTACACTCATGTTTTCCTAGCAAAACAGATGTTCAAACATCTGGTCCCCAATATCTCATGGGTCCAAAGTTGTTAGAGTTAAACATCCTACGCATTTGTTGCGTTAGTTTAGGATGTGAGAATGGAGGACACATTTCCCATGGTAAGTAACTTTGTGATGGACGATCATTCCAAGTTACGGGAAAGTTACTTGGATGATTTTGTCTTCTAAAGTTACCTCTCGGTAGAGGAGTTCTAGACCGAGGTTTGGGAGAGTTTACCTTTCTAGGTGGAGGAGTAGTTGACCTAGTGTCACGCTTTACAAATCCATGTTCGGGAGATGACAATGGTTTGTTAAAGCCTTTGGTTTCCTCTCTACTTGAAGTAGACACTCTAGTTCTATTTACTACTACTTGACTTGGTTTAGGACTTAAGTTACTTTTCAGAATTGACCCAGTTTTGTCCTCAGCACCACACGGTACCAAGGTACCACTAAATTTAGTGGTGCCGTATGTATCTTTAATGGTGTCGTCACCTTCAGACATGGACTTTTCAGGCATTACAAATTTTACTTGTTTAGTACTACTTGTAGAAGCCTGATTTGGGTCAAATCCTAAACCCGAACGGTCATGTTCACTATATCTAATATTTTCAAGTATATCATTAAGCTTTTTAGTTCCTTCATCAAACCTAATGATTCTTAAAGCATTTTCTTTAAGTTTTTCGTTTTCTACTTGAAGACTAATACATGACCCGCATCCTAAATCTACTTCCTTGTTTTTCTCAAGTCTCTTGACTTGATCATTTAGTTCTAAGATTTGTAGTTCTAGTTCTTTTAATTTTAATTTTAGCTTTGTGTTTCTACCTAAAATCTTAGTACTAACTACGCATAGTTTGTTTGTATTCGTCATGTAATTCATTATCATCTACTGACGAATTATTATCACTATAATAAGAAGAGTCGGATTGTACCTCGTTAGAAGCTTGAGCCATTAAGCACGTTTCATCGTTAGGCTTCTTCTCTTCTTCTTCACCGCTATCACTCCAAGAACCTCCTACGAATGCTCTTTGGTTGTTGGATTTAGGTGGCTTAGGACATTCTCCTATGAAGTGATTAGGGTCTCCGCATCTAAAGCATCTCCTATCACTTGTCCCTTTTCTTTCATCATGATTTCTTTGGGATGACTTCTTCTCATCTCGAGATTGTCTAGGAAATCTACCTTTCCTCCTAAAGAACTTTCTAAAGTTCCTAACGGCTAGTGTGTACTCTTCATCTTCACTATCGGAACTCGAACATTCCTCATCACTAGACTCCTTCTTGGCTTTTAATGCTAGAGATCTAACTCTCTCACTTTTGCCTTTGACAATGTCGGAATCCTTCTTGATGATCATCTCGTGAACTTTCAAGTTTCCTATAAGTTCATCGAGTGACAATGCCGCCAAGTCCTTTGACTCTTCTATGGTGGTGACCTTTGCTCTCCATTTAGGATGTAGAGCTCTAAGAAACTTCCTAACATAGTTCTTACTAGAATAACCTTCATCAAGAGCATTAAGACTAGTGATAATAGTATTAAATCTAGCAAAAGCATTATCTATTGACTCATCCTCCGAAATGGAGAATTGTTCATATTGTTGTACAAGAAGATCTATCTTGTTCTCTTTGACTTGGTTATTACCTTGGTGAGTGACTAACAAAGTTTTCCAAATATCTTTTGCCGTATTACACATGAAAATTCTTTCAAACTCCTTTTTAGGCAAAGCATTATAAATCATCATTTTAGCCTCATTATTTTTGGCTAATTTCCTTTTTAGTTCATCACTTTGTTTATCAAAAGAAACTATTTCATCCTTTTTAGTTTTCGGATTCTTTTGAATAGGTTGAAAGTCACCCTCGATAATAACATGCCAAAGATCAATGTCTTTTGATTTCACTTACGTTTCGAATCTTGTTTTCCAATAAATAAAACAATCGGTTTCGAAAAGTGGTGGTCTTTGCATAGATTGCCCTTCTAGATATTTGTCGGAATCCATTGATCGGTTCAAGCTTTAAAATACAATATACTTTAAAAACTTGACTGACGTGGCTCCTGATACCAATTGTGGGAAACTAGAAGGGGGGTTGAATAGTTTACCGGTTTAAAAACTTCTTTTAAACAATATTGTTTTAAAAGTATGCTATTGGAAACTTTGATTCGAACTCTATGTGTAATCAAACAACACCAATATGAACTACAAACTAAGCTACGTAAAAATAACAAATAAAAGTAAAGAGTAGAGTTCGAAAGATCAAACCGAGACAGAGGATTTATAGTGGTTCGGCTACGAAGCTCTTCTTCGCCCTACTCCACTCCCCGAGTACCACACTCGAGAGTTTCAAACACTATATCAACAACCTCCCTTCAGGCGGAGAAAACCGTACACGTCGCTTATTCTATTTCCGACACTAAGCTAGATGTCGAGTGCTAATCTTAGCTAGCACCAATCTACCAAGGTCCACGTGACCAAACACACAAGCCCAATGGCTTCAAGAGATCACCAAGATCTCAACACGATCACAATGATCAACACTCACTTCACTCTACTCAACTAACACTAACCTAATGACCCTCGATCTTCTTGATCAATCACACAAGCCCAATGGCTTCAAGAGATGTTCACTATCTCTATAGATCACACTTGATCTTCACTCTCACTCACAAAAAGAAAATATACTTGATGTATGCTAAGATACAACAAGGTTGTAACAAGTGTTACAAAAACCTATCAACTACAACTCTAGTGTCTTCTTGATCACTTGAGTTCTTCTCTTGCTAATGAAGAGGAATGACAACACCTTGTATCAACTTGGATACTTGTGTTCTTCTCTTGCTAGTGAAGAGGTATGAAGAGGATCACTTGAAGGATGATTGGATCACTCTTGAAACAATGAAAAACTAATCTAATTGACCCTAAGAAGTGAAAGGTGTGAGAGGGTTTTACTAAGGGATTTTTCTGTGTGTGAAGGGTGCCTAAAACTGTGAAAGAGGTGGGTATTTATAGGCAAAGAAAATCTGAACGTTACAATTCAAAATGGTACGGACGGCTCCACTAAATGACCCACGGCTCCGTTAAATTTAACGGTACCGTGGAGCCGTGGTAGACTAGGACGCTCCAAATTTTGTCTTTTCTGGTGAAAACTTATTTGGGGAAGGTTGGAGCTGATTTTGGGGGGGAAAATAGCTGTTGTGATTTTCAAACATATTTTTCCATTAAAACATTTCTTAATATTTCAAAAATAATTTGTCATGTGTATTTTTGAAAAAATGTTTTGTCCCATTTAAAATGTGAATTTTCAAAACATGAATTCACTTCTTTGATCACTAGTTCAAGTTGTAACTTTGTTCAAGAGTGATTTGCGTAGAAACGGGATCTTCCGATTAAAAGCTTGTTAACATTAATTTTAACGTAACGTGAGTTCACATTTTGTCATCCTCAAAACGTGAAGTAATCGAAAGATATAAATAACGTTTTTAGAACATTATTTGCATCAACAACTGACATTTGGAAAGAATTTTTAAGCCATTCCCTAAATAGACTCTTGGAACTGACAAAAGACTGTTGTGCTTTTGTCAGACTAGCTAGGCATTCCTTTTGTACTTTTAGTCACGGGTTACTCTTTTATACTTGTGTATAAATAGGATAGATGGGAAGAAAAGTGGGTTAATCGATAAAATAATAGTTGTACATAGGCAATAACACATTTAAATAAACATATAGTTTTCAATCAATTGTGTTCTTAAAAAAAAACAGTAGCATATATCTCCCCACGGGGTTTGAAAACGTATAAAAATGTGGGACTATAAACTCACCTTAGTAGCGTAGATTTCATTTAGTGCTTAAATGAGATCAATGAATAGCTCCGAACTCGTGATCTGAATTAGTATGATTCGTTTAGCTTATAATCGGCATTTCAGTTTCGATATTGAAATGATGAGTGTGGAAAATATTCGAGTGAGATAATATCGGGTTTGTTGTTTAAGGTGTTTAGTGGTGGAAAATAACTTGTCAAAGTTATTATTGTTATTGTTACAAAATGATATCGTTCTATACGTATTCGTTAGTTTCAAATATAAAAGTTCTAAAATATAAATATTAGAAACTAATTATAGAAATATTATACTTTCCCATTATAGTTTCACATATTGACAATTTACACCCTCTAACTTTCATAAAATGACAATTTTTACCCCTCAACTTTGGTCTAATGACATTTTATACCTTTCCGTTTTGATTTTAACACAATATACCCTTTAGTTTCAGTTTGAATAGAAATTCAGTCCAAGTTAGAAATATAGTTTGTGCTTTGGCAAAAATTACCCTCAAAGCTTTTTAGCAATAACACTCGAAGTCCTTATTTTCGTAAAATACATTTTAAAGCTTCGAGAACGAAGCAACTTTTTACGACCCATTTATATACGTCTAAACCATATTGTAAATAAGTTATCATGAATTTATTCGACTCTCTAACAGCTTATTTTTGTTCGAACAGATTTTTAGAAAAAGAAGGGTATGTTTGGTTTTGTTCAAATTGGACAGAAGTTCAAAAATAAAAATAGGCGAGGCCTTTCAATGGTTTTACTACGTTCTTGTTTCTAACAAGAGTTTGATTGGTGGTCTTTAAATAGGTTCGAATTTGAGGTTCATAGCTTTGGTAGATTATTCACAAATTATTTTGGAAGTTGGGTGTTGGAGCGACCCAATAAAGGTATAGTTGTACCAGTTTTTAGTCAGCAACGCACAGAAAAAGAAAACTAAATAGCGAATAGATTACATGATCATTTTACATCGTTCTTGTTCCTATAATTAGTTAGCTAGGTCGTTGATATTATAGTAAAGATCCAGCTTTTTAGAAGATCGTTTAGGGTTCGAACCAGATGTTCAAAGTGACACTACTACAAAAAAGGGCATAGAGCCCGGTTGAAAATGGTCATAAAGCCCGGTTTTACGTAGGGGCACAAAGGGGGGGGGGGGGCTCTATTTGAGATGCATATAGAGCCCGGTTTGAAAAACGGGCTCTATTCCCTGTTATAGAGCCCGGTTTTCTATCAAAGAACATGGCTCTATGTGAACAAAAAAAAAAAAAAAAAAAAAAAATCCATCCAGCCATGAAATCAAATTCCTTTAAATAAGAACACTGTATTGATTCACATAAAAGACATTGACTAATATAGTAATATTACAACTGAATTTCTATTGATACACTGGGATTAATATTGCAACTACTCTTTAAACAACACATTTGAAAAAGCTACAAGGTAACTTAATTGACTACTTGAACGAAAATGAAAGTGAATATTACACCATTGCGTTATTGTGAAGTCTTGTTATTATGCATTGCCTTTGAGTAACCAGGCCAAAGGAGATGGGTTTGGTGAAGTTGATGACGTCCCAAATATGTCTTTATAGTTGAGAATCACGCCATATGATGAATATATAACAAGTCTTGACTTTGTCCATCCTTGTACACGCTCTAAACTACAAAAGCAACTGGCAAAACACCACATCGACCACCTGCAGAAACTAAAACAAACATAAATTACCTTCTGCTCTTTGAAGTCACCATCTTTTTTCAAACTAGAAACTAAAACAAACATAATTTACCTTCCTTATCTGTGAAAATTTGTCTGTTTTCCATGTATACTTTCCATATAGCTGATGAGGTTCCAGTCCTGTGAGTCGGTAAAATGGGTATGAAACCAATACACACATCAATTGCCTAGACACCACCCTCCAAATATAATATTAGCTATTGTATGTTACGTGTTGATCTTTCTATCAATACCATGCTTCATGTCAGTTGCACAACAAATGCTTAAAAGGGAATATAAGTGAAGTAACACTTGATAGGTTACTGAATAAGGATAAGGCTATAACAACCATGAGCATAATTGAATTTCATTAAATATAACTTTTATAAAAAACCTTAAGACAGAGAACGGGTGAGTAAGTGGACTTCTAAATATGCGCTTTCAGAATGAAAAATATATGTTTATCGCTACTATAAGTTATAAATGTATAAACTCTAGGAACACTTCCGTTACAAACACTACATTCACTTCATTGGTACCATGCTTTAAGTCAGTTACATAACTCGTCACAAATAGTACATTCACTTCAATGGTACCATTCATTTCATCACACACGAAACAAAACAAATATGTATGCACTTGAAAGTAATACCTTGAGTAACTCGGGCTACAAAAGTTGTGCCATCTCCTACTTCTCTATCTTGAAGCTCAGCCAACTCTACAAGAACCTATATGACCACAAGTTACAATAGAACCAACATACTAAGACAACAAGCAAGAATCAAAGAAATAGAGCATAACAGAAGGACACTAGGTACAAATTTCCATGGATCACCTTGGCAACTGGATGCTCAACGTCTAACATCTTGAGAATTGTAGTACCATCATTTGTAGATAGTACCTATTCATTATCAAACTACAAACCAAACAAAAATAAAACTCTCACTTATACCCATTTAAAGTCTTAAACTTGTCAATTTTAGTTCAAGATGCAAGATGTAGACACAAGGGTATTACAACTAAAATTGAAAATTAAAACCTTAACTTTAAAAAAAAATGCAAACTTGAACCAAATAACATTAATTTCACAAATAATTGCTAGTGTGAGGTCATAAAACTATATAAGAACCAATTATACAAATTGTTGTAAACGTGTACTCACCATGGATCCAGATGCTTTAAGGAAGTAGTTTAAACCTGAACTAAAAAAAACTTAAGTTACATTCATATCAAATCCCAAGAAAGAACCCTAGTTTGAGGTTTAATTAACATATGGAATTAGCCCCAAGAACTTCGAGTTGATAATAAAACTAATGTTTGATGATGGTTACATACCTGATTAGTGCTCGACTTTGAAAATTTCGTGAAGAAGATGGATGAGTCAAAACACCAGATCTATTTTGGAGGAATTAGTGTTTGAGGCTGCAAGTGAAAAAAACTAGGGTTAGTGAGAAAAAAAAGGTAAATAGATACTGGGGAGGGAAATAAGGCGCCCAAAAAATCAAGTTTTTTTGTTTCATTTTAATGAACCGCGTAACTTTACCTATAGTATTTTCAGGAATAGAGCCCGGTTTTATCGAACAAAACATGGCTTTAATGGTTTTTAACATAAAGCCCGGTTTTGTAAAAGAAAACATGGCTCTATACGAGGAATAGAGCCCGGTTTTGTTCAAGAAAACATGGCTTTAATGTTTTTCAACATAAAGCCCGGTTTTGTACAAGAAAACATGGCTCTATATCCTTTTTAGGAACACGGAATTCCTTTAGAGCCCGTTTTTCACTAAAACGGGGCTCTATTATGGGGGCTCTATGCCAATTTTTGTAGTAGTGTGAGGTCGTGGGACTGCTGTTTCTTTGGTAAAACATAAAAAGAAAGAAACTGTTTTGAGTTTTAATTTCTAAGTTAATATTCAATCCTCTCTAGTGTGTAAACAAGGTTTTTAGTTCGTCTATGATTTTTAGAGTGTGTATGGAATGTAAAAGAAAATGCACGTGAAAGCAAATATGTTCGAAGACTCACAAGTAGATTCGAATGAGAAAGAGGGTGGACACGAGATGAAGTAATCTAGGACACAACCTATGATCTTTGAACTCTCTCTTGGCAGCAACCTTGATCACGAACGAAGTCCTAAAGGCTTGAAGAACTAGCGTACAACACTTGTTTGGCCCTTGTTTGCCCTCCTTCTTCGACAGAAACAGAAGAAGAAAAGTAATATGTTGTTGTTTGAGTGAGTGTTTAAGTGTGATTTTGGAGTGTTTAAGTGTGATTTTGCATGGGCTGTGAATATGTTGTCGAATGAAAGGAGGAGACAAGTATGGGGTTTGCTTGCTTGATCTTTGAACTGAATGTATGGGAGTCAAAGCATGGTGGTGTTGATCAAGAAAGGTGGTCAAGAACACGCACTTGGGTTTTTGAATGGCCAATGGGTTAGTGAGAATGAAATGGGCCTTGCATGGTTGTAATAAAAAGGGTGTGCTTGTGTTTCTAGGCCGAATGGGGGAGGAGGAATCTCATGGGACTTGCATGGTATTCGAATGGGATGCTCAACACACAAAAGAATTATGGTTTAGTCCTGGTTGGTTTGTGAGTAGAGCATAGAAATATATATATACGCATGCTTTTCCTTTTTGGAGTTGGTCGAATGAAATGGAGAGACAAGGAGTGGCATGCTTGTATAGAATCTTGTGTCTTCTTTGTTGATTACAAGGTGGTCAAAAGGAAATATAGTTTTCGGTTTGTGTTTACCGAATGGAATGAAAGAAAAATAATAGTTCTCGGTTTGTTGCTTGTGTTTGTGTATGGTTTTGATTTATATTAAAAAAAGAAGGCAAGAGTGCATGATTGAATAGAATAAGTAAAAGAGAAAGTGAGTTCTGATTATAATATGGAGTGTGTTTGCTTTTGTGTTGTTTTGCATTTGTGTCGAGTCATTATAAGAAGAGACAAAAGAAAAGAAAGAAAAATGTAAAGTCATTTGTAGTGTACTAGCAAAGAACAAAGAAATAAAAAAAAAATGAAATGTTTGTATGTGTTTGTTTGTGTTATGTATACATGTTTGTGTCGAGTGGATTTGGATGAAAGGAATAAGATTAAAAATATTGTGTCATTTGGGTTGAATAGAAATGAAGTGGAGAACGAGAGAAAATATATTTGTAAAGTTGTTATTAGTTTTGAGACAAAACAAATAATTGAAAACGTATCGTAAATTATACACATGTATAATTATAGCTTGAGTTAGATTTATCTCGGAGTTCGTTGTTAGTTGTCGATACACGAGTGAGAGCTATTCGAGTCACGTCTCATTATTTGATCAAAGAGTGACTGGTGTTGTGTTGTTTGGTAGTTTGAAATTTAAAAAAAAAATAAAAAAAAATAAAAATAAAAAATAAATAAATAAATTAACCCGTAAAATAGGCTAATCAACTTAAAATTAGAATTTGTTGATGATTTAACATTAATAAGTGACATGGGAAATTACGAGGTATTACACATGGTATGAAACTATCTCAGCCTTTCTAATCCAAAACAAATTTGTCAGAGGCAAGATAGACAACACATTGTTTATCTACAAGATAACTGATGGTGTCATACTAGTACAAGTCTATGTTGATGACATCATCTTTGGCTCAACAAGTTACAAACTTTGCAAACAGTTTGAGAAACTAATGGCAAAGAAATTTGAAATGAGTATGATGGGAGAAATGACTTACTTCCTTGGTCTATAAATCAAGCAGACTCATAAAGGAACCTCCATCAGTCAGGAGAAGTATGTCAGAAGCTTACTGAAAAAGTATGACCTCAGTGACTGTGCCTTAGTCAAAACTCCTATGGTTCCACCAAAAAACCTTGGTCCTGACCTTAATGGTAAATTAGTCAATCAAACTCTATTTAGAGGAATGATTGGGTCACTGATGTATCTACCTACATCAAGGCCTGACATTCAATTCTCAGTATGTTTGTGTGCCAGATATCAATCTGACCCAAGAGAATCTCATCTCACTGCTGTCAAAAGGATCCTCAGGTACCTGAAAGGTACTCTAAGCCTTGGATTATATTATCCTAAGTGTTGAGGCTTTGATCTCAATGGATACTCAGACTCTCACTATGCTGGATGCAACATGGACAGAAAAAGCACCTCAGGCTCGTGCCAATTTCTTGGTGGAAAATTAGTCTGTTGGAGTGCTAAGAAGCAACAATCAGTTGCCATGTCCTCAGCTGAAGCTAATATGTTGCAGCAGCCAATTGTTGTGCAAATGTACTGTGGATGAAAAGTCAACTCAGTGACTATGGCATCCAGTATAAGATGGTACCCATCTTTTGTGATAACACAAGTGCAATTGCAATATCAAACAACCCTGTTCTCCATCAGAGAACAAAACACATTGATATCAGATATTATTTCATCAGGGACCATGTCATGAATGGTGACATTGAATTGCAGTTCATTCCCACTGAATATCATCTAGCTGATATCTTCACCAAACCCTTGGATGAACCAACTTTCACAAGACTGAAAGTTGAACTGGGAATGTTGGATATTGAGAATCAGTCCACTAATTAAATCCATCCAACTTAAGTGTAAAGTATGAAAACCTCATGTCCCTGACTCAATGTGTTCCTCAGTGAAATAGATCACTGAATCACCTTCCCTGAACCCCTCAGTGAATGAAAAGTCATTCAGGGCCCACAAGATGACATTCAATGCTAACTTCATTGCTCTAAGTATTTAGTTAGTAAATGTCCTAGGTTGGTAACTGAATTCTTATTTAATATAGGAATATTTGTTCTTTTACCCTTCTGGCAAGCACATCTTGGGCCCCCATCTTATTTAATATAGGAATATTTTCGTGTAGCATAACAATAAGCTCAGATGACCTTACTATACATAGTCAATATCGAATTCAAATGTAGCCAAAATCAATTCCAACCATTCCAATAAGCTCAGACGGCCTGACTACACTCTTAAGAGGTTACAAACAAGAAACTCGGATTCAAACGGTGCCAATTGGGTCTAACCCGGCCCGATGCAACAACGGCCAGACGGTGACAAACAGGAATTCTATATAATGGAGGAGTATAGCGGTGCCAGAAGCATTACGGTTCATGCGGTGTTGTGATGCCAGTGTGTTGTGTGTGGAAATAATATTCTATGTCTGTGTACACATGCAACCATTCCCAAAATCAAAACCAACCCGAACATAATTCCATTATAACTACTCCAAGTATTGCAAAATTCACCTCTGAGTCGGACATAGGTGATCAGGCTATGTCCCACTGTCCCTGGTTGAATATAGGTGATCAGTCTATATTCACCCGAGGTTCAATGAATTTTGAAATACTCAGCCTAGTTACACTAGTAGTATGTCTGTTACATCCAAAATCATTCCCAAAATCATGACAAATGTGCAAACTCGACATTCAATAGTGAGATTACGCCATAAAATAGCATAACTTAGTGACAGGTACGATGCGTGCATAAGCATATGGAAATGCTTATAGTGAACAGCTAAAAATAGACGAATATAAAATATCCAATAGTTAGGCATGCATTTCAACAAATATAAAATCAAACATCTCATCAAACAACTCGTCAAGTATATCAAGAACATCTCATCTAATATATCATCAATAATATCATACGCGAGGCATCAGCTTGGCAGGCAGGCACGTGGCGATCATAGGGTTAAGTTTTCGTAAAAGTAGTTATAGTATAGGTTTTAAAAATACCCAGTTCTCTATAGCCAGGCTCTGATACCAATCTGTAACACCCCTAAAATCGGGTTACATCTCACTGGGGTGCTACTCAATTGGGATCACAACACAAGGTAAAAAGAACGGTTTTACCTTAACCGTTTAAAAGAAAGTTTCATTATCAAAACAATAAGTTTACATCGTTCAAAATATAGTGCGGAATATAGGCCCATAATAAATAAAGAGGTCCCAAATAGAAATATCAGAGTTGTCTATGAACATGCCCCTTGCCAAGCGCCTCCAGAGATAAGCCATCGCCTTAAACCTGAAAATACATGCTAAAAAGGGTCAGCTTACACTGGTGAGTTCACAGGTTTTAGTTTAAAAGAGTATAGTTGAACCAAAAGGTTTTCGAGTTCAAATCATCGATCACAAACAAGTCAAGTCCAACGTAGGCACATACTACCTAAATCAGCATTCAAAAACTTATTCCACATATAACATCACGATCAAAACATCTCAAACCATGAACAATGATACAGATACTACAGTAATATAATGATGCGCTAACTGAACCTCAGACTACAAACACGCATAAATGATTCACACATAGACTGGGTGCCATATTCACAAAATGATATACTGGGTGCTACATTCCCAAAATGATATACTGGGTGCTATATTCCCAAAATGATATACTGGGTGCTATATTCCCAAAATGTATACTATCAATGCATCACTAAACAGTTTCACACGTTCAAGTCAAGTCACACAATTTAAGTTCACACAATAAAGCACATATTGCAACTGAAGCACATATATTGACCAAAATCATAAAACTAGTAGATAACATCATTTAAGCATTCAAAAGCATTGAGTTTAGTGAAACACAACGAGCATGTATTCTCCCCCAAAATAGTTTAAAAATCAGTAAAAGTAGTGGTCATGAACTCACCTTAGCCATAACAATGCAAAGATCACAACTGATACGACTGGCATCGAGAAGCAAAACACGACCGTCTCAAGACATGCGGCACGACGGTACACAACAGTATACGGAAGATAGGCACAACGGTCACGGAAACTACTCGCAACCTAATATATACGCATGTCTTAGCTTCTAAAAATAATGATACATTTGTTTCTATATGCCATGTAAGTTGTAACCTCAATTATGCTTGGTACATAATGTTTAAATAATTTTCATGGTTGAATTTTGCTTTTAAAATGATTTACAAGTACAGAATATATTTCTTACCAAATTTCAAGTTTTAACTCTATTTGTGTCTTTAAGTCCAAAATGAGTCACAAGGGTCCAAATTAAGTCCAAGAGTCCAATTTAGTCAAAGGGGTCAATTCTTAGTCAAAAGGTTTAGATTATGACAAAAGTTTCAAAATATATTAGATGGTTCAAATTAAAACTTAAAGGTCTAATTTCATAAGTTATTAACCTTTTGATTACTTTTATTTCAAAATCTGATGGAGTTTTTATGACTAGCTCATGTTTAAAAATTCATATCTCCCAAACTGTAAGTCGAAAAATCATGTTCTTTACATCCCTAGTTTCCTCTATTTCCCTACTTTAATGTAAAAATAAGCTTACTAAAAAATATCCTGGTATAAACAGTTTTTACAATTTTTCTTTGCAAGTTAGTCCTAAGGGTCAAAGTAACTCAGTTTTATGTCTCACCAAAACGGTCATATCTTGAGATCTACAAGTCCTACGAAGATAAAATAAATTGG
This sequence comes from Artemisia tridentata subsp. tridentata, assembly GCA_021014915.2. Lineage (NCBI taxonomy): Eukaryota > Viridiplantae > Streptophyta > Magnoliopsida > Asterales > Asteraceae > Artemisia > Artemisia tridentata. The sequence continues at coordinate 208,471,015 of CP139508.1, read as the reverse complement.
AGATGATAGATCTACTTGTCTAATACAGTCCACATAATTAGTTTTCAAAAAGTTATGGATTAAAACTCAACTTATGCCCTAAATACCAACAGTATACAATTCTGAAAAAAAAAATCATATCTCAATCATCGGGTATCGTCACGGGAATCACCACCCGAGGAAATGACCACAAGACATAGATATATAACTATATATTTTTTTTCTTAGATCCAAAGTCTACTGATTGTTCCAGATAATTCAATCTTTACCACTGAATCAGAAATCTGTTTTGCATGTTAGTCTTTTTAGGCTTTTCTTGTGTTTTAAAGTGTGTACCAAGTATAATCAAGCATAAACAACTTATAATACATAGAATGACATAAATATCAGTAGTGAAATGAATGAAAATAATGAGGGATGATTCCTTACAAAAGTTCAAGAACAAGGATGAGCAAGAAAATCAAGGAAAACAAGAACAAGCTAGCACCACAAGGCCCTCATTCTTGCATTAACTTTAATAGGATTAACACAATATTTTTGTATTTGTGCTCTTGAAACCCACGACCAAAGATGATAAGATGAGCAGATTTTTGAGCTTTTGCATGAGATATGAGATAGTTTGGTGACTTGTTGGGACATAGGTAACTTATGGAAGGAATAAGGGACACTTGTCCTCACTTTTTGACAAGTGTTGGGGTGTGTGGTGAAGACTATGGGTGGCACAAATAAGTGCAAGGGGATTGTATGCATATTCTTATTATTAGTTACAGTATAGAGTGTATTGTATAGTGTAGGTTGCTCCTGGTACTCAAACGTAGGTTCTTTAAGACACATTATGCAATATCGGGTAACGTAATATTGTAAAACTTCTAAATATATAAAAACTTGTTATCATGACCTATTTTATTATTTTAGATGAGTGGTGAGTTCATCGGAGGGTATAAATATAATTAAAACCTAAAAACGAAGGTTTAGAACGCGTAAGATGTAAAAGGTGCAAGGTTTACGTAAAAATGGAAAAAGTGAACAGTGACTTTTAAAATAGAATTGTAAGGAATCAAAGTGTATAAAATGTGTAGACTGAACATTGTCTGGTGTTGGTTGAATTAATTGTACGTTAAACACGAATTGTTACTAAAATTCGACGAAATCGTGAAATGAAACAGAAAATGAGAAATATAGAAATTTCTGAATAATAGGAGACTGTAGTGAAATATTAAACCACTAATAACATGAAAACAAATAGGAATCCCAAGCATGGTTCATGAATAAATAAAAATGCAAATGATTGCTAAACCGGGTACTTATTTATGCATAGCTTGCAAGAATGTTGAATCTAACACACCTGCTAGATCGTTGAGCCTTAGAGGATCGGTAGGATGCCTATGTAATCACAAGCACACTACAAGAGAATCTCTGAATATGAATTAGAAAAGAAAAGAACTAAGACTATGATCCTCTATGGATCGTATAATGAACTAAAAGATATTATTATTGAAGATTGTAAAGTCGTGAAGGGATACAAAGCTCATAGACGGGTGTTCCTTTTATACTAACAAGAAACCCTAACCCTAACCCGTTCTACAAGAAAACGTGTGAAGAGATAACTATCAATCTCTTCTAAAAATAAATGTAACAAACATTCTAAACATACGGGATAGCTAACAATAATACCCGCAGTAACAACTACTATCAGCAGAAACAAGATATAACTATCAACAGCAATGAGCTTCAGCAGGAACCACAACTATCGGTAGGAACCAGCTTTACACTATCGGCAGCACAACAAGAAATATCTTATTTCCTGAATTCCTAACAAAGAATAATTGCCAAAATGATGATATTTTTATAAAAATATCTCATTTAACTTAAAATGACCTAAATTGATGATGATGATAATGATGGCACATGAATATGCAGCTAAACCATATTAGTTACGCGCATTTGAATACCCATAAAGCTAGTTTATGTAATGACGAATGATAACCATGAATAGTGATTTCCCTCCGGGGATGAATAGTGTTTCGTGAATAGTAAATTTTCAAAGTCGTAAATTGGGGTTTAAAAATAAATGTTGACGTGGAAAATCATGGGTTGTTACAACTTGTGAAGAAAACTAACAAGAAACCAAGGACAAGATCACTAAACCTAAAGTTTCAACCAAAGCCCTAGCTTCCAATACTTTAACCCTAGCTTCCAAATCTTTTAACCACTTGATTATAACTTTAGAGAGCCCTTGTAATATCCTTCTTAACTCATCCCTAGCACCCTTGTGTAGTTTCCAAATCAATCATGGAATGATGATGAGATTATGGTGTTGTTTATGGTGATTTATGGTATAAATGGAACTAGGAATTAACAAGGAACTTAAGTGTTTAACTTGTGATGGATTACAAGATGAAAATCAAGATCAAATGGGGTGCTTTAGGGTGTGTTTGGTCGTTGCTATAGAGAGAAAAATGAAGAGATGAGTTCTTATGAGTTATCAAGTCTTAGATGAAGTCTTATAGGATATATGACTAGTTATAAGAGATATTATGCAAGACTTAGTTAGTAAGTCTTTAGAAAATATCTAGAGATAACTTAGATTAGGTGTTTATAGAAAATATCTAAGAGATATGAATTAACAATATATAGTGTGTTTAGACGTGGGATAAGAAAGAAGGAAAAGAGAAGTAAGGTTGGAATTGAGTTGCTAGTAAGATATTTAGTCAGACTTTAGTAAGACTTAAGTGTTAAGAAATGAATATGTGTCCAAGTTACTCATCACCATGACTTTTGAGTCTTGGTGATTCATAACAATGCCGACCAACATAAATGGGAGGTGATAATTGTATAGGTTTTGTAATTGTATAGGTTTTGTGATATAACTAAGTTACAGAGTGTCGTTTGGTCCCGGTAATTACTAACTTATCAATATACAATATATTAGCATATTAAATGAGTGATAAGTTTTATCAAGGTGCTTAATTGTCGTAAAAACCAAAAACCGTAGTCTTAAAACACGTAAAACGCGTAAGACGCAAACCGGAAAATGTAAAAATCCAAAACTAGTGAAAATGTCGTAATATATGACAAACACTTATTTCACTTATTTAGGCTGTTGTATGAACATATCGGGATGTTTAAACGGCGTTTAGACCTAAACGTAAATTGTTGAGTTTATAACAACTAATGGATCGTTTTGAGCATCTAGGGTTCAGCAATAACAATGAATAAACATGCAGCGGAAAAAAAAAACAAAACAAATCAAAGTTATTGACATAAAGTTTCTCTTTAACAGTCCATGCCTCAAATATTATTTGATCAAAATAATACGGTTACACTAATCTTGTAACATGAATCAAGTGATTCTTGAGGCGACTTACAACTAATCCTAGGCGTTTACAACTCACGCCCTAGAATACATACACACACCTTTAGAAGACATTGTGGAAGACTTAATAAAAACTAATTCCCTTGATCTCTTTATATAGAGAGATATTAGGGTTACAAAGGATATACACTAAAATTATAAAAGATATCGTAGAATCTTTTCTTTCATTTAAGTTTCATCCTTTGTCAATTTAAGCCCCTTTTGTTTCATTGTTAGTCGTTTTGTCTCATCAAATTAATAAACCCAACAATCTTCCCCTATTTGATGATGACAAAACAAACACGGTCTTGTACGAACTTCCCTAGACGAAGTAGAAAAGTTGAGATAATTAAATCTCACCATGAATGAAACAATCTTGTCTTCCCCTTAATTCATGCCATGCCACTCTTAAATCTCTTCCCCTTTTTGTTATCAACAAATAGGGAATGAATAAATAGTAGAAACTTCCCCTTGAGAGATGCATGTACATTAAATGATTCGTCAAATCTGTAGGTTTTATATATTGTTGAAGAAAAATAATCATTACCAATTTGATGTCGAAGTAGAAGAAACCAACCCTGTGTCTTATGCCTTGTACTAAAAGACTTCGAACGTATACTCCTCAAGTATAGGGAGACCGCAATCTCTTGACAATAATCACTGAGTACAATAACGTAACTCCTTCAACTGTTTTGTCAATTCGTAGTCACCTGAATGAACAAACAAGTTACCTTTAAAGTGTAACACCCACCTTAAGATATAATAAGACACAAACTTGAAAAATTCCACTGCACCATCAAATAAGCAATAAATAATCCTCCTCGCCAATAAGAAAATTAATTCGAGCCTCTAAAACTTTAACGAACAATAATCAAATCTCTTGTGTGTGTGAACTTCCCATGTGTGTGTGTAATCCTCCAATCAATCATATGTACTTCCCCTCACTGCTTGGAAATTATGCAACTATATCGAACCAAACACTACTAGCAGCAGAATTAAAATCCTTTAGCTGTAGAATCAATACGTAGCAACAGAATGAATATGTCGAGCAGCAGTATCATATAACTAGCAGTAGAAAAAATTGCGTGGCTGTAGAATAAATTCACATCGAGCAGCAGAATGATACAACTAGCAACACAACCAAAATACCAAGCAGCACTATAAATATAAGCGTAGCAGTAGTAGAAACATAGAATCGGACTGACCCTACAGACCCATGTAGCAATCTTCAATCAGATCCACCAAATATTTAATCAAAGTGATTAAATAAATCACTTAATATACCGATCCATGATGCTGCTGATCTACGAGGTAAGGGTTGTGTTATAAGAACCCTCTCTACACATGGGGTCCGCCTATTTTTGATGGAATGTAAAATCCGACAAAGCAGACAGTACAAGCGGCGGCAGCTGTGAAGTCAACACACCCTCCCTACCAGGGAGGGTCATTATAACCCAACCCACGAGGTAAATACCAATCATATGTAGACATAAAAGCACTATATGACAAACTGACACCCACTCAGTACAAGGACAATAAAATAATCTATAACTCCACTTGCTAAGCGACAAACTAAATTCATAATTCACCTCATTCAACGAACAAATAAAATAAATGGCAACTAGCACGAGGTTAAATTAATGAATAGATCATCATGATACAGTGTCCCATTCTTAATTAATAACGAGCATGGCTGCCCGCGCGTTGCGGCGGGGTGTTTTTCTAAAGAAGTACTGTAACTTGCAGTTAATAAATGTTGGAAACTGGAAACGCTAGCAGGTAGACATACATTACATATACAGCTACATTTATAGCACTATATAATAAGTACATAGACATTGTATAGTCAAAAAGGCCATCATATATATATACTATTTTGGAAACCATAAGATACAAATTCCATACTGTATATATCTCAATTCTCAATAATGTATTCTTACACGATTGCATTTGGTTTCTAGCCAGATTTAATTATCAGAATTTTGATGTATTTTTTGATATCCCAACACTCTTACCTTCCACAGTTATATTTATCCTATAAATTTTGGCTGTTATGGCACGAATCATGTACGTGGAGTCTATATACTTGACTGCAAGCAATGCGCCTTTATGATCCGTATCACACCAATCTTCAATTCAGATTTCAACCACACCCCTGACATCTGCATCAAAAATACTAATGCAATTCAAAAGTGTGCCCCTAGATAAATCGAGATTCACGTGATCCAATTGTCATAGTCAAATGCATTGAACTTTCAAAGTATAATTTTACTAACAACATAACAAAATTAAGTAACCTGTTTGTGCCGCCTCTTGAGCCACCTTCACCCATGATCGAGCATATGCTGTTACTTTACCAGTCATATCCCGCAACTGTATGCAATGACAATCACTTACACTGGTGTACAGTACCACTATCAGGTAACAAAATGGGTTGCGTAAACATTCCAACTGTGTATGGGTTGGAACGGGTCAATTCTGGTAATGGGCCTGGTTGGGTAAGGACTGAATATACTGATATTAGCACAAATTCACAATTGATTTGACCAAATATGATCTAATGTTGTAAGAAAATACTTGAGGATCATTTTGACTCATGCATTTGAATATCAGGTTAAATTTTGTAAAATTGATGGTTGAGAAGGCATTAAAGGTTGACAACACAGAAAAAAAAAGTGACAGCAGCGACCAATCTAAATATCATTCCATTTTCCATAAAGGAGACGAAACCAAAGTTTCACGTGTCTCTAACTGATCGTGGGGACTGATTATGTACTTCAATTCTTAATAACCAAAGATAATATAAAAGGAAGTACCTGTAACGCTATGCTATAACCTCCAACTTTGTCTTGCTCAAAATAAAGTAGCTGCAATGTAACAGTCAATTAACGTTCTAATAAACAGTATGATATAAATATCAAGACAGTATAATACCCTGAAAGTATAACGTACCTTAAATCTGTTTTTTGTGGCTGAAGTAACTCTGACAACAATCCCTGATTGAGCTTCTTCATCTCTTATCCAAACACCAAAAAAAATGAGCACATTGTTTCTGTACCTGCAAAATCAATTTCCATGTCCATGCCTGTTAACGCAACTTACCAATATTAAAAAAGTAAATTGAAATGGGTCAATTGATGATATACTTAAGTAGAATATATTTTACCAGAAACCTAAAAAAACTGGACTCGCATAACGACTTATGATATCAACATACATTTTGACAATATAATGAAATCCAAATACTATCGCTGCTCTGCGTCTCTAACTGATCGAAAGGGAACACAATATATGGAGGTAATTTTAGAGTAAACTTTTTTACCTTGTGAAGAGTCTGCTCATTCTTTCTTCTGTCAGCCCAAGAAGAATAATGACATAAGTGACCAATATTATGAATATTGTTAGTTCCCGGTTGACCTAATGGCTTATTCCATTAGTAATTACTCATTGACCTGTAGTTAACCACCTAGATGCAGAAAACCAAATCGTTTATTTAGAAATTTAAGATTTTAACACAACACTAATATTTAAAGTAACTATAATTGATGTATGTACCCTGAAAGTCTGAAGCCATTTAATTTGGACCAAGACAGTTTACCTTTTGGAAGGTGCTGAAGGAAACAAGGATCGATCCCCCGATCCAGACACTGTATTTTCTCTCTAGGGGTGCAATTAACAGTCACTCTCATTTTGCCATTAGCTTTTGCACTAATCTCCATGGTCAATCGGTCTGATATACCCAGGAACATGGCTGAACCTCCACTAAGCATAATATCTATTTACGTGACTGCATCACCAAGCAACTTTACAGTGTTAACATTTGCAATTATTAAAATTTTATACTGGTAGAAACTGGTAGAATAAGGTAGAATAACGCAATTACCTTTTGGATCTGCTTCACTGGTACAATACCCCAAAATTCAGCCATGTGCAAAATTACAGCACCATATTCTGAACCCAATATTGAGCCACCTGAAAATTTGCACAAAATCAAGCCATATTTTGCAAGTTGCTTCTAACATTAAAATGACACAAATTGGTACACAAACCTGCCTTGACATTTTTTAGCAAATAATTAAAATTTTATACTAACCAAACACTTTTTACACAATAAGCAATTCCAAAGAACATTTTCAGAAACTTATGTCAAGAAAACTATAAATACTTATTTGTACGCATAAGCAGATTTGCATAAGCAGAAAAAATTACCAAGCCCAAACACTAACTTATTGGTAACCAAAATGTAGAAAAAATTAGTAATACCTTGCATCTTTGCTTATACATACAAAAATGTGCACCCATTGTCGATTTGCAGGTGAGACTAAATGCGCCACCAATGCATAACTCCTGTCTTGTCCATTTTCATCAAAAGCTCATAATTAACCCATTAGTAAAAACAAAACATACACATATTCTCAACTCATTCAACTTACCAATCAGGCAATGGACTAAAAACATGACTTGGCTTACCCGCAACCAAAGAAAATACATTCTAATTTGCATATTCATACAAAAAACCCAACAACGAAGAGAAATTGGAGATTACTTTCGGTTACATAGTGACTTGAACAGCATCAGTGACTCCTCGTTTAAGATCAATTTCAACAAAAGGAAACGTAGGTGTTGACAATAGCCACAACCATTGACTATTTGTTTTTAAATATATCAGTGACTTGTGAAATATATTTAAAAATCTATCAGTGGCTGTCATATGTTTTAAACCATTATATGATTATCTGATATAGCTTCAATATGAAATATATTACCGGCTGCATTTGCACAATACATTCAAAATACAACAATTCATTAATATTAAATAATTTATTTTATTTCTATAAAAAATAATAGTTCATTAAATAAATAAATTAACTGAATATATAAATTAAATTTAATTAATTAAATCAGAAAAAAATGTAGTTAATTAAATCAGATAAGATACCTGTGGACTGTCGTTGTGTCGCCGGAGGAGGAGTCACCGGAGGTGGAGTTGCCGGATCGGATCCCTCTTCTGCAAGAGGTAAAAGTTATGGGGAAAAAGAAATTAAAAGTTAACAAACATACATATTATCATATAGTATTTATGGGTGTTTGTAGGTTTTGGATTTGTAGAAGAGCGGATTTGTTGATGTTGGTGTCTGTGTTTGTTATAACTTGATGGCAGCTAATGAGAAAGAGGAGAAACATCCAGAATTTGTATTTGCTAATGAGAAAGAGGCGAAAGATCCAGAATTTTAGCTACATAGATCCATCGGGGTTTTTTTCGGTCTCGGACCGGTGTCGGATCATGAGATGAGAGAGGAAGGCAGAGTAAATGTGAGTGAGACCCAAGGTGTTTGGGTCGGATACGGGTGAAAAAAAAAAGTGGTTGCCTATAGGTCTATGGTGAACAGTACACGGGTTTTATACTATACTTATAATACGACAAACCAAAACATAACTGTATTTGATATATACCTTTGCTGCCAATAAAGTGAGTCAATTTATAGCAGCCTAAAAATAACGATACCTTTAATATTCAAAACTGCTTTCTGTCGACAATGAACTTTGTGAATCCCTAGGTAACGAGCTCCCCAATCTCTAATACCACATGTTGAGTTTAAAACAACTCATGGATCATTTTGAGCATATAGGGTTCAACAATAACAATGAATAATCATGCAGCGGAATAAAAACAAATCAAAGTTATTGACACAAAGTTTCTCTTTAACACTCCACGCCTCAAATATTATTTGATCAGAATAATACGGTTACACTAATCTTGTAACAAGAATCAAGTTATTCTTGAGGCGACTAACAACTATTCCTAGGAATTTACATCTCACGCCCTAGAATACATATACACACCTTTAGACTACATTGTGGAAGACTTAATAAAAACTGATTCCCTTGATCTCTTTATATAGAGAGATATTAGGGTTACAACGGATATACACTAAAATTATAAAAGATATCGTAGAATATTTTCTTTCATTGAAGTTTCATCCTTTGTCACTTTAAGCCCCTTTTGTTTCATTTTTAGTCGTTTTGTCTCATCAAATTAATAAACCCAACATAAATCTCAGACACGATTTTGTGAAACTTGCAAAAATGACTCGACGAGTGTCAAACTCTCGGGTTATCATGAAAATAGGTTAACTTACGAGAATGTGAAATAAAAATTTCAGGAGTGAAAAGTAAAAGTGAAGAGTAACCCAAAAATGCGAAATGTTACATCTTTTGATTAACTTTTAAACATTTTTGGATTTCCTCTAGAGAGATGTCATTAGGAACAAATATGTAATTTTTTAATGTATCACGTCTCATGTAATCAGCATTATACAAACTTGGTGTTTGACGTTTAACCATATCAAGATAAGACGGTTTAGTATAACCAAGACCCTGTTTTAGATCCATAACTGAATCTGGTTTGGGAAGTAACATGTATATAGTCTAAGAAGTCTGATTGGTGGTGCGAAGTTTAGTTTCAGCTTTAGTTAATGATTGAATACAATTAGCTTTTTCTTCTTTAAGTTTAGAAACTTCTTCTTCAAAATTCTTTTTGATGTTTTCAAAATTTGAAATATTCCTTTTGAAAAGAAAATTCTCATTTTGTAAATCTAGAATTTGACATTTAAGCACTAGTGGTCTTTCAGACTGCTCTTCATATAACATGTCCTTGATATTTCTTTTCTAAAGAAGCACTTTTATCTTGTTCTAGTTTTATCAAGTGAGTATAATTTTGAACTTGAGATTGAATAGTGGCATAGTTTTGAAGCATATCGACATGATATTGACTTATTGATGCATGATTGCAATCGGGACTATTTGTAGATAACTGAGGAGTAGCACTTGTAGATGTTAAACTGCGTATGTTAACTTCAGTTGGCTTACTAATGGTACGAATGTGACCATGTATGAATTCATCAAGATCATCATTATCACAAGCATCTGATGTGTGTACCTTGTTGACAAGAGTGTCATCTTCTTCAGCATCAGTGTCATAGCTTGGAGTTTCAAAAACATCCACCTTCTCCAAAGAATCCATGTATACCATGTTTGTTTCCAGTATCTTACCTTCGTCATTCGTGTCTACCATGAAATCATTATCATCAGCACTAAGCAGTTTACCCTTTTCTTCCATGTCAGCTAACAACATTTTCTGTCTGTAGTAAGCTCTGTTACGCACTTTCCCATTTGGACAATTCCTTGCAAAGTGACCTTGTTGACCACAGCCAAAGCATTTTAGTTCTTGATTGTCTTGACCAGCATCATTCTTGTCATCTTCTGAGTACCTTGCCTTATAACTTCACCTCTTGGTGGGATATCTTGTCTCTTGTTCATTGCAGTAGGTGCAGAAGTTGTTCGAAGATTGTTGTTGGTTGGACGTTTGTTGAGTTCAACATTTGCTTGGTCTTGAGAAGAATCAATTGCACCATCAATGTGTGAGTAGTGTGTGTCATTGTTTGAGTTGAAGGAAGGTTGATTTTGGTGGTATGAGGAGACCAAAGCAAGTGGATCAATAACTGGTGGTTGTGTAGAAAGTTGAGCTGAGAGTTCTTTTTCTTTCTCTTTTCTTTTCTGTTCAAGGATGTCATTGACTTCAACCTGATTGTGTTTCAGAAGATCAAACAAATTTTTGACGTCTTTCAGAGTTAGGTCTTGATTCTATCTGATAGCAATGGTGAAACGTCTCTATTCAGGTTGTAGGTTTGTGAGAAACATAGTGTTGTGTTCAATGTTCGATCTTTTGAGGTTATGACGATTCATTTCATTGATAAGCTTGTTGAACCGAATGTATGCATCTGAGAGGATCAAAACACCATTAGAATGTGTTAAGGATACTTTGAGTTAATATTACCAAGTATGCGGAATCTACTTGATAACACTTAAAAGGTTGGTTGATGTAACAGTAACACAATGTTTGTATGAATGACGAACACCGAATGTAACTTCAAACGATTCAATATTATTAGCAAATAATATGAGTGATCTCCAATATCACTAGGGTTACAAGACCTTGAATCTTAACAAAAACGTATTGATCTATATCTAAACATCTAACCTAAGATCTCCTTTTATAGACACAAGGACTCCTTTACAAGATAAGTATCTACCCGTATAATTCTAACTAATTGTGTTCGATATACATACAATCTATTCCATTATTATCCCCTACACGTCTTCTAAAGCAGTATCATGCAGCAGTACCTTCATCCATAATAGCAGAACTAACTTAGCAGTTTAAACTGTTACTTATATCAGCAGTCTTTAGTCATACACTAGCAGTTTATACTGTTAGTGTAATCTTCAGCAGTACTAAGCCTTCAATCATTTAATTCCTAACAATCCTCCCCTAAACTTGTGATTTACCCAAAATCATCAAGTTTCTGAATTAAATGAGTACCTTATGAGGATTTAGGATTCATCCAAACACTACATTGTCAATTTTAGTCTTCTAGCCTTCATATCTTCTGATAGCTGAAATATTTTCCTTATCAATTCCCTTACCATTTCTGATTCTTCATCAACTTGAAGCCTAGATGCTAGCATGATCATTAGTACTTCAGCTCTTAGTGGATAATCCTTTTCAACAAGCATGTAGATTTCCACTCCTGCTTTAGTAGATACCTTGTGCACATCATAGATGTCATACAGTCTCCATGTTGTAGCCAAGTGATGAGCTTGAAATCTCCAAATAGCCTCACTTGTATCAGGTTCATATAGTCTCTTTAGCTCTACCCATAACTCTTTATCTTTATCATCTATGGGATCAGTGGCCTTGAATCTTTCTTGAACTAAGCTCCAAAGCTTATCCAAGTCTTCTCTGTCAAATGCTTTGATCAAGTCTTCAAAGAATTTGTATATTTCTGACTGACCTCCTACCCTGATAATTTTCCATCCTTTTATCACTCCATCTGAATAAACCTCCCAATCAATGATGGGATGTTTGGCTGGAATGGGATCTATATTTAGTGATACTGGGACTACCACCATCATACTATGTATCTGTTCGTTAGTCAGCACTTCTTCTTCTTCAACTTCAAATATTTTTTCATGCTTTTCTTCTTCTGTCCTTTAATTTTTGGACTCCTCAGATTCCAATTTCTCAGTTGTTCTCTTTTCACCCTTACTAGTCTCAACTGTTTCTATATCTCCTCTTAAGATGTTTTGAATTCATCTATAAGCACTAAAGTAGTACTTCTCTATTTATTCATAAGATCAACCTTTAAAGTATTGTTCCTTCCAATAATCTAGATGTTTCAGGTAGTCTTTCATGTACCTCAGTTGTTGAGCTATGGTAGGAGGTTTCTTCTGATAAGCTTGCTTCTTTCTTTGACTCTTTCTAATTTGCTCCAATAGATCACTAATAGCTTGTTCTTATTCTTCCATTGTGAACTGTGACCTTTCCTCCTCTTGTAGCTTAGCAGCTAACTCCATATCAGTAGCTTCTTGAGCAGCTCTTTCTTATTCTTCCGTTAACAACTTTTGTTCAGTCAATAATTGAGCAATTTTCTCTTCATCAACTGCCCTTGCTAACTCTTCTTCATGAATCCTTTGAGCTAGTTCTTTATCTAAGGCAATTTGAACCTGACTTTTCTTGGTTGTCTTCTCAGATGGTTCACCTTCTACCATTATGCCTTTACCCTTGTCTGTTCTTGGTCTTTTTGGTCTTCTTGTATAAACTACACCAGCAGTACCTTGAGAACCACCAACAGTGCCTTCTTCTATAACATTAGAAGTACCTTCTATAGCACTACCAGTACCTTCTTGGCCTTGAGCAGTCTCTTCCATAAGAACATATGGCCTTCCCTGATTACCATATTCCTCTTGGACCAATGTAACATTAGGGTATTCATCAAGGTCATCTATCTTCCTCCCCTTTTTGGAAGATTCCTCACTAAGTCACCTGATCTTTTCCTTTGAAGACTCTTTACTTTCTTCTCTAATTTCTTCACCTTCAAAACTAGCTTGGTGTAGACTCTTCCAAAGACCTGTTTATGAGTTGTGAGCTCCGCTTCCAAGGTAGAAACCTTATCAGACAAGTTGATACATAAATTCGTCAATTCATTTAGTATCTTACTGCCCTCATTACTTCTTGATGTGTGACCTTCAGGGAGAGGTGCATCGTGGGGCATAGACTCAGACTCCACCACATGGTGAGGATCTGAGCCACATAGTAAATCTGGTTGGCTTGGGATTCCACCACTAGTACTAGGTTCAAAAGAACTAGGTACAGTAGGTGTTGCCATAGGTTGGGTCTTACTTATGTTACCCCTTTCCTACCCAGCTTCTAAACTTGTGACAGTAGGGACATCCCATCCTATACTGACATTGTCAGCCTCGTATGCATCATGGGTAGGGGTAGGAACTCTGTGTTGAGGTACAACAGAGCCCTCTTTGGATGAACTCCTATCTGGTGATGATGTGGGTTGTGTGGCTGATTGTTCTGAGCTTGTGGGTGTGTGTTGGGAGCCAACTGGGGTTGTTGACCCTTCAACCTATACCTGTAACATTGACGCAAAGAAAGGGACTTCTACCCCACAATACCCTTTTGAGGCCATCCTCATGTTGCTAATAAACTTTTGGTAAGTTTGGGTGTTTGATAAACAATTTTATGAGGTAGAAGCTGATGTTTCCTCATGTTCAAAATAGTATGAATGAACCTTGGATACATCAAAAAATTTTGATTTACTATCAACATTTTTCGCCATTCCTTCAAAAATAAGTATTGAAAAATTGAAAGTCCTATCAGTTGATATGCATATGAGAGCAGTTGCAATATTGCTACTGAACTGTTCCCATGAAGTTTCCTTAAGACTGAGACAATGAAGGATGATATGAATCAAAAACCTCCATTGTGGGGCAAAACAACCTTTTTGAAAAGTTAAAGATTGAGATTGGATGTTGTACCCCATTCTGGTTAATGTTTCAAAGATTTCAGTATTGGGCATCGCACTAATACCATTGTCATCATCTAGGTGGAGATGCCACCTAAGTGATGATTCAGTAATAGTGATGGTTTTGCCATCTACTTTTGCATTCAGCTCTTTGTCTCCATTCTCAATAGTTCAGACAGTAACAGTCTGCCAAAACTCTTTTATTTGGGAGATATAGATTGTAGGATTGAGTGTTAAAGAATACCTTATGTGAGAAGCATTCAAGAAATCCACTATTTGATGAAATTGTGATCCCTCCTTTGTTTTCTCCAAAAAGGCTACCATGTTGTGCTAGTCGACAAAAGATAAAGAAGCCATTATTGTCAGTAAAATTTTGATTTGACTGATGGGATTAGAGTAATTTTGGTTAGAAAGTAGCTGAGGAAAGTGAATTCAGATATTTTATAAGACTTAGTAGGGTTTCTAGTGGACAAAATTCAATTAAAAGATAAATTTTGATTGAAGAAAGTGAATATAATAGATTAAAAGTTAAAATATCCAAAAAGGAAACCCTTAAGATAAGATTTGGATCAGTAAAAATCTCAACAACTTCTCAACGGCTAATTTTTCCAAAAAGTTAGTACTGCCAGGCAAAATATTAGTACTGGTAGGCTTAAGTTTGTACTGCTGGACCAATAGTTTCAGTTATAAATAACTGCCTGTGATCAAATAAACTCATTCAAAGTGCTTTCGTGACAGGGTTTCCAGCTCGTGGCAGGTGTTGCCTCTAACACAAATGTGTTAGATTCACTTTTGCTCGCTGTTCTCTCTACCAGATGTCTTAGACTACCACATTATACTAAAAGTATAAAATGGTAGAGAGTGAGTTAGATCAGTTACTGTCTGACTAACTATGCCATCAATTCATATGCAAAAACATCATAATGAGATTTCAAGAAAGAAATTTTAAAGAATCTCTTAATTCAGATATAAAACCTTAGTTAAGAGATTCAAATATTCAGTACATCACTCAATCTATTATGTCAGCAATCAATCCACCATTCGCTGCTCACAAAATGCACTAGAAATTCCTTTGTTCTCGAACTTTCAAATTCTACTCATTTGGTTTTGTCATTATCAACCTCATGACCTGCAAATGTTAGTCCAAAACCAAGAAAACAAATGGCAAAGAATTTGCCTCATAACAGTACAAACATATGACTAACAGTTCAAACATAACAGGCCTAATTTGTACTAGCAGTACAAACTATAGATAACATTATCTATTGACAAACCTAGCAGTACAAATCCAATTTCATGTAAAAAAACACACATATTAAAAACTTTAAGGATTAATCATTCCAATACTTGCTACCAAGTATTGAAACCTTCCAACATCAAAAGCTTTAGTGAGAAGATCTACAAAGTTTTGATCAGTATGAATTTTAACTTTTGGGTCCTTCAGGACCCAAGAGTCCTTAAAACAGGATTTGGACACAAATTAACCAAGTGTTAATTAACCGAGAACAATTCAAGTCACTGAGTAAACAATAACTCAGTGAGTCTTCTTCAGGATGCTTAAGGCGAATTCAAGAAGAAGGATTCACCACTCAGGAAGGCGAAACTCTCTGGGTAGGACTTAAGCCAAAGAAGAAGATGATGGGTTCAGTGAGTACTGACAAGAGCTCACTGAACCCCCAGCCTCCTCAACAAACAATGAAGATTGAAGACTGAAGACTGAAGATCTAGACTGAAGAATCTAGAGCCTGAAAGAAAGGCGGGATCGAGCGGGAAAGTTTGAAGGAGATAAGGAGGGGTCTTATCGCCGCCAAAGTAAACTTCCTTATATGGCTTAAAGATAAGAAGTGTCATCACTGACATTTGGAAAGAACTTTTAAGCCATTCCCTAAATAGATTCTTGGAACTGACAAAAGACTGTTGTGCTTTTGTCAGACTAGCTAGGCATTCCTTTTGTACTTTTAGTCACGGGTTGCTCTTTTATACTTGTGTATAAATATGATAGATGGGGAGAAAAGTGGGTTAAGTTTTGTGCATTAAAAGCTTAGACTTTCACAAAACCACTTTTCTCCTCCAAAGAGCAACCACATCCCTGAGATAGCTCAGTGGGTCTTTTTGTTGTCACTCAAGAATAACTTGAGTTTAGAGAGGAGAACACCATACCTTGTCTATTCAATCCCAAGTGTTTATTCCGCAAAACACTTGGGTAATAGATTCTTTGATTAATTTTTAATAAGAATTTAAACGTTGAAAAACTTGTGTTGTTTTTATCTTTACGTTAAACTTATTAGGTAATATTAATCAATACATTGTGTCAGTCATGGTACACAGTTAGACTAACTTTATAGTTAATTCTATTAGTGTAACGGGAACAACAAGTGGTATTAGAGCCTCTGGTTTATAAAATCTTTTCAAAACTAAGAGTACTCAAGGTTTTTAGAACCAAGATCCTACTATGGCTGATATCAATGTGGCCCAACTTGTCGATAAAAAGGGAGGTAGCTATTCAGCTGTTGCTCCCAGTCTTGAAGCTGGAAAATTTAGCAAGTGGAAAAAGCTCATGCCTTGCTACTTGACTGGTATGGAACCATACTACATCACTTGTATCAATGAGGGTCCTTATGTCCCAAAGACTGCTGAAGGGTTAATCAAACCTGAAGCTCAGTGGACTATTGATGAGAGAAGGGTGGTCAATCAAGACCAACGCCTGAGAAGCATAATTATATCTTGTCTCCCTGACGATATAATGGAATCAGTCATTAACTATACTTCAGCCAAACAAACATAGATTGACTTGGTTCATAGCTTCGAAGGTCCCTCAGATACCAACAAAAACAGGATCATGGATCTGAAACTTGAGTATAATACTTTCAGGGCCAAAGACTCTGAAAGTCTCTCTCAGACTTATACCAGATAAAAGACCATGATAATTTGTCTGATGATGGTGTAGTTTTGTCTAAGCATGAGATCAATGTTGGCTTTGTCAACAGTCTCCCTGAGAAGTGGCTAAACTTCTCTCAGGGCCTTAGGAATGCAAATCACATTCAGACCCTTGAGCTTCCTGAGATCTATGGGAAGTTTGTCTATGAAGACAACTTAATCTCAAGGAGATACCCAGACTCAAAGAAAGTTCTTGAGACCAAAAAGGCCCTGACTTCCTCACCCATATCAACTGCCTTTTATTCTAATGGTGTTGTGCAGGATTTTCAAGAGGATTCGGATGATGAGGTTATTGATAGAACCTGTGAGGAGTACCTAAATGAATTACTCTTAGAATTCCAAGAAAGGGCACTCCTTGCAAACTCAAAATGTTTAATCAAAAGAAATCAATCAAACTTTTCAAAAGCTAAAGCAAATGAGACCAGTGAATGTCTTAAATGTGGTAAAAAGGGAAATTTTTCTAAAGACTGTTATTCAAAAACAACCTCAGAACCCTCTTATAAAATTTTTGGAAACAGTTCTTCTTTAGGAACTAGCAAGTTTCAACCTAAACTGTTTCAGTCTTCTCAAACTTCACAAAGTATTCAAAAAGACTTTGAAGCTAAGTATAGGAAAGCCAATGCTAAGCTTGCTCTTCTTGAGGCCACTTCCTCAGTCTCTCAGGCCTCCAATCCTGTTCAAGCCAAGAACAAGGTCCTCATGGCTGAAGCGTATGACTGGGATGAAGAAGAGGTCTCTGATGATGAAGAAGTTCATGTGAGTGCACTGATGGAACTTTCAGATGGTGATCAGATGGCTGTTGGAAAGAGCCATGCTAGAAATGGAGAATGGGTCAACATCATAATGAAAAAGGTAAACAATTTACTTTCAATGGATGATGATTCTGATTGGCAGTCTTATATGAATTATATTTCTGTAGATCTTAAGTTTATAGAAAAAAAAGGCTTAATTTGCTTTCAAAATACAACAATATTATGTTAGAATTGAATAAGTGTATAGATGAATTACTTGTACTGAAACAAGCCAAGTTAGAAGCTGTCACACTACAAATTCAGAACACTGAGATTTTGAAAAAGAATCAAGCTCTTCAAAATGAACTTAACATAGAAAAGGCTGTCATAGAAAGCTGGACTAAAAAGAACCCCAAAGTCTATGAAACTGTCAGTCTAATTCCTTGTGAAAATAAGAAAACTGTAGGAATATAACAACTCACTAAAACCCCTAGTGAGACTGACAGAGAAAAGGCTTTTATTCCAGCTGGATTGTCAGGGACAACCCAGTCAGTGAGTTACCAAACTTTGAGACTGGGAAAATCTTGCTTCCTGAAAGTCAGGCTCTGAAAAGTATGCTTGGACTCACTGGTCAACCCAGTAGTACTGAGTCAATCAATGAGTCTGAATCCGAATCAGTTGCACCACTCCCACCACTGAAAGTCCTTCAGGGAGCTTCTCCAAGCTCAAACCTCACACCATTGGTCTACTCTCAACACTCTCCAAAGGAGAAGTCAGGACTGGGAAAAACCATCCTGAAAAGGCAAATTCCTGAAGTCTCAGTACATGCTGATAACTCAACAACTTCAGTCCCTTCTGAAGTTAAAACTGAAAGCCCTGACTCAAAAATTGATCAGTTGGCTGAGCTTGTCAGGAAGCTGAGTGAGAAGATTGAATCTTCTGAGGAAACTCCTAAATCTAAGACTAAGGAAACAAAATCAATTTCTTCAAACACCAAACCAAAACCAAAACCCACCAAACCTCTGCTGAAATGTGAGCTGTGTCACTTTACCAATCGTTCCACTGATGATTGTTATAGAATCCTTTACTGCATGATATGCAAAAAGGAAGATCACAGGACCTCTGATCATCAATCATACACAGCCTCATCAAAGATGGCAAACTTTAAAGCAGTTGCTCATAATTATCCATCTGATTCAAAGCAGAAAATGAAACAAAAGGCAAAGCCTTTTGCACCTTGTCCTCATTTTGGATTCAATGACCACCTTCCTGAGGATTGCCTGATGGACACAAGTTGTGACATATGTGGTGATCCCACTCATGACACCTCAGGACATGAGGAGGTCATTCAGGCCAGAAGAGGAATGATCAAGTCATCCTCTCAGTCTACTAAGTCTACCTCTGCAATCAAATGCAAAATCTGTGGTAGCTCAATCCACTCAACCACTGACCATGAATCAACTTCTACTTTTAAGAAGGCTATTAAGGCCAGAGGGGTCCTAGAAGCAACTAACTTAGTTTACAATTTGTGCAGAGACATGCCAGGGAGCCAGTTTGGCATCTAGATAGTAGATGTTCAAGGAGCATGACTGGTGTGAAAGAGTATCTGCATAAATATGTAGAAGAACCAGGACACAAGGTGGTATTTGCTGATAATTCATCATGTCTCACTGAAGGTTATGGTTCAATATACTGCAGTGGTATAGTCTTTACTAGGATAGCTTATGTTAATGGTCTCAAGTATAATCTAATCAGTGTCAGTCAACTATGTGATGCAAAATACATAGTTCAATTTCATGATAATCAAGGAACCATCTTCAATGCAAATAAGGAAGTTGTCCTTATTGCACTAAGAAGACAACATGTTTATGTGTTAGACATGTCCAGTGTAACTCAGAATGGAACTTGTCTCTTTGCTAAGGCCACTGAAACTCTCAATTAGCTTTGGCATAAGAGACTCTCCCATCTGAACTTCAAGAACATAAACAATCTTGTAAAACAAAACAAGGTCCTTGGCTTACCATATCTTGTGTTTTCAAAGGATAAACCATGCTCAGCCTGTGAAAAGGGTAAACACAAGAGAGCATCCTTTAAAACCAAAACCAACTTTTCCATCAGGAACTGCCTACATCTTCTCTATATGGATCTCTTTGGGGCAATCAAACCTAGATCTATTAACCATGAGAAGTATACTATGGTCATTGTGGATGAATATTCAAGATACACTTAGGTTTACTTCATGACCAAAAAGAGTCAGGCAGCAGGAACAATCATGTCCTTTGTCAGGAACATTGAAAATCAAAATGAAATTAAGGTCAAACAGATTAAGACTGACAATGGGACTGAGTTCAGGAACCATGAACTTGAATGTTTCTGTGATGAGAAAGGTATCCATCTAAACTTTTCCTCACCTTACATACCTGAACAAAATGGTGTGGCTGAAAGGAATAATAGAACACTCATTCAACCTGCCAGGACAATGCTAAATAGATAAGTTCTTTCCAAACACTTTTGGACTGAAGCAGTCAAAAGTGCCTGTTATACACAAAACAGATCCATCATTTTCAAGAGACATAGAAAAAATCCTTATGAATTATTCAAGGGAAGAACCACTAACAACAGCTACTTTCATGTCTTTGGGTGTCCTGTGTTTATTCATAATCACAAAGATCACCTAGGAATATTTTATGCCAAAGCTGGATGGATACTTCCTAGGATATTCTCTTGTCTCAAAGGCCTTCAGGGTGTTCAACACAAGGAGACAACAAACTGAGGAAACGTTCCATGTTACCTTTTATGAGAGCACTGAAGCTATCAGGTTCTCAAATACCTCAGTGGAAGAGATAGGAATTAATGATTCATCAAGATATCCTCCTGATGAATATGATCCTGATAACAATCCTTCCACTCAGTATTAAGCAAATGCTGATATCTCCTATCACATTGTCCCTCACAACCTTCCTTACCCAACCATCAGTGAGTTTATTGAAGCACAAACAAGCACTGATACAAACATTCAGTATGGTCAAAGTGCTCAGGAACCAAACAATCTCAGTGATCAACCAACCCAATCAGACAATCAAGATCCTGAAAATCCTCAAGTGTCTGAACCTGAACCTGAAAATCTTCAGGTGTCTGAATCAGAACCCACTCCTCCACCCAATCAGGCCTCCACAAGTTCCAATAAGTATCCAAGACCTCAGGAGAGTTGGACTAGGTATCAGGATATAGAACTTGTCAACATTATTGGAGAGCCTACTGAAGGCATGCTCACCAGAAGCATGGCTACTAAACTAAGGGCAGCTTCAGCCAATGAATGCCTATTTGTGGAGTTCATTTCCACCATTGAACCCAAGAGTGTCAAAGAATCACTTACACGTCCTAGTTGGGTTTAGGCCATGCATGATGAACTAGAACAATTTGAAATAAATAAGGTAATGACTTTAGTCAAATGTCCTGAAGATGTTTCAGTCATTTGCATGAAATGGGTGATCAAAAACAAAACTGATGAAAATGGCATAGTCATTAAAAACAAGGCCTGACTTGTTGCCAAGGGCTACATTCAGCAAAAAGGCATTGACTATGAAGAAACATTTGCACCAGTGGCAAGGTGGAAGCCATCAGGATATTCCTTGCATTTGCAACCTACATGAACTTCAAAGTGTACCATATGGATGTTACAAGTGCATTCTTAAATGGTTCACTAAAAGAAGAAGTTTATATCCAACAACCTCCTCGATTTGAAAGCAGTAAGTTCCCTGACTTTGTCTGCAAGCTTGATAAAGCCCTCTATGGACTGAAACAAGCTCCCTGGGCATGGTGTAACACCCCGTAAAAATTTTGTATAACAACGAAAGACTTAACGGGGTATTACTTCTTAGATCAAAGTCATAAGCATAGAAACCGACTTAAAAGAGACGTTTTGAAAAGCAATGTCATTGATTTAAAACATAAACATTTGAATTACACAACACAGATTAGATTGTTTGGAAAATTTCGTAAAGATAACGACATTGTTTGAAATAAATAAAAGTTATAAATTTTCATCATTATTGGGTCCACCATCCTACTCCGTGCCTTGATTCCTTTAGATACCTGAGATAAAACATGCTTAAAAAGTCAACACAAAGGTTGAGTGAATCTATAGTGTTTTAAATAGTAATAGTTTGAAAACAAGTCGATTAGTATTACAACGGTGATATCGTTGTATAAAAACATATTAGTAGTACAATGGTGATATCGTTGTATAAAAAACATTTTAGTAGCACAACGGTGATATCGTTGTATAAAAACATTTTAGTAGCACAAAAGGTGATATCGTTGTATAAAAACATTTTAGTAGCACAACGGTGATATCATTGTGTAAAACATTTAGATATATTGAGTAGCACAACGGTGATATCGTTGTGTAATAGATATATTGCCCTAAGCCTCATGACACTCAAACGTTGATATCGTGTGATATCATAAAATGATATAACTTACAACATAATAAAGATGCAAGGAAAGGGGCCCTCGTAGCAGGAGTTTTCCATTTTCCTGGTAATTCAAATAAAGTGCATTTGGGCCGCTAATCTAGCTAACACAAATGGGGTCGTCATCCCCAAATAGATCTATCCACAGTATTCGCGTTCACTCGCAAGTGATTAATGGTTCATGATATGAGGGACTTTTGGCAAAATCGGTAACTTAGGCAATATCAATTCGAATAGGATACAGAAAAATAATTCGTTTTCCCCACGTTGGGTGATGTCCAACGTAACCGCAATAATAATTTGATAGTATTGACAGTAATAGATAAAATAATAGTTGTACATAGGCAATAACACATTTAAATAAACATATAGTTTTCAATCAATTGTGTTCATAAAAAAAATAGTAGCATGTATCTCCCCACGGGGTTTGAAAACGTATAAAAATGTGGGACTATAAACTCACCTTAGTAGCGTTGATTTAGTTTAGTGCTTAAATGAGATCAATGAATAGCTCGGAACTCGTGACCTAAATTAGTATGATTCGTAAAACTTATAATCGGCATTTCAGTTTTGATAGTGAAATGACGAGTGTGGAAAATATTCGAGTGAGATAATGTCGGGTTTGTTGTTTAAGGTGTTTAATTAGTGGTGGAAAATAACTTGTCAAAGTTATTATTGTTATTGTTACAAAATGATATCGTTCTATACGTATTCGTTAGTTTCAAATATAAAGGGCTAAAATATAAATATTAGAAACTAATTATAAAAATACTATACTTTCCCCTTATAGTTTCACATATTGACAGTTTACACCCTCGAACTTTCATAAAATGACAATTTTTACCCCTCAACTTTGGTCTAAGGACATTTTATACCTTTCCGTTTCGATTCTGACACAATATACCCTTTAGTTTCAGTTCGAATAGAAATTCAGTCCAAGTTAGAAATATAGTTTGTGCTTTGGCAAAAATCACCCTCAAAGCTTTTTAGCAATAACACCCGAAGTCCTTATTTTCATAAAATACATTTTAAGCTTCGAGAACGAAGCAACTTCTTACGACCCATTTATATACGTCTAAACAACATTGTAAATAAGTTATCATGAGTTTATTCGACTCTCTAACAACTTATTTTAGTTCGAACAGATTTTTAGAAAAGGAAGGGTACGTTTGGTTTTGTTCGAATTGGACAGAAGTTCAAAAATAAAAATAGGTGAGGCCTTTCAATGGTTTTACTACGTTCATGTTTCTAAATAGAGTTTGATAGGTGGTCTTTAAATAGGTTCAAATTCGAGGTTCATAGCCTTGGTAGATTGTTCGCAAATAATTTTTGAAGTTGGGTGTTGGAGCGACCCAATGAAGGTATAGTTGTACCAGTTTTTAGTCAGCGATGGACAGAAAAAGAAAACTAAATAGCGAATAGATTACATGATCATTTTACATCGTTCTTGTTCCTATAATTAGTTAGCTAGATCGTTGATATTATAGTAAAGATCCAGCTTTTTAGAAGGTCGTTTAGGGTACGAACCGAAGGTTCAAAGTGAGGTCGTTGGACTGCTGTTTCTTCGGTATAACAGAAAAAGAAAGAAACCGTTTTGACTTTTGATTTCTAAGTTAATATTCGATCCTCTCTAGTGTGTAAACAAGGTTTTTAGTTCGTCTAGGATTTTTAGAGTGTGTATTGAATGTAAAAGAAAATGCACGTGAAAGCAAATATGTTCGAAGATTCGCAAGTAGATTCGAATGAGAAAGAGGGTGGACACGAGATGAATTAATCGAGGACACAACCTACGATCTTTGAACTCTCTCTTGGCAGCAACCTTGATCACAGAATGAAGTCCCAAAGGCTTGAAGAACTAGCGTACAACACTTGTTTGGCCCTTGTTTGCTCTCCTTCTTCGACAGAAACAGAAGAAGAAAAGTAATATGTTGTTGTTTGAGTGAGTGTTTAAGTGTGATTTTGGAGTGGGATTAATGGGTTTTTATTGAAGAATCATGCATGGGCTGTGAATATGTTGTCGAATGAAAGGAGGAGACAAGTATGGGGTTTGCTTGCTTGATCTTTGAACCGAATGTATGGGAGTCAAAGCATGGTGGTGTTGATCAAGAAAGGTAGTCAAGAACATGCACTTGGATTTTTGAATGGCCAACGGGTTAGTGAGAATGAAATGGGTCTTGCATGGTTGTAATAAAAAGGGTGTGCTTGTGTTTCTAGGCCGAATGGGGGAGGAGGAATTTCATGGGACTTGCATGGTCTTCGAATGGGAAGCTCAACACACAAAAGAATTATGGTTTAGTCATGGTTGGTTTGTGAGTAGAGCATAGAAAATATATACATATGCATGCTTTTTCGTTTTGGAGTTGGTCGAATGAAATGGAGAGACAAGGAGTGGCATGCTTGTATAGAATCTTGTGTGTCTTCTTTGTTGATTACAAGGTGGTCAAAAGGAAATATAGTTTTCGGTTTTTGTTTACCGAATGGAATGAAAGAAAAATAATAGTCCTTGGTTTCTCGAGCATAACACAACAACAACAAACAAAAAAATGTAAAGTGCATGGTCTTGTCGAATGGAAGGAAAAAGTATAAAGGTAACATGGCCTTGTGAGTTGGCCAAATTTAAAGAAAAGAATTAAAAGCATGCTTGTGGGTTGTCGACTGTTTTTGGAATCAAAGGAAAAGAAAACTAGCCATGGCTTTTGAGTAAAATAATAACTAGCTTGATGGAGCATAGGAGACAAGGAAAAGACTTGTCTTGCTTGTGCTTGTGTATGGTTTTGATTTATATTTAAAAAAAAGAAAAAGGAAAGGGTACATGATTGAATAGAATAAGTAAAAGAGAAAGTGAGTTCTGATTCTAATATGGAGTGTGTTTGCTTTTGTGTTGTTTTGCATTTGTGTCGAGTCATTATAAGAAGAGACAAAAGAAAAGAAAGAAAAATGTGAAGTCATTTGTAGTGTACTTGCAAAGAACAAAGAAATAAATAAAAAAATGAAATGTTTGTATGTGTTTGTTTGTGTTATGTATACATGTTTGTGTCGAGTGGATTTGGATGAAAGGAATAAGATTAAAAATATTGTGTCATTTGGGTTGAATAGAAATGAAGTGGAGAACGAGAGAAAATATATTTGTAAAGTTGTTATTAGTTTTGAGACAAAACAAATAATTGAAAACTTATCGTAAATTATACACATGTTGATGACGTATAGTCCATACCCGGGTCACGAACCCGATTAGTGAACAACACTAACAATTAAACCCACCACGTATGGGCCGCAACTGGACTACCAGTTATGCGGCTTGGGTCGACAAGGCCCAAGCCCAAAGTTATTTCCGGATAATATATAGAGTATCTTCTAAATAAAGAGGATATATACTATATACCCGATGTCGGCTAACACGCCGAAGAGTAGGGAACACGAAACCCACTAGGGTTTCGTGCATATATAAAGGGCATTCCAGCCCTCGGTAAAGGTACGATCTTCAATAAACCCTAACCATAAACTAAACCCTACATTCGATTACTTACTCTCACGCCGGAGGATAATCGGGGGAGACAATCCCTCGATAAGCCTAACGGTGTTTGTCCTTTTTCTTAGTGCGCAGGTCTCATCAAGCATTAAGATTCGAATTGGTACGAGAATAGAAGCCCTATCAAGGAACGCCCAACTTTTGTATCAACAAGTGGCGCCATCCGTGGGACCCTACACTAAGGATTTTACCAAAAAACTAGAATGACGAAACACGGAAGTCATAAGAGTCCGCATGGGAAGAAAACGCAGGACGATCCACTAGGAAAGAAGCATCAAATTGATACGGCTCCTAAACAGGCCTCTGGGACAACCAGTACGCCTCAAAGCTTAGGAGCGCACCCAAATCTGGTCTTTCCTGCAGTGGAATCGCTTACCAAGACTACCCCCGCTATTACGACAAGTACTAGCGCGGTAGACCTGGAGCGCACTCCTTTTACCATGCCAGAGGTGAACTTCACTGAACCTCCCAATGCGCCTATCCGAAACAAGGATCATGCCTTGGAAACGGACTCCTTCGCGCTTGAAGGAGTCACTTCTGAATTAGCGCCAAGCGACTTTGTATCCCAAAACTACGAAGCCTTGACTGCGCTCATGCGAGAGGAGGCAAAAAAGAGGTCAAGCCAAAGTCTGCACGGCAGACTCAACTTTGACCCTGAGCATGAGGCGTCCCCAACGCGCTACCGAAAGGAAAGACGCGAGAAGGATAGCCGCAAACAACCAGTGTTTGCCAGGATTGGAAAGAGGATTATGGATGATGAAGCAGCCGATCTTCAACATCTGGAAGAACCTGAAGAAAGCGAGCGGCGCGCCAATGTCCACGCTAGGCTTGGCAAGCGCAAAATCCAAGATAGGCTTGGGCGACGATGCTCCCCAAGTGAAAGCCCCTCAAGCTTTGACTCTGAGGATAGTCGACGCAAGCGCCACAGAGGAACAAGCTCAGACTCTGATGATAGTCGACGCAAGCGTCACAAAAGAGTCCGCTCATCTTCAAGAGATTCCTCGGACAGCGAGACTGGGCACTGGAAATCAAGAGGAAAAGCCCGCGACCAGGAAGATGAAGACATGTCTCTTCCCTGGCGTCGCCAAAAGGTTGATGCGTTTACTAGGCGCATCAGCGACTTTTCTGAGAATAAGAAAAGGCGCATGCCTGCTAATGTCAAAACATATGATGGGACAGGTGATCCGGATGATCACCTAAAAATTTTCGAATCAGCAGCCACTATCGAAAATTGGCCACAGCCTGTGTGGTGCCATATGTTCAACTCCACATTAGTAGGGAATGCGCGCAACTGGTTTAGTAAGCTTCCACGCAGAAGCATTGGTGGGTTTGAAGAGTTGCGCAGAGCATTTCGCTTAAACTTCACTCAAAGGAAGAAGTGTGCTAAAAACCCTGTCGAACTCGCTAGGGTTAAACAGCGACAAGGGGAATCCACAAGCGCTTTCATGGAACGCTTCAAGGACGAGTGCATGAAAGTCAAGGCGTGTCCAGAGATACTAAAAATATCGGGTTTTATGAATGCAATCAATAACCCAGATCTGCAATCAATACTAAAAATACAGAGTCAGCTGACCCCAGCCACAACGCCGCTCACCGGCTTCACAGGGGAGAAGATATGGCCCACGGGGCAATTACGTCTATTTGTAGAAGTTGGTGACAAACCACACTCTACAACTACCTGGATGAACTTCATGGTAATCAGATCCCCCTCCCCGTATAACGGTATTATTGGGAGACCTGGAATATCATCCATCCGCGCCGTGCCATCCACAGCGCACGGGATGCTCAAGTTCCCAGTGGAAGGAGGTATTGTCACCCTTTACAATACCACCACACCACCCAAAGAATGTAACACAGTGACAAGTGACGTAAGTGTTGTTCCAGAACAGCGCGCAATCAAAGTCCCAAACCTAACGGTCGCCATTCACCCTGAATACCCGGATCAACAGGTATCTATTGGTGGGTCTCTGTCTGACAAAGGCAGGTCAGCTATATGCGCACTCTTGCAAAATAATTTGGATATTTTTGCATGGGAACCTAAGCATATGACAGGAGTGCCACGCTCCATCACGGAACATAAGCTACAAATCCGACAAGGATATCCTCCAATAAGACAGAAAAAGCGCGGACAAGCTCCAGACCGCGCAAAAGCCATCCTGGAAGAAGTACATAAGCTAGTAGACGCAGGCATCATGCGTGAAGTCTACTACCATGACTGGCTCTCTAACCCAGTGATGGTAAAGAAGAGCGATGGCAGTTGGAGGATGTGCGTAGACTTTACAGATCTCAATAAAGCATGTCCACAGGACTGCTACCCGCTACCGGAAATAGACTGGAAAATTGAGTCCCTATGTGGATATCCCTTCAAATGCTTCCTGGACGCATACAAGGGATACCACCAAATTCAAATGGCGGAGGAAGACGAAGAAAAGACGGCCTTCCACACAAGTCAAGGGGTCTACTGCTACACAAAGATGCCCTTCGGCCTAAAGAACGCAGGAGCAACATACCAAAGATTGGTGGACACTGCGTTCGAGAAGCAAGTGGGACGCAACTTGGAAGTATACGTCGATGATCTCGTCATCAAAAGCCACACAGAGGACGAGCTGGTGCGCGACATGGAGGAAACATTCAAAACACTCAGGAGAATCAACATGAAATTGAACCCCAAGAAGTGTACGTTTGGCGCTACGGAAGGCATGTTTCTCGGGTATTTGATAGAACCCGATGGGATCAAGCCTTGCCCAGAGAAGACTCAAGCAGTCATTGACCTCCCCTCACCGCGCACACTAAAGGAAGTTCAGTCACTAAACGGCAAGCTAGCCGGACTGAACCGATTCTTATCCAAATCAGCAGACAAGTCACTTCCCTTATTCAAGACAATCAAGAAGTGCACCAAAAAGGGAGACTTCAGGTGGACTGCGGAGGCAGAAGAAGCCTTCCAACAGCTCAAACACCACATAGCAGCGCTCCCAAAGCTTGTTGCACCCCGACCAGGGGAAGAGCTGATCATGTACCTATCTGCAACTCAAGGAGCAGTCAGCGCAGTCTTACTGACAGACAGGAATTCCGTCCAAACACCCATCTATTTTGTTAGTAAGGCGCTGAAGAAAACGGAGATTAACTACACTGCAATGGAGAAATTGGTCCTAGCCTTAGTGTTTGCGGCGAAAAGACTACGCAGGTACTTCCAGGCGCATCCAATCGCTGTTATCACAGACCAACCCATCAAACAGGTTATATCGAAACCCGACGCATCGGGACGCCTACAAAAATGGAGTGTGTTACTGGGCGAGCATAACATATCATACAGACCGCGCACTGCAATTAAAGGGCAGATATTGGCCGACTTCATCATCGAGAAGCCGGATACAGACACCCCACCTGCGACAAGCAAGGGGGAACTTCAAGAACCATGGATTCTATTTACTGATGGATCCTCATGCGTAGATGGATCAGGAGGTGGCCTTATTCTCACCAACCCAGAAGGAGTTGAATTCACCTACGCACTGCGTTTTGAATTCACAGCCACGAACAACGAGGCAGAATACGAAGCACTCCTAGCTGGGTTACGCATCGCAACTGAAATGGGTGCACGCAACCTAGAAGTAAACGTCGATTCGCGGCTAGTGGCTAACCACGTGTCAGGAGAATATATAGCAAAGGAGGAACACATGATCCAATACCTCGAAAAGACCAAATCTCTGATCCAGAACTTCGATAGGTTTGTCATTAAGCAGGTTCCCAGGAGTGAAAATAGGAAAGCAGATGCGCTGAGCAAAATTGCATCCACCAGTTTTGCGCATCTATCAAAACAAGTTTTGGTGGAAACCTTGAAAAACAAGTCAATCACAGAGATGGAAATATCCACGGTAATAGAAGAGGAAAATCCTACGTGGATGACACCGATCATTGACTTCATCAGCAAGGGCATACTTCCCCAAGAACAGAAGGAAGCTCGAAGAATCCGGCGCACAGCGCAGCGATTCGAGCTCAGAGACAACGTCTTATATAGACGCTCATTTCTACAACCATGGCTTAGGTGTGTTGGACCTCTCCAGGCAGACTATGTACTTCGAGAGATCCACGCAGGCTCATGCAGCATGCACTCAGGACCACGGTCCATTGTAGCGCGCGCCCTAAGGTCTGGATACTATTGGCCAACTATGCACCGCGACGCACGCGACTTGGTACGGAAGTGCAATGATTGCCAAGTTCACAGACCTATTCCGCGCCGACCACAACATGAACTAACACCTATTACATCGCCATGGCCCTTCTACAAATGGGGTATCGACATCGCTGGACCTTTCCCCATTGCCGCAGGAGGATTGAAATTCCTCATTGTGGCAATAGATTACTTTACCAAGTGGATCGAAGCAAAGGCAAGTAGCGACTATAACAGGTAACCAGGTGAAACGATTCGTGTGGGACAACATAGTATGTCGTTTTGGATTGCCTGGAGAAATTATCTCTGACAACGGAAAACAATTCCGTGATAACCCGTTCAAAGATTGGTGCGAACAACTGAACATCACGCAACACTTTGCATCAGTAACTCATCCACAAACCAATGGTCTGGTGGAGCGCGCAAATCGAAGTCTGGGCGAAGGAATCAAAGCACGCCTGGACAGACACAAAGGTAGATGGGTAGAAGAACTATCACATGTTCTTTGGGCGCACCGAACAACCATCAAGGTCAGCAACGGGGACACCCCTTTTTCTTTGGTCTATGGGACAGAAGCTGTTATACCAGCTGAAATTGGAATGCCAACCATCCGTACTGCGGAAGTTAACGTGGCAACCAATGATGATGAGCGGCGCATAGACTTAGATCTATTGGAAGAGCGACGTGAACGCGCAGCAATACGCGAAGAGAAAGCCAAGTCGAGAATGAAAAAATACTATGATACCAAAGTACGCAGCACTTCATTCAGACCAGGCGACTTCGTATACCGCGAAAACGACTCAAGCCGCGCAGAAGACACCGGAAAGCTAGGACCAAAGTGGGAAGGACCTTACGAGGTCATAGAAGCACTTGGCAATGGAGCGTACAAGCTACGCGACAAGGACGGAAATGAGCTACAACGAACATGGAACGTCCGCAACCTTAAACGGTGCTATCTTTGAAGAAGGCTACGGCCCAACATGGACACTAATGCGCTTTAGAAAGTGCCCTCAATAAAGATCCATGTAATTTTATTTTTATGAATTATCTAGATAAACATTCTTTTTCAAAACTTGCAAGTATTAATAAAACGTTATGGTTTCTAGCTAACTCCATAACACATTTAACTTTATTGTTTGCATCTTTTATTATCATGTTCCAATATTGTTATATTCTTGCCTACATGGCGTGCATGCACACACTAAGACCCACGATGGCAGAAAGGATGAGTAAACCTAATAAACTACTCGTTGAGTAAGAGGGTTGCAAACCCATCAACACCGGATCACGAATCCTTGTTAAACACCTTGCGCTCAAGACGTTGGCGCAAGTTCCTCACGCACCCCACGACGGATGCGCGATAGAGCACACTGTGCGCGTTTAACAACTCAGGAAATCAAGACTCTTGATTCCTTAAAAGTACAATACGACAAGTAAACTTACAAAAATACATAGATGACTATGATTAAGTTGGAAAAATTCAACACACGACTACGGTCCTTAAGGAAATTCATACACGATTATGACCCTTATTTTCTAAGTACGCTTAAACACTTAAAGCTATCTTCACGCAAGGATACATAAGTCATATAAGAACTACGAGTTCAAAAAGCATAAGTATTTAGAAGTTATAGAAACACTAAGTACAAAAGCAACTTTTTATTCATAGAATACAGTTCTACAAAAAAGACTTGTACAAAAGAGCTAAATACTATATGTACGCCTTAACTGGCTGGAACCCCCGCTCAAAGCCGCTTCCTTTGCATCCGCGAGCCTCTTCAACAACTCCGCATCATCAAGGGAAACAGTGGCCACGCAGACAGGCACACCATCGGATCTAGGCTGATGCGCAGCGCCTATGCCGCACAGAATGGCCTTTCCTTTCTCGCCTTTCTTCCGTGCGACCCTGGAAACATGCGCATTTAGCGACCTTTGCAAAGAAATCTCTTTCTCAAGACGGAAAGGATTCAGAATGTCACGAGGCTGAGCAAAAATGGGTACCTTCAACTGCGCCACATCAGGCTTCAAGTAGAAGTCCACCTGCTGATCTGCATTATCCTGCAGATGCCTAGGAAGAGTGAGCCCCGCCATGATCACGCTGATCGGCTGGTCCTGATCACGCTCCAAGAGAGCGATGTGCGGAAGCTCAAGCTTCTTTAGCTCCTCCATGGCAGCAACAAGCTCAGCATGGGCATCCGCCTTATACCCAGGCACCTCAGCAAGCGGCACAGTCAGCAACTTGGCCTCCGCAAGCTTGTCTGCGGCCGAGGTCTCACCGTGCGCAATAGCGCAATTGACAACCTTCCCAAAGGATCCGGTGACCTCAGGATGCTCCAGCGTACACATGGCGGCCAGGCGAAGACCATGACTGATCAACCACCTACGAAATAACACAAGTGTTAATAAGAAAAAGGGTCTCAAATATATACAAGTTATAAGGAAAATACAATGGTCATGTACCTGCGCTCGGCCACAGATTGAACCAAATGAGGATAAAGCTCCTCATCGTACTCAATACTGAGCTGGCGGAGCTTCTCCTCTTGCGTCTTCAGGGCAAGCTCAATGCGGCTGCGGAACTCTTCAATATTGGCAAAGTGCTTGCTCCTATTCTGTTCCAAGTACTTCAGCGCCCACAAAGAGTTACGCCTCTGACGGTCCGCAAAAGCACGCTCCCGCTCCAACTCAGCCATCACCATGACCTTCTCCTCACCCATTTTTCGCGCAGACGCCTCTGCGCGCTCCAGTTTAGCCTTGGAGCTCAGCTGCTCAGCTTTAGAGCTTGCTAATTCAGCCTGCACAGACGCTAGCTGCGCCTGCAGTCTGGAAATTTCATCAGACTGGTACACCCTGGCCTGCGCCACCAGCTCAGACTGGCGCACAGCTATGGAGGCCAGCTCCCCCATCGCAGAGTCAAAGGGACTTAACTCCTCTGCAACGTCCTTCTGTGCAGACGCCTCAAGGGGACTCTCCTTGGGTGGCGCACTCTCATCAACAACACCAGCAGGCTGTTCACTGCACGAAAGATAAAGATGCAAGGTTAGCGCACAATCAAGCATACACAAAACCTAAGGGATTGCTAAAAACTACTTACATGGGGGGAGTCGAGGACACGTCCTTCTCCTTCTCCGTTTCCGTCAAGGACACGTCCTTCTGCTTCTCAGTCTCAGTCGTGGACGCACCTCCACCAGGCTTCTCAGCATCCACACTGAGGACACGAAGAAACAAAGTTAGAATAAAATATAACTTGACAAAAGTTTCTAACTAATAACTAAGGTACTCACCTCATCTGCACCTCAGTAAAAGATGGGCTTCCACTAGCCTCAGTTCGCGGCCTCTTGGAAGGCCCTTCACCATAACCACCAGACGCTCTCTTCCGCGTCAGTGGGGAGCTCTCCTCCATCTCACTGTCAGTCTCCTCTAAATGGATCACCGTTTCAGGAAGAGGAGGCTGCGCAGCGTCAGGACCTGGCTGCACAGGAGGAGCCACCTCCTGTATTGGCTCAGCTGCTATCACATCAGGGGAGCCTTCGGGATCTGGGATAACCAAATCCACGACGCGCCCTGCCGTCGCCTGCAGAATAGTCTGCTCACCGTCCCCCAGAGGACGCACTCCCACCGCCACGGAACGCGGATTCTCCAGCCTCACAACAGCGAACAGATCCATCTCTGCGCATCAAGTAAACAAAAGAAAGGCAAGTTACATAAAGTATGAAAAAAGAAGAAGAGCTTACACTAATAACGACAGTAAGGCGATAGAAGGAGCACCCACCCGTGCCATCCGCATGCAAGAATGTGGGAACTTCTGTCTCATGCTCATAATAGTTACGACTGATGCCCATGTGCACCAGGAATGCTTCCGGATACGGTTTGATCGGAAGGCGATTCTCATCTATTATCGCCGCATGATCCACGTTATACCACGTCTCAGGAGGGCGCTCATCCTTAGGCAGATTGGCACGGGTGTAAAATGGAAAATGGGAAGGGAAGACGGCGTCATCAACCCAAAAGAATTTTTCCCTCCAATCCTTGAGCTTATCTACCTTAGTCTGATAACATTGTAACTTCCCTACGCGTTTGGCGAAGGTAACCCAACCATTTGACCACGTCAAATGATAAAACGCGCGAAATAAGTGGAGAGATGGGTGAACCGCTAACAAGCGGCAGTTCACCTCAAAGTTAGCAATCTTCCCAGCACCAATACAATGCAACTGGGAGATGTGGAGGTCGTAGTAATGGAGTATGTCACTCAATAACACGGAGATGGGGACGCGCTGATTCGCCCACTCGAAAAAGCGCGTATATAACCCTACCTTCCCGGCAGGGAAATCCGCGATGGTGTCATTCGGTCCTGGTACCTCTGGGCGCAGGCCCAAAGGGATAAAATAATCCGAGGTGAACTGAATCAGTTCATCCTCGGTTATGTTAGAATGGAAATCATGAAGTTGCGCTACCATTTTCTGACTCAGATTATGTGCGCACGCGCAATTACCTTTGAATTATCTTTTTTGGAAGAAGATTTGAAGATGTAAAAATGGTGGAATGGCGATTTTTTAACTGTGGATGTCACAGTAAATGAGAGGCGGCAGTTTATATACTTATCCTATCCACCACAGATGATCGACATGTGGATCCCACTAACTCCAATCGTGTGGCTAGGATAAATGACGGTACAAGGCAAGTGGGCAACCTCTCCACTTCCCAAGGTACCCAAAATGGCACTTTTTTGGACTAGATACATCACACGTGTATTTTTTAGGCGGTAATTTTTTGAAAGCTTCCCGCGTACGCGTGAGGAATTAATTCGACACGACTTTAGTCTAGCATCCGCAGGTTTTTACCCTGCGCATACTAGACTGGGGGGACATGATGACGTATAGTCCATACCCGGGTCACGAACCCGATTAGTGAACAACACTAACAATTAAACCCACCACGTATGGGCCGCAACTGGACTACCAGTTATGCGGCTTGGGTCGACAAGGCCCAAGCCCAAAGTTATTTCCGGATAATATATAGAATATCTTCTAAATAAAGAAGATATATACTATATACCCGATGTCGGCTAACACGCCGAAGAGTAGGGAACACGAAACCCACTAGGGTTTCGTGCATATATAAAGGGCATTCCAGCCCTCGGTAAAGGTACGATCTTCAATAAACCCTAACCATAAACTAAACCCTACATTCGATTACTTACTCTCACGCCGGAGGATAATCGGGGGAGACAATCCCTCGATAAGCCTAACGGTGTTTGTCCTTTTTCTTAGTGCGCAGGTCTCATCAAGCATTAAGATTCGAATTGGTACGAGAATAGAAGCCCTATCAAGGAACGCCCAACTTTTGTATCAACACATGTATAAATATAGCTTGAGTTAGATTTATCTCGCAGTTCGTTGTTAGTTGTCGATACACGAGTGAGAGCTATTCTAGTCGCGTCTCATTATTTGATCAAAGAGTGACTGGTGTTTTGTTGTTTGGTATTTTGAAATAAAAACAAATTAACCCATAAAATAGGCTAATCAACTTAAAATTAGAATGTGTTGATGATTTAACATTAATAAGTGACATGGGAAATTACGAGGTATTACAATACCTACCCGTTAGACTGGATTCGTCCCGAATCCTAAGATGTGATAGTTGTCGGGATTGACTTATCGAATAGATGAGGATATTTAGCACGAATTTGGTCTTCGCGTTCCCAGGTGTACTTTGGTCCTCTCTTAGAGTTCCATCTAACCTTGATAATGGGAGTACGACTTTGTTTCAATCGCTTGACATCACTATCCAAGATTTCCATTGGTTCTTCGATAAAATTTAGCTTGTCGTCCAATCTAATTTCCGTTAAGGGAGTTGTAAGGGTTTCATCCGCTAGGCATTTCCTTAGGTTCGCTACATGAAAGGTGTCGTGTACTCTACTGAGCCCTTCTACTAGTGAGATACCTTGTGGTGGTAGGAGGATTTTGATTAATGCCAAATGGTTATCCTAGCCATTACAAAATCCTTCGCTCATGCTATTAATATGTCTCCTAGAGCTTGATTTGGGTCCTCATCTTTTGAGGGAGGTAAGTGTAGTTGTCGACATTGAGATGAATGGGTGGATCCTATTTGAATTTGAACAATGAGGCTAGATATCGCTATTATTCTCATGGCGACTATAGAGAATTTAAGGGCAAAAGTCCTTTGGTGTGAATGACAGAGAATAACATGTCCGTAGGCTTACATGGCTAGTCAAGAGTGAGGGCCCATGAGTCAAGGGAACTAAGGGAAAATTCGGATACCAATGATTAGGAACGTTCAAAAGTTATCATCGGATACTGCTCGTGATTTCAAGTGCTTATCTTGTTAAGGTGGAGCTATGGTGTATTTTGACTAGAGATTCGTGGTATAGCGGTCTATAAGTCAGGTGGGTACTTTGTCAAGGGATGTTTTCCCGTTATAGAAAGAAGCTAGAGGTCTTATGGTCAGATGTGATCTCTTATTATCCTAAGTGAAAGTGATGCCATGCGTTAAAGTGATTGTGCTTTGAAAAGAGTATGTCGTCTCTTGAGTAACTGTTTATTCAAATTCACGCGCTTCTAACAGGGTGAGAATCTTATCTTACAGGATGAGCGGGGAAGTTGCACTTCGAAGAAATAGTGTTAAGGTATGGTATGTCGCTATTGTCAATCTTAGGTACTTCAAGGTTTGATCCTAATATTTGTTCTGAGATTACGCGTTTTCTTGCTTAGAGGTATTGATAAAAAAAAAATTGTTGTTCTAAATTTTTATTTGAGTATGCGTTCACACAAATCCGACCAGATCAATAATTTAAAAGACACAATTTTTTTTGTTTAAGGTTAACAGTCGAGAAATTTTATGCATATCTGAAAATTTTAAAGTTTAGCGAAACAAATTTTAAATGCGGTGTAGATAAGACAATTTATGTAGAAATTAGTGTTTAGACATTTTTTTAACATACGGAAGCTTAATAAGGTCTGACACCAAAAAAATATAATTTCGTAATGTGGGTTTTCAAGCATGGTGTAGATAAAATAATTTTACAAAAATTAACACTTAGATGTTCGTTAATGTGCAAAAGTTTTGATTTAGTTTGACTATAGAAACCTTTAATTCACAAAATAAGTACTTTTGTAATTAATATGAACGCGTTTTAAAGAGAGATTCTTGAGAGTGAAATCATCAAAATGAAGGTATAGCATCTATATAAGTTTTCAAAAGTTTCAAGGATAGAGTCTAGTTTTCCATGTTTGTTAGTGTTTGGTGGTTGAATATCGAGTGTAGTTTATAGCTATGATATTCTGTCATTCCTAATTGTGGACAGAGATGCTTGATTTTTCCTCTAAGATTTGGTTTAGTGAACAACGGTGTTTTAGATTACTCTTGCATTCTAGCCAGACTAATACTCTCAAGGAATTTGTGTAGGATTTGGCTATTCCTAAGATAGTGACCTAGTTTGCTCTGTGAGGTCCTAATACTTTCGTTAGGTTATAAGTTATCCCATTGTGTTTTCCTAGCCTTGTCAAGAGTTTCATTGATCATTTCATTGTTTACTTCCCTCGAGGGGTCCTCATTGTATTGTTAAGATCCTATTACTATAAGGTACGCGGACGAGTTTCTCATTGTGGATAATTCAGTAACTAGACCAACAATGTCTAGGCCTCAAGTTATGTGGGCACTATATCGATGTCTCATGGGTATCTAGTAGGTTTTAGGGTGCAGCCTCGAAAGATGGCATTGGTTCTATTAGAAGTCAAATGGCTTGATCGGTTGTACGCTTAATACTTAATGTGAAGAGTAGAGTCTTGAACAATGGTGTTGGTTGCTACTAGCAATCAATTAGTTGTTTCGTTAGTGTACTTAGTATCCAATGCAGCAAGTATGGTTTCGATTTAGGAGCTGAATGTAATCATCATCATGATTGTTATTGAGTATAGTGAGGGTAAG
Organism: Artemisia tridentata subsp. tridentata; assembly: GCA_021014915.2. Classification (NCBI taxonomy): domain Eukaryota; kingdom Viridiplantae; phylum Streptophyta; class Magnoliopsida; order Asterales; family Asteraceae; genus Artemisia; species Artemisia tridentata. Next base: position 208,433,020 of record CP139508.1, on the reverse strand, counting down.
TCTTAGTCACCATTGAGGTTATGAGTCATTTGGTAGTTATCGAATTTAGAGGTTGTCTGTTTGACGGTGGGATCCTCCAAAATTGGATGATGTGGAGTAAGGTGAGATGTTATAAGGTTAAGTTTCGTACGTAGGTAATCCTGTTGATTGTTGCTACGTTTGTTGGTAGGTTGCTTCTATGATGGCTAAAGATGTAACTGGTCCTTGTAGATTAGAATGTGCGGTATGACTAGACTGAATTCTTGTGATAAGATGGTGTCGAAGTCTATTTGATTATTTTGCTTCTTAGTACAGATGCCCATGACTTGCACAACTTTTATGCTAGTTTGTGATTTCTCAAAAATAGTAATAGAAAGTTTGACTTTTGGAATAAACATTTTAGACAACTATCACCAGCATGGCATGGTCCTACTCGAATTATACATAGGTGATCAAGCTTTGTATAATTAAAGTTCAACGATGCAATGTCGGATTTAGTTTAAAGGAAAGTATCGGTAACTCTTGTTCATAAAGTGGTAGCTTTAAATACTTTTCAAAAGGGAACTTAGTTCATAGGATGATTGTAGGATAGATTATAAAACGATGTGTAGAATAGTTTATAAAATGGTAGTGGAACCTTTTGAATAAATGTACCTTATTTTACAAAGTGTTGGCGAAACCGTGTGTTGGTCTATGGAATAGTATTAAAGTAGCAAAATGATTTATTGTTTAAAATAAGATAGTTCATAAAATAATATGTGAAATAGCCTATCGAACAATAGGGATGACATTTTATTATTCCAGAGTTGGGAGTAAGGCCGCAATTGGTAGTAAACAGTTCGTAGGATAATGACAAGTTGATTTGTAATACATTTGCGACATAGTTTGTTGTTTTATAAGAAGGTAGTAAGGTAGTCAAATAGTTGAAAAATGGATAGTGATAAACAATATATAAAGTTTTCGCAAAATGTTTTAAGAAGTGATAGTAAATGTTTTCACAAGGTAGTATTAAAACGGTTTTGTAATATGTTTACAAAATGGTTTATATGCAACAAAAAAATTCATAAGTTGATAGTAAGTTTGGTTATTTTTTTATTAGGAAATTCTTAAGAGGATGATAAGTCCGTTTGTTCATAGTGTAAGATAATAACAAGGTGTTAGTGAATTATTTTTGGTTGCTAGTAGTAGGATATCAAATTGGTCTATTACATGGTAATAGTTTGTAAAATGGTATAATAATAGTTTATAAAATAAGTGGTAAAATATGGAGTGCAATGGGCGATTGTTGGCACATCTATTTGATATGAGATTGTACGCAAATTCTGGGTAATATGATAAGGTTCGCTTAAACATGATAAGGTCGGAATAAATCACTACTGCCATCATAACATGAGTGGATACCATCGTCACACATATGATGGAAAATCTCGGCTCTTATAGACTGATATCAATACATAGCATAATTGAACCATATGTCCAAATGATAACTTGTCTCAAATTTGTTGTACAACAAAGAGATACTACAAGCGTCACTAATTTGGTCACACATCCCGTGGCTAATATAGAGGCTACTGATGATAATAGTGTAGTCTAAGAACTACCTTGTGCTCCTCTGGGTAGATATTCGGTGGTGGTATGAGGTGGTGGTCGTGGTGGTACTGGTGGAGTAGCATCAGACTCAATGTCTGACAGTTTGATGTTGGGAATCGAAGGGGAGGACATGGTACTGTAATATCCCAATGTAAGTCATATAATAATATTGATGTTTAGTTATGAAGTCTGATAGCTATTAACATTCATAATATTTATTCGTTATGCATAATCTGCCAAGCAAATCTCAATGCATGTGTTCATAAGTGATAAAAATTCATTCGTTATGCATAATCTGTGTCAGGAATATAAATATTCAGATGAAGGTTCGGTCACACCGAGTATCTATTTAGCATTTATATAGCTCGTAGGCTTATTATTATTATTATTAGCATTAGTATTATGAGTGTAGTTATATTTATATTTGTGGAGTGGGTCGGGTCTTTACCCACTGTCAGCTCACTCCACAGCCCACTAGGGGCACAATATGTAGTACTATATAAACCCCTTCCAACACATGGGAAGGGTTGGAACTCTTGTTATTTTCACCTACAATCTAATCTTCTACAAGTTTCTCCCAACTTTCTCTCTAGTTCTTTTCTCTAACTCAAACATGGATGTGTTCTTCCACAATCCAAGGCCACCCGATCCACACAATCAATAAGGTTAGATCTCACAATTGGTATCGAAGAGCCATGGTTAGGTTAGATTGATTGTGTGTTCCTAGATTTGTGGTCTCTATTTTATTTGTTTGGTTTGGTTCCGACACTGTTTCAAGAGCTGTCTAATTTTTTTTTTGTTCCATCTGTTCGAATATCCAGTCTATGTGTATGTCTCCATGTGTATGTTGGGCTTCACTAGTTTTGTAAGAATATCACATGTCTAATTCTTATTGTAACTTTATTTTCTGTGGTCAACACTTGTGGTTAACACATACTGTTCGAATACCATTTTTTTGTTGTTGTCCAATTCTTGTTGAGCCAAAGATTCGTATAATACTTTCGGTGGTTAGTTGCTTGTGTCTTGTGGTATTTATTTTGGTCCGTTTTGGTTTGCACTCGAATAGTTCGAACCGGGTAGATCAATAATTTCATTTGGCTTATTTGTGGTCAAAACTGTGCTTAAATGCTTCCTGGCTATTCGGCTGTTCACATCTGTGACTATTTCTTGTGTTTAGAGGATTTGTGTTGGTTAAAAGTGCATCCTCAAAAGAATGTTCATAGCGATTTGTGTATACTTCTTGGATTCTCTTTGGAATGTTCATTGTTGCGTTTTGAGTCTCTTTGGGACTGCTGTTTGGAGTCTAGCTGTAATAAGGCAAAAAGTACAATTCTTGTGAAAGTGACTTGTGGTCCATAAAGTGTTGCGATTTGTGTTTTGGAGTGTAGTTGATAAAGGGTTGCGTTTTGTGTCATATTGGGACTAACGCTTGGTGTTATTACTATAACGAGAATGTGACAAAAACATATGAAAAAGACTACACTGTCTTGTGGTCCACTAGTGTCCAAAGGTGCGATTTAGGTGTTGTGATTTGCCTTTTGAAGACAAATTATCATACAAACAGAATGATACGCTGCCAAAATTTTCTTAAAAAGTTGCGTTTTGTAACTTAAAGAAGATGATGGTTTAACCACGTTGACCACAACCTTTTACCACTCATTACTGACTTCAGTTTCAACATCACCAGTCACTTAACAAAAGGCTAATAAATCACTAGTATCGCCCTCAACTACCGCCAACATCCACTATCCTAAAATCTATCACCGATCCACATTTTGCAACAATCTAAACAACAAATACGAGATCTAGAAACGATTCAAATGGTAACAATAGATGATCTCAGTTTGTTTTTTTTCTTTTCGTGAGTCAACATAGCTTATCTAAACTCAAAAGTTCAAAACCACGAAAGGCAATACATCATCGATCATTATGAAGACTGAGCTTCTTTGATTTAAATTTTCGAACAAATTCAAGGACAAACGAAGACTATACAGCCACCATTTGCCCTTTGTTCGGTTATAGCAAATCGAAAAATCACAAAACAACAATGAAATACCTACCGTGGACCTTGATTGTGAAAAGATTTTTTTTCTCTTTCTTTTCTCGGTGTGACTACAAGATGAAGGTCTGGTCATGGGTTTATTGAACAGGTCCAGTCGTGGGTTTTTGAACTGGCTTGACATGAGAACTTAAGTGGCTGGTCGCTGGTGTTTGTTTTGATCTGAAAGTGCTTCGGTTTGCTGTAGATGATATGGTGATGCGTTAGTGGATGTGAGGGCGGATTTATTAGATGATATTAGGGTTAAGTGTGATCTTATATAACCTAAAGATTAGGGTTAAGGTTAAAACAAATGGTGTTGGGCTTGGGCCTTAATCAATCAGAGTTTGAATATTGTTGTTGGGCTTTAATGAACTGATCAGAATTTGTGATGGTATTGGGCTGCGAGAATGTCTTGGGTTGGGTCTGTTGTGATGTGTTGAAGTCATCAAGTGTGGAATTGTCTTGTTATAAGATTTTGTGGCTGTTAATTACTAACTCAAGGAAGAATTGTGTTGTTTTGTTAGTGTAATGTTGGGCTGAGGATAGTGATCACAAGGTCGAATTCGTATTTGGTTTGTTTGGACAGAATAATGTGTGAGATTTGGACAGAATAATGTGTGAGAATAATGCGTTGACCTATTGGTGTCCACGATTTGAGTGAGCCTGCAATTTGATCTTTGCGATTCGAGTTACAGTTGACAAATTACGATTTTATTAATTGCGATTTGTCAAGTTGCGTTTTGACTCGTTGCGATTTGACGAATTGCGATTTGACCAGGTGTGATTTGACGTTGCAAGTTGACACTTGCGATTTGAATTATTGCAACTTGGTTGATTGCGATTTGACTTGTTGCGATTTGACAAAAATGTGACTAGACCTGTTGCGATTTGATCAAGTTGAAATTTGACTTCTTTAACTTGAAGTTTGAAGATCAGTATTGCAGTTCACTCTAGGCTATTCTTGTTGATTTCACGGATTCTCTTGTAGATTTTAGAAAATCCAGCGAAAGATTCGATTTCTCAGTTTAAATCTCAAGAGTAGTAAAATCCCGTCAAATTAATTTTGGACAAGTAGGCTGGACTTGGACTTAGACATAATAAAACTTACGGGGTTTGACTATTTTTTCTGGGATTAGTTTGTGCTACGAGATCGGTAGGAATTGGGAAATTATGTAGCTTGGTTGGTTTGTTAATTCACGGGTTGTGTATTAGTGTTAACTCTGAGTTGTCTCAAACCTCGGGTGTTGGATGGTGCACGATGTTGATGACCCTTGCTCGAGCGTATTTATGGTGATTAGACTTGGAAGTTCAAGAAGTGGATATATACAATAAAGGATGGAAGGTTGGGTATATATCACTACCTATATTTAAAGGAGTTACGTCGTTGTGCTCAATATAGGTTCTAAATCACAAATTTAGTGCAAGTATAAGTCGCGGACTTGTCCTTTATCAAGCTTCATCAAGAGATTGTTGTTTCTCAAGCTTCTAATGGGATTGTAGTACAAGATCTTCTCAAGAGGTGGTCAGACTTAAAGACACAAGGTGGATTGTTTAGAGACGTGTTTTAACCTTTTACTCACTCTAAAGTTAAACACATTTCATCAAGCGGTTTTGGCATATTACGAGCTTCAGTGAATTGTTAATCTGCTAAACCATTGATGAGGAGACTAGCAAGGGGTTACTACAAGAGAGTCTTAATTACCATCTTCTTTGCAGTAGCTTTATTTGTCTCTCTCCATGTATTGTGCCTGACAAATTCACAACCATCTTGGACTCTCTGATTTGGCAAAAAGGTCATTGCATGCCCTTTTTGAGGGGGAGAATTAGAGCGTGTTTCCTAGCAGTTCCGTCTCCAGCGGTGTGAATCTTAGCGGTTCCGGTTACAGCGGGTCAGATCGTAGCGGTTCAGTCTCCAGCGGTTTGAATCTTAGCGGTTCCGGTTACAGCGGGTCAGATCGTAGCGGTTCAGTCTCCAGCGGTTTGAATCTTATCGGTTCCGGTTACAGCGGGTTAGATCGTAGCGGTTCAGGATTCAGTGGTTCAGTCTCCAGCGGTTTGAATGGTGGTTCCAGTTTCAGTGGTTTAGTTTTCAGCGGTTTGGGTCTTAGAGATTTGCCTAAGGTTTCAGCGGATTGATACTTACTGTTGTGCAGTTTGTTCTTGAATTTATTTCTCGGTTAAACCTCAAGAACTGTAAAATCCTGTATACAGTATGACAACTATACCAAGCACTGCATCTGATAACATCCAAGCAGCTGGGTCAGACAGCTATGCTTGATAGGACTGACTATGAGTCATGGGCACTGCTAAGAATTAGCGCATGTTTCTTCTCTTTTTGGCTAGTCAACCGCTCAAGATGATCACGAAGGTCATTTTGGTATTCCGTAATTGAAATTGAAGTTGAATTTCATGAAGGCGTTTACCTATTTTATCTTGAAATCGGGGATGGTTGGATGCATGATTTCAATGATAACTTGCTCGTGCTTAAGATGTAAGTTGAAGACTTGGGTTATCTAGTTTCCAGAAGTCGGGGTGGATGGTTGAAGACCTGGTTAACTATCACTTAAAGGAGCTACATTATAGTACTCAGTGTCACACGCAGAAGACGTTGTGGATAATCGTAAGAGGTGATGAAAGTCTCATACTTTTTCAGGATAACATTAAGTACTTAGATATTCAACACCGTTCTTCCAACAACAATGCAAGCTTAGGTAACAAATTTGAGGAAGTCTACTTCATTTGCTAGATGGGTATATCGGGTTTCCTTCATCAAGTGGTCACAAATAGTTGTATGAATACAAGGTTGGTTAGTTGGCCAAAGTATTTAAAAGTTGTGATGTGCTCAGTAATTCTCACGGGATATTCTTAACCCAAACTGATATTCGCCAAAATCAAATCAGTCATGCCACATTCAATTCGTTCCTATCTCACAGTTTCTTCTTTGTTTTGTAGAATCCCGCGAAAGTACTCATTTCTTGGTTTAAATCATAGATTTGTAAAATCCCGTGATAATGGGTTACGCGCTCTTGATCGTGATCGGGTTAAAACCATTATCAACGTTCAGCTAAAACATCATAAAGGGCTAGATCGGGGCATTTAAACAACAAGATGTGACTACGGCGTTAATTCATTACTATTTATTTGAGGCTGAAGTGAAATTTCATGGGCGCGTGTACTTAGTATCTGAAGATATCGGGGTGGTTGGATGAAGATTCTTCGAGATCTTTGTTCGAGCGTTTAACCTTTACAATGACAAGGACTTGGATATCTAGTTATTTTTTCTTCCTCTCTATTACAAAATAACTATCACTTTAAGGAGTTACGTTGTAGTGCTCAGTGTCACACGAAGTTGTGGATATCCAAGAGGTGATGTACGTCTTATACTTGATGGTTGGTTGGTTGAAGAGTATAGAGTACTTAGGGATTCAATGTTGCACGAAGTCTCTACACCGCTCTTAGTCACACATTAGTGCAAGTTCAAGTCACAAGTTCGGGTTATGTTACTTCAGTCTCAAATTCATCATATTGGGTTATTCTCCATCAGTGGTCACGACATCAAGCCGACAGAATGATAATGGGGTTGGTAACGAGTTAAATGAGAGATGTAGAAGAGAGAGAAATGATGTCTGTTCATATCAGTTCAGGCCTCGTTCATCAAAGAAAAGAAAAGTGTACGCTTGAGTGCACTTTATCTTCAAAAGAAGAGGAATCTTCTTATTTATGGCCATTCTCATCAACAAGTTTCATGCTCTTTCCGTGCTTATTCAGTCTTCAAGTGGATCGACGCACATTGGAGTATACTATTATTCACTTATTCAACCAAAAATTGCATTTGACAGGCATATGCAATTTTTGAGGGGGGGGGGAGGGTGAATAAACAACATGTCAGTCTTCAAGAACCGTCAAGTGGAGCTACTTACAGTTGATGGTATTCATATTCACTTGTTCAATCATCAAAAATTGCAGTTGGCAGGCATATGCAATTTTTGAGGGGGGGGGGTAAAGGGTGAATATTATTCTACATGTTGATTGATGATTGAGAAATGGTCATACGACTCCTGAATACGTCAGTTCAGGAGTCGTGCAAACCATGTTTCTCCAACACTACATCTTCCTTCGTCTTTCAAGGTGTTGAAGAACATGGTCATGGAATGCTAATCGACATCTTCTCACGGGCTAGTACAATCAGTAACAAAGGGTTTCTAGTCAATGCTTCATGTACACGTCATTAGGCTACATGTACACATCATGATGATGATTCCGATTAATCGTAACCATCAGGGGAGAGAAATGTGTACACCAAGGACGCACAACAGGTTCACGTGATTGGGCTTAATCATTAATTCCGGTGTTGATAACCGCAGAGATGATCAGTGGTTCAACTTGTTACCTTGGTATTAACGTTTCACTGTTACGTCATGGGCTGATTAATCGTAACCATCAGGGGAGTGAGAATGTGTACATCAAGGACGCACAACAGGTTCACGTGATCAGGTCTTAATATCCAAGGATGGATACATACTATAGATGATCAGTGGTTCAACTTGTTACTTTGGTGTTATACTAAAGACTGAAGAAGGTCGAGTCGTCAGTCTATTCTACATTCTCTGTTGTGTGTTATCATCTCATGTGTATGCTGCGGGCTGATGGGTTATATGTAAGGTTACTGGAAGGCATTTGGTGAGATGAAAATGATTGGTATTCTGTTCCTCCATATTGGGCAATCTTGAAGAAGGTCGAGTCTACAGTCTACTCTACATTCTCCGCTATGTGTTAGAAGACTAAAGACGGCATGCATTCGGTTATCAAAAGACTTCTTCATATTATGGGCGTTCATCCAAAGTCTTCCTTCTATTATGGGTGTTCATCAGAAAGGTTGTCAGGATTGGGGGAGAGCACTAATTAGAGGAGAGTGAAAAGCCAGAATTAATCCCCAATTTAAAAGTGCTCACATTGCTCTTCAGCAAGTCAAGTGATGGCAGCGGATAAGATTCAGGATGCTGAGGAGTAATGTTTTTTGTTTCGTATCCTTGTATATATTTTGCTTCATTCATTCTTTTTCATATCTTATACCAATTTGTAAATAGATATATAGAAAACCTGCAAATTGTAAATAGAGAATCGTAAAATCAGAAAAACCATAAAAATTAAAAAATATAAAATACCAAAAATAGTTTCACCTAGGCATGTCTTCTGTTTATCGATAACATTTACAGACTTAGAAATGTCATTCAATAATGGCACGGGTCTTTAAATGAAGCTCGAGCAGAAGTTAAAATGGATGGTTAAAACATGACTAAATGGCTTGCTATTACTTTAGATAGCAACCCACGCATCAAAATGGGGAAAGCACGTCGCCAAAAAGACGGCTGTTCCTCTCACTGGGTGATGTTTACCCGAGCATGGATTACTTCATATCCGTGCATCCCCGATTTGATGTACGTTTCAGTGCATCATTTCTGGTAAAGGAAGAGAAATCTTCTTTGCATACAAATAGTTTTCATTCTATGATTCTTCTAAAAATTATTTGTGAGACACCTGGTGATTTTTGTGTTGCTTGAAATTCTTTTATACTTGGATTGTGCATAAAATTTGTCACTCAATCAATGACTACAAATATTTAACTAGAATACGGGTCATTGATTGAGGGGGAGAGTGAATTCAAATTTTATATCATCAAACGGATTTATTGGTTAAATCATACTTGTTAGAAATGTTTTTGTAGTTAATGGGGTATTAGTTGAAGAGGATGTTGCTAAAAATTTATATCAAATGGCCAAACGTGTTAGTTGCTAGAAAGTTTAGGACATTATGTGAAATTTGCTTATAGTTTCCTAGCTTTATGTATCTAGAAGGTTCATTTGTGTTACTTTGGTATCCTCGTTTAATCCCCTAAATACTTTAAGACTCACAACCTAAAAGAAGTAAGAAAACCAGTTGTGTTTGATGTTCTTGAATACTCCTATGACATTTGTATGATCTGAATGAATGAGTTTCAAATGCTGTTTGACTCTTGTTAGTCGATTGCTGCTTAAGTGTTGTGGATATTGTGCATATGTTCTCAAGATTCGCTTAGGTATATAACTATCATGATAGAATCACGTTCCTAAGATCCTGAATTGGATATTGAAATCTGTGTGAATTGCCATGCTCATGATTGCTAATTGCTCTTCATGCTAGATAGTGGTTTGACGTATTTCCTGATTGTGGTTTGATTATAAGATGAACTTGGTATTATAATGTGGCAAGCTGCTATGGGGTAGCTATTAAGGAATAGTGTATCTGTATGTATGTATATCTGTGTTGATATTCTTATGCAGATTCCATAGCCAAAATGAATGTACCAGTTCCCGCTCTAACCATTTGATCAGACGTTCAAACTCTATTGATTGGCTCAGAATTCACCACGACAACAACATCGGCAGCAACAACAACATCAACACCTTCATCACCACCACCACCTTCAATGAAACAAAGCAATATTTGTTCCGATCTCGCCAAGTGGGGATCTACAATACTTGGACGTTCTTGTTGGTGGATGGATAATTGATGTTGACCAATGACTCCCTCAGAGAAGCGGATGATCACATCGTCTGCGCAAAAAGGTCAATATCATTCGTGTCATAAAAATCACTTTGTGCAAAATAAACAGTGAATCTCCCTCTTAGATTAAGGGGGAGCATAGTATGTTCCATTATCAGAATACATTAAATTGGACACATTTTCTAACTTATTTAAATCAATTGGGATCACAAATCTCAAATGGTTTGAAATTTTTGATCGGGGGAGAGAATGTGATTTAAATATGAAATCTGATAAAATGTGATGTTTTGAACGTAAATGTAAGCTCTCCCATATGTGCTAAACTCTTTTGTATATCAATGCACATATTGAGGGGGAGCAAATGGTTTGTTGAAACAAAAAGGATTTGGCATCTCACGTGAGAGTGACTCCGACTTAACAAATGAATTGACGAAACATAGACTGCCATTAATCGAAAGGACATATCCTGGCCGGGTAATAGTTTCAAGCTAGTCTAACTAGTGATGTAAGCGTGTCTCGAAAAGCATGTGTCTGAGTAGAGTGTACCATTTCGAGAAACTTTCTTTGGACTTGACCAGGCCGGGTAATAATTTCAAGCTAGTCTAACTAGTGATGTAAGCGTGTCTCGAATCGGTCATGTTCACTGAAAGTTGATCAATTCAAAAAGTGCAAGCTCTACCTAACATGTGCAAATTTATAAAAAAATCATCCGAGCACATGTTGAGGGGGAGTATTTGAAAAATATAAATCTCTTAAAGTGTTAACAAAATTTGTTTCATAATCATTAACACTTTGAGAGATTTTTCAAGGATTTGGTGAATGGCAATTGTGGAAGAACTTCAAAGACCGACCATTTAATTAAATGCATTGGAGCTATAAGGATGGTAAGGTTAGGAATACATTCCCACGATCCCGCCAGAAGCGGAGGGATCTACCCAGGGACAATCCACTAGTTAGTGTAGAAGTCCTTAGGTATGATTAAAAAGGATAAAAGTGAATAAGGGAAAAGTACCGACTGAGATGGAGCTAGTACTGGAACAAACCCAACAAGGTACTAGTTATGAAGTCTCGGTAAGTACTGAAGGGGTTGAAGAATGAAAAAGAAATGTAAAGATAAAGGGTGAAAAGAAAGAAGCCCTCCTTACACTTTAGGCAGAAACCGGGTCAATTCATATGTTGTCAGAATCACTTGGTTGATTGCTGACATTGAAGACAAAGTATCAAGGACCCAGTGATACGCTTCACAACCCTCCCTAGCCACTCAAGGTCCCTCAAAGGATTCTTGTTTCAATTGTCACGGAGCTCAATACATTTCTATCATCTCTCTCACTCGAGTTAGATGATATTGAAAAGGTGGCAGTTCTCTCCAGCCTCCGATCACCAAATCAAAACACACAATAGAGTCTAGAGCCACGAGATGCATCATAAGATCTCTTAGGGACACGAATTACTTCTACACTGGTTGTTCAACATTAAGGACACCAGTTGTAAATTTATGAGTCCTACGCAGATCTTAGCAATCTGCCAGAACATTTATGAAAGAATTTACTAATGTAATTCTCAATGATTGAATGGAAATTCCTGCCAGGTTCAACATCAAACAGCCTTGAAAGCAGGTCACTTCGGTAATTCCTTGTGGATTACGCTTAGTGATCACGGCGGTTTCCAACGGTCTACAGTTGTGGAGTGATCTCCAGCGACTCGCCTAATCGTTGATTTGCTACGATAAATCTTTAAAACCCTCTGTAGGTTTCCGATTTAGGAACGGTCTTGGTAAGGGTTAGAGAGAGTTTTCACACTATGTTGTTAACAATCTTGAAGTCCGAACCTGTAAGTACCGGATGTTTTATTGCTAACTGTCATATGCAGGAACATCTGGCGGTTGAAGCTGATTGCTGTTGCAGCTGTTTGCGGTTGTAGCTGATTGAGGTTGCAGCTGAATGCGGTTGTAGCTGATTGCAGAAAAGATGCCAATCAATCATCATATGCTCACACTACATCATCATTATAATCAAAGAAGTCATGATAAACTAAAAGACCTTCAACACAGCTTCTTCAAACTCTGATACTGAAAGATCATGACACTAAATAGTTTGAGCATGTCGGCTCAAAGAATATCACATCACATGGAGACAATACTGCAAATGAATGATTGGAAGACATATGTTGGATGATAATTTCAAAGAATGCTCAGAGATCATCCAAGACAAAAGATCATTCATCAAAAGTTCGCTGCAGAAAGCACAAAGTTTCAAGACATTGAAGAATCGAAGACTACGAGCTACAAAGTCAATCACACAAGACAGAATGCTAGAATTCAAATTATTATTTCCGGGGTGACCTCCCTTAGGGGGAGATTGTTAGGAATATAAATATTCAGATGAAGGTTCGGTCACCCCGAGTATCTATTTAGCATTTATATAGCTCGTAGGCTTATTATTATTATTATTATTATTATTATTATTATTATTATTATTATTATTATTATTATTATTATTATTATTATTATTATTTTATTATTATTATTATTATTATTATTATTATTATTATTATTAGTATTAGTATTATTAGTGTAGTTATATTTATATTTGTGGAGTGGGTCGGGTCTTTACCCACTGTAAGCTCACTCCACAGCCCACTAGGGGCACAATATGTGGAACTATATAAACCCCTTCCCACACATGGGAAGGGTTGGAACTGTTGTTATTTTCATCTACAATCTAATCTTATACAAGTTTCTCCCAACTTTCTCTCTAGTTCTTTTCTCCAACTCAAACATGGATGTGTTCTTCCAGAATCCAAGGCCACCCGATCCACACAATCAATAAGGTTAGATCTCACAATCTGCCAAGCAAATCTCATTGCAATTGTTAGTAAAGTGTTGGCATGGAGGGCGTAAGGTGGTAAGGTTTAAAATAGTCATTTTTGAAATCGTATTTATAGTCCAGTGTTTTGAAAATTACTTGGTTCTCTATAACATAGGCTCTGATACCAATCTGTAACACCCCGTAAAAATTTTGTATAACAGCGGAAGACTTAACGGGGTATTACTTCTTAGATCATAGTCATAAGCATAGAAAATGACTCAAAAGAGACGTTTTGAAAAGCAATGTCATTGATTTAAAACATAAACATTTGAATTACACAACATAGATTAGATTGTTTGGAAAATTTCGTAAAGATAATGACATTGTTTGAAATAAATGAAAGTTATAAATTTTCATCATTATTGGGTCCACCAGCCTACTCCGTGCCTTGATTTCTTTAGATACATGAGATAAAACATGCTTAAAAAGTCAACACAAAGGTTGAGTGAATCTATAGTGTTTTAAATAGTAATAGTTTGAAAACAAGTCGATTAGTATTACAACGGTGATATCGCTGTACAAAAACATATTAGTAGTACAATGGTGATATCGTTGTATAAAAACATTTTAGTAGCACAATGGTGATATCGTTGTATAAAAACATTTTAGTAGCACAAAAGGTGATATCGTTGTATAAAAACATATTAGTAGCACAACGGTGATATCGTTGTATGAAACATTTAGATATATTGAGTAGTACAACGGTGATATCGTTGTGTAATAGATATATTACCCTAAGCCTCATGACGCTCAAACGTTGACATCGTGTGATATCATAAAATGATATAACTTACAACATAATAAAGATTCAAGTAAAGGGGCCCTCGTAGCAGGAGTTTTCCATTTTCCTGGTAGTTCAAATAAAGTGCATTTCGGTCGCTAATCCAGCTAACAGAAATGGGGTCGTCATCCCCAAATAGATCTATCCACAGTATTCGCGTTCACTCGCAAGTGATTAATGGTTCATGATATGAGGGACTTTTGGCAAAATCGGTAACTTAGGTAATATCATTTCGAATAGGATATAGAAAAATAATTCGTTTGCCCCACGTTGGGTGATATCCAACGTAAACGCAATAATAATTTGATAGTATTGACAGTAATCGATAAAATAATAGTTGCAAATAGGCAATAACACATTTAAATAAACATATAGTTTTCAATCAATTGTGTTCATAAAAAAAATAGTAGCATGTATCTCCCCACGGGGTTTGAAAACATATAAAAATGTGGGACTATAAACTCACCTTAGTAGCGTAGATTTCGTTTAGTGCTTAAATGAGATCAATGAATAGCTCCGAACTCGTGACCAGAATTAGTATGATTCATTTAGCTTATAACCGGCATTTCAGTTTCGATAGTGAAATGACGAGTGTGGAAAATATTCGAGTGATGTAATGCCGGGTTTTGTTGTTTAAGGTGTTTAGTGGTGGAAAATAACTTGTCAAAGTTATTATTGTTATTGTTACAAAATGATATCGTTCTATACGTATTCGTTAGTTTCAAATATAAAAGGGCTAAAATATAAATATTAGAAACTAATTATAAAAATATTATACTTTCCCCTTATAGTTTCACATATTGATAGTTTACACCCTCGAACTTTCATAAAATGACAATTTTTACCCCTCAACTTTGGTCTAATGACATTTTATACCTTTCAGTTTCGATTTTGACACAATATACCCTTTAGTTTCAGTTCGAATAGAAATTCAGTCCAAGTTAGAAATATAGTTTGTGCTTTGGCAAAAAGCACCCTCAAAGCTTTTTAGCAATAACACCCGAAGTCCTTATTTTCATAAAATACATTTTTAAGCTTCGAGAATGAAGCAACTTTCTACGACCCGTTTATATACGTCTAAACAACATTGTAAATAAGTTATCATGAGTTTATTCGACTCTCTAACAGCTTATTTTAGTTCGAACAGATTTTTAGAAAAAGATGGGTACGTTTGGTTTTGTTCGAATTGGACAGAAGTTCAAAAATAAAAATAGGCGAGGCCTTTCAATGGTTTTACTATGTTCTTGTTTCTAAATTGTTAGGTCTAAAGATGCTGCTGTTCGTGAAATACACTAAGTGTTACTCTGCTGATCAGTTAAGTAACTCTGCTGATTAGACTATAACTCTGCTGTTTGGAAACTCTGCTGGATTGGGATAATAAGCATAGTGTAACTCTGCTGCTAGCCACGAAGACTCTGCTGCTAGACTAGTTACTCTGTTGCTTATTAGATATGTATAGTATGTTAAGGATAAGTATAGAAAAGATATGAAAAGATATTTTTCGTGTATAGAAAGTTTTGTAACCAACTAGGACTCCTTTGTCTATAAAAGGAGGATCTAGGGTTAGGTTAGATACACGTATCGTTATTGTTTTACACTTTAAGGTTTCTTGTAACCCTATTGCTATCGAGCAATCGTATTAATATATTGAAGTGTTGTTTGATAATTCGTTTGTGTTTTATTCTTCTTAAGATCAAATATTAAGTTCCGCATAATATTTGATATACAACTCAAGATCAGTTTCTATACCGATTTCTTTAGGTTTATATCTAAAGTAATTAATAAGATCGTGAAGCTCAACTGGGATCAACAAGTGGTATCAGAGCTTGTGATCTAGAAACTGGTACCAAGAAGAATTACTGAATACAAGATCTGTTAATCATCAAAGTAAGCAATGGAATCCGATTCAACACACATGGTTACTGCATCAAGAGTCCCCATGCTCAAGACTGGAGAATACGAGATCTGGAAGATGAGAATTCAACAATACATGAGAATGGTTGATTACTCACTTTGGGAAGTTGTTTTAGATGGCGACAGTCAACCAGCCAAGACTGCTACTGGATCAGTCTTGACTCTCAAGACAAGTGAAGAGAAAGCACAAAGAAGATTGGAGGTCAAGGCTCACAGTATTCTCATGATGGGAATACCTAATGATTATCAACTAAGTTTTAATCATATTGAGTCTGCTAAGGAGTTATAGGAGGCTATTGAACTTCAATTTGGAGGGAACGAAGCAACAAAGAAGTCAAGAAAGAATCTGATGAAGCACCAGTTTGAAACTTTTACTGCTTTGAGGTCTGAGAACATTGAGGGAACCTATGATAGACTTCATAAACTGACCAGTCAGATGGCTCTATTGAAGATTGATGTCTCTCAAGAAGATATCAATCTAAAATTTCTGAGAAGTCTATCTTCTGAATGGAATACTCATACAGTGATTTGGAGGCACAAGGAAGATTTTGAGAAGATGACATTGGATGATCTGTATAACAACTTGAAGGTATATGAATCTGAAGTCAAGGGATTGTCAAGTTCATCTTCTACCACAAACAATCTTGCTTTTGTGTCATCAAGCAACAAGAATTCTGGTAGTCATCAAGAACAGCACTCTGCTGCTGGTTCTTTCATTCCTGCTGGTGGTTCACATGTCTCTGCTGCTGACTCTACCAATACCAACACCATCAGTGATGCTGCTATTTGTGCTTATTTAGCTGAACTTACTACCAGTACTTCAGTTATGCCTCAAGATCTGGATGAACTTGATCCTGATGATGTTGAAGAGATTGATATGCAATGGCAGTTTGCAATGCTAACTATGAGAGCAAGAAGGTTTCTTAAAAGAACTGGTAAAGAAATGAAGTTCAGAAGAAACAAGAATGTGGGATTTGACAAATCAAAGGCTGAATGTTTTAACTGTCATAAGAAGGGACACTTTGCAAGAGAATGCAGAGCACCCAAGAGAAACAATGAGGATACCAAGAAGGTTGCTGTTGAAGAGTCAAATCCTAATGCTGCTGCTGCTGCTATGGTGTCATGTGATGGGTTTAGAGAGTTTGACTGGAGTGAGCATGCTGAAGATGGTCCTAACTATGCATTGGTAGCCGAAGAAGAACCTCAAGTACAACATTTTGCTCTTATGGCCTACTCTTCTTCTGGATCAGACTCTGAGGTATCCAATGAATCATCCTGTTCTTTTAAATCATGTTCTGATACAATTGAAGTACTTAAGTCTAGCAATGGAAATCTTAAAATGGAGAATGAAAAACTTAAGTTAGACAATCTTAGTTATGAATATGGTTTAAAGAATGTAGAAGAGAAGCTTGAATTTTATAAAAAGGCTGAAATTGAATATCTTGATAGGATCACTAGTTTAGAAATTGAGCTTATTAAGAAAGATTTTGAGATTAAGGTTCTTATGGGAAAAGTAGAAGAGGCTGAACAGGCTAGAGATTCAGCTAGAAGTGAGACTGAAAAACATGTTGTTAGGGTGGAAAAACAACAATTTGCCACTGACATCCTCAGTAAACCAATAGGAAGACACTTTGCAGACTCAGGCAGTGGTCTAGGGTACAATGCTGTTGCTCCACCTAAGAAACTTAGTGCTAATGCCCCTCCTACTAGGACACTGTCCTTTATACCTGAGTCTGAGGCTAAACCTGTAGGTGAAACTAGTGAAACTAAAATAGAGTCACCTAAGGTTGAGAAAAAGTGGTCTGAAGCACCCCTTATTGAAGATTGGGAGTCTGACAGTGATGATGATGTTGTAGAATCTGATTCAACCCCTAAGAACAAAAAGGAAGAAATTCCTGTTGTTGTTGAATCAAAAGTACCTAAAGCTAAAAAGGTTGAGTTTGTTAAGCCTAAGCTAGGTAAATGTATCTCTAGGAAGATGGCTTAGTATGAAAACACACCTAGAGTATATCCTAAGAAAACCAATAACTTGCCTAGAGGAAACCAGAGAAATTGGAACAACCTAGTTTCACAAAGATTAGGTACTGATTTTCAATTACTTAAAAAGGCATGTTATAGTTGTGGTAGTTTTGATCATCTGCAAGATGAGTGCTACTACTATCAGAAACTAGTTTGGAACCAATACACAAGGGTGAACCGTAGAAATTTTGCTAGAAAGACTCACCCTCATCCCAAAAGAAACATGGTTCCCAAGGAAGTTTTGATGAGAGATGGTACTTCTAGAGTTATCTCACCTATTGCTCCAAAAGGGCCCATAAAGAAGGACATAGTTGATTCTGCTGTTAAGGCAGACTCTGCTGCTAAGGCAGACTCTGTTGTTTTGCCAAAAGTGATTACTGATACTGTTGTGGGCAACCATTTTTATGCTGTTAAAGCCTCAGCTTGCTGGGTCTGGAAACCTAAAGTTAAAGTTTTTGATCATGTTCTCAGACACAGCAGTGCACCAATGCAGTTGAATAAATTTGACTACTTTGATGCACAAGGTAGATCCAAGTCAGTAATGGCTTGGGTTCCAAAGAGAAACTAATTCTCTTACTTTTTGTGCAGGGCAATCTACAAAAGGAGCTAAAGGATAAATGCATTTTTGATAGTGGATGCACTTCACATATGACTGGAGACCAAAGCAACTTGGAAAACTTTGAAGCTTTGGATGGTGGATATGTTGCCTTTGGGAATGATCCTAAAGAAGGTAAAATCGTTGGAAAAGGCATCATCAGAACTGGCAAATTGGATTTTGAGAAGGTGTATTTGGTGAATGGTCTCAAGTTTAATCTTTTTAGTGTCTCACAAATGTGTGACAGGAAGAATTTTGTTCTTTTTACCGACACTGAATGTCTTGTCTTATCTCCTGACTATAAGATACCTGATGATAAATTAGTGCTTCTTAAAGTCCCCAGAAATGACAATATATACAGTGTGGATATAAAGAATATTATTCCCAAAAGAGATTTAACTTGTCTGTTTGCCAAAGCCACTATTGATGAATCCAAACTTTGGCATAGAAGGCTTGGTCATTTGAACTACAAGGCTATCAACAAGTTGGTAAAAGGGAACTTGGTCAGAGGATTACCTTCAAAGGTCTTTGAAAACCCTGAAGTATGTGTTGCTTGTCAGATGGGAAAGCAACATAGAGCATCTTGTAAGTCCAAATTGGTGAATTCTATAACTGAACCCTTGTTTATGTTACATATGGACCTTTTTGGACCTACTTATGTGAAAAGTTTGAACAAAAAGATGTATGGCTTAGTTGTCACTGATGATTTTAGTATATTTACTTGGGTATTCTTTTTAGCTTCTAAGGATGAGACACCTGGCACTCTTAAGGCTTTTATTACAAGGATAGAAAACCTATTTAATCACAAAGTTAAGGTCATCAGATGTGATAATGGAACTAAATTTAAGAACCAAGTGATGAATCAGTTCTGTGAGGAAAAGTGTATAACTAGACAATTTAGTATGGCTAGAACTCCTCAGCAAAATAGTGTTGCTGAGAGAAGGAATAGAACATTAATTGAAGCTGCTAGAACCTTGTTGTCAGAGTCTAAGTTACCCACTATCTTTTGGGCTGAAGCAGTCAACACTGCTTGTTATGTGCAAAATAGAAGTAAGATAGTTAAGCCTCATAACAAGACCCCTTATGAGTTACTACATGGTAGGAAACCCCTGATAGATTTCTTAAGACCATTCGGGTGTCCTGTTACTATCTTGAATACCATTGACCACTTAGGCAAGTTTAGTGAGAAAGCAGACATAGGTTTCTTTGTTGGATACTCCACTGAAAGTAAGGCTTTTAGAGTCTTCAATCAAAGGACTGGGCATGTGGTGGAAAATTTACATGTTACAATTAGAGAAACCACACCTAATGTTGATGGAAAAGGACCTGAATGGATGTTTGATATTGATTCTCTAACCAAAAGTATGAATTATCAACCAGTCATTGCAGGTACTACTAACATGTCTGCAGGTACACAAACTAACCCAAATGCAGGTACACAAGTAAAGAAGGATGGATCTGCAGAGGAGTTTGTTTTGATTGAAAAGTGGAAGTTTGATCAGTACTTCACTCCAACAGATAAAGAGGAAAAAGTTCAGATGATGATGTTGTTCATAAGGAACTACCAAAGGTTGATGCAGAAGGTGATGATAAACCTTCTCATGATGATAAGGAAAGGAATGAAGAGTCAGAAATTGATGGGCAACAAGGAAATAATACTAACAGCAGTTCTCTCAATTCTGCTGCCAGGCCAAAGCACTCTGCTGTTAGGTCAAAGCATTCTGCTGTTAGGCCAAAACACTCTGCTGTTAAGCCTGGAAACTCTGCTGCTGTGCCCAAGGACTCTACTGATGGTAAAGATGGTGATTCTAATGATGATTCTTCTGAAGAAATGCCCGAATTAGAAGAAGTGTATGTGGACACTGATGATGAAATTGTTGATGTTTTTGGTGCTGAAGCTGATTTATCCAATTTGGAGACTGATATACCTGTTAGTCCCACTCCAACAACCAGAATCCACAAGAATCATCCAAAGGAGCAGATTATTGGTGATGTTCACTCTGCTGTTCAGACCAGAAGTAAATCAAAAGGTTTGAGTGATTTGCTTGATTAGGGATTGTTTGCTCAAACACTTAAAAAGAGGAATAGCCACAAGGATTTACAGAATTGCATGTTTGCTTGTTTCTTATCTCAAGAAGAACCCAAAACCATTCATAAGGCTATGAAAGATGAAAGTTGGGTTGAAGCTATGCAAGAGGAGTTGCTGCAGTTCAAGCTTCAAGAAGTTTGGACATTGGTGGATTTGCCTAATAGAAAAAGGGCAATTGGTACTAAATGGGTGTTCAGATGCAAAAGACATGAAAGAGGCATTGTTATTAGAAACAAGGCTAGATTGGTGGCTCAGGGATACACTCAGGAAGAAGGAATAGACTATGATGAGGTATTTGCCCCAGTTGCAAGAATTGAGGCTATTAGATTATTCTTGGCATATGCCTCATACAAGAATTTTCCTGTGTATCAAATGGATGTGAAAAGTGCTTTCTTGTATGGAAAGATTCCTGAAGAGGTATATGTGATGCAACCACCTGGTTTTGAAGATCCTAAGTATCCTGATAGGGTTTACAAGGTGAAGAAAGCACTGTATGGACTACATCAAGCTCCTAGAGCTTGGTATGACACCTTATCCAAGTATTTGTTGAACAATGGTTTTAGCAGAGGAACCATTGACAAAACATTGTTTATTAAGAAAGACAAAAAGGATATCCTACTTGTTTAGGTTTATGTAGATGATATCATTTTTGGGTCTACAAATAAGGTGTTATGTGAAGGACTTGAAAAGCTTATGCACAACAGGTTTGAAATGAGTTCTATGGGAGAACTCACTTTCTTTTTGGGGCTTCAAGTCAAGCAGAAATCAGATGGGATTTTTATTAGCCAAGACAAGTATGTGGCTGATATGTTAAAGAAATTTGGTTTCAATGATGTGAAGGCAGCTAAGACACCAATGGATAAAAACAAACCTTTGCTCAAGGATGAAGATGGGGAAGAGGTTGATGTCCATCTTTATAGATCAATGATTGGTTCATTGATGTATCTGACTGCTTCAAGGCCAGATATCATGTTTTCTGTGTGTGCTTGTGCTAGATTTCAAGTGTCCCCAAAAGTTTCACACTTGGAAGTGGTCAAAAGAATTTTTAGGTACCTAAAGGGTCAACCTAAATTAGGCCTTTGGTATCCTAATAATTCACCCTTTGACTTGATAGCATACTCAGACAGTGACTATGCTGGAGCTAGTTTGGATAGAAAATCAACCACTGGAGGCTGTCAGTACCTTGGACATAGGCTGATCTCTTGGCAATGTAAGAAACAAACAGTGGTGGCTAATTCCACAACTGAAGCAGAATATGTTGCTGCTTCTAGCTGATGTGGACAAGTGCTCTGGATTCAGAACCAACTACTGGATTATGGGTACAATTTCATGAACACCAAAATTTACATTGACAATAACAGCACAATGTGTATTATCAAGAATCCTATTTTTCATTCTAAAACAAAACACATAGAGATAAGACATCATTTTATTAGAGATTGTTATGAGAAAAAGTTAATTCAAGTGGTTAAAATACATACTGACAACAATGTTGCTGATCTACTTACAAAAAGTTTTGATATAAGTAGATTTCAATTTTTAGTTGCTAGTATTGGCATGATAAATCTTTAATCTTTAAACATCTTATCTCTGTATGTTTTTGTAAACTTTTGTAAGGATTTGTGTTGTTGTTAAGTCAAAATTTGCTATTTCTTAAATTGTTTGCTGTTTAGTTGTCTGCTGCTATGCTACTCTGCTGCTATTGTGGGATATTCTTGCTTGTTTTTGTGGTTTTCTACTAACCTTTTGCAGATATACATGAATACACATCAAGTAAAGCAAGGAAATTTAAAAGTTCATTAATCACAAAAGCAAAGTACAAAATAAAGATTCCTTACATCCATTGTTCAAAAGCAGTTCAAAAGAAAACAAGGACAAAGATTTCACAACCTAAACAAACCTATCCCAAATCAAGCTTTTTCCTTTCCCTTCCCAACAAAGTCAGGCATGACTTTGCTGCGTGGTCCTCTGTTACCCATGTGTTCTGACACCCTACGACAGGGAAGTGCAAGTATCACGGGTCTTGGAGATGGACTCTGCTATTGACTTGAGGATGGAACTGGTTTCTTCTCCGGCTTCTTCTTTGGAACTGGGACTTCCTGCTCCATCGTACTTGGCTTTGGATGAGGCGGATCGACACTCTTTCCAAAGGCGGCAACAGCTTTCTCCATTTGTCTTTGGAGCTCGACAGTCAAGGGATGATGAGGAGGATCTATTTCCCAAGAACCTTGATAATATGTCAAGGATTTTGGCCATGCTGCTGTTTCTTCATCACCGCTGGAGTCTTCAAAGGAAGATGGAGTAGATGGAAGCGGGTCAGACACTTCTTCTTCAACAATAGCTTTGCCTTTGCGTTGTGCAGAAGATGAACTTGGGGGAAAATAATTTTCCCATCCTAGTGAAGTATCGGACGAGGAATCAGAAGAAATTTCGATGATTGAAGTTTTTGATGCACTCATGGTTAGGGTTTGTGAAATTGGGGATTTGCTTAGAAATTGAGGGATTTATAGCCTTTAATGAGGAGTTGGTATCGTATTTAAGGGATTAAATTTGGAGATTTTGGGAAAGTTGACTTTTAGTCAAACCTTTCATAACTCTGCTGCTGAGTTTGAAAGTAAAGGGGTCAAATTGAAAATTTTGGCGCGTCTTAAACCCTAACTAGAGTCCAAAACGGTCCAACAACTTATTAGATGGTGTGGTGCTTAAGTTCTAACATGTGGTATCAGAGATTGGGGAGCTCGTTACCTAGGGATTTACAAGGTTTTTATTGTCGAGCAGATGTGAAAAAGGTACGAGGGTTTTTATTTTTTTTTAATCAACTTTTCTGGTGTGGTTTCTGTTTGTTCAAAAAAATCAATTGGTTTCTGTTGTCTACTGCCTGGTAAAAGACATTACCGATTGCTTGATTAGTTGCATATCTGATCGTGGGTCGGTTAATTAATAGGATTGGTAATTTAATGCTTAACCTCGTACTGTGAATTATTATGGGTCGGTGGAACATTAATGTGCTGCATTCAAGGTTTAATATTATGAATCGCATTTAATGTCTCGCTTAGTGAATGATACTTCGCTTAGGATATCATCACCCAATTCTATATCTGATGGAGACATAAGATTAATCTCATACTAAAGAGTTAATGGGTCAAGTGAATTTAATTTTGATTGTCGCTTACTGCATTTAATTAAGCGATTTGGATACATAACAACAGTTGTCAGTTAATGCGCAAGTGGAGATAGATATTAGTTTTGTCGCAAGTGATTTAATGGGTCGATTATTATTCAAATCACTTTGTCGCTTATCTGCAAGTAGTACGAATTAAAAGTTGTGGGACTGACTTTGATCTGATTGGTCTATTAAAGGAGATTTGTCATCTTTTCACATGGGTCAGTTTCGTAAAGGCTACTGTTGGTACGATTATTACTGTTCGATGATTATATTGTACTGCTGCTAGCTTTATTTTTCTACTGCTGGGTTCATATGATACTGCTGCTCGCATATTGTTCTACTGCTACGCAAAATTCATACTGCTGCTATTAGAGTTTATTCTGGTGCTAGTTGAATTTTAATGTTGCTGCTCTTTTTAATTCCTACTGCTGAGTTTAAATGATTTATGGCGACACGTAAAGAGTTTTATGGTTCGATATAGTTGCATGATTTACAAGCAGTGAGGGGAAGTACAGATGGATTTATATGGTGATCACACACACAGGGGAAGTTCACACACACAAGATTTTTGGATTTGTTTTCGGTTCGTTAAAGTTTTAAAGGCTCGAATTAATTTTCTTATTGGCGAAGATGATTATTTGTTGCTTATTTGATGATGCAGTGGAATTTTTCAAGGTTGTGTCTTATTATATCTTAAGGTGGGTGTTACACTTTAAAGGTAACTTGTTTGTTCATCAAGGTGACTACGAATTGACAAAACACTTGAAGGAGTTACGTTAGTGTGCTCAGTGATTATTGTCAAGAGATTGCGGTCTCCCTATACGTGGAGTATACGTTCGAAGTCGTATTTAGTACAAGGCATAAGACACAGGGTTGGTTTATTCTACTTCAGCATCAAATTGGTAATGACTAGTTTTCTTCAACAATATATAAAGCCTACAGATTTGAAGAATCATTTGATGTTCATGCACCACTCGAGGGGAAGTTGTTGATCCTTACTACTGTTGATTAGTATTACTACTGATGGTTTAGATTTCTACTGTTTCAAGTTCATTTTTAGTGCGGAAAACTTCATGGAGGGCAATTTGAGACATTGGAAGGATGAATTAGACGTGTGGTATTGGTTAGTGGTGGCGAAGATCATATTTTCATACGTTCCCTATTTGTTGATAACAAAAAGGGGAAGAGATGTTGGAGTGGCATGGCATGAATTAAGGGGAAGACGAGATTTGTTTCATTCAGGGAGATGATTACATCTCAATTTCTCTACTTCGTCTAGGGAAGTTCGTACAAGATTCGTGTTTGTTTTGTCATCATCAAATAGGGGAAGATTGTTGGGTTTATTGATTTGATGATACAAAACAAGAAGAATGAAACATGAAGGACTTAATGTGACAAGAAGGAAAGTTACAAAAAGATGGAGGATTTGGAAGATTCTAGAAGAATATTTACTTTTCTAATTGTATTAGTTTCCTGATTGTATTATGATTCCTCTTGTAAACCCTAATCCTCTAGTATATAAAGAGGACATGGGTCATTAGTTTATGTGTGCACAGAAAAGATGTAGTCGACTAAAGTGTGTGTGTGTTCTAGGCGTGGTTCTTGTAAACGCCTAGATTAGTTTAGTCTCAAGGATCTTTGATCCCTGTTACTGTTGAATAACCGTATTATATTGAGGCTAATGAACCTTGTTCATAATAATGTTAATTCTTTATTGAATATTTCGCTTTCATTATTATGTGTCCTAGATAATGTGAGGTCTAAACAACCTTGAGCATAAAACGGTCCGAGAACTTATTTGGTGATGGCGTGCATAAGTTCTAACAGGTGGTATCATAGATCAAAATGGTCTCAAACACCAATTCGATCTCATTCCATTTTCACTGCTCAAAATTCCACTCAATTCTCACCCAAGAACACTAATTCATCTCATTACATCCAAAACCCCCAAATTATCATGGCTAGAAGAAAGTTTCCTGATGAGCACAATCAGATTGCTTTTCTTAGCAAGGTTTCGGCTACTGAAGGTTTTCATGAAGTAATGGATTTTCTTAGTGCATCTCGTTTAAGGTATGCTTTAACAGTTGATCCTTCCATATATAAATCTCATATGCACCAGTTTTGGTCAACTGTTAAGCTTGATACACTCGACGGGGAGGAAAGGTTGATTGGTAGTGTGGATGGAGAGAGTATTGTAGTTAGTGAAACATCTATTAAGAGAAGTCTTCGTTTATCAGGTGTTCCAACACCCCCTAATCTTACCACTGAGGTTATTTTGACTGAGCTTGAGAAAATTGGGTATGAGAGACCTGAGGCTACTAGAACTTTTTATAAAGGTCTTCTTTGCTCACATTGGATGTTTCTTTTGCATACTCTTCAACATTGCTTGTTTCCTAAAGTATGTGGATGGAATGAATTGAGTGCTCCTCAAGCCACAGCTTTAGTGTGTTTGGCCACAGGACAGCCGTTTGATTTTTCATCCATGATTTTTAAAGGTATGAAGAAATATGTCAAAAAGAAGTTTTATTTGTATCCAAGGTTTTTACAACTCATTATAAACCATCAACTAAAAGAACCTTTGGAACATACAAATATTGAGCCAAGTAGCATAATGGCAATCAAAATGTTTGTTTTTCTGAAGAAAAATGGGAAAGGTTTTTCTGGTACCATCACTCCCCTATCTCAACACATTTTGAATATTGTGGCTGCTGTTAATGAGGATGAAGAGGCTGGAACTCCCACAGCTTCCCATCACACATCCTCATCTACAAGTTTGAATGAATCATCATCCAATGAACCCCAAACTAACCAATCACCTAGGGCTTCACAACAAGAGGACATTGTGACACCTCATACCAATGTCAGTATGGTTGCAGATGAGGCTGGTACAGGTGATGTAGGTACCATGATGGAAGAGGCTGGCACTACTGTTTCCAACTTAGTAGTTGAACAGGACAATGCTAGCATAACTAAGACCTCGACCATGGCAACATCTATTGTAGAAGGTTCTCAAGAACCTAATACAACTGATGGTAACCCCAGCCAAATGGCTAACATGGGGGGCTCAGATATTCAACCTAGGGTTGAGACTAAGTTTTTGTCCCAAGATTCACCTCTCAGGGAAGTTAACACATCCCGAAGTGATGAGGACAAACATGAAACTACTACTGAATTGATGGATGATACAGTACAAAATGTCAATGCCTATGATACACCTCTCGGACCAGGTAACACATGTCGAAGTGTTGAGGCTAGTCTTGAACATCCAAATATTGAATTGATGGCTACTCCACTTGTACAAAATGTCAATGTCAATGATCCACCTCTCGGGTCAGGTAACACAGACCGAAGTGGTGAGACTATTCTGGAACAACTTAATGAATTGACGGATAAATGTACCAAATTGTCAACAGAGGTTCTTGCTCTTACTGAAGAGTTGCAGGTTATGAAGAAGACTCAACACTCTCAAGATGCAATCATTCACAGACTGAAGTTAAGGGTAAAGCATTTGGAGAGTATTCGATGGAAAAGAGCAAGATTTCCTCACATTCTGAAGTCCAAGAAGAGGAAGAGTTCCAAACCATGTTTGGAAGAGGATGCTTCCAAACAGGGGAGGAATGATCAGGAGGATGTAGCAGGTTCAGGGGAGGTACTCAAGGATTCAGGGGAGGTTGTAATGGATACAGATGAAAAGGTTGACTCTGATGTTAATGCAGAACACTCTGCTGATGGGAGAAAGAATTCTGCTGATGGGCTAAATCACTCTGCTGGTGAACCAGATGATGAGACACTACCCCTAGCCCAAGTATTACTAAACCTTGGAACCAAAACACCTACACCAGAACAGATTTCACCTAAACCTGTACCACAGCCTACAAGACCAAAAGCCAAAGGAGTTACTATAAGAGAACCTGAACCAGTGTCTAAACCTACACAACCAACATACACTGGTAAAGGTAAAGGCAAATTAGATGACTCTTATCCATGGCATATTCCTTTTGAATTCTGGCCAAAAGTGGATCAATCTAGGTATGATTCTGATGCTGCAAGAAAATTGGTAGAAGAAGATGAGCAAAAAGAACTTGAAAGACAAAGGCAGCTGGCTGAGAATGAGGAAAAAACCAGAGCATTACTTGAAAACTGGGAAGATGAACAAGCAAGTAATGAGGCTGCTATCAAATGGGTTAAAGTGAAAGAAGAGTTACAAGATGATGTTGCTGCTATAAATGAGTTTGATTTCTTGGAAGAGTTTAAAGCAAAACAGAAGAAGAAGTTGGTCAATCAGAGGAAGAAAAAGAAAGTGCTAAAACCTCCTACAAGAAGGGAACTCAGAACTCATCAAGAATATTATCTGAAACATATGAAGAATTGGAAATTAAAAGATTTGAAGCTTTTGTCATATGAAGATGTTGAAAAGAAGTATGAAGCAACAAGGAAGGAGATAGATAGCAAAGTTGATCCACTGAATGATGATGAGGTTGCTAAGCTTACAAGAATAAAAGTAGCACCAAATGCTTACATGAATCCTGAGTCAAGTGTTACAAAGCCCATAGTGTCTGATGTTGAAAAGGAGAAAGAGGTTATTGTTGAAACTGAAGTAAAGACTGAATCCTCTGTTGGTATAAAAAGATATAGGAGGAGAGTAAAGCAGGTGGCTAGGAAGAAGAGAAGAACTCAGTCAGTAGTGATGAGTGATTCAGAGAAAGAGGATAGTGATGAGCATACTTTTGAAGAAGTGACTGCAGATGATATGAAAAGGATTATGGATTTCACAGTTCATAAACCTCAAGAAGAACCTGGGTTACTTAATGTAGTTCCTTTGTCAACAAAATACCCAATCATTTCCTACTCACATGATGTTCTAGATGGTAGTCAAGCATGCTGGGGGATTAAGAGATCAAATGGTTCAAGTGTGGCATATATCAGTTTTTCTCAAATGTTGCACTACATGGATAGGGATGATATTCTACAACTCTGGAAGCTTTACAAGATGAATTATGGTGATACTAGACCAGAGGTGGTGCATGAAAGACTCAACTATTACTATTTGAAGAATATGTTTGAAACTAATGAAAGAAGTCTTGATTGGAAGAATGTGATAAGTTCAAGCAAAGTTATCAGATGGTATCTATATCAATCATGTGGAGTACATGCATTGACTGGAAGTAATGGTTTGTGTTTATACATGTTAACAGAGAAAGATTATCCTGTGTTCAAGAATACTGCTCTTCTGACTAATATGTTACAACCTGGAATGCTGAGTTTGCAAAGACCATTTTTATCAGATCATCAAGCTTTTGAGTTAGTGGAGAGGTATAGAAAAGTGATGGAATCAAAGACCTCAAAACAGTAAAGTGTTTGGAAGCATCCTCCTGGTGATTAGCTGAATTTAAAGGAAACTTGATGATTTTTGGAGAAAAATATAAAGTTTAGGGGAGGATTGTTGGGTCTAAAGATGCTGCTGTTCGTGAAATACACTAAGTGTTACTCTGCTGATCAGTTAAGTAACTCTGCTGATTAGACTATAACTCTGCTGTTTAGAAACTCTGCTGGATTGGGATAATAAGCATAGTGTAACTCTGCTGCTAGCCACGAAGACTCTGCTGCTAGACTAGTTACTCTGCTGCTTATTAGATATGTATAGTATGTTAAGGATAAGTATAGAAAAGATATGAAAAGATATTTTTCGTGTATAGAAAGTTTTGTAACCGACTAGGACTCCTTAGTCTATAAAAGGAGGATCTAGGGTTAGGTTAGATACACGTATCGTTATTGTTTTACACTTCAAGGTTTCTTGTAACCCTATTGCTATCGAGCAATCGTATTAATATATTGAAGTGTTGTTTGATAATTCGTTTGTGTTTTATTCTTCTTAAGATCTAATATTAAGTTCCGCATAATATTTGATATACAACTCAAGATCAGTTTCTATACCGATTGCTTTAGGTTTATATCTAAAGTAATTAATAAGATCGTGAAGCTCAACTGGGATCAACAAATAGAGTTTGATAGGTGGTCTTTAAATAGGTTCGAATTCAAGGTTCATAGCTTTGGTAGATTGTTCGCAAATAATTTTTGAAGTTGGGTGTTGGAGCGACCCAATGAAGGTATAGTTGTACCAGTTTTTAGTCAGCGATGGACAGAAAAAAAGAAAACTAAATAGCGAATAGATTACATGATCATTTTACATCATTCTTGTTCCTATAATTAGTTAGCTAGGTCGTTGATATTATAGTAAAGATCCAGCTTTTTAGAAGGTCGTTTAGGGTTCGAACCAAAGGTTCAAAGTGAGGTCGTGGGACTGCTGTTTCTTCGGTAAAATAGAAAAAGAAAGAAACTGTTTTAACTTTTGATTTCTAAGTTAATATTCGATCCTCTTTAGTGTGTAAACAAGGTTTTTAGTTCGTCTAGGATTTTTAGAGTGTGTATGGAATGTAAAGGAAAATGCACGTGAAAGCAAGTATGTTCGAAGACTCACAAATAGATTCGAATGAGAAAGAGGGTGGACACGAGACGAAGTAATCGAGGACACAACCTACGATCTTTGAACTCTCTCTTGGCAGCAACCTTGATCACGAATGAAGTCACAAAGGCTTGAAGAACTAGCGTACAACACTTGTTTGGCCCTTGTTTGCCCTCCTTCTTTGACAGAAACAGATGAAGAAATGTAATATGTTGTTGTTTGAGTGAGTGTTTAAGTGTGATTTTGGAGTGGGATTAATGGGTTTTTATTGAAGAATCATGCACGAGCTGTGTGTAACACACCAACCCGATAAGGGTAGAAGTATTACATTATTGTGACATATCAAAGAAAACAAAAGCATATGACTAAATAATACAAAATGAATTTCAAAGGTTACAAAGGAAGAATCGAAAATACAAGATTACAAAGGGAACAATATTAAATTCCAAGTTCTACAATTCGTAAAGGTTCTAATCAACTCTAATCCAGAATAGCTAGTAAGGTCTTCTAAGTCCAAAGTACTCTCCACTCATAACCCAGCTTCCAACTAAAACATGCCGCAGGAAAAGAAATGCGGCTAAGCTTAAAAAGCCCAGTGAACAGATATATATATATATATAACATAACATAATGGTAAATAAGCATCAGCAACGAAGGAATAAGAATACAAAACGAAAGCATAATCATGAAAGTTATACGAATTTTAAGAAGAACAAAGAATCAAGAATGCATGAGAACTGAGTAATTTAGGAAAAAAGAGAAAATGAAATAAGGAAAAGTCATATAAGGATGTGCCATAAGAACTCCATATCATAATCCGTCAAATCATACTAAAGCAAATACAAGTATACGAAGAGGGGAGACCTCTAAGTAAATAATAATAGTGTGAGAAGGTGTATAAGGCACACACCACCTGGTCACCATATCCACATATACATAAAACCTAGGATGCATCCATACGCTCCCTAACATAAGTATGTATGTCAGTACTAGACTAAGCACACACACGCATTAATGGCCAATAATGATCACAATATAATACATAAACATAAGGAGGGAACGCTGTAGATCTATCACCCTCTACGGGAGTGTCATGCCTTGGGTGCCATCAAAGACATGGTCATGGTACCTCCACAACTAGGTAAGCTCAAGAACGAATCTATCATAGCATACAACAATCATAATCTAGCATGGCAAAAGAAACAAGATAGTAACTCAAATAACCATGGCAAAGCATAAATATAACGTAGCAGAGACATTCAAGTAAAATTCAGAATGGATCAATAAGAATGACAATCATTCAATGAAAGTCATGAGTAAAATAAAGGAATCATATCAAGGTCAAATGTCAAGTCATTACAGTATCAAAGGTTCATCGTCAAAAGTTCATAGTCGAAGGTTCATAATCAAATGGTTCATTTAAAGAAATCTTTATCAAATGATTTTCATAAAAATGATCTTTAATAACGGTTTTCATAAAAGTAGTCTTTAAAATTAGTTTTCATAAAAGATAGCAAAATTCCATATAAAAGTGGTATCGCATCGTTCGTAAACATCATTTTAAAATAGTTTTTCTCAAAACATTTCTGTTATATAATTAAGAAAGGTTTTCACATCTAGTCACCAAGATCAAATGAATCTTCGAAGTGTAAAGTGATTCGAATACTAATATCACAGGGTAACGAACGAATTTTATCAAGTATTATATCACAAGGATCATAATGAACGAATTTTCAAATGTATCATGAAGAACGAATCAAAGTATAAGGGAACATAGCAATGGCTTAGGGAATCCTAATGAATCAAGATCAAGAAAGTCATGAGAACGAATGCACCTTTACTGAAAAAGGGTAGAATGTCTCTACCTTAGACCGCAAGTGAAAACACAACCAGAAATGAAAAGATCGGAAGTAAACTCCATCTTCAACGAATCTACACTAATTTATGATCGTCTGATTAATAGCTTATTTTAAATCAGATTACTTATTTTAGTAGGCTTTCCACATTTAGTAACTTTCCATACTTAATAGCTTTCCATATTTAGTAGCTTAAGGTTCATAATGCCATTTACATAAGTTTAGGGTTCATAGTGTAACGTTCATAAGTTTTTGGGTTTAATATGCAAATATAGCAAGTTTAGGGATTATAGTGTCATTATGGTAAGATTAGGGTATGAAATGTAAATATTCTAAAGTTACATATTTTCCCAAGTTAGACCCTTTAGTTTAGAAAAATGACAAATTAAACCCTTTAGTTTAGAAAACATACACATAACACCTTTTTAACCTTTTTAATACTATTGATAGTTTTTATATATGAACTGGTCACGTTTTGACTAATTTATGAATCCCATTAGGACTCAGAATGAAAATACACAAAAATTCACCCATGTACAACAATGTCTTAAGAACTCACACTAATTTTTCCAGAATTTATCAAGTAGTAAAAGTACAAATGAAAATTCGATTTCCACAATATGTTCCCGAATCGGATCTGCTGGAACACCCGAAAAGTTTGTATTTCTTTTCCCCTTCTAAGAAATTTATAAAAATCTACAAAAATTCCAGTAAATACCTAACATAGTAATTATTACTCAGTTAAAAGGGAATCTTCTAATTCGACATGGTTTGCAAACTAAAAATAAAAAACACGAACTATTTCTCCAGACATACTAATTCAGTTATACACTTGACTTTCTAAAAATAAAAAAGTTGCCTTCCCTACTTCTAAAAATTACAAGGCTTATTTTTCCAGAAAGCTCTTTTCTTGAACTTAGTTTTAGACTCCAAAAACACTCAAAAACACTTAACCATCATCTAGATCCAGTAGAATCAATTTGACTAAATTTTCTGGAGAGAAACTAGGGTTATGATTTTATGTGATCAATTAGGGTTTTTCATTCTCATTAGTTATTTCTTTGATACAAGCAATTATATTTGACATCAACACCGATCTAGGTCGATTCATGTGTGGTCTTAACATTTACATATCAATTCAAATCCAAACAATATACATAGGTCAATTTATATTAGGGTTCTCATGATCATCACTTTATGTGTTCAAGTTATCATTTTATGTGGTTTTCTTCTAGGATTTCATGTGTATTCAATTCGACAAGAACATCATGAAGACAAACAAGAATCAAACAAAGGTGATACAATTACCCTCGTAGCGTGATTAAAAGAGGAAGAAGAACACAAGATCGAACACCACAGAATTTTTGGCAGCCGAGAACCCGAGCTAGAACTCCCCTTCGAGCAGCCTCCACACTCGCGAAGAAGAACACCATCTGAACTAGAATCAGGGCACGTATGATCACCAATAAAAGCTACACAAGACCTCCCTTGCTGCCTTGTTTTGAACCGAATGGGAGAGCACAAGACGTAGCAGCCGAATGATAGTTGTTTTTAGGGTTTTCAAATGGAGTGAAAATTATGTTCGGTATTTAGGGATGAAATATAAACCATGTGTTTTGATTGAGGTGAATAAGGAAAGACCAAAATTTAAGGGATTGTGATATCATCATGGTTAATACATGTTTATCTTTTCTTTTGATCTAGCCGAAAATTATGTGTTGTACACATATACATGTCGAAATTTTAGATATGGATGTAGGGATTTTTTTTTGTGACATTAAATTATAATGTTAAGTTTTTATTAGTTTAATTCATTAGGTACTTAAAGTTTTAATTACGTAGGTTAGTTTCAAATAATATGTCTTTTGTAGGATTTTATATGTTCTTAAAATTTCAAAATTAGAGGGATATTTTGGTCTTTTCAAGTTATGCTAATTTTTAGGGTTTTACAACTCTTCTCCTCAAAAAAAATTTTGTCCTCAAAAATTGAAGTGAAACGAAACGGAACACAATGGACAGTGAACAGAAATGTGAAAGACTTGTTTCTCATGACTCTATCTTGTTGATCAAAATGGCTTCGGTTTCTTCAAAAGGACATACCATACTGAATCCAGATCAAAAGAATAATATACTAAACGTAACAGATGATAATCGTATTCTCTCAGGAGAGATACAGGAAATACGTAGGATTCTGACGGACATGCCGTCCATAGAATTTGATTAGGCCAATCAGATGAGAACATACAGAAAACAGATTGTTTGATATCATCAATGGCAGAAGGCTCTACAACAGAGCCTAAGATTCTTATTGGAAGTACAGAGGTCAGCAAACGCGCGTCGGTTATCCAAATGTATCAAATCGTATAACGGTGAGAGCAGATTAAGCGCATAGGTAGAATGAACCTAAAGTCTCACTAACGCAGATAATCTCAAACAACTATCAGAAATTCTAAGGCTCTAAGGCATTCTCGAAATATCCTATGATCACAATAAGTGCATGTCATATGATGTAAGTATTATCGTGTTGATCAGGCGTCATAATACTAGCATCATATAAATATGCCCTGATGATGGTCATACTTTATCTCAAGTTGTGAACAAAGCAACCTATCTTAATCCACTTAGTCCTTCTATAGCCTCAGAGGTCATCAAAATCAAACAACATAACTAAGAGGAGAACGAAACTATGCGTAAGAGTAACAGAAATCCGAGAACGTCTATCAGAATTAAGGTACGTCGTTAATAGTGTCAATCCTTCATCACTCACCGAAATAGACTCAGCCAAAATAAGTGGTTGCTTCAAAATCTGCCCGTTCCTAAACATAAATCTCCAGGTTCCTTCCGCAATTCGTCAAAATTTGCATAACAAAACCATCATCCAACATGCGCAGAAAGAACACATAACGGAATTTCTAATAGAGAACCTAAATCATTTAAAGGATCTTATTATCAGGTAACGGAAATCTAAGTAGGTTGAGAGGAAGTGAATTACGTCATCAATGGCTTCATCCTTCACATAATCAACTCTCCCAAACACAAATGTTCGCATCAAAATTCATCCATTCAGATACATGATTTCAAATCTCTTCCGATCCCAAGTAGTCTGTCTAAGTGTATCCATATGATCATAGGGTGGAAAGGAATTATAAACTTGAGTCTGGTCCCTCAAGCCTTCGGCACCTCTTCTGGACACTGGGGTGTGGTAACGTGAATTCTTCTTGTATGCTTCTTTCATGGTAACGCCTGTCACGAACATCTTCTACTACTCTTCTACAAGGTTTCTAACTCTGACAACGGTCTTCAATCTTGGTCCTTTCTGTGGGAAACTCTGCCATCGCAAGATACCTGGTAGTGCTGTCTGCAACAATCTACGAACGCCAATCAAACCTATTCTTCCAGAACACATGGGTCATTCTACTTAATACAAAAATGATCTACATATTCCTCTTTCGTCTCTGAGCACAAACACACTATCATATTATGACAATTGTCCAAAGACTCCCGAAAAACACTGATTCTATTAGCCAATACAATTGGCATCATTTAAAACTCACAATGATCACCACAAGTACGAAAACAGCTTCAGGAATTGTTTTAGGGCAAATTTTATATCTACCTCACATCACCTATCTTCTCCTTAACGAATAAAACTGAAACGCTTCACGAAGGTTACTCTCAGTTAGGTCAACTCCCTTCTTAGAAGTTCTTGTGGTTGCTTCTTCAGTCCTTTAAACTTAAATGAGGCCGTCTGATACGGAGTTTCAAAGATAGACCAAATCAATGATTGATACGCGGAAATGGATAATGATTTCGGATAGTGGTACGGTTAAGTTCACGATAGTCGATGCGCCGCCGTATACTTCTCTCTTTAATAGGTGTCAGGAGGACTTGACAATCTCATGAGATCGGAATATGTGCTTTCATAGCAACATTAATCTTAACAGATTTAAGCGGTTGAGAGTCATCATACAAAAGTAGGGTGAAGCAGATTGTTAAAAGTCACATTTCAGATACGGTTGTCTATGGTAGCTTTACGAAGAGCCATCTAATCCGTAACCAAAATACCTCAAGGTTAATTATATCAAGAGTAAACAGATCTGTAGAACGGATACGGTCGTTAAACCAGACGGGTAGTTCATATATCAAGGTCAAGTACACGGTTCATCATTGTGTTGAGATAGATAAACGAACAGTTCAAGGTGTTGGAATTTTGTTTAGCATTAGGGGCAGGTAGGGTGTGTATCATTGGTAATACGATCATCGTATAATCGTCAAAAGTGAGATGTATGGAATATTAGTTATCAGCATCATCATGCTCGGTTAACAATTCCACACTGAGATAGTATTTACATCATCTCCTTCCAAAAGAAACTGGTTGGCAGGCAAGATTCATCATTCAAAGGGAGGGAATAAAACTTCCTATATCTATGCTTAACAATCACCAGAGTTCTCATAGGAGTAGTAATGGATTTTACAGGACTGAGTAGTATCAGATGATACATTTATATCCAGCACGGGTAATGAATTCATAGAATGTGTTAAACACATTAGGGTTAAATGACCTTCGGAATGGTCGGAGAGGTATCAAACTGTTTATCAAACAGGTCGGAAGTAGAGATCAAATCAGGAAGTGAAACTTAAATGGTACAAGGTATCCATGTAGTTCTCGAGGAATTCCAAACTTACTTGGTTATTAAGCTTAAGTTGCAAAACTTTCTAGCTTCTAAAACAAATGTTCTTATAAGGCTTAGCTAAAGGAAAAGGCACGAATCAGAGTAATGCGGAAGCAATGCTACTTACATAGATGTCCTAGTCAACCCATTCCTCACCGGTAATAACTTAAGTTCCTATGGGGAGATCCTAAAGCAAATTTTCAAAGGTTGTCTTATGAGCGCCTACAGTGGAAACTTAATGGTCCAAACTTCACAGGTCAAGGGTAAATGTATTACAAGTCGCAGCCTGTCGCTCTGATACCATAATTGTAACACCCCAACCCGATAAGGGTAGAAGTATTACATTATGGTGACATATCAAAGCAAACAAAAGCATATGACTAAATAATACAAAATGAATTTCAAAGGTTACAAAGGAAGAATAGAAAATACAAGATTACAAAGGGAACAATAATAAATTCCAAGTTCTACAATTTGTAAACGTTCTAATCATCTCTAATCCAGAATAGCTAGTAAGGTCTTCTAAGTCCAAAGTACTCTCCACTCATAACCCAGCTTCCAACTAAAACCTGCCGCAGGAAAAGAAATGCGGCTGAGCTTAAAAAGCCCAGTGAACAGATATATATAACATAACATAATGGTAAATAAGCATCAGCAACGAAAGAATAAGAATACAAAACGAAAGCATTGAGAATTTCATAATAATTGCCTGACACTATTTGATCCTCCTCTTCAGATTTTGACCCTAATCCTTGATCCTTTCGTTAATCATTTTGATACCTCTTCGGGCATCCTGAGAACCTCCGTGGCGATGACGTACTTGATGCATTTTGTTATTTGTCTTTTGCCTTTGTAAGCGTCTATAAATCTTCCAACACTATTTGATTCCGTTTCATCCATCCCCGTCCCTATGAGAAGTCTTGTGGTGTTTAACCACGAGCATAAGAATGTTTCCCCCTCCCTCTTGAACGATAAGTTTTGCTATGACGACCTATCTTTCTTTGGATAGTTAACTTTGATTTTATTCTGACAAGGGATTGGTTGATTGATCACTCAGATATTGATAACTACCCTTTCATGTCTCACCTTTGGCGTTTGACACAATTTTGAACTCCTTACTATGATTACCGATTGTTAAACCCTTTGCTATCACCATTACTCTGGAGACTCGTGAGTTGCTTTCACGATTACGAAGTATTCCTTGAAGCCATTTCGTACACTAATGAATGAACCTTATCTTGAACGTTATTTGGCACCCTGAATTTCTTGAATATGATTCCTGGTTGAACCACCAAGCTTTCCACCGGAGTGTGAAGTAAGATTTTGTTGACATAAATAAATGCCTAAAAACATTATCAATATTTATTCATATCTCTATGTTTTGATGATCACAAAATGTAAACTCATTAAAACATAAACTTATAAATTAAACAAGTACTTAGTTGTAAATATTCACTTCTACAACTAAAATCACTTAAGGTATGAATGAACTAATGCTTAATGCATCATATGATCAAAGGAACATTTTCTTTATTTCTAAACTTTTTATAAAATGTCAAAAACATTTTATATATTTTTGAAAAACAATTTTGGTATTAAATAAAAATGTTTAATCTTTTATAAAAACATGAATTCAAATTTTTAACCAAAATCAGTAAAAATGTTCCAGAAAAACCTTCCCCACAAAAGGACAAATCTGGGCAACGTTCAGAAAATTTTACTAGGCGGCCCCCTTAATTATTAAGGCGGCCGGCTAGTAAAATTAAGGGGACCGCCCCCTATTTAAGGGGGCCGGCCACGCTCCAGTAGCTCCCAGCTGTCCAGTTTTTCTGCCTATAAATACCAGCCTTCCCCTGGATTTTTACTCAACCTTTTTCACTAAAACTTTCTGTTGTAAATCTCATTTCATATCTTCAAAAAACCTTTGATCATGTAATCTTAAGCATTGGTTTCCAAGTGATCCAAGCTTCCACCATCCAAGTGCAAAAGAAGAATACTTCTATCAATCAAGACTAGAAGTATTACAACTTAGTAGCATCTTGTTACTCAAGTTGTTTGTTTTGTATACTTTGTAAATCTTTCATTCATTTGTGTAAAGTGTGTATACAAGTTGTAAACATATGTGATTAGGCTAGAGTAGTGTGTAAGTAGTGAAGAAGGTGGATAAGTAGTTGTGGAGTAAAGAAGTAGTGTTGAAGCCATGAAGTCCTAGTCGTGAAGTCCTAGTGTTGAAGTCGTGAAGCCGTAGCATAGAGGTTGTGTAGCGGTCGTGTTGAAGCCATGAAGTCCTAGTCGTGAAGTCCTAGTGTTGAAGTCGTGAAGCCGTAGCATAGAGGTTGTGTAGCGGTCGTGTTGAAGCCATGCAGTCCTAGTCGTGAAGTTCTAGTGTTGAAGTCGTGAAGCCGTAGCATAGAGGTTGTGTAGCGGTCATGTTGAAGTCGTGAAGTCTTAGTCGTGAAGACATAGTGTTGAAGTCGTGAAGCCGCAGCATAGAGGTTGTGTAGCGGTCGTGTTGAAGTCGTGAAGATGTCGTGAAGCAGTCGTGAAGCCGTTGTGAAGTAGTCGTGAATAAGTTGTGAAGAAGTTGTGTTGTGAAGTTGTGAGATTGGTTCTAGCTACGATTAGAACTCGACATTTAGCTTTGTGTCGTTAAACCCGTGTAAGCCAAAGTTGTGTACGGTTTTCTCCGCCATAAGGGAGCTTATTGAAGTTGTGAAGAAAACTCTCGAGCTCGGTGCTCGGGGAGTGGAGTAGGGCAAGGAAGGTGTCCTTGTAGCCGAACCACAATAAATCTCCCGTGTCTCGGTTAGATCTTTCCATACCTTATTTATTTCTTTACTTACATCGTCATTACTTTCATACACATAGGCTTATATAATTGCTAGTATTAATTAGAGGTCGACTTCACATAAAGATCAATTTGAAAATCCATTCAAGAAACCAAAACTTTTACAATCAATTTAAAAGAATACATATATAACTAATAATAAGATTTAAGTTTTATTTTTCATAACAAACTTGAATCTAGGTTTTTAAAAGTAAACCTAGGTTTTATAATAAATTAAAAAGACGTAAAACTATTCAACCCCCCTTCTAGTTTTCCACAATTGGTATGAAGAGCCACGTCAATCAAGATCTTTAAAATATACTGTATTTTAAAACTTGAATCGATCTATGGAATTCGAAAAATATCTAGAAGGGGAATCTTTGCTAAAACCACCACTATTTGAAAACTATACTTTTCTTGAATGGAAAAATAAATTTAAAACTTAT
Source organism: Artemisia tridentata subsp. tridentata (assembly GCA_021014915.2). Classification (NCBI taxonomy): domain Eukaryota; kingdom Viridiplantae; phylum Streptophyta; class Magnoliopsida; order Asterales; family Asteraceae; genus Artemisia; species Artemisia tridentata. The sequence continues at coordinate 208,393,171 of CP139508.1, read as the reverse complement.
GTGAAATCAATTGATCTAGATCTTTGGCATGTCATTTCGATTGGTGATTTTCAACCAACAAAAACGGATTTTGAAAGTCAAAATGATTATTTAAAAACTAAGAATAACAAAAATAATGAAGCTAAAATAATTATTTACAAAACCTTGCCGAAAGTTGAATATGAAAGAATATCTTTCTGTCAAACGGCAAATGATATTTGGAAAAATCTCTTAAACTTTCATCAAGAAAAATGCCAAGCCAAAGATGAGGATTTTGATCTTGTACATGAATTAGTTATCTTAGAAAATTTAATAGATAAACATTTAGATAAAATAGATACATGTGCTACTAGTTCAAATGTTGTTAATGTAGGTATTAACGACGAAGACTACATGAATCAACTCCAAAGTGAACTCAATCCAAAATCATGGAGTGACACAGACGAAGGAGAAGATCATGATCCATACAAGACATGTTCGGGTCAAGCCACTTCGGTTTAAATAAGGTGTTAGAAGCTTGCCATGATATACTTTCACATCTTGGTTATCTTGAAGACTCACCTATCATTCACACGTCGATCATCATCTGAAACATTACGAAGAAAAGCTAGGACGTGAGGTAAGTTCTCTTTTTAAAATTTCATAAGTAATTACTTCTTGCATATAATCTTATTAATGCCTTAGGATATGCTTAGTCTGATAGGTTGCTTTGCCTTTACACTTTAGTTATATTCGTTCTGTGGCTTAATGAACTAGAAACCCTTTAGTTAGCCCCCCTAAGTGTTAGTAAACCAAGAAATCTTCATATTTGGTACTCTTCGATAGGTAAATTTAGGAACTTAATTTCTTCTAAAAAGAGAATGACTACTGGAGAATCTATTGACTAGAAACTCAATTTGACCTAATGGTTGAATTGCTTCTATGTGAGAAGTTGGGTGTGTGTAACCCATAAAAACGGTCGTGTTTAGCCTGAATTGAGCACCACTAGTAATAGTCTCATACTCATTCTCCAACTTGAATACATTATTCTTCCTAAATATACCTAACGATAGTTTACTGTTATGAACTTTGCTTTTCACTAGAGCTTTTCATTCCTAGATTTATGTCATCTTGCGTATATAAAATTTCTAGATGTTTACTTGCTACTATGTGATTTGACTGCATGCCTTCGTAATTATTTGTTTAGTTGTTGACTGCATTGTCATTATAATAGCTTTTGTTTTTCTCTAACTACTCTGACATGATGTATTTTTGTATTTAGTCATAATACATGCTTAAATGCCATAGGATATGTAGAAAGAGGTAGCATGTGACAATAGACTTAACCAATGCCCTTGAGCATGAGATCTTTTATAAACCACTATTTTTAAACCTATAATTAATGGGACTTATTTTTAAATTTGCAAAAACTTCACATTTTGGAAAAATAATTTTTCAAAAGATTATGACACATTGCTATTAAACATGTTTCACCATCCTACCTTTCTTCCAAACTTGTGTCCATAATTACGTGTTTATCAAAAACCAAAGATTGGAAAAATATGTTTTCTTTCCTCATAAAAACATTTTGAAATAAAGCCAAAACTATTTCATTAATATATTTTTTTTTCACATCCACATAAAACCTACTTTCAAACATTGTTGAATAATGCCAAAAACATTTCTTTAAATCATGCATGGTGATCTCATATCTGTCATCTATATTTATGTATGTGACATTTATAAGTGAACTAAATTTGATAATAACCATAATTTATTCACTAAGACCTCACTTGGTACAAGTCTAGAAGTCCATGCTATCATAACTCTACATTTCCATGCACATAGATATTCATTAGGATTATTTAACTAGCTTATTAATCTTCCTAAATATGATACTATGAATTACTTGGTGCTATGTAGTATTTTCTTGTCTAACATATATATGTTACATGCTAAATGAGTTGCTTGCATGCTAGATAATAATGTCTAATGAATATGCTTAGCATACATAAGTTATTAAATCCTAAATTGCCTCAAAAGAAGTTGGACTTGCTTGAAACTAAACCCAAAAACACAACCCTTTCAACAATTTTCTGCCAAAAACCCATTTCCAGTAACCTGGAAATCAGCAGATGGGCGGCCCCCTTAATTCATTAGGCGGCCCCCTTATTATTTAAGGGGACCGGCCCCTTAATTAAGGGGACCGGCCATCTGATGGTCGAAGGTGCTGCTCCCTTTTTCTATTTTTAAACCCATTTTATCCTACACTTCCCAAAATTCACAAACACATTTCGTCACAAACCACCCTCCAAAATTTACCTTCCACAATCACATCATCACTACACCATAAATACCCATTTGGAGGAGGAAGCTTGACATTTGCCATAACCCAACAAATGATTTTGTTCAAACTCAACCAACACCTAAACCTCATCCTAATGAACCCTTTCACACACATAACCTATCATCCATATGTCCACCTTCATTCACTCATAATTACCCAAGTTCACAAATGTCTCCACCACCGAAAGTGTCATCACCACTTCCACCAAATAACAACCACTCTCCATTATCATCACCTTCCACTCAACACTTGAAGTTCATTGAAGAACTCAAGGAAGCCCATGAGCTTAATGCTCTCCTTGCTTTGCACCTTGCTCAAAGCAACTTAAACCCATCACCATCCATCTCACCATCATTACCATCATCACCACATCACTTGAGTCAAATTGAGAAACATGTCAACAATTGTCCTTGTTGCATCTTTCTCCAAAATCAAACCATCGCCTTAAATGAGCGTCTCACTTGAATTGAGTATCTTCTCACTAGATCTAATCCAACACCACCACTTGAACAACATCAAAACCCTCATTCAACATGGTCAAGTCCAAGCTCTCCACCTCCAATTCGTCCATCAACACTCTCTCCAACATCCATACACCCATACTTACAACCCCATTAATCCAATTTTTTTTACCCCCTCTTTACCATCATCCATCCAAAATAATTCAAGTTTTTCATGTCTCAAGCAAGTCAAATGAATCTCTGAGGCAATTTAAAATTTTCTACTTATTGTATGCTATAAGCAAAATATGTGTTGTATCAATAATTATGTTTTTAACATAATTATTTTCAACTAATGAATGCTTTATTTCTTGTCTTTAATATATGATTGTTATGCTTATTGCTTGTATACTTGATATCATGATATATATATACATGCTTGATGATTAATAACATGCTTATTCCAAAATATGTTTTAAATGTATGCATGCGTATTTAACATGTTTATGCCACTATTTAATCATTCTTGATGTACATGATTCAAATGGAGCTTGCTGCAAAAACACCCTAAAAATGACCCTTTTCTGGAAATTTTTCAAATTTGGTCGCCTGGGAAAACACCAGATGGGCGGCCCCCTTAATTCCCTAGGCGGTCCCCTTAATTTTAAGGGGGCCGGCCTACAATTAAGGGGACCGGCCATCTGGGCAGTAAAATTTACTGTTTTCTTTTGCATCTTGCGACCCCTTTTATCTAGCCCAAACCTTACCTAAATCAACCATCACCTCCATCAAACATCCATTTTAATTCACCATGCTATCACCAAAATCATCTCTAAGACACCAAAACTCCACCACCACCACCTCAATGTTCATCCCCAAGTGCACCAAATGCACCATCAAAAACACCCTCCACTCATGGCACATCATCTTCATCCATACCTTCCACTTCATCCATCAATAACTACATCAACTCACACCTATCATCACCACCATCAAGAGCATCAACTCCACCTCCTACTCAAGAACCTCCATTCACCCAACTTGTCATTTCCATATCACCAATAACACCTCTTGATGCTCATTTCTCATCATCACCAATGCCACCACACCCACAAACAAACCATTATCTTTGGTCTTAGAGATAAGATACACTACATGTTTTAATTCCTTGAACACATGCTTAACAACCAACCTCCACCACAACCTCCATCATTTTCACCCACTACACCACCACCACCTTCATTCTCACCAAATTAAGCATATGCAATGCTTAATCAAAAATATTTTTTCAAACCATTTTGTGTGCAAGCCCCATGGAAGATCATGTACTCCTAGAATGATTATGTAGATTGCATTACTTACTAGCTAATGTAGGATTGAATATAATCTTGGATGGTTGTGTATTGATACACAACATTTTTAATGAATGTCTTTATATGCATGCTTATTTTAGCTATATATATGCTTGTGCTTCTAATATTTTTCTTGCAAGTATTCCATATATCGATTCCTTGGTGCCCCCAAACGAGGGGGAGTACACATCAAGGGGGAATTTTCGTCCCGACAAATTTCACGTTTGAATTTTGTCGGCTTAACCTTTTTGATTCTACAAAAAGGGGGAGAAGTGAATGTAAACTGACTAAATACTTGTCCAAAAATAAACTTTTTGGTTTAATGAGTTTAGGTTTTGTAATAATCAAAAAGGGGGAGATTGTTGACATAAATAAATGCCTAAAAACATTATCAATATTTATTCATATCTCTATGTTTTGATGATCACAAAATGTAAACTCATTAAAACATAAACTTACAAATTAAACAAGTACTTAGTTGTAAATATTCACTTCTACAACTAAAATCACTTAAGGTATGAATGAACTAATACTTAATGCATCATATGATCAAAGGAACATTTTCTTTATTTCTAAACTTTTTATAAAATGTCAAAAACATTTTATATATTTTTGAAAAACAATTTTGGTATTAAATAAAAATGTTTAATCTTTTATAAAAACATGAATTCAAATTTTTAACCAAAATCAGTAAAAATGTTCCAGAAAAACCTTCCCCACAAAAGGACAAATCTGGGCAACGTTCAGAAAATTTTACTAGGCGGCCCCCTTAATTATTAAGGGGGCCGGCTAGTAAAATTAAGGGGACCGCCCCCTATTTAAGGGGGCCGGCCACGCTCCAGTAGCTCCCAGCTGTCCAGTTTTTCTGCCTATAAATACCAGCCTTCCCCTGGATTTTTACTCAACCTTTTGCACTAAAACTTTCTGTTGTAAATCTCATTTCATATCTTCAAAAAACCTTTGATCATGTAATCTTAAGCATTGGTTTCCAAGTGATCCAAGCTTCCACCATCCAAGTGCAAAAGAAGAATACTTCTATCAATCAAGACTAGAAGTATTACAACTTAGTAGCATCTTGTTACTCAAGTTGTTTGTTTTGTATACTTTGTAAATCTTTCATTCATTTGTGTAAAGTGTGTATACAAGTTGTAAACATATGTGATTAGGCTAGAGTAGTGTGTAAGTAGTGAAGAAGGTGGATAAGTAGTTGTGGAGTAAAGAAGTAGTGTTGAAGCCATGAAGTCCTAGTCGTGAAGTCCTAGTGTTGAAGTCGTGAAGCCGTAGCATAGAGGTTGTGTAGCGGTCGTGTTGAAGCCATGAAGTCCTAGTCGTGAAGTCCTAGTGTTGAAGTCGTGAAGCCGTAGCATAGAGGTTGTGTAGCGGTCGTGTTGAATCCATGAAGTCCTAGTCGTGAAGTTCTAGTGTTGAAGTCGTGAAGCCGTAGCATAAAGGTTGTGTAGCGGTCATGTTGAAGTCGTGAAGTCTTAGTCGTGAAGACATAGTGTTGAAGTCGTGAAGCCGCAGCATAGAGGTTGTGTAGCGGTCGTGTTGAAGTCGTGAAGATGTCGTGAAGCAGTCTTGAAGCCGTTGTGAAGTAGTCATGAATAAGTTGTGAAGAAGTTGTGTTGTGAAGTTGTGAGATTGGTTCTAGCTACTATTAGAACTCGACATTTAGCTTTGTGTCGTTAAACCCGTGTAAGCCAAAGTTGTGTACGGTTTTCTCCGCCATAAGGGAGCTTATTGAAGTTGTGAAGAAAACTCTCGAGCTCGGTGCTCGGGGAGTAGAGTAGGGCAAGGAAGGTGTCCTTGTAGCCGAACCACTATAAATCTCTCGTGTCTCGGTTAGATCTTTACATACCTTATTTATTTCTTTACTTACATCGTCATTACTTTCATACACATAGGCTTATATAATTGCTAGTATTAATTAGAGGTCGACTTCACATAAAGATCAATTTGAAAATCCATTCAAGAAACCAAAACTTTTACAATCAATTTAAAAGAATACATATATAACTAATAATAAGATTTAAGTTTTATTTTACATAACAAACTTGAATCTAAGTTTTTAAAAGTAAACAAAGGTTTTATAATAAATTAAAAAGACGTAAAACTATTCAACCCCCCCCCCCTTCTAGTTTTCCACAGATTTGACATGATATCGAAATATTGTCTAGTCGCCAAGCGAATGTGTCTTTCAGATGTGTCCGGAATCATACCTGTTGGATGGAGCAACCGGGAAGAGCAGCAACCGAAGACCAAGAAGTGAGTTTACTTAAGTGTATTCCTGGGCGTGTTTTAGTTCCGTTCGCGATAAAGAAGAATGATGACTGGAGACATGTATCGACTACAGGAAGCTGAACCGTAATACTGTTAGGAACCAATATTCCTCCACCCTGAAACGACTATGTGGTTGTTTAAATTCAGAGCGCGAAGTTTCCTTCTGATGAATTGAGTCTATTCTTGGAATCGACCTCCATATTCGTAAACGATTATTATGACGGTTAGTGACGCTAATGGTATTAGCTAAAGCTCTGACTGTTCATGAGATTGATAATTAATGTTTTCTCGTGAGTACTTGGGCAAATGGTCATTGTATGACTTAATAGTACGTTCGGAGACGAGGAAGAGCATGAAAATATCTTTGCACTTTGTTAGGAAATTCGTCGATCATTGTGCATTCTGAGAGGTTGATATTTGTTGAGACAACGATGTTCTTAATTGAGGATATCTCTTTAAATCCCGCAAGTTTTGAAAACCATCACCAAGTGGTCAAGACCGATAACAGAATGGAGAACTGAAACCTTTTTGAACCTTGCAGTAGAATTCTGGAAGATGTTTACAACTTGGGTTACCATTGAGAAATTTCGGGAACAGAGAGAAACAGCTTAGTTTGATGGAGAATGGAGTTTTGGAAAAGCTAAAATAGAAATTAGTTTCCATACCTCGGGCGGAATAATTTTGGGATATTTCAGAAAGAGACTCGGTTATACTCCCTTGCTGCACAGAAAGTTTTCGTATGCATCAAGACAACTAGAATCATATCAGAAGAATTACTTCAATACCTGACCTGGAGTTGGCAACAACGGTGGCTACCCTAAAGAGTGAAGACATTCCTTACAAAGCAGAAGTGTGGGCAATGCAGAAGAAGAAAATCTAGTCAAGACGGCGAACCTGGAGTTGATGAAGACATGCAGCCTAACTTCCTTATTCATCTTGGTTGTACCAAGATGAATTGAGAGCGGAAGCAGACTGGATGATGAAGGATTTGAAGATCGTGCCAGAAATTTACATTACTCCATTACATTCCAAGAAGAACTGCAGGAGGCTTGATGAACCAGACAAAAGTACACGATTCTGTTTCACTTCCAGATTGACGGACCAACGAAGACAGATTAACCGGACTTGAAGAGATTGGATGTTTTTGAACGAACGGATTTTTGAAAGCAGACCTTTTATGTTTGGAAGAATTGATTCTGTGAACACCGAAGTTATTGACGACTAACTTTCATTTCCGTTGACCCTCTTAAGTTTCGTTATAAAGTAATAAAATCCTCTTATGATTTAAGTTCCCTAGAAGCATTTCGGTTCGTGTTTATTTTTCATATGTTCGATGATGGCTTTGTTTTGAGAGATTTTGGCGAGTTGTGGAAGATATGATGCTTGTGACGGCGTACCTCACTTCTGCTAGGAAATCTGGGACTTTGATACGCTTGCGAATAGTTTTGTTTTCCCTCTTGACTATGACATTTGATCTTGTAACCTTTGATGACTATAGAAGTACTAGGTGGATTAAGATAGGTGGTTGATTACGACTTGAGATAAAGTATGATCATCATGAAGGCATAGTTATGTGGTGCTAGTATTATGACGCCTGATCAACGTGATAATACTTACACCATATAACGTGCACTCATTGTGGCCATAGGATATCTTGGGGGAGTACCTAAGAAGTTTAGAATTTGATATCCGCTAGATTACCCGTGATTAGTAAGACGTTAGGTTCATTCTACCTATGCGTATGCTCTGTTTTCGTTCGTTAGATATCGGGATGACTTTGGACTCTCGTTTTGCATTCCGTTGACCTCAGTCATAAATCTTGAACTCTCTGTAGAGCCCTCTACTGTTAAAACAGTTAATTTGATTTGAAATCTCATTCGTATTCCATTAAGTTTCCTGAAGATTCAACTATCGTTCATTTCATGATCCATGAACCTTTTGATCAAAATCAACTTATTTGTCTCCTTCTGAGAAATTTGAACCCACCTCGTTTTGATTTGAGTCATGAGAAACTTTTGGTCTGAAGATCTTTTGGAAGAACCTCCTCGGGCGTAAGAATGTTTGTAATGATCTTTTGCGACTTGCTACGACTTCGTTTAATCTTGCAACTTCAAATTTCGAGGACAAAATTTTTCTTTTAGAGGGGAAGAAGTTGTAATACCCAAAAATCTAAAACATGTAAAAAGACCAAATTGCCCCTACAACTTTAAAATTTGATTAATAAGTTTATAAAGCACCAAATTTGTCCCGAACCTTTGGAAATAAACAAGTTATGAAGCCAAGTAAATTATGATACAACATTTTAACAATTTGGAATGTACAAAAATTTCAAGAACACACACATATGTGTATATGGCCGATTATACATGTTGTATTATTATTATTATTATTTAAAAATCCTAATTAAATCAAATTATTCAAAGATAAGCTCAAATAATTATAGGATCTTTTAAAATCAGAAAGTATGATATCTTGGGGTTAACTTGGACCGAAAGTTTTCATCCCTCCCCCTATTTTCACTCGGTATTACCTTATTTGCTTTAATTCCTAAACTGAAAACCCTAAAATCACACACAAATTCTCTCTACTTCATTCGGTCCTGTGGAAATTATTTGGGCATTTTTTGGGGTTGATCATCATCCAAGGAAGCTTAGAAAATTGGTTTGGGGTCGTGGGGCTTGTTCGTTTGGTCGCTAGCATTTGTTTTGTCGAATTCTTGTCATCCGTAAGGTACAAATCCAAAGAACCCTTTTACACGTTCGATTATTCATGTGGTATTTTTCTCATGTTCTTAGGATCATATAAGACCTAAATAAAATATATAATTCGAATCATGCATGCTTTATAGATCGAAATAATTTTAAAGAGTTAAAACGGGTATAAATTCCAAATTGAGCCATACTATTTTTCTGGGTGATTTTTTTATTTTATTTGAACATTATATGAATTATAAGACCTGGGAAAAATGCTTATACAATTTATAGAAGCTTAGATTGATCGCTATAATTTTGAAGGGATGAAACACGTATAATATCTAAAATACGTAATACGATTTTTCTGGGTGTGAGACCTATTTTATTTGGACACTATACGATCTATATAACTCAGGAAAAATGTTGGTTCAAATTGTTGGGGCCTTAATAACCTGTGTCGAATTGTTTGTGTATATCGGGTTTAAAGAAAACAAGGAAAGAAAATAAAACCCTAGCATTCGATTAGGGTTTAGGGTTTTGGACATGGATCTGGTATATTAATGGTGTAATAATGATGATTTAATGATGGAGGAATGATTGGTAAAGCTAGGGTTAGGGTTTGGTATTTTTAAAAGTGTACCGATGGGATTTTATAAACTATAGGGTGCGTTTTGTAAATTATGAAACTTGTGGGTTATTTTTATAACATGATTTAGACCAGGGGGTATTCGAATAAAATATAAAATGGAGGTCCTTTTCGTAAATTATGCAACTTAGGAATTTAATTTGTAAATTATGTAAAATGTGTAATTCGGTTTGTAATTAAATAAATTAGAGGGACCAAATTGTAAATTCTGGAAACTTGAAGGTAACTTGTATAAATAATGATATAAAGGGTGTAATGTGTAATTTTGAATACTTAAGGGCTAAATGTGTAATTATGATTTATATATGATTCGAATTAATGTTTTTAAAAGTTAAGGGACTAGTTTTGTAAATTAAATAACTTGAAGGGTATAAATGGTAAATTGTTGAACTTAAAGGGCTAAAAGCGTAATTCTGGATAACTTATGTATTAACCTAAATTATAATCATGGAAACCTGCTAGTTATGGAAACCTGTTAAATATGGAAGGTTGCTATTTTTGGAAAGTTACCTAAAAAGGAAAGTTATTAAAAATGGAAAGCCGACTAAAATAAGTAATCTGAATTAAATAAGCTATTAATAAGACAGTCATGGATTCGTGTAGATTCACTGAAGATGGAGTTTGCTTTCGACCTTATAATTTCTGTTGTGTTGTTTCTCTTGCGGTATAAGGTACAGATATTCTGCCCTTCTTGTAAGGTGCCTTCGTTCTCTTGATCTCTTGTATTGACTCGTTTAGGATTTCCCTAAGCCATTGCTATGTTCCCTACACTTTGGTTCGTTTGTTTGATTCGTTTTGACTTTGATGTTCGATATGATCCTTTTGCTTTGAGCCTCTATGATGATCCATTTGATATTCGTTCGTGACCGTGGGATATTAATTTTTGTATCACTTGATACTTCAAAGGTTCATTGATTTTGGTAAATAAATGTGAAAACCTTTTTAATTATGACCTGGAAATGTTTTGAGAAAAATCAGTTATTTTAAAAGAATGATTATGGGTGGTGATATGATACTATTTTTATATGACATTTGTTAACTTTTGTGGATACTAGTTAAGGAATATTTTTATGAAAAACCGTTTTGAAAGATTATTTTATGAAAACTATTCTGAAAGATCATTTTATTGAAAACCGTTATTAAAGGAATGTTTTCAATGAACTTTTGACAGGAATTTCTAAAATGAACTTTTGCTATGAAATCTTAATTATGAACCTTTGATATAATCTTCTGAACCATTTGATATAATCCTTTTAATCTTAACTTAACTTTGATATAAAACGTAATCTGATAAACTTTGATTTGAACCTTTGACATTTATTTCGAAACTATTTGACATGAACCTTTTGCCATGTACCCTTAAGATATGACTTTTGATTATTTCGATAGTACGCCTGACCTTTGACCTACAGTTTGATATCCGAGCCAATCACTAGGCATGAGGGTTTCATGTCCATGTCATTGACGCACCTTTGACATTACTCTAGGGCAGGAGAGTGATGACCTGTTCCGTCCCTTATTTATTATCTGCTATGGCCATTATGATTATGATTATTGATTTGTCTGCGGGGGCGTATGAGTGCATCCTAGATTTGACCTGTTTCTGTTTAATAGTTATTTGTTAATTGTTATATTTATCTGGTGACTGGTGGTGTGTGCGATACACGTCTTTCACATATCTGGGAGCTAGCTACTCTATTTGGTTACATTTGATATGATTTGGTTTGTTTCTGGGCTCGTGGTGGATTACTGATCCTTTTATTTCTTTTAATTCCTTTCTTTTCATTTCATCCTTATTATATTCTTTGCCTATGACTTATACATCCCAAAGCACTAAACTATGCATGTTCGTTTCATTTGCTTTCGTTTCCGTTTATTATATATCTGTTCACTGGGCTTTTTAAGCTCAGCCGCAATTCTTTTCCTGCGGCAGGTTTTAGTTGGAAGCTGGGTATGAGTGAAGAGACTTTTGGACTTAGAAGACTTGATAGTTATTCTGGATTAGAGTTGATTAGAAGTTATTGTATATTAGAATTAGTATTCGCATTTGTAACCTTGTAAATTTCAGTATTTCATTTGTAACCTTTGAGATTTTTTTGTATTACTGTTGATGTATGCTTTGTATTGATCTGATATGAAACCATTATTATGACATCTTTACCCTTATCGGGTTGGGGTGTTACAATTATGGCATAATCATGAAAGTTATACGAATTTTAAGAAGAACAAAGAATCAAGAATGCATGAGAACTGATTAATTTATGAAACAAGAGAAAATGAAAAAAGGAAAAGTCATATCAGGATGTGCCATAAGAACTCCATATCATAATCCGTCAAACCATACTAAAGCAAATACAAGTATACGAAGAGGGGAGACCTCTAAGTAAGTAATAATAGTGTGAGAAGGTGTGTAAAGCACACACCACCTGGTCACCATAATCACATATACATAAAACCTAGGATGCATCCATACGCTCCCTAACATAAGTATGTATGTCAGTACTAGACTAAGCACACACACGCATTAATGGCCAATAGTGATCACAATATAATACCTAAACATAAGAGGGGAACGCCGTAGATCTATCACACCTCTACGGGAGTGTCATGCCTAGGGTGCCATCAAAGACATGGTCATGGTACTTCCACAACTAGGTAAGCTCAGGCACGGATCTATCATAGCATACAACAATCATAATCTAGCATGGCAAAAGAAACAAGATAGTAACTCAAATAAGCATGGCAAAGCATAAATATAACGTAGCAGAGACATTCAAGTAAATTTCAGAATGGATCAATAAGAATGACAATCATACAATGAAAGTCATGAGTCAAATAAGGGAATCATATCAAGGTCAAATGTCAAGTCATTACAGTATCAAAGGTTCATCGTCAAAAGTTCATAATCGAAGGTTCATAATCAAATGGTTCATTTAAAGAAATCTTTATCAAATGATTTTTATAAAAATGATCTTTAATAACGGTTTTCATAAAAGTAGTCTTTAAAATTAGTTTTCATAAAAGATAGCAAAATTCCATATAAAAGTGGTATCGCATCGTTTGTAAACATCATTTTAAAATAGTTTTTCTCAAAACATTTCCGTTATATAATTAAGAAAGGTTTTCACATCTACTCACCAAGATCAAATGAACCTTCGAAGTGTAAAGTGATTCGAATACTAATATCACAGGGTAACGAACGAATTTTATCAAGTATTATATCACAAGGATCATAATGAACGAATTGTCAAATGTATCATGAAGAACGAATCAAAGTATAACGGAACATAGCAATGGCTTAGGGAATCCTAATGAATCAAGATCAAGAAAGTCATGAGAACGAAAGCACCCTTACTGAAAAAGGGTAGAATATCTGTACCTTAGATCGCAAGTGAAAACACAACCAGAAACGAAAAGATCGGAAGTAAACTCCGTCTTCAATGAATCTACATGAATTTATGATCGTCTGATTAATAGCTTATTTTAAATCAGATTACTTATTTTAGTAGGCTTTCCACATTTAGTAACTTTCCATACTTAGTAGCTTTCCATATTTAGTAGCTTAAGGTTCATAATGCCATTTACATACGTTTAGGGTTCATAGTGTAACTTTCATAAGTTTTAGGGTTTAATATGCAAATATAACAAGTTTAGGGATTATAGTGTCATTATGGTAAGATTAGGGTATGAAATGTAAATATCCTAAAGTTACATATTTTCACAAGTTAGACCCTTTAGTTTAGAAAAATGACAAATTAAACCCTTTAGTTTAGAAAACATACACATAACACCTTTTTGACCTTTTTAATACTATTGACAGTTTTTTATATAGAACTAGTCACGTTTTGAATAATTTATGAATCCCATTAGGACTCAGAATTAAAATCCACAAAAATTCACACATGTACTTCAATGTCTTAATAACTCACACTAATTTTTCCAGAATTTATTAAGTAGTAAAAGTACAAATGAAAAATCGATTTTCACAATATGTTCCCGAATCGGATCTGCTGGAACACCCGAAAAGTTTGTATTTCTTTTCCCCAACATATGAAATATTACTCAGTTAAAAGGGCACTTTCTAATTCGACACGGTTTGCAATGTAAAAATCAAAAACACGGACTGTTTTTCTAAACATACGAATTCAGTTATACACTTGACTTTCTAAAAATCAAAAAGTTGCCTTCCCGACCTCTAAAAATTACAAGGTTTATTTTTCCATAAAGCTCTTTTCTTGAACTTAGTTTTAGACTCCAGAAACACTCAAAAACACTTTATCATTATCAAGATCCAATCGAATCAATTTGACTAAATTTTCTAGACAGAAACTAGGGTTATGATTTTATGTGTTCAATTAGGGTTTTTCATTTTCATTACTTATTTCTTTGATACAAGCAATTATATTTGACATCAACACCGATCTAGGTCGATTCATTTGTGGTCTTAACATTTACATATCAATTCGAATCCAAACAATATACATAGGTCGATTTATATTAAGGTTCTCATGATCATCACTTTATGTGTTCAAGTTATCATTTTATGTAGTTTTATTCTAGGATTTCATGTGTATTCAATTCGACAAGAACATCACGAAAACAAACAAGAATCAAACAAAGGTGATACAATTACCCTCGTAGCGTGATTAAAAGAGGAAGAAGAACACAAGATCGAACACCACAGAATTTTTGGCAGCCAAGAACCTGAGCTAGAACTCCCCTTCAAGCAGCCTCCACACTCGCGAACAAGAACACCACCTGAACTAGAATCAGGGCACGTATGATCACCAATAAAAGCTACACAAGACCTCCCTTGTTGCCTTGTTTTGAACCGAATGGGAGAGCACAAGATGTAGCAGCCGAATGATAGTTGTTTTTAGGGTTTTGAAATGGAGTGAAAATTATGTTCGGTATTTAGGGATGAAATATAAACCGTGTGTTTTGATTGAGGTGAATAAGGAAAGACCAAAATTTAAGGGATTGTGATATCATCATGGTTAATACATGTTTATCCTTTCTTTTGATCTAGCCGAAAATTATGTGTTGTACACATATACATGTCGAAATTTTAGATAGGGATGTAGGGATTTATTTGTTTTGTGACATTAAATTATAATGTAAAGTTTTTATTAGTTTAATTCATTAGGTACTTAAAGTTTTAATTACATTAGGTTAGTTTCAAATAATATGTGTTTTGTAGGATTTTATATGTTCTTAAAATTTCAAAATTAGAGGGGTATTTTGGTCTTTTCAAGTTATGCTAATTTTTAGGGTTTTACACTGTGAATATGTTATCGAATGAAATGAGGAGACAAGTATGGGGTTTGCTTGCTTGATCTTTGAACCGAATGTATGGGAGTCAAAGCATGGTGGTGTTGATCAAGAAAGGTAGTCAAGAACATGCACTTGGGTTTTTGAATGGCCAATGGGTTTAGTGAGAATGAAATGGGTCTTGCATGGTTGTAATAAAAAGGGTGTGCTTGTGTTTCTAGGCCGAATGGGGGAGGAGGAATCTCATGGGACTTGCATGGTCTTCGAATGGGATGCTCGACACACAAAAGAATTATGGTTTAGTCTTGGTTGGTTTGTGAGTAGAGCATAGAAAAATATATATATGCATGCTTTTCCTTTTTGGAGTTGGTCGAATGAAATGGAGAGACAAGGAGTGGCATGCTTGTATAATCTTTTGTGTCTTCTTTTGTTGATTACAAGGTGGTTAAAAGGAAATATAGTATTCGGTTTGTGTTTACCAAATGGAATGAAAGAAAAATAATAGTCCTTGGTCTGTCGAGCATAACACAACAACAAACAAAAAAAATGTTAAGTGCATGGTCTTGTCGAATGGAAGGAAAAAGTATAAAGGTAACATGGCCTTGTCAGTTGGCCAAATTTAAAGAAAAGAATTAAAAGCATGCTTGTGGGTTGTCGACTGTTTTTGGAATCAAAGGAAAAGAAAACTAGGCATGGCTTTTGAGTAAAATAATACTCTCTCCGTCTCAATTTAATTGTCCATATTTTCTTTTATTGATGTCTCAAATTAATTGTCCACTTTCCTTATTTAGTAAAAACTAGAGAATCTAGTGGAAGAATATTCTATTTTAGTGGTTGAAAATTAAAGTGACCTCACTTTTATTAAACTTTGTGTTTTCTCTCTCCTGACAAATAAATTGAGACGGAGGGAGTAACTAGTTTGATGGAGCATAGGAGACAAGGAAAAGACTTGTCTTGCTTGTGTTTGTGTATGGTTTTGATTTATATTAAAAAAAGGCAAGGGTGCATGATTGAATAGAATATGTAAAAAAGTTCAAAAAAAAAAAAAAAAAAAAAAAAAAGAATAGAATATGTAAAAGAGAAAGTAAGTTCTGATTATAATATGGAGTGTGTTTGCTTTTGTGTTGTTTTGCATTTGTGTCGAGTCATTATAAGAAGAGACAAAAGAAAAGAAAGAAAAATGTAAAGTCATTTGTAGTGTACTTGCAAAGAACAAAGAAATAAATAAATACAAATGTTTGTATGTGTTTGTTTGTGTTGTGTATACATGTTTGTGTCGAGTGGATTTAGATGAAAGGAATAAGATTAAAAATATTGTGTCATTTGGGTTGAATAGAAATGGAACGGAGAACGAGAGAAAATATATTTGTAAAGTTGTTATTAGTTTTGAGACAAAACAAATAATTGAAAACGTATCGTAAATTATACACATGTATAATTATAGCTTGAGTTAGATTTATCTCGGAGTTCGTTGTTAGTTATCGATACACGAGTGAGAGCTATTCGAGTCACGTCTCATTATTTGATCAAAGAATGACTGGTGTTGTGTTGTTTGGTAGTTTGAAATAAAAAATAAATAAATAAATAACCCGTAAAATAGGCTAATCAAATTAAAATTAGAATTTGTTGATGATTTAACATTAATAAGTGACATGGGAAATTACGAGGTATTACACATGGTATGAAACTCTCTCAGCCTTTCTAATCCAAAACAAATTTGTCAGAGGCAAGATAGACAACACATTGTTTATCTACAAGACAACTGATGGTGTTATACTAGTACAAGTCTATGTTGATGACATCATATTTGGCTCAACAAGTTACAAACTTTGCAAACAGTTTGAGAAACTAATGGCAAAAAATTTGAAATGAGCATGATGGTAGAACTGACTTACTTTCTTGGTCTACAAATCAAGCAGACTGATAAAGGAACCTCCATCAGTCAGGAGAAGTATGTCAGAAGCTTACTGAAAAAGTATGACCTCAGTGACTGTGCCTCAGTCAAAACACCCATGGTTCCACCAAAAAACCTTGGTCCTGACCTTAATGGTAAACTAGTCAATCAAACTCTATTTAAAGGAATGATTGGGTCATTGATGTATCTACTTGCATCAAGGCCGGACATCCAATTCTCAGTATGTTTGTGTGCCAGATATCAATCTGACCCAAGAGAATCTCATCTCACTGCTGTGAAAAGGATCCTCAGGTACCTGAAAGGTACTCCAAGCCTTGGATTATATTATCCTAAGTGCTCAGGCTTTGATCTCAATGGATACTCAGACTCTGACTATGATGGATGCATCATGGACAGAAAAAGCACCTCAGGCTCCTGCCAATTTCTTGGTGGAAAATTAGTCTGTTGGAGTGCTAAGAAACAACAATCAGTTGCCGTGTCCTCAGCTGAAGCTAATATGTTGCAGCAGCCAGTTGTTGTGCAAATGTACTGTGGATGAAAAGTCAATTCAGTGACTATGGAATCCAGTATAAGATGGTACTCATCTTTTGTGATAACACGAGTGCAATTGCAATATCAAACAACCATGTTCTTCATCAGAGAACAAAACACATTGATATCAGATATCATTTCATTAGGGACCATGTCATGAATGGTGACATTGAATTACACTTCATTCCCACTAAATATCAGCTAGCTAATATCTTCACCAAACCCTTGGATGAACCAACTTTCACAAGACTGAAAGCTGAACTGGGAATGTTGGATATTTAGAATCAGTCCACTGATTGAATCCATCCAACTTAAGTGTAAAGTCTGAAAACCTCAGGTCCATGACTCAATGTGTTCCTCAGTGAAATAGATCACTGAATCACCTTCCCTGAACCCCTCAGTAAATGAAAAGTCATTCAGGGCCCACAAGATAACATTCAATGCTAACTTCATTGCTCTAAGTATTTTGTTAGTAAATTTCCTAGGTTGGTAACTGAATTCTTATTTAATATAGGAATATTTGTTCTTTTACCCTTCTGGCTAGCACATCTTGGGCCCCCACTTTCTCACTTAGCATTAAATGCCTCTCCAATCACATAACAAATATGTGATGACCCAACCCTACAAATTACACTTTTTGCAGACGGCTCAACTGCTCACCTCGACAGTTGCGCAAAACCTGGGAAATGGAGGTATGGCATTAAATGCGGATCCCAAACATTTTATATAAAATAGTTTTCAAAATTTTGAGAATAAATCGCATAATGCCTAAAACACTCCCATCTCCACTTCCCAATAAATACCCCAAACAAAAATAACACACACACACGTTTTTTAGAAATCTTAAGCAAATTCTTGCCCCTTTTTCTCTTAAAACAAATTGAGTATGTGTTCTTAGCTTTTAGTGTGACAACCCGTAATTTCAGGTCATTTTCCAAACCTCGACAAGTTACTATTCACCATCACTATTTATCATTTTACTATTCATCATTTCTGAAGTCAGTTTGAGACTTTGTGATGTTTTCAAAAAATTTCCATATTTCCCAATTTATGTTTCATTTCACGATTTCGTCAAATTTTGGTAACAACTCACGTTCAACGTACAATTAATTCAACCGACACTAGACAACATCCGGTCTACACTTTTTATACAATTTTGGTTCCTTACAATTCCATTTTAAAAGTCACTGTTCACTTTTTCCATATTTACGTATACCTTGCACCTTTTACGTTTTACGCGTTCTAAACCTTAGTTTTTATATTTCAATTATATTTATACTCTCCCATGAACTCACCACTCATCTAAATTACTAAAATGTATTATGATAACAAGTTGTTATATTTTTAGAAGTTTTACAATTTTACGTTACCCAGTATTGCATTATGTGTCTTAAAAACCCTACGTTTGAGTACCGGAAGCAACCTACACTACACTATACCCTCAATACTACTCTTATTAATAAAAATCTGCATACTTTTCTTGGGTTCCTTGTTTGTGCCGCACCATATCATCCAACACACTCCACACTTGTCCAAAAGGTGGACAAGTGTTAGAGTAAACCCTCAACCAATCGTGATGGAATGTTGAACAAGTTTGGGTGAGAACAATCATATTTTCTAACCAACTAATCATTCAATCATTCACACGAAAGTATACATAATTCCTCAAACAATCATAAAGAGATAATTGTAATCAAACATGTAACACAACACACAAAGGAATTCTCATAATCAACATAAGCAAAGACATTAATATGATTGAATTTAAATAGAAACAATACCAAACATTAGAGTCAAGCATCGAGTGCTACAATTCCAACCATGTGATTCCAACCAAAAGAAACTACCAAAATACAAATCATCCATCCCTAAACCTTCCTGGAAATCGACCTCATGTTGTGAGTATATGACTTAGGGGTGTTTGGTAATAAGGATTGTTGGTGATGTATATGGGGTTTAATTGGTGTGAACTATGATCAAACCTTATGGTGTAGGAATGATCAAGTCATATGTCATGCTAATGAAGACCAAACCAACTCCCCAACACCTCTAGAAATGGTGGGGAGTGGTAGGAGAGAATCCTCTAAGTGTAGAGAGAATTGGTTATAGATGGTATAATAATTTGATAGTAAAAATTGGTGATTTGATGCATAACCAAGCACTCTTATTTATAGTTGAATACTCCTTGGCCACCAAGCATGTTTCTTGGGCACAAAGGGTCATTAAGATGCAGGAAAATGAGTTATTAGAAGTAGATGATCGGCCATGGAAGTAATGGTACTTAATTCTTCACTTAAATGCATCTTTGGAAGACTTTAAGTGGCTGGACCCATGGTCGGGACCTAGGACCTGTGGTCTGGATGTCTGCTGGACCTTGGGTTTGAGCTATGAACCTTGGGTCAGCTTCAACCTTAGGTCTGGAATGTGAAACTTCTCTTCGAGCATATTTACTTGATTTTGTCGACTTTTCTTCATCTTTTTCTTTATTTCCTTCGACATAGTTGTACCTGAACCTAAACACATCTTTTGTACCTTTTAAGCGTAAAATGTTCACAAATACAACCAAATAACATGCATAATCATACGAATAACGCTAATAAAACATGTTAGATTTGAGCGTTATCAATGTTTCTTGAAAAATTTACATTTACCCAAGGTTTTCACAATTAATACTGGATAATCAATTATCAGAACCTATGGTACATAAAGGAAATTTAATTGCCCTTTTCTTAAAAAGAAATTATTTTCTTATTTGGAAAAGAATGGCAATGATTTTTCTGGGAGAGTTACTCCATTGTTCCCACATATGTTGGAATTGGCTGCTACTCAGGGTGAAGGTACTGAAATCCCCACAGATACCCATCTCACAACCACCATGGCTACTTCATCACAACCCACAGAAAGACCCAAACACTTAGGACAATCCAAACAAAGAACATTGAGTTACCTCAGACCAGTGTTAGGATGGATGCAGATGAGGCTGTCAAAGGTGATGGAGGTGACATGTTAGGATGGATGCAGATGAGGCTTAGCAACTGGGCAGGAAAGTGTTAACATAAGTAAGACCCTAACCATGGCAACATCTACTGTTAAAGGTTCTCATGAACCAATAACAGAATGTGGTAACCCCAGCCAAATGGCAAACATGGGGGCTCGGCTCAGATGATCAACCCAGGGTTGATACTGAGTTTGGACCCATTGATTCACCTCTTAGGGAAGGTAATACATCCCGAAGTGATGAGGGTAGACCTGTAACAATTGAATTGATGGACTCTTATGTACAAAATGACAATGTCTATGATTCACCTCTCAGGGAAGGTCACACATCCTAAAGTGATGAGACTAGAAACGAAACTAATGAATTGTTAGATTCATAAAATGCACAATGAAAATCCTGTTATCCACCTCTCAGGCCAGGTAACACAGGCCGAAGTGGTGAGGATAGTATACAACTCATAAAAGAATTGATGGAAAAATGTACAACATTGTCAAGTGAGGTTCTTGGTCTCAAGCAGGAGTTAAAGATGGTAAAAACTACTCAAGGTGCAGAAAAAAGGATTAGGCATCTACAGGGTTTACAGAGATCAAGGACTTCTAAATCTAAAAGATCAAAGTCAAAGGTGGATAATTCCAAACCAAGTTTGGGGGAGGTTGCTCCCAGACA
Source organism: Artemisia tridentata subsp. tridentata (assembly GCA_021014915.2). Classification (NCBI taxonomy): domain Eukaryota; kingdom Viridiplantae; phylum Streptophyta; class Magnoliopsida; order Asterales; family Asteraceae; genus Artemisia; species Artemisia tridentata. The sequence goes on along the minus strand of CP139508.1, from coordinate 208,372,074 downwards.
GGGTAGGAATGAAGACAAGGATTCAGGGGAGGTAATCAAGGACTCAAGGGAGGTTAAAAAGCTAAATGATGATGGTATTGAGGGTAATATTGATATGGATGTTGATATGGATGATAGTGGCAATAATGAAAAATTCATGGTTAAGGATAAATCTGGTAATGAGGCGGTACTTGAAAAGGATAAAAAGGAGAAATTGCTAAGTTTGAACAAAGAGCAGCTGACTAAACACACAGAAGTATTGGTGGAATCAATCAAGAGCTTGGGAGATTCTACTGCTCTGGTTAAAGAGGCTACTGCTTTTGAACATGTGGAAAAAGTAGCTAAAGGAGATTCTGCTGCTGGTTCTGGGCATTCTGCTGCTGGGGTTAATCAAGCTGCTGCTGAGCCAGAACAAGAAGCTACTGTTGGTGTTAAACCTTCTACTGCTGAGACTCAGGGAGTTTCTACTGCTGAAGAGTTGTTAGATGATGATGATATTAGCTTGGCTCAGGTGATGCTACAACTTAAGGCTACGAAATCATCAACACCAAAAGAACCAAAACCACCACAACCACAACCTGAACATCAACCATCAGAACCACAACAACCTGAACCTGAACAACAACGAAAATCACAACCTCAACCAAAAACAAAAGAAACAACTCCACCACCTCCACCTCAAAGAGTTCCTGTTAAAGGAGTGACCAGAAGAGAACCTATTCCATCCCAAAAGCCAACTCAATCTCATACATATACTGGCAAAGGAAAACGTAAGATGGTTGATGAGCCTAAACCTTATCCATTTCATCATCCCTTTGGGTACTGGCCTAAAGATATTGCTGAGAAGTATAGTGAGGAAGAGGCAAAGAAAGTTCAAGCTGAATTTGAGGCAGAAAATGAAGCAGAACTTGAAAAGAAAGGAAACATGTTGTGATTGAAGCTAAATTGGATGCTTGGGATGAAGAGAGAGTTAGGTGTGAGGCTGATATGGCATTGTTAAAACAAGTTAAAGAGGAGATTCAAGATACTTTTACTGATGAAGGAATGGATACATGGTTAAAGAAATTTACAGAAAGGGAAAAAGAATAAGTATCTTGCTGAGAGAAAGAAGAAAAAGGTGCTCAGACCACCAACTGCAAAGCAAATAAAATCTTTCAAGAGCATTACTTGAAGAATATGAGGGGATGGAAGCTTGTGCAGTTGAAGGCATACTCAGATGATGAAATTCAAAAGAAGTTTGAAAGAGCTAAAAGAGAATGTAAGAATTTTATCCCAATGGGGTCTGAACTTCATGAATAAATAATTAAAAAGAGGTTTAAGAATGTGGAGACTGAGGTTGAAAAAGAAAAGGTGGTTGAAACATATAAGGTATAAAAATTGAAAGAAAAGGTTGTGAAGGAAGAAGAAAAAGAGGGTCCTAGCATTGGTAAAAAGAGAACTGGCAGGGTATTAAAAATGAAAGTTAGGAAGAAAAGATAGTTGTAGAAAGTTCTGAGTCTGAGAGTGAAAAAACACAAAAAAGAAGAAATCATAGCAATTTTATAAGTAAACAATTGAGTTACAAAAAATGACTAAAATTGTGGATGATGATGATGACACATTTGTTGATACTGCTCCATTAAGTGCTAAAGCTCCTGTTACAGGATGGAAGACTGGATTTGATGATAAGATTCCTTGGTTTGAGATACACAAAGCTGGTGGAAGAATTCAAAGGATTCTAACATTTCCTCAAATGCTCAAAAACATGGATAGAGAGGATTTGGTGAGCTTGTGGGGATTAATCAAGAACAAGTTTTGGAAATACAAGTCCACAAGATAAGGTAGATAGAGTGCTCTGGGGAGATCTACAGACGATATTTGAGGTTTCCGAAGACAGAGTGTGGATGGAACAGGATAGAAGAACTAAGATTCTTCTTTGGAGATTGTATGAGTCATGTGGAGTTCACAATGTAGTAATGCAGGGAGGACTTCAGATGTACATGCTGGTTGAAAATGATTACCCTTTGGCTATATCTACACTTAAAATGATGGTTGAAGGAGATCTTAAACTCAATGTTGATCGTTGGAATCAAATGGTAATTGATCTTATCAGAAAGAGACAAAGAAAACTCTATGGGCAGGATTATGGGAGAAAGAAGTAGAAGTGAGTATTTGAAAGCATCCTCCTGGTGTTTGTTTATGCTTCAAGGAAACTTGATAATTTTGGAGTAAAATATCAAGTTTCGGGGAGGATTGTTGGGATTTAAGATGCTGCTGCTTATTGGATAATTATGTATAGTATGTTTGATAATTATGGAATAGATACGAATAGATATTATCTTATATAGAAAGACATTGTAACCGACTAGGACTCCTTAGTCTATAAAAGGAGGATCTTGGGTTAGAGTTAGATGCGTATTATTATTCACTTCAAGGTTTTGTAACCCTGTTACTTTTGAGTAACCGTATTAATATATTGAAGTGTTTGTTGAGAGAATTCGATTGTTCATTATTCTTCTTAAGATTAATCATTAGATTCCGCATAGTGATTAATATTGTTTCAATTCAAGAACAATTTCTATACTTATTGTTTTAGATTTATATCTAAGATAATTAACAAGATCATAGCTCAACTGGGATCAACATGTTTTCTTGAAAGTGGTGTTTTAGTTTTTTTTAAGTTTAGATGGTTGAGTGCTTGAAAGTTTTAAATTGTGATATTTAAATGATTAAAGTCTCTTAATAACTTTTTAATCTTTTTGAGGGATTTAAAATTGAATAAAAGTCTTTAAGTCAAGATATCGCAACAAAGTCGCATGATCAGTAACTATCGCAATTTTTGTGTGAAAATTGGGCAGAGTTTTCTTTCATAAAACGTGGGTAACAATAAGTCTCGGAAGATCAGTTGTCGCAAAACTTGTGCTATCACAACAATACAAGAGCTATCGCAAAAAATTTTTGCGACTTGGGCAGAGTTTTCTTTTGTAAACAGTGGGTAACCAAAAGCTCCGCAAAGCAAGTATCACAACAATTTGTATCGCAACCCAAACTACTACAATCACATGTAGCAACCTGTAAAATTTACCAGTAATTTGTAAACGTTAATCAAGTATTAATTATCAGTTACAGTTCAGTAACCATTTTTACGAGCAAAATTTGAAATTTTGTGTAATATGTTACGATAATTCTCAAAACATTGGAACAAGCTCACACACGGACCAACGGATAACCCAACACACTCAAAATAAACCTGTAAAACCCATAAAATTTGAGCAAGTTAAATACCCAAAATACCCCTCAAATTTAAACTTTTGAAAGACGATTAAATAACCTAAAACATTTAATTATATTTAACCTAAGTATTATAAACACTAATGCTTGAACATTTCACAACTTTACTAATCTTTAAGACTTATGATAATTAAAAGTTACAACCATATACATGTGTATTAAGTATCACACGCCTAATATGTTCCTTTTTGGGCCGAGTATATTGAGTTGATTTCAAGTGATCATAAACATAAACAAGCCCAAGTCCATTATTGAAACTAAATAAGGAATGAGATATCACAGTTCCATATATCACGGCATTCCTTGACTTTCCTCTATCTCATCACACGTTTCCCTCCTACCTTTTAATACCGAATATTTTCTCACCTTGCAAAACCCTAAAACTACTCACACCAAATAATCGACTGCTGCCTCCTTTTTGTCTTTCCTGGTTCGAAATCAAGTGCAAGGTGCAAGGGTGTTTTGATCGTGGTTTTGGGGTGCTTTGGACGTGAGTGAATCCTAGTTCGACTGGTGTGATTGGTTCGTGGGTTTAGAAGCTATTCAAAGGTGATTGTGGGTGATGTTTTGGCTGGAGTAGTTTGTGTTCGATCCTTGTCCTTTGTTTGTCCTTCTCGTTAGCACGCATCAAGGGTAGAGTTTCCAAACCTTGTTCAATACAACTCCTTCTTGTTCGATTCTTGTTGTTGTTTCGATTTCTGTTTCGGTTGTCACATCGTATGCATGAACACATAAGATCATAAAAACGTTCACATAAAATCATAACATTTATACATGAAATAACGATTGTGATAACCTGTAAATTCGACCTATAGTCTTGTGTATTCGTTCCTGCTGGTCACGTTGTTTTATTGTATCTTTGGCTCGACACAAAACTTGGAATAACCATTTGTATGAATCGAATCAAAACAGAAAAGAAGAAAGAAGGCATGCATGTTATACTATATAAATAAGCCACATGAGATCAATCTAAAACATACTAAAACAATGTGTACTCGACCTGATGTTCCTGCTGGTAATCGACCCACTTTTAATATGATATTTAAGTGGTTTAAAAACCTGGATAAAACTCAAGTAGATAAAGGAGGGGCGTGCATAATTATATACGTGAATAAGAGTGTGCTTGTGGTTTCTTGGTGTGAGTGTGAGTTATGTGAATGCGTATGTGCTGTGGTTTGTAAATGACTTGGTTCATGTATGTGCTCGTTGGTTATGTTGTGTGCGTAGCATGTGGTTTTGGACGTGGGTTCACACAGGTTTTTGAATCTCTTTTGTCCTCTTTTATTCGACTTATGCAAGGGTAAACAAGATAATAATCACGCTAGGAAACCAATTTAAATCATGCTTATATATACCTTACGGTCTTGATAAACTATCACATTAAATCAGGAAAGTGTACGCCCCTGCAAACTGTTTTGGTGTCGTGTTTTCAGCCCCTATGTCGACCATTAATACTGAATAAACATGCCCTAAAATCTGTCCTAAATGATTATTAATGATGCGTGTGAAAGCTAGAAAACCTAGGTTGTCTTATCTCGCGAATACTATGATTTTATGTGAAGGTTTCGTGGTGTTTTTGCATCGTTACAAACTGGTGTGAGTGGGCTGCCTTGTGTGACAATTGTGTGAATTTAAAACCAGTTTACATGTGCTAATCGGTGTCAGGTAGTGTTGAGTTATTAGTGTGGTGTTTTGCTGCTCATTTTTCTCCCTCGCGTACACTTTAATTCGGATCGCTAAACATTGGTGTCGACTTGTAATATCAAGAAGGGTGTTGGTTTATGTGTGTTACGCATGCATGGGGGCTGAGTTGTGTGTCGTGAGGATTTATAAACAAAAGTCAGACATGTGTGTTCCTTGCCATTTTGTATGTGGGTCTTATGATGTTAACAGGATACAAGACATGGGCATACATATCTGTTATCATGAGTTAAGGTGCTTGGAGGGTGTGTGATTTTTATGTGTTTATTGTGTGTGTCTCGTTATTAAATTATTACATGCATGTATGACTGATTATTAGTAAACAAAAAGATATTAAACTTGTAAAGGCATGTGAGTGTGTATGCATGTTTTGTCACGTGATAATTAGGGTGTGTTCGGTTTGGTTATGTCGTGAGTGGTATTGGAGTGTAAAGAGCTGGAAACGTTTTTCGTGTGTGCGTGAAAACAAGGCAAGATGTTGTATTGATAATGGTTCGTATTATTGTTCGAAAATGGGTCTTTTGGTTTTGGTTTTTGGTTTGCAAGAATGGGTTGCAATTAAACGAGGTCGAGTGTGTATTTTGAGTGTGTTGATGCATGTAATCCAATCGGCTAAAAACTAAGAATGATCATACTTTTTTATATAATTTGCATATTAGACCCGAAGCTTGTTATATTGACATTTTGAACCCTAAAATATTATAAGTTGTTATATTAGACCTCAAACTATAATATTGATCATATTAAACCTTTAAGTTCATTTGATTGTCATTTGTAACTCCAATTTACAAAACTAACTTAAAATGGAAACTTATTAAATCGGGAAAAATTAATACTTATGGAAGTTATTTGATCTTGAAAGTTACTAATTCAGGATACTTACTTAATTCGGAAAGTTACTAAAAATAGATAGAAACCGAAAATGGAAAGTTACTATATTTGGCAAGCTACTAAAAATGAAAAGTTTCTAAAAATAGAAAGAAACCTAAAATGAGTCATCTAATTTAAAATAAGTTATTCGTGAATTCGTGTAGATTCGCTGAAGAAGGATGTGACTTCCTATTCTTATGTTATGATTTCGTTGGCGATTAAGGTACAGATACTCTGCCCTTTTTCAGTAAGGGTTCTTATGTTCTATACATTGACTTTGAGTTATGATTCAGTAAGATTTCCCAAGCCATTGCTATGTTCCCTTTGAGTGAACCTTTGATATTACTTTGGATATGACTTTGAGATGCACCTTTTGATATATGACCTTTTGTGATGACTTTAAGACCTGACTCTTAGTTTGATACCCGAGCCATTTTGTGATTTTCCTAGCCAGGAAGGTAACCTGGCCATGTCTGTGATGCACCACTGGCATGACTCCCGTGTGGGGGAGTGATTTCTCACACCGTCCCTTTTATATTATCTGCTATGGCCATTATGACTTTGAGATTATGACTTTGAGTTTGGGGCGTATGGATTGCAATCCTAGGCTTGTTTGTGAATTTGAGTATGACTGTGAGTATGACTTTGAGGTGACTGGTGCTGTGTGCAATACACGCCTTTCACATTTCTGGGAGCTGATCACTCCACTATTATGATACATGAGGACACCCCTCATATTATCTGGTTGCCTAAGAGGTATCCCCTCTGATTGTGAGACTATGACTTTGAGATGTTGACTTTGAGATTATGACTTTGAGTTTCTGGGCTCGTGGTAGATGACTATCCTACTCTTCTCTTATTATCCATTTATTCCTTTTATACTTTATGACATTCCATTACCCATATTATATTTCTGTTTCGTTATTCTTTGCTTTGTATATGTATCTGTTCACTGAGCTTTTTAAGCTCAGCCGCACGTTTTCTTTTCGTGTGCGGCAGGTAATAAGCAGGACGACGGGTTTGGGTATGAGTGAAGAGACTTTTGGACTTAGAAGACTTTGATAGTGTTCTGAAGTAGAGACCATTAGAAGGAGTTGCTTTTGCAGACTTAGTGTTTAGTTTTGTTTCCGTTGTAACCATGTAAATTTCTGAATTTCATTTGTAACCTTTGAGAATTTCTGTATTTCTTGAAATGTAAGCTTTGTTTTGATCTGATGTGAAACCATTAGTGTGACATCTTTACCCTTTTTGGGTTGGGGTGTTACAATTATGGTATCAGAGAGACAGGCTGCGATTCGTAATACATTTACCCTTGACCTGTGTAAGTTAGGACCACTAAGTTTTCCCTGTAGGCGCTCTCAAGACAACCTTTGAAAATTTGCTTTAGGATTTCTCATAGGAACCTAAGTTTTGACTGGTGAGGAACGGGTAGACTATAAGGCATTTGCTTAAGTATCTTTGCTTCTGCATCACTCTAATTCGTGCCTTGCTTTTGACTAGATCCTGTTGATACCACGTTTGAAAAGCGAAAGCTTATGTTTTGCACCACCTAAGTTTTGAACCTGATTAAATCTTGAAGGCATTGAGAATTTCATAATAATTGCCTGACACTATTTGATCCTCATCTTTAGATTTTGACTCTGGTCTTTGATCCTTTCGTTAATCATTTTGACGCCTCTTCGGGCACTCTGAGAACCTCCATGGAGATGACGTACTGGATATGTTTTGTTATTTGCCTTTTGCTTTTGATGAGTATCTATGAATCTTCCGACACCATCTGATTTTGTTTCACCCATCTCTGTCCTTACGAGAAGTCTTGTGGTGTGTAACCACGAGTATAAGAATGTTTCCCCCTCACTTTTGAATGATAAAGCTATGATTTGCGAACCGTCTTTCTTTGAATAGTTAACTTCGATTTTATTCTGACAAGGAAATTGTGGGATGATCAGTCAAATATTGACAACTACCTTTCTATGTCTCACCTTTGGCGTTTGCAACAATTTTAAACTTCCGACTACGATTACCAATTGTCTAACCCTTTGCTATCTCTGTTACTCTGGAGACGCGTGTGTTACTTTAACGGTTATGAAGTTTTCCTAGAAACCATTCCGTACACCAACAAATGAACCTCATCGTAGAAGCCTTTTGGCACCTTGAGTTTCCTGAACATGAACCTTGTATTGAACGTTATTTGGCACCCTGAACTTTTGATTATAATCCCTGTTGGACCACCAAGTTTTTCCACCGGAGTATGAAGTAAGATTTGACATGATACCGAGAGATTCTAGTCACTAAACGAAGATGTCTTTCGGATCATACCAATTGACTGGAGCAACCGGGAAGAGCAGCAACCAAAGACCAGGAAGTAAGTTTACTTAAGTGTATCTTCTGGGCATGTTTTAGTTTTGTTTGCGATAAAGAAGGATGGTAACTGGAAATATGTATGGAAGCTGAACCGTATTACTGTTAGGAGCCAATATTCCTCCACCCTGGAACGGCTATGTGTTTTGTTTAAATTCAGAGCGCGAAGTTTCCTTTCTGATGAATTGATTTTATTCTTGAAATCGCCTTCCGTATTCGTAAACGACTGCTATGACGGTTAGTGACGCTAATGGTATTAGCTAAAGCTCTGACAATTTTGTGAAGTTGATAGATGATATTTTCTCATGAATACTGGGCATATGGTCATTGTATGACTTAATGGTACATTCGGAGACGAGGAAGAACATGAAAATCATTTTTGCACCTTGTTAGGAATTGACGATCATTTGTGTATTCTGAGAGATTGATGTTTGTTGAGACAACGGTGTTCCTTGCCTGACCTGGAGTTGACAACAACGGAGGCTACCCTGAAGAGTGAAGACATTCCTTTCAATACAGAAGTGTGGGCGGTACAGAAGACCTAGTCAAGATGGCGAACCTGGAGCTGATGAAGACGTACAGTCTCACTTCCCTATTTATCTTGGTTGTACTAAGATGAATTGAGAGCGGAAGTAGACTGGATGATGGAGAGACTGAAAGATCGTGCCAGAAATCCACAACACTCCATCACATTCCAAGAAGAAATGCAGGAGGCTCGACGAACCAGACACCAGTTCCCGATTGTGGTTTCACTCCCGATTGATAGACAGACGAAGACAGAATTACCGGACTGGAAGAGATTGGATGTGTTGAATGAACGGAGTTTGAAACAGACCTTTCATATTTGGAAGAATTGATTCTATGAAGATCGAAGTTCTTAGCGACTAACTTTCATTCCGTTGATCCTCTTAAATTTCATTAAATAGTAATAAGATCCTCTTATGATTTAAGTTTCCTAGAAGCACTTCAGTTCGTGTTCATTTTTCGTATGTTCGGTGATGGCTTTGTTTGAGAGATTTTGGCCAGCTGTGGAAGATATGATGCTTATGACGGCATACCTTACTTCTGCTAGACGATCTGGGATTTTGATACTCTGGCGAATAGTTTTGGTTTTCCCTCTTGACTATGGTATTCGATTTTGGTTGACCTTTGAGACTATAGAAGTACTAGGTAGATTAAGATAGGTGGTTTAGATTACGACTTGAGATAAAGTATGACCATCATGAGGGCATATTTATATGATGCCGGTATTATGACGTCTGGCCAACGTGATAATACTTACATCATATAACGTGCACTTGTTGTGGGCATAGGATATCCTGGGGAGTACCTATGAGGTTAGAATTTGAATCTCCATTGGATTATCCGTGAATATTGAGACTTTGGGTTCATCCTACCTATGCGTATATTCTGCTTTCGTTCATCAAATATCTGGATGACTTTGGACTCTCGTGTTGCATTCTGTTGACCTCAGTATTAAATCTTGAATTCTTGTAAAACTCTCTTCTGTTGATACAGTTAAGTGATCTGAAATCTTGTTCATATTCCATATGAGCTTCCTGAAGATTCACCCATCGTCCATTTTATGTTGCATGGACCTTTTGATCAGAAATCAACTTATTTTGTTTCCTTCTGAGAAATTTGTAACCCACCTCGTTTTGATTTGAGCCATGAGGAACTATTTGGTCTGAAGATCTTTTTGGAAGAACCTCCCCGAGCTTGATGATAATTGTGACGATATTTTGTGATTTGCTACGACTCCGTATAACTTTAGTGACTTCAATTTCGCGGACGAAATTTTCTTTTTAGAGGGGAAGAATTGTAAAACCCATAAAATTTGAGCAAGTTAAATACCCAAAATACCCCTCAAATTTAAACTTTTGAAAGACGATTAAATAACCTAAAACATTTAATTATATTTAACCTAAGTATTATAAACACTAATGCTTGAACATTTCACAACTTTACTAATCTTTAAGACTTATGATAATTAAAAGTTACAACCATATACATGTGTATTAAGTATCACACGCCTAATATGTTCCTTTTTGGGCCGAGTATATTGAGTTGATTTCAAGTGATCATAAACATAAACAAGCCCAAGTCCATTATTGAAACTAAATAAGGAATGAGATATCACAGTTCCATATATCACGGCATTCCTTGATTTTCCTCTATCTCATCACACGTTTCCCTCCTACCTTTTAATACCGAATATTTTCTCACCTTGCAAAACCCTAAAACTACTCACACCAAATAATCGACTGCTGCCTCCTTTTTGTCTTTCCTGGTTCGAAATCAAGTGCAAGGTGCAAGGGTGTTTTGATCGTGGTTTTGGGGTGCTTTGGACGTGAGTGAATCCTAGTTCGACTGGTGTGATTGGTTCGTGGGTTTAGAAGCTATTCAAAGGTGATTGTGGGTGATGTTTTGGCTGGAGTAGTTTGTGTTCGATCCTTGTCCTTTGTTTGTCCTTCTCGTTAGCACGCATCAAGGGTAGAGTTTCCAAACCTTGTTCAATACAACTCCTTCTTGTTCGATTCTTGTTGTTGTTTCGATTTCTGTTTCGGTTGTCACATCGTATGCATGAACACATAAGATCATAAAAACGTTCACATAAAATCATAACATTTATACATGAAATAACGATTGTGATAACATGTAAATTCGACCTATAGTCTTGTGTATTCGTTCCTGCTGGTCACGTTGTTTTATTGTATCTTTGGCTCGACACAAAACTTGGAATAACCATTTGTATGAATCGAATCAAAACAGAAAAGAAGAAAGAAGGCATGCATGTTATACTATATAAATAAGCCACATGAGATCAATCTAAAACATACTAAAACAATGTGTACTCGACCTGATGTTCCTGCTGGTAATCGACCCACTTTTAATATGATATTTAAGTGGTTTAAAAACCTGGATAAAACTCAAGTAGATAAAGGAGGGGCGTGCATAATTATATACGTGAATAAGAGTGTGCTTGTGGTTTCTTGGTGTGAGTGTGAGTTATGTGAATGCGTATGTGCTGTGGTTTGTAAATGACTTGGTTCATGTATGTGCTCGTTGGTTATGTTGTGTGCGTAGCATGTGGTTTTGGACGTGGGTTCACACAGGTTTTTGAATCTCTTTTGTCCTCTTTTATTCGACTTATGCAAGGGTAAACAAGATAATAATCACGCTAGGAAACCAATTTAAATCATGCTTATATATACCTTACGGTCTTGATAAACTATCACATTAAATCAGGAAAGTGTACGCCCCTGCAAACTGTTTTGGTGTCGTGTTTTCAGCCCCTATGTCGACCATTAATACTGAATAAACATGCCCTAAAATCTGTCCTAAATGATTATTAATGATGCGTGTGAAAGCTAGAAAACCTAGGTTGTCTTATCTCGCGAATACTATGATTTTATGTGAAGGTTTCGTGGTGTTTTTGCATCGTTACAAACTGGTGTGAGTGGGCTGCCTTGTGTGACAATTGTGTGAATTTAAAACCAGTTTACATGTGCTAATCGGTGTCAGGTAGTGTTGAGTTATTAGTGTGGTGTTTTGCTGCTCATTTTTCTCCCTCGCGTACACTTTAATTCGGATCGCTAAACATTGGTGTCGACTTGTAATATCAAGAAGGGTGTTGGTTTATGTGTGTTACGCATGCATGGGGGCTGAGTTGTGTGTCGTGAGGATTTATAAACAAAAGTCAGACATGTGTGTTCCTTGCCATTTTGTATGTGGGTCTTATGATGTTAACAGGATACAAGACATGGGCATACATATCTGTTATCATGAGTTAAGGTGCTTGGAGGGTGTGTGATTTTTATGTGTTTATTGTGTGTGTCTCGTTATTAAATTATTACATGCATGTATGACTGATTATTAGTAAACAAAAAGATATTAAACTTGTAAAGGCATGTGAGTGTGTATGCATGTTTTGTCACGTGATAATTAGGGTGTGTTCGGTTTGGTTATGTCGTGAGTGGTATTGGAGTGTAAAGAGCTGGAAACGTTTTTCGTGTGTGCGTGAAAACAAGGCAAGATGTTGTATTGATAATGGTTCGTATTATTGTTCGAAAATGGGTCTTTTGGTTTTGGTTTTTGGTTTGCAAGAATGGGTTGCAATTAAACGAGGTCGAGTGTGTATTTTGAGTGTGTTGATGCATGTAATCCAATCGGCTAAAAACTAAGAATGATCATACTTTTTTATATAATTTGCATATTAGACCCGAAGCTTGTTATATTGACATTTTGAACCCTAAAATATTATAAGTTGTTATATTAGACCTCAAACTATAATATTGATCATATTAAACCTTTAAGTTCATTTGATTGTCATTTGTAACTCCAATTTACAAAACTAACTTAAAATGGAAACTTATTAAATCGGGAAAAATTAATACTTATGGAAGTTATTTGATCTTGAAAGTTACTAATTCAGGATACTTACTTAATTCGGAAAGTTACTAAAAATAGATAGAAACCGAAAATGGAAAGTTACTATATTTGGCAAGCTACTAAAAATGAAAAGTTTCTAAAAATAGAAAGAAACCTAAAATGAGTCATCTAATTTAAAATAAGTTATTCGTGAATTCGTGTAGATTCGCTGAAGAAGGATGTGACTTCCTATTCTTATGTTATGATTTCGTTGGCGATTAAGGTACAGATACTCTGCCCTTTTTCAGTAAGGGTTCTTATGTTCTATACATTGACTTTGAGTTATGATTCAGTAAGATTTCCCAAGCCATTGCTATGTTCCCTTTGAGTGAACCTTTGATATTACTTTGGATATGACTTTGAGATGCACCTTTTGATATATGACCTTTTGTGATGACTTTAAGACCTGACTCTTAGTTTGATACCCGAGCCATTTTGTGATTTTCCTAGCCAGGAAGGTAACCTGGCCATGTCTGTGATGCACCACTGGCATGACTCCCGTGTGGGGGAGTGATTTCTCACACCGTCCCTTTTATATTATCTGCTATGGCCATTATGACTTTGAGATTATGACTTTGAGTTTGGGGCGTATGGATTGCAATCCTAGGCTTGTTTGTGAATTTGAGTATGACTTTGAGTATGACTTTGAGGTGACTGGTGCTGTGTGCAATACACGCCTTTCACATTTCTGGGAGCTGATCACTCCACTATTATGATACATGAGGACACCCCTCATATTATCTGGTTGCCTAAGAGGTATCCCCTCTGATTGTGAGACTATGACTTTGAGATGTTGACTTTGAGATTATGACTTTGAGTTTCTGGGCTCGTGGTAGATGACTATCCTACTCTTCTCTTATTATCCATTTATTCCTTTTATACTTTATGACATTCCATTACCCATATTATATTTCTGTTTCGTTATTCTTTGCTTTGTATATGTATCTGTTCACTGAGCTTTTTAAGCTCAGCCGCACGTTTTCTTTTCGTGTGCGGCAGGTAATAAGCAGGACGACGGGTTTGGGTATGAGTGAAGAGACTTTTGGACTTAGAAGACTTTGATAGTGTTCTGAAGTAGAGACCATTAGAAGGAGTTGCTTTTGCAGACTTAGTGTTTAGTTTTGTTTCCGTTGTAACCATGTAAATTTCTGAATTTCATTTGTAACCTTTGAGAATTTCTGTATTTCTTGAAATGTAAGCTTTGTTTTGATCTGATGTGAAACCATTAGTGTGACATCTTTACCCTTTTTGGGTTGGGGTGTTACAAAACCTATTGGACATTAACACTAATCATAAACCCAAAAACCATAACCCATTACTATTCATCTAGCCAAATGTAAACTTAGTTTATTTTTCACTTCCAAAACTGTCGACCTAAGTCCATAAGTTTTGTCCTCGCCATTCTTAATTTTCACAAATGAGTGATATGTATTTTTGCCTCTCCTAATTCTTCATACATCGATCTATTAGGATGCCAAATTTCACGACATGGTTCGAACGTTTGACCCATGGACTAAGGCCAAAGCAAACGCTACTTGACACATTTTTAAGTCGTGTAGCTATTTTTCCAACTTAACCCATTTACATCTAACTCGTTTTCTACCATGGGAATTGACTTCTAAGTCATATTTTATCTATGTAAACATGTTTCTCACCCAAACCATTCGATATCACACGTTAAACAAGTCCTTTGGACATTTGATCAATTCGTACGAAACAAATAATCACCCAAGTGTTGTGCCCTTTCGTTCATGGCTTCTAGACGGCCCCTAGACCTTCTCCTAGCTCATAAATGCATGGAATATATTCCTTATCCCCCTCCTCCTCCTGCCATTGTCGGATAAGGGACAACTTGCACAAGTTGTTTATATAATTTTAGGTTCATGCATGTATCTTGCATTCACAAACCAAACGCAACCCATTTATGGTTTTCACTCACTCAAAAACACTCTCAAACTATCCTCGCACTTCTGGGAATCCATTCGAAGCAAGCTAAAGCCATTTGGTAGTTTTTCGAATCCATAATCTCACGTATAAAACTAAACCGAGGCAATTCTTGATCATACCAACGTCCAAAATCATTCCTTTGGAGTTTGTAAGTCGTTCACACATCACTTAACGCGTTTCTACTCATTTTTACTTAATCATGCATCATGTTTACCTTATCACATACGTATATATATATATATATACACACACACTAGTTGTCGAAGGCCGCCCAATGGGCGGGCACGCTTTGTAATATTCCTTTTGTAATTTACACATTATTTATTGTAGAAATTGTCCATATTATTTATATTTGGTTTTATTAATCACATAATCTATCAATGAGACAATATCAATGTATTAAGAATATGTTAATGGTCATGTAAAATATCAATCACAAAATATAGTGCAAAGAGTACCATAGGCTTGATAAATTCTCCCATTTTCCACATATGAAAGATGGAATGAAAGATGAAATAGACGTGTACAAATTCATTAAATCTGATGTTCATAATTATCAGGAAGCAAAAGATGATTATCAACAATGGGTTGAATTTTCGTAACTCTTGAGCAACAATGGGTAAAAGAAAATGATTATGGTTTTGAGAGTAATGGTGATAGAAGATTTGATTTTTGTGTTATCTTTGCAGTCTTTTTTGTAATTTACGTAAACATGTTTATGTTATTGTTATTTATGTACAACTTATACTTGTATTAACAAAATCACATAATCTATCAATGATACAATATCATTGTATTAAGAATATGTTAATGATCATGTAAAATATCAATCACAAAATATCAATGTATGATAATGGTTTAATATAATTGTTTGTATTTTTGAACGTGATTGTATACTGGTTTTTATTTTTATTTTTCCAAAATCCATATTGCACATAATTCTTAAGAGGCGTTATGAAATTCAAAAGGTTTGAATTTAATTTTAACTGATATAATTGTTCACGTAAATTGGTTATGTTATTGTTATTTATGAACAACTTATACTTGTATTAACAAAATCACATAATCTATCATTGAGACAATATCATTGTATTAAGAATATGTTAATGGTCATGTAAACTATCAATCACACAATATCATGTATGATAATGGTTTAATATAATTGTTTGTATTTTTGAACGTGATTGTATAATGTTTTTTATTTTTTTTACCAAAAGCCATAATGAACATAATTCTTAACAGGCGTTATGAAATTCAAAAGGTTTGTTTATATCTAATTTAGTTACCAATGTTTCAGCTGCATGTAACCATCAACATTTATTTTTTTGTACAATATGTGTACATGAATTATACATGATACACATTTTCAATGAATCTTAAATATGTATAGAGTGTTGCATTAACAAAATAGGTAATCATTACATCTCTATTTTTTTTAGATTGAATTAATTTATTACCATTTAATAAGTTAAGATAGAGTGTTTTTTAATCTTCCGGTTAGGAAAAAAAAAACACACACACACACATCATCATCATCCGATAATTTCCTGTGTTCATAAAAGGTATTTTTTTTCGAACATTTATAAACAAAGTATGAATATTGAGTTACTATAAGAGTATGTGTTTGTAATTAAAATCAGGTTTTTGGTCAGATAATGTATTGGTTGTAATTAGATTTATTGTTTAATTGTAAGATTTTAATATTGTATGTTGGATATGTTGCTTAGTTTAAAAAAACCCAAATGTTGTAGTGGGTCAGTTAAACGTGAAATTAGGCATTTTTTATACATGGTAACTGATTTGTTAAATGTTGATTAAAAGCTAAAACAATACTTGGTTTAAACAAACGGTAGTAAGTCATATGTTATGTTATTTTTGAAAAGGTTTTATTGTGTTTAAGTTTGTTAATAATATGATATCGTTTTTTCTCCGAATTTTGTACTTATATAGCATTGCAAATGAGTAATATTAAATTTGTTAAATCGTACAGATATCATTTCTAGTTAAGTTTGAGAATGGTGGTGAAAGTGGTTTCAAAATTCCAAAAAAAATGTTTGAATTAATTGACAGTAAAGATTGTGAATCGTTACACGCAAAGATTGTGAATAAAGTCTATGAGTTTCAATCCCTTTCGGTTTTTGACTCTAGATACCGCCACATACAGTTGACCGTGTGAGAAAACCGGCCGCTTCAGGAACAACCCTACTTGTGTTAATGTTTGGCCCTGACTTTTGTTAATAGTCATTGCGAAACACAAAGAAACTGGGAATTGCCGGCGGTTAAATTTAAATGGCATCTTGTTATCTGATGGGCTGAGAATCTTACATGGTATTGCGCATATGGTACCAACACTTCCTCAGGATATAATATTTGCTTCAATTATATTTACACCTATCCATTGAACCTAAAGCCTTGTTCCATTGCATAACCCAGCCATTTGGTCAATGTTCCTCACACACAAAACTGGTGTTCCCACATTTAATTTTAATATGTGATGAGGAATACCGGCAATCCGAATGTTGTTAAGGAAATCGCACGTGTATATTGACTCATTGAAATTCGTGTCATGATCAGTAATGCCAACTGTGTCAGTACTCTGGTATGTATGTTCTTCTCCGGAAAGGAGTTGTAGCATTCTATCATTTACCATATCCACAAGCTCGTGCGTTGGTGCAAGGATTGATTTTTCTTGGAAAAATGTTGGATTGTAGAAGTTGTCTTTTAAGTTGGGGTAGGTTTTTGTATTTTTGATCCGACATGATCATCTGAGTCCGGAATTAACATATCATCTAGGAATTTGACGGTTGCTTGCCCATCGTTTTTATCTCCAATTGTTTCGTTCCAAATTGATAAAATCCAATCAGCAAGGTCTTGTATTTCTTTTCGTTCGGTACTATCTGATCCTGTTTTCAACCTCATGTTAACGGTTAGCTCCAATACAGTGCAATGCCGCCACAAATATGAAGAGTTTATAGCTGCGTGAACAACATTGTGCCTGGAGCCGTTTGTGATAACTGGTAGGATTTGTGTAAAGTCTCTGCCAAACAAAACAACTTTTCCTCCAAAAACATATGAGGAAGGCTTGGATGGATCTGTTCTTCATATATCCCTAAGCGTCCTATCCAATGCCTCATAGCAATGTCTATGAGTCATCGGAGCTTCATCCCATATTATTAGTTTACACATCCTTATCAAGTCATCCAGTTCACTGTCCGCTGAGATATGGCACATAGAATCATCTACTACATTGATTGGGATAGCGAACCGATAATGGGCAGTCTTACCACCTTCCAACAAAAGCACTGCGATCCCACTTGATGCGACATTTAACACTATATGTCCTTCTGACCTTAGTGCAGCAGACAATGTCTTGTAAAGATATGTCTTTCCAGTCCCTCCATAACCGTACACGAAGAACATACCTCCATGTTCAGAATGAACAGCATCCATTATTGTTTCGTATACCCCTTTTTGTTAATCTGTGAATGAACGATACATTCTTTTGTGTTGAACGCGTAATTCACATTTATTGTATGCCAACTCGGTCGACACCAGTCTGTTGTAATTTGCCATCGTGAACATTTCATTTGGTAATGTCATGTTTGGAATATTTCTTAAACTTTTGTTGTTACAAAGAAGCATGTGTTCTATATATGTCAGGCATATGTTTTTCCTTTGAATGTCTGATAGTTTCAAATCTGTTAAAAAAAAAAAAAAAAAAAAAAAAAAAAAAAAAAAAAAGTTAGCTTCTATGTTGTTGTGTGTTTGCTTTGAATAATTATATTGTGCATTTGTTTTATTTGTCTTTTTTGTTTATTTTTTTTTCTATTTTTTTTTTGTAATTAAATTGTTAATTATGAGTATGATTGAAATAATTTATCACCTGGGACGTTCCTTTTGACTCGCTCGATACGCTCGACATCAGCTGCCATTACTTCCCATGTTTTTTCGTAAACAACATCTGGCCGAGACATGCTGTCTGTCATGAGTAGCATGACATAAAATGTACGCAAATATGTTCCTGTTCCCCAATGGCTGGCTTCCAACAATCCATCGATGTATTCCTTGTCGTCAACCAACAACCCTCTTGCTTGGCAAGCGTCTTTATATGTACGATACGTGACACCCTCATATTTTTTAAAGTCAATCCAGTCCGTGGCACCTCTAACTTTGTTGAGTAATACTCGCAAATAGAACAATTCGCCCATAGATGGAGGACATGATGGACACGTCCAATACACGTCTCCTTTTGCCTTTTTAACCATTTCCTTTCTTCTTGCCTCCATACATAGTGTTCTGGAAACTCGTGGTAAAGTAGTTTTTTAGCTTCTTCGTTTGTCTTGTTTGTTTCCATCCATGCAATAAACTTGGTTTCATTAACTGATTGCTTGTCCAATGTGAAATCAATAGATTCCGTTGCATCGAATATAATCGACTGTTCCCCTTCTAAGTGAAATGGCAATCTTTCAACAGGTGGAAACCTGTAATGTATATCGAAACCGTAAATTCTCCAAGCTGCTTCACATGCAGAAAGGTATCTACAATCATAAAAATCCTTGACTTCATCGGCTTCTTCGTCTTCGAGAGCTACAGTAACTTGATCAGGTCCCTTATTTATCTATCTGAAAAGATATTTTATAAACCCAATATGGTTGCACCGTTCTACATTAATATGTGATTGGTATCGACAAAGCAGTTCAGGGTTGTATGGAACAACGAATCTGTTATGCAAATCTGTTTTACTTTTTGTTATAGTAGACCCATCATTCCTTCTTTTATAAATAGCGTACCCTTATTCATCAATGAATGTTGTTTCATTAAACTCTTTTGGAAAATTCTTTATGCATTTGTTCTTTTTGGTGCAAGGGCAGGTCGGTCGCTGAGGGCCACACGGACCATGCATCATGTGATTAGTTACAATTTTTTATTGTTTCGGATCCTCAAGCTTGTCCGGTATTTCAGCGGAAATGAAGCGATCAATTTGTGTTGGGGTCGTTATTTTATGTTCTGCCTCCAAAAAAAGTAATATGTGAGTATGTGGAAGTCCTCTTTTTTGGAATTCGATTGTGTAAACAGCTGCATTAATAACATAATATCATATATATAATATATAAAGAAATACTTGTTAGGAGATAATCATGTTAGGGAATATGGTTGTAAAGTAAATACCCGCTTTGAGCTTTCCAAAATAGTTTCGATCTTTAAAGTCTAGCATAAAGGTGTCCAGTTTTTGTTTAAAAAGTCGAGAAATTATATCTGGCCTATCTTCTAACTTCAAGCCTCTCTCAGCCACAAAGCGTGAAATTTTTGGCCAATTCGGGTTGCACGTAAACGTAATAAAGAGGTCTAGAAATCCATAAACCTTACAAATTTTCATGGCATCCAGATAATTTTGCATCATATACCTTGGGCTCCCAGTAAATGACGAAGGCAATATTACTTTTTTCCCTCCTAGTTTCACACCAGAATTTTGGTCTTCAGGCAATTTTGCCAATTTCGAGTATGTTTCACTTCTCAAGTCTTTTTGTTGCTTTCATATGAATGAAATCCTTTCCGATTCAACCATAGTGTATGCGTCGACAATGAACTGCTGAGTAAGCCGCCTTGCATTTAGACACATAGAGAAAACTCCTGGCCATTCTTGCAGTCGCTATGAAAAATACTCTTTCATTGTTACCCTTATTTTTTTGTTTGTTGGTGTGTGATCAGTAATACCAAAATGGTATATGTCTGTTCGATAACCATCCTCAGCATATGGGAACAACAAAGGATATTGTAGTGCGAGATATGAAGGATGTAATTTGCTGATCCTTCTTTTACCTCCCTCCTGCATGTGTAGAATAATGTCCATTTTATTTGTTGTGCTGTCAAAATCGCCCACAATTAGTGCCGCAACTTCAGAAGTAGTCGGTAGGTTATAATTCCTACCACCTCGCTCTCTTGTACCAATGAGACGTATTTTTAATTTATTCCCGTCTCTTTCGGATACGAATCGTTCTCCCGCCATTCGAAATTGAGCAACTAATGGGTTGATGGAATCAAGCATTTCACATAACTCAACTGTTAGTTGGTGGTCGATGCCGTGGTTCTCTGTTGGGGTTGCGGTGCCGCTGACGCAGTTACAAATATAGCAAGTTAAATATGAATTTGTAACATAATGTATGTAATGACAATCGCAAGCTTTACTAAGATATAATCAAAACACAAAATATTTTTAATATTACATCATAAGATTTGGCACCATACCTGAAACAATTTATCCTATTTTGGATTTCATTGTCAGCATCGTAAATATATAGCTGTGCAAACATTGGAGGTTCACCTTCGTTTGGCAATAATGAACCCATTAAGTGGTAATTTTCACCCTGTATTCTGTAACAATATGCACCATATCCTTGATTTACCGACGTGTCTTGCCTAGCACCCATTGATGTGAATGCAAACATTGAATTGTAGCGTCTGATATTTTCAATGAATGTATCGCTTTTTGGATGGTTTCCACCCTTTCCTCTCCCACAACAGAGTGAATATGACTCTGAATTAGAATTTGTATATCCTGCCATACTTTCAGCTTGCCATAATAGTGCGTCACAAGAACCGCATTTGTGAATTGGATCTCCATGGTCAATGTAATCTGTACAGCTATATAGTATTAAAGCATACATAATTTATAAATACATGCCAAGAAATTGTGCTGAACAATTGTGTTAATGAAAGATATAGTCTGTGTACCGTTTGATATTCCAACGAAGTTATCCTTTTCTATAACATCCTCGTCTGCCAAGCGTGTAGCACTAAATTGTGATTGATGGAATGTCTTTTGTCTAACTACTTTTGTTTTTTGCTTAAGCCTTTCTGATTTGTGTTTAGAAGAATGTGCACCAGATTGGTTGTGATCAACATTCACATGTGTTTCTGTTATTGATGTTATTAATCTCAATATGGAAAATATTATAAAAACAAATTATCTTGCGCATGTTTATGCTGCATTAATTTTCTTACGTGGGTGGGTTGCGTTATTGAAAGGACGTCCCCTTAGCCTAGGTTCTTTATTGACGTATTCAATACTTGTATCCACATTCATCCATTGTGGAAGTATTGTTGTTGGAGGTCTCCCACTTTTGCCGAGTCGAAAATCGTTTAACTCTGTGAAAAATATAACAAAACAAAATTTTTAAGATCATAAAAGCGCTAATGCCAGAATACTGTAAATTCGGCTATGCTATTTAGGACCAACAATTAAATTGTTAATAACTGATATGATTTTAAACAGCTAAACTATTATCAAATGTTTGTGTCAATAAAGATATGTATGTTTATTCAATTGACTAACGTGTTTCGCTTTGTTGCACGCTATGACTTCCCTTTTCTGGAGTTGTCGCAGGTGTTATATGTTTGCAAACAGGTGTTCCTCTGTGCGCATCAGCTACCGCTTCAGGTACTGCTGTTACTTGATCTTCAAAACAAAATAATTTGTATAAACAGTTCATTGTTTAATAATTATTAATAGGAAACAAAAAAATGGATTATTTGTCTAACCTTGTTGTATATGTTTTTTTTAGGTCTGCCCCTACGCCGGATAAGTAAGTCGTTGGCACTGTTTTCCATTGTTGAATCAATGATTTGCTTTGTGATGTCACATGCAAAAAGATGAACTTTAAAATTATACTGTTACCCATGTTTGGTATATATGAACTTTATATATGTTTGGTAAGTATCTAAACGAAATCATATATAAATAATTCATACTTATAAAAACTATTTTATAGGGATGTATAATTTCTTAAAATATATGTATAATTTAAAAAAAAAAAAAAAAAAAAAAATACTCCCTCCGTCTCAATTTAATTGTCATGAAAGAGAAATCACAAAGTTTAATAAAAGTGGGGGCACTTTAATTTTTAACCACTAAATTGGAATATTCCTCCGCTAGATTCTCTAATTTTTACTTAATAAGGAAAGTGGACAATTAATTTGAGATATCAATAAAAGGAAATATGGACAATTAAATTGAGACGGAGGGAGTATATCTTATCGATATTTTATATTTGTAGTTATCCAATAATAAATAAAGGTTTTGGTCAAAATTCTGATTCAAAAAACGATACAATATTTATTATTATTATTATTTTTTATTTATTTATTTTTTTTAGTCTTTTACGCATGCTATGATTACTTTATATATGTATGGTAAATATCTCTACGAAATCATGTATAAATAATTTATACTTATAAACACAATTTTATATGGCCGTATTTTTTCTTAAAATATCCGTATATTTGTTTTTAAATATGTATTGGATATATTCCTTTTGTAATTAGCTAATAATTAAAAAAGCTTTTGATGAGTATTTTATTTTAATAACCGCTTAGGACCAGTACTAATTTGAAGGTTAGTACTGCTGGGTATGGTAGGAACAGTACTAATCTGGACGTTAGTACTTCTGACTATGATCATTTAAACTTAGCACGGCTAAAGTTTTTTAACAACTGAATACGCTCTCTTGAAATTAATTTATAAATACCATGATAAATAGAATAATCAGTTAAATTGATTATATTTCATAAAGGATGGTGGGCATGGTATGTTTGTCTTACTTTTAGTTTACTATAGTGTTCTATTATAAACTGTGTAGGTATATGCTATTATGTATACATGTTCCAACACAAATTATAAGGGAATTTTATATAAATACGTAATTTTTTAAAAATTAAAAATGTATCAATTTTTTCTTTTGATACTAATTAAATTCGTAGATTTCATTATTAGTAAAACATAAATCATATGAACATCTTAGAAGTAAAATAATAACAGTTGCAACTCTTTTAGATAAAAATATTCAAGAAACATAATTTTTTGAGATTCATCGCATCTTTGATCAAATATCGTCATCACTATTCTCATCATTGGTAGTTTCATAATCAGTGGAGCCGTCATTAATAAAACTTGATATGTCATCGTCAGAAGATACAGATCTAACACTATATGCATCCGAATTGAGTTCCCATACTTCGTCGTCGATGTATGTCACACCCCCAAAATCGGGTCCAGCGGAAGCATACATGCCACTGGGGTGCAACTCAATTGGTATCACAACACAAGTGTAAAGAACGGTTTTCACATCAATCATTTAGAATATATTTGAGAAGTCAAAAGTGTTAAATTTACATTATGAAAAGTGGTGCGGAAGTTGGCCCATAAAATAAGTTAAGCGGTCCCAAATGTTTTATCAGAGTCTTCTATGACCATGTCATGCCCTGCCAAAAGCCTCCAGTAGCGTGCTATAGCTTAGTTCCTGAAAATACATGCTAAAGTGTCAACACGAGGTTGGTGAGTTCATAGAGTTTGTTATAAATAAGTTGAAAAGCGTTTAGAGAAAGTTTCCACGGCATAGGCATTGTAAATCCACTCAGTTCCAAGCCCTGCCCATTCAAGACTTGCAACCTGTGTGTTTACAACCCAATGCTAACATAAAATGATTAGGATAGATGACTAGCATACCAATGCACAATGTAACATATGACTTGCATACCAATGCAAAGCGTATTAGATGTCTTGCATACCAATGCAAAGCGTATTAGATGTCTTGCATACCAATGCAAAGCGTATTAGATGACTTGCATACCAATGCAAAGCGTATTAGATGTCTTGCATACCAATGCAAAGCGTATTAGATGTCTTGCATACCAATGCAAAGCGTATTAGATGACTTGCATACCAATGCAAAGCGTATTAGAAGACTTGCATACCAATGCAAAGCGTATTAGATGACTTGCATACCAATGCAAAGCGTATTAGATGTCTTGCATACCAATGCAAAGCGTATTTGATAAACGAGAAAAGTAATTTAAGCATGTATCTCCCCCAAAAGTTCAAAACGTATAAAAGTAGGGGCTATGAAAACTCACCTGATATGATAGCACAATACTAGCAGTGAATATGCTGGAAAGAGGCTCGGTCTCTAACCGCGACCTAATGTGAATGATATGATCTAAGGTAAGCAAATGAAATGATTCTACTCATGCAATTACGTATGTTAACGATACCACTCGTTAGTTTTGAAAATAACGTTTATCGTCGAAAACTACATTTTTGACGTCTCGCTAAGTCATGAACTACTTTTCGTGTAAATATGTTGAAATGATACTCTAAGATCCTCGTTTGGTGTTCTATAGTCAAATATAATAGTTTCGTCGCAAAATAACTCTTTTTATAACTTGTGAAAAATGTGACCAAACGGCCTCGCAAAACTAGCCGCAAAATATTGTACGTTAAGAGTTAGGAATAGAACTTGACGTTTTTGAAAACCTTGTAACATGATCTCTCAGCCGTCTCCTTTTGGGTTTTGGTCATACATGACTCGATCAACGGGAAAATAGCTCGCAACATGGTGACTTGAAAGAAAACTGTTTTACACTTGTAAAATATTTTGCTATTAGAAGCTGTCAAAAATAATAAGTTTCGCCAGGTTTTCAAACGTGCATATCTTGGTCGTTATAAGTCCGTTTTCTATGTTCTTTATATCCACGGAATCGTCCTAGCATGAACTAACATAATTTCAGTAGCTCGGTCCTCCTAGATCATGTCTAACGCCTCGTTTTGTCCCTTGAAGTTCGGCAAACAGCAAGCTTATTTTCAGAAAATAGTTTTTGTGTTGTCTAACTTTAAAACTTCGTATCTCCTTCGTTATAACTCGGTTTTTATCCATTCTTTCGGCCACGGTTTCGTCTTTGAGTGTATTTTCTAAATCTTTGGTCCAAAGTTACACCCTAGCCCCTGAGTTTCCCACGTTTTGCAAAATGGGACAGCAACTATCTAATAGTGTTAAAACTTGGTTTTCCTAGTTGCTAACTTGTTCAAAAACCAACCAAACAACTTCAAATGATCCCAAATCCTACCATACATCTTCTTAGGGTGTCATGGTGTCCTAAACATCATCAACCTTGCTAATCTACCAGGGATCTCATAAGGATGTTAATAAAACCTATAGATCTAGGGTTTATTATGAAAATGAACAAAGTGGTATAGATAACTTGTATTTTGCATGATCAATCATCAATATAACATGAAAAACAATGGATTGAAAGTATGAAAAGATTAGAAAGATGTTCTTGAAGCTTACTTGATGATTGGTGAGCTAGGATGAAAAATGACCACAACCTTGGAGTTTTTATTGCAAAACTCTAACAAGGAAGGTATTTGGGACTAATCTAACACTCGATCTTGGAAAAATTATGGGATCTCCTCCATGTTCTTGGTGTGCCGTGAGCTAGAGAGGGAAGGGAGAGAGGATTTGTGATTTTTTTCCTAAAAATAAGCTAGTTTAGTCCTTTTATAGTCCAATGGCATTTTGGTAATTTTGATGGAAGGGTAAAATGGTAAATTCACTAGGTTTTTGAAATATCTAGATATTTTTCAGAAAATATCTAGATATTATAGGTTGGATGCTTATCTTGACTTACGGAGTGAGTTTTGGTCCCGATAATTGCTAACTGTAAGTCGTAAAGTCACAAAACTTAAAACCGGGTATCCTAAAATTCCTAAATTCATGAAAATGTCACGGAAGGTGGAAAACATATATTTCTCTTGTTGGTAATGTTGTTTGGACATATCGGGATGCCTAAATGACGTTTAAACCTTAAAGTAAGTCTCGGACACGGTTTCGTGATTTTCGCAGAAATTATCCGACGAGTGCCAAAATCTCGGGTTATCATTAAAATAGTTTAACTTACGAGAATATGAAATAAAAATTTTGGAATGAATAGTGCCAGTGAATAGTAACTCGTGAATAGTAAATTGTCGAGGTTCGGAAAAATGGCCTGAAATTACGAGTTGTGACAGTCTCCACCCGTTAGAGGAATTCAGTCCCTGAATTCAGCTCGCTCGTTCTACGTACGCACGTTCTCATGGTCGGGTTTTATGGGGGTAAACTTTCCCATGATCGAGCATAGCCTTCAAAAGACCTCTAGGTAACCGATTTCTACTTAATCCCACAACTCATCAAACAAGAACTGTCATGGGATTAGGCTAAATCGGTTTGAGGTTGTCGATTCAAATTTAATCTCACAACTCATCAAACAAGAACTGTCATGAGATTAAACTGAATCGGCTCGGGTAACAACTTGATTCCAGTTTGATCCTCGCAACTCATCAAACAAGAACTGTCACTTAGATCAAACTAGGAACAAGTGGTTTGAAGGAGGTCTTTTGAAAATTTGGCTCGATTATGGAATTGCTTACACCGATCAAATCAATCCAGACATAATTCCATTATAACTACTCTCAGTATTGCAAAATTCATCTCTGAGTCGAACATAGGTAGTCAGGCTATGTCCCACTGTCCCGGGTCGAATATAGATGACTAGTCTATATTCCACCGAGGTTCAATGAATTTTTGGAATACTCAGCTTAGTTATAATAATACTATGTCCTTCACATGTAAAGGGTGGTTCAAAAGACTAAGGCAGGTGATCAGGCTTGAGGTCGAAAGATGAAACTACGTAAGGAAAAAGGTGTAACGCTGTGACGTGTATGATATGTATGCACTCTTATATGCAAGACAATCACAGTAATCAACGAGAATAAGTGAGTATAATCTATCTGGCAATAAGATATAAATCTCATTAAATATGTCAGCAACAAACCACAAATGAGGCATCAGCTTGGCAGGCAGGCACGTGGCGGTCATAGGGTTAAGTTTTCGTAAAAGTAGCTATAGTTTAGGTTTCAAAATTACCCAATTCTCTATAGCCTAGGCTCTGATACCAATCTGTCACACCCCCAAAATCGGGTCCAGCGGAAGCATACATGCCACTGGGGTGCAACTCAATTGGTATCACAACACAAGTGTAAAGAACGGTTTTCACATCAATCATTTAGAATATATTTGAGAAGTCAAAAGTGTTAAATTTACATTATGAAAAGTGGTGCGGAAGTTGGCCCATAAAATAAGTTAAGCGGTCCCAAATGTTTTATCAGAGTCTTCTATGACCATGCCATGCCCTGCCAAAAGCCTCCAGTAGCGTGCTATAGCTTAGTTCCTGAAAATACATGCTAAAGTGTCAACACGAGGTTGGTGAGTTCATAGAGTTTGTTATAAATAAGTTGAAAAGCGTTTAGAGAAAGTTTCCACGGCATAGGCATTGTAAATCCACTCAGTTCCAAGCCCTGCCCATTCAAGACTTGCAACCTGTGTGTTTACAACCCAATGCTAACATAAAATGATTAGGATAGATGACTAGCATACCAATGCACAATGTAACATATGACTTGCATACCAATGCAAAGCGTATTAGATGTCTTGCATACCAATGCAAAGCGTATTAGATGACTTGCATACCAATGCAAAGCGTATTAGATGTCTTGCATACCAATGCAAAGCGTATTAGATGACTTGCATACCAATGCAAAGCGTATTAGATGTATTGCATACCAATGCAAAGCGTATTAGATGTCTTGCATACCAATGCAAAGCGTATTAGATGACTTGCATACCAATGCAAAGCGTATTAGATGTCTTGCATACCAATGCAAAGCGTATTAGATGTCTTGCATACCAATGCAAAGCGTATTAGATGACTTGCATACCAATGCAAAGCGTATTAGATGTCTTGCATACCAATGCAAAGCGTATTTGATAAACGAGAAAAGTAATTTAAGCATATATCTCCCCCAAAAGTTCAAAACGTATAAAAGTAGGGGCTATGAAAACTCACCTGATATGATAGCACAATACTAGCAGTGAATATGCTGGAATGAGGCTCGGTCTCTAACCGCGACCTAATGTGAATGATATGATCTAAGGTAAGCAAATGAAATAATTCTACTCATGCAATTACGTATGTTAACGATACCACTCGTTAGTTTTGAAAATAACGTTTATCGTCGAAAACTACATTTTTGACGTCTCGCTAAGTCATGAACTACTTTTCGTGTAAATATGTTGAAATGATACTCTAAGATCCTCGTTTGGTGTTCTATAGTCAAATATAGTAGTTTCGTCGCAAAATAACTCTTTTTATAACTTGTGAAAAATGTGACCAAACGGCCTCGCAAAACTAGCCGCAAAATATTGTACGTTAAGAGTTAGGAATAGAACTTGACGTTTTTGAGAACCTTGTAACATGATCTCTCAGCCGTCTCCTTTGGGTTTTGGTCATACATGACTCGATCAACGGGAAAATAGCTCGCAACATGGTGACTTGAAAGAAAACTGTTTTACACTTGTAAAATATTTTGCTATTAGCAGCTGTCAAAAATAATAAGTTTCGCCAGGTTTTCAAACGTGCATATCTTGGTCGTTATAAGTCCGTTTTCTATGTTCTTTATATCCACGGAATCGTCCTAGCATGAACTAACATAATTTCAGTAGCTCGGCCCTCCTAGATCATGTCTAACGCCTCGTTTTGTCCCTTGAAGTTCGGCAAACAGCAAGCTTATTTTCAGAAAATAGTTTTTGTGTTGTCTAACTTTAAAACTTCGTATCTCCTTCGTTATAACTCGGTTTTTATCCATTCTTTCGGCCACGGTTTCGTCTTTGAGTGTATTTTCTAAATCTTTGGTCCAAAGTTACACCCTAGCCCCTGAGTTTCCCACGTTTTGCAAAATGGGACAGCAACTATCTAATAGTGTTAAAACTTGGTTTTCCTAGTTGCTAACTTGTTCAAAAACCAACCAAACAACTTCAAATGATCCCAAATCCTACCATACATCTTCTTAGGGTGTCATGGTGTCCTAAACATCATCAACCTTGCTAATCTACCAGGGATCTCATAAGGATGTTAATAAAACCTATAGATCTATGGTTTATTATGAAAATGAACAAAGTGGTATAGATAACTTGTATTTTGCATGATCAATCATCAATATAACATGAAAAACAATGGATTGAAAGTATGAAAAGATTAGAAAGATGTTCTTGAAGCTTACTTGATGATTGGTGAGCTAGGATGAAAAATGACCACAACCTTGGAGTTTTTATTGCAAAACTCTAACAAGGAAGGTATTTGGGACTAATCTAACACTCGATCTTGGAAAAATTATGGGATCTCCTCCATGTTCTTGGTGTGCCGTGAGCTAGAGAGGGAAGGGAGAGAGGATTTGTGATTTTTTTCCTAAAAATAAGCTAGTTTAGTCCTTTTATAGTCCAATGGCATTTTGGTAATTTTGATGGAAGGGTAAAATGGTAAATTCACTAGGTTTTTGAAATATCTAGATATTTTTCAGAAAATATCTAGATATTATAGGTTGGATGCTTATCTTGACTTACGGAGTGAGTTTTGGTCCCGATAATTGCTAACTGTAAGTCATAAAGTCACAAAACTTAAAACCGGGTATCCTAAAATTCCTAAATTCATGAAAATGTCACGGAAGGTGGAAAACATATATTTCTCTTGTTGGTAATGTTGTTTGGACATATCGGGATGCCTAAATGACGTTTAAACCTTAAAGTAAGTCTCGGACACGGTTTCGTGATTTTCGCAGAAATTATCCGACGAGTGCCAAAATCTCGGGTTATCATTAAAATAGTTTAACTTACGAGAATATGAAATAAAAATTTTGGAATGAATAGTGCCAGTGAATATTAACTCATGAATAGTAAATTGTCGAGGTTCGGAAAAATGGCCTGAAATTACGAGTTGTGACAATGTAGCTGTTAGAAACATGTGTTCCGCACACTCTACCATCAATATGAACCATATGATCCCACATCAAAAGCTTGCTTTCATATTTCTCATCCATGGGTGCATCTTTGTCTTGTCCAACGTTATTATGATATTCCTCACCTATGAATGTTTAAAAAAAAAAACAAGTAATTTAAAAATATATATATAAGTTCAAATTTGAATTTTCTAAACACCACTCACACACGAAATTGTACATTGAACTACTTTTTAACAAATAACCTGTTGAAGATTCATCAATGATAACTTCATCAATGATAACCTCATCAAGATTAGTATACTTGGGTTTATAGACGACTAAATCATACAAAGGGTAGTCCAGATTGTTGATATTAACCCACACACCTTTTTCAGATACACTGTTGTTCTCATGTTCGTCATCTGTATTTTCATCATAGAGCATATACTTTGGTCGATTTGATACTATAGAGTCTTGTGTTGTTTTTGAACACGTTAACGCATTTGGTTCTTCATCGCCATATATATTTGATAGATCTAGGAAAGAGAATGGACCCAATTGTTGTGACGCATAATCTGCAAGAACCCGTGGGAAAGCCGGGTTCTACAAACCAAAACATAGTTAGTACTTACTAACAAATTATCTGTTATCGGGACTGTTTGATTTATCTTGTTGTTTATGGTGACTTAATGACATGGGATTAGCAGGACTGTTTGGTTTAGCTTATTGTGTAGACTATGAGGATTGTTTGGAATAGCTTAAATCTTACGTTAACAATACGTATGAACATTGATTTGCGTACAATATATATGTTTTATAAAAATATAATGTGCAATTGTAAATTATTACAATCGTGTTTTTTCCCCAAGATGATTAGTATCCAGAGTTTTTACAACCGTTGATTGTGCCTTTTCATCATCAGATGAAGTTAGATCTACAAATTTGTCTGATCGTGTATTTTCATCGTTTGATGAAATCAGATCAACAACTATCTTGTTAACTGAATTGTTGTTTTTAGTCAACCTACGGCGTTTACGTATAACTGGGATAGGCTGCAGTTATCACAAACTTAGTTAGTTTTTTTATTGATAAGTATTACATAATATGAATTACAATTACTTTTTATAGCTCTCCATTGTCATAATTTTTTTCACTTTTTCATCGTCTGATGAACTAACATCAAAAATTTTGTTGCTGACTAACTTGTTGTCTTTAGTCAGCCTACATCGTTTAGGTGTAACTGGATCAGACTGCAGATATTAGAAAGATATTTAGACTTTTTGATTCATGACTTTCACATAATAAAATATTATCAAAATTTAATAAAAATACCTCATTAGCAGATTTATATTTAGAATAATCAATATTGCATGTATTTTTACCAGTTTCTGATTTCGCCTTTGACAATCTCCGGCTGCTGTATGTCAAACAAACAACCTAAGCAATGCATAAAAAATTAGAAACCAATAATTTTTTACTTGCACTACAATGCCAAATAGCACGTAATTAAAATTTTATATAATACCTCATTATCAGTATCATGTAAATCAACATCATCAGCAGTACCACTCCCAATGCTCACCAAGGCTGATGTTCTTCCATAACACTATGATGTGGAGATTGGCAAGAACAATGCAAGGGTGGAATTTCATAAGGTCAAGTGTGTTGAACCAACTTGTCAGATTGCTATAGAGGTTCTAAAGCAACACAAGTGCAAGAGTATGCTGGACAAGTCAGCTAGTGTTCCACAACTCTACATTCATCAAATGCGGAATACTATAAAACTAGACTTGAGACAAACTTATTTTACATGAAAGCTAGACCGAAAGGAGTTAACCATTGATGCAAACTACCTTCGCAAGGCTTTGCTACTTCCAGAAGCTCCTGAACCAGACCAAGAGTTCTACCCAACACCTAATGAAGAAGAAGTTCTCAACTTTCTTGAAGAGATAGGCTACGATGTACAAGAAAACAAACCATTAACCAAATTCTCAAGGGTTGAAGCCAAGTTCATCCCACAACCCTAGAGAACCATATACTACATTCTGGCCAAATCTGTCTCTCGAAGGGAAAGTGGTCACGAGAACCCCCGTTTGTCTCATCTTTAAATCTTCTGGGGAATGGTTAATTAGAAAGAGATTGACTTTGCTCAACTTATCTGGGATGATATTGTCTACCAAATCGAAAGCCACTACCAGAAACCGTTAACCAAAATCCTATTTGTTCGTTACACCAAGCTTCTCATCGCCCATCTAATAGATGACAATGCAGACATCTCTGAACGTAATGAAGACCAAGATATGCGTCCGTTCAAAATGGACAAGACCATCAGGTCAGTCTACATCCCCAAAAGCAGCACACGTAAGCAAGGGATGAGACTACCTGAATCTCGGCTGACGGAAAAGGTCAAGAAAAGAAAAGCTTACAGAGAATATGATAGAGCTTTCAATGAAGGTCATGTTGGCTTTTGCAAATATGATGATGAGTCTGCATCAACTAGGACTCGATCAAAGGATAGAAGTAAGTCAGAAAGTACTTCTAGAGTGTCAAATAAAATCAAACCGTCGGCTCATAAAATTGTTAAAAGAAGAGTTCCGGTTACGATAGCTAAGCCCGAACCTGAAGTAGGAAAGATTGTTGAGGAAGAGAGACCCAATTCAGAAACGGAGACCGATGAAGAACCGGCAATTTATAAAGAGGAAATAACTACTCAGATTGCACTAGAAAAGAGCAAATTGTCTTTCAAAGCTAAACAGAAAAGGCGAGAGCAGAAAAGGCGAGAATAGTTAAGGCGTGAAGAACAAATGAGATAAGACGAAGAATTGAATAAGGAATTTGGTGATGACCATACCTATGATGATCCAGTTAACCAACCTGGCTGGTCTGGGGTAGTGAAAGAGGTAACTCCACCTCACCCGATCCAGTTAATCAACCCGGTGGGTCGGGGATTGTTAAAGACATTACTCCACCTCAGACTGATCCGGTTAATCAACCCGGTAGGTATGAACTTGAGAAAGAAGCCATCCTACCTCATTTAGATCTAGTTAATCAACCCGGTAAAGATAAGGAACAAAAAGAAGATGAACAAACGAAAGACTTTGTTATGGAAGAAGGGGAAGAAACAGAAAAGGTGTCAACATATGAGGAAAAGAATGAAGATGAACAGATGAAAGATTTTGAAGAAGGGGAAGAAACAGATAAGGTGTTCACTGATGAGGAGGAGATAACTAAAGCTGCTGAAGAGCTAGAATCGGAAATGAAGAGGCACGAAGATGAAAGGACGACTGAGGAAAGAGAAGCAGACAAATATATTTTAACACCTCCAATCAATCCTCCACATTCCACACTAGTTGCTCAGGATACGCAACCTCCATAACTTTGATTCCAGCAGCAAGTTACACACAACCAGCCATCGAGGAAACTGCTACTATACTCTTCATTTCAAAGAAAGTGTAGTACTACCAAGATGCGCAGCTAGGCATTTATCATTGGTTTGAGAAGATGAAGACATGGTACAATAGTAAACTCACAAAGAAGTCTTCTACTCCGGTGAAAAGTGACCTTAGGATTCTTGCTTTGGTCAGTCTAGAGGGTGAAAAGAGATATGACTACACCTTCTTGATGGAAATCAAAGTTAGAAGACACGACCAACAGCTCTACACGTTCTTAGAAGCAAATCTCCCAGATTTGAACATGAATGACCTTGAAGACATGTATCTTATCATGGTTCAAGGGAAGCTGCAACACTTCTCGACTGATCTACAATACGCGTTCAGCACTGCCATACTACATTTCATCAGAAGAAAGATCATACAAGAAGGTGTAGACGATCTACAGCTTGGTGTCGACAGCTACCAAAGAAAGTTGAATCTAACTACACCAGTTCTATCACTTTATGGAATCAACAATGAAACTCAGTATACTATGAAGAAGGAACCAACCTTCGGGTTCATCTGCAAGAGCGATCTGATGATCAACTGCTTCATGGCGTACAAGGAAGTTCATAAGTTCTGCGATCACACACTGAAGAAGGTTCGTGATGGGTTGGTAATCCGAGTACGAGATCGAGAGTTGTACAAGACAAGCAGGTGGACAGTTTCTCAGTTAAGAGAAGCTCGTCAGTTCATCTTGAAGATCGAGAAAAGGCTGTTTCACCGGGATCAGATGAGGCGGCTAGAGAGTTATGTTGGAGGGAGGCCGTCATTCCCAATTAGGAACTTCCAGAGACCTGATCCAGTCTTCACTGCATTCAGAAGTTCAGAATGATGTAAGAGTTGCATACATTCTTTGATTGACTATTATTGCTTGTGTGATTGTTCATAATGGCATGTGCACATATAACAATGCAGAACTCGTTCTTGTAAAGAAAGGACCCTAAGGTACACTTCAGTGCCTCAATCCTAATCAAAGGAGTGAAAGCTTCTTACTTTTGAGTAGAATTAACCAGAATTTTCAAAGTTTTTCAAAATTCTGCTCAAAAGAACAAGTACGCCCTTGTTAAGGTGGAGTACTTGAAATAAATAAAATCTTTGTTCAAAACCACAAAAGTTCTTGAAATTCTTCCCATAAACCTCAAAAAGCATATTTTAATCAAAAGTTTAACAAAAACAACATGAATATGCTATTTTTGAGGTGGAGAATGAATATGTGATTAAAATATGGTAATTCAATGTTGAAATCTCGTATGAGCTCGACTCAGATTGAACCCTCGAATTGACGATATTATAAGTCATTAATCAAAAAGACATGTGTAGGATACTCTAAATCATAACACAAACACAAGATAAATGATGGATTGAATCTTAGAGAGTGAGAGAAGAGTTGGGAGCCTTTTCTAGAGAGAGAAAATGATTGATTAGATTAAGGTGAAGTAAAAGGTCCAACCCTTCCCACACTTGGGAAGGGGTATTTATAGTTCTAACTAAGTTGCCTCTAGTGGGCTTTAAAGTGAGCTGACAGTGGGTAAAGACCCGGCACAACTCCATAAATATTAATATAACTAAACTAATAATAATAATAATAATAATAATATTAATAATAATAGTAA
Source organism: Artemisia tridentata subsp. tridentata (assembly GCA_021014915.2). NCBI lineage: Eukaryota > Viridiplantae > Streptophyta > Magnoliopsida > Asterales > Asteraceae > Artemisia > Artemisia tridentata. The sequence goes on along the minus strand of CP139508.1, from coordinate 208,336,825 downwards.
GCCTACGAGCTACATAAATGCTAAATAGCTACTCGGGGTGACCGAGTCTTCATATGAATATTTATATTCCTAACAATCTCCCCCTAAGGGAGGTCACCCCAGAATTACATATTGAATTCTAGCATTCTATAACATAGATGTAATTTCATAGCTCGTAGTCCTTTGATTCTTCAAGTTCAGCACACTTTGTACTTTCAGTAGTGGATCTTTAATGACTGTTCATTTGTCCTGGATGATCTTTGAGGATTCATTAAGGTTATCATCCAACGTACGTCTTTAAGTCACCTTGTTGCTGTATTGTTTCCATGTATCGTTTTGATCTTTAAGCATTCCTTGAGATCATCAGCCACCGTAAATCTCCGAGCTCATTCGTTGAAGTGATATTGCTTCCATGTGATTTTTGTGACCTTTGGACTGCATGCTTACACTTTTTTGGATCATGATAACTTCATCAGAGTTGCGGAAGCTGTGTTGTAGGTCTTTTAACTATCATGATGTCTTTGATAATGATTTGTAAGTGTGAGCATGGAGTGTGGATTGACACGTCTCAACTGGAATCAGGAACCACCGTCACCATCTTTATATGAATCTAAAATAAAACAGTTAGCAATAAAGTTGGAGAACGGTTTGGTTGAATTAACCTTCGCTTCTGTGAGGACCGACCTGTGATAAGGTAGAATCCCCTTTAAAGAAGATTCTCCTTGACAGGAATTTCCAGCTTGTTAATTGTAAAGACTCATTAAACGAGTTAATTTTGGAATTTTCATACAAGCATGTTCTCATACCGAAACGTCGGTAGAGTGAATTAAATACCCACTGATTGATGAGAAATTGATTATAAAAAATCACTCTCGTGTCACTGGATAAACATTTTATGCAATACGACGATGGTTTTATCAATTGAATCACATTTCTTTCATAAACACTTTTGAAAGGTTTTTCTAAAAGCATCCGTCAATCCACTTCCTGGAACAAGTTTGATTCAAAAGTTGAATCGCCCCATCGTTGTTTTCCAGTTGTCACTAGTTTGATCCATGAAGGATCTTACATGTCACCTACCAAGAGCTTGTTTGATCTTGGCTCTAGCAGAATTTCCATCTTCATTGTGAATACTTACGTATCACTCGGATGTTCTGGCAATACCACAAGGGTAATGCATAGGACTCTTAATATATGTTATCTTACTTTTCACGGTGTATGAAACAACAAGCATATTGGAAATGTGGCCTAATGAGATTTATAGATGATCTCTTGGCTCTAGACTCAATAGTGCATGTTTTGATTTAGTGATCGGAGGCGGAGAGGACTGCCACCTTTTCAATATCATCTAACTCGGAATGAGAGAGACGATAGACATGTATTGATCTCCGTGACAGATGAAACAAGAATCCTTTGAGGGACCTTGAGTGGCTAGGGAGGGTTGTGCAGTGTATCACTGGGTCCATGATACTTTGTCTTCAATGTCAGCAATCAACTCGGTGATTCTAACAACATATGTATTAACCCGGTTTCTGCCTAAGGTGTAAGGAGGACTTCCTTCTTTTCACCCTTTATCTTCGCATTTCTTTTTCATTGTTCAACCCCTTCAGTGCTTACCGAGACTTCATCACTAGCACCTTTTTGGGTATGTTCCAATATTAGCTCCATCTCAGTCGGTACTCTTCCCTTATTCACTTTTCTCCTTTTTAATCATTCCTAAGGACTTCTATTCTAACTAGAGGATTGTCCCTAGGAAGATCCCTCCAGTTCTGGCTGGATCATGGGAACTAATACCTAACCTCACCATCCTTATAACTCAAGTACAATAAAATAAGATTGGTCGGTCTTTCGTATTCTTCCACAATTGCCATCATAAACCATTTGATCCCCCTCAATATGTGCATCGATATACGAAAGAGTTTAGCACATATTTGGGAGCCTACACATGAGTCCAAAAGATCACATTTTATCAGATTTCATATTTAAATCACATTCTCTCCCCCGATCAAAAATTTCAAACCATTTGAGATTTGTGATCCCAATTGATTTAAATGGGTTAGAAATTATGGGAGAAAATATGGTCAGTTTTAGTATGTGCTGAGAATGGAACATGCAACTGCTCCCCCTCAATTTATGAGGGAGATTCACTACTTATCATGTACAAAGATAATAGTTATGACACAAATGATATTGACCATTTTGCGCAGACGATGTGATCATCTGCTTCTCTGAGGGAGTCAGTAGTCAACATCAATTATCCATCCACCAACAAAAATTTCCTAAATATTGTAGATCCCACTTGGCGAGACCAGAATAAGTACTGCTTTATTGAAATGAAGGTGGTGGTGGTGAAGACAGTGTTGATGTTGTTGTTGTTATGGTGAATTCAGAGCCTGTTAATAGAGTTTGACCATCTGATCAAATGGCTAGAGCGGGAACATGCACATTCATATAGGCCATGGAATCTGCATAAGAATATCAACACAGATATACATACATACATATTCACTACTCATTAATAGCTACCACATAGCAGCTTGCCTACTCATAATACCATATTCATCTCATAATCACACCATAGTCAGTAAATACATTAAACCGCTTTCTAGCATGAAGAGCAATCAGCAATCATGAACATGGCAATTCACTCATATTTCAACATTCAACTCAGGATCTTAGGGACAAGATTCTAACATGATAGCTATATACCTAAGCATATCCTGAGAGCACATGCACTGAATCAACAACATTTAAGTAGCTATCGACTAACAAATGTCAATCAACATTTGAAACTCATTCAATCAGATCATACAAATGCCTATGGAGAATTCAAGAACATCAAACACAATGGGTTTTCTAACTTCTTTTAGATTTTGAGTTTTAAAGTATTTAGGGGTTTAAAAGAGGATTCCAAAGTGACACAAATGGGCCTTCTAGTTACATAAAGCTAGGATACTATAAGAAAATTGCACATAATGCCCTAATCATTCTAACAACTAACACATTTAGCCATTTGAGATAAAGCTTAGTAAGATCCTATTCAGCTAATACTCCATTAACTACAAAACCTTTTCTAACAATTATGAGATAAGCAAGAAACCCGTATGATGATATCAAATTTGAAATCACTCTCCCCCTCAATCAATGACCCGTATTCTAGTTAAAGAGTTGTAGTCATTTATTGAGTGACAAATTTTATGAACAATGCAAGTCTGAAAGAATTTCAACCAACACGTTACCACCATGTGTCTCACAAATAATTTTCAGAAGAATCATAGAATGAAAACTATTTGTAAACAAAGAAGATTTCTCTTCTTTTACAAGAAATAATGCACTGAAACGTACATCAAATCGGGGATGCACGGATATGAAGTAATCCATGCCCGGGTGAACTTCACCCGTTGTTAGGAACAACCGTCTTTTTGCCGACGTGCTTTCCTCATTTTGAAACGCGGGTTGCTATCTAAAGTAATAGAAAGCCATCATGACATGTTTTAACAACACATTTTAACTTCTGCTCGAGCTTCATTTAAAGTCCCGTGTCATTATTGAATGACATTTCTAAGACCGTAAATGTTATTGATAAACAGAAGACATGCCTAGAGGAAACTATTTTTGGCATTTCATTTTTTTTTAATGGTTTTTCTTGGTTTTACATTTTCTATTTACATTTTGATGGTTTTATAATTTTCTATTTACAATTTGGTTTAAGATATGTACAAATATATTATTCAGTTTAGGAAGATGTTGACATGAATACCGAAATAAGGATATCGTTCTGTACGTTGTAGAAGTTAGCAGTCAACATTTCTTAACCTTTCACCACCAAAGCTTTCAAGGCTCCTGAATAATCGCCTGAACTTAAGCCTTCTCAATTGTAAAGCTTTGATAGCTTCCCCCCAAACCGACATTCTTCCTTTTGAGCAGTTTCAAAGCTCTCTTTCAAGCTTACATAAGGTGAGTGTATAGCGGAAATCGTAGCAAACCACATCGAATATTGCTGCTCCTTTTAAGAAAAATCATCATGATTCTCCGTTCGGGGGATCATCAAATAGATCAGCAGTGTATCATCTCACACTTGAATAATTCTTCTCACATTTCTTCCCTCTGAAGTCTGAAATAATGCATACAAAAAGTATCCAGAGACCACTTCCCCCAAGTAGTTGAAGTGATGCAATCAGTCTCATTATAAGAAGCCCAAAAGCCTGAAGTACACACTCAATCCCGTTAATGAATTCGAAAACGTACCATCAAGATCAATTAAGACCCGAAAATCCCTTTTCTCCCTTCAGGAAATTGCAGATGAGAATTGTTACACCAAATTCAGCTAAGTCCCGAGTGTAAGCAATTTATCTCGTATGTAGTCGAAATGATAACACCAAGAGAGTACCATAAAAGAAACTGAGTACCGGATGTACACATTTCCTTCAGTAGGATACCGTCTACCATATGAATCATCATCCAATTGTGTAGCTCTTTAATCATCAGAAACTGTTTCTTACATTTCTTTCCCCACGTAGTTGGAATGATACACCATAAGGCACGAGTTAAAACACTGATTTTCTCTACGGTTGTGACATTTGTTGTAACACCCTAGGCAAATCCTACATCGTCTGTGGCCTGGAGAGATACTGGGTTCATAAGATTACATTCGCCTTACAATGACACAACGCGTTTTGTGGTCTACTGCGGGTGGAATTCATAGGAACTGGCAGTTAAGCGTGCTCATGTAAGAGTAGTACTGGCTTGGGTGACCTGCCGAGAAGTCTTCAAATGAGGTCACAAAAACAAAGCCGTGAGCCTGCTGGCAAAGAGGACAATTTGTGGTCTGAGTAGGCGGGATGTTACAAGTGGTATCAGAGACACTCCTGAGCCGTTCAGGATGGTAGGGCAAACCTCATCGAGGACGATGAGTCCCTAAGGGGGGGGGGGTGATTGTAACACGCTAAGCAAATCATACATCGGCTATGGCCTGGACAGATACTGGGTTCATAGATTACATTAGCCTTACACAACACGTTTTGTGGTCTACTGCGGGTGGAGTTCTTAGGAACTGGCAGTTAAGCGTGCTCATGTGAGAGTAGTATTGGTTTTGGTGGCCTGCCGGGAAGTCTTTAATTGAGGCCACAAAAACAAAGCCGTGAGCCTGCGGGCAAAGCAGACAATATCGTGGTCTGAGTAGGCGGGATGTTACATTTGTCTTCCCGGAATAACTTCAATTCAGAAGAAGTATAAAGTTCATCACGTGTACTCGTTGTGCATTCAGATGTATATCTCCTTCCCCCTTGCTGGTTTTGATACCTCAGAATCAGCAACACATTTTACGCACATATTCTTAAGATCTTGTGAGAAAAACAAAATTGCTCAAGTGGATCAAGTGAGAATCAACAGCTACCGAAATTGTCTCTGACTATCTTTACCAACCCTTAAGTAGGCTATTTGAAGTAATAACTGATGGAGCAAACCCAATATACCGAACTTGAACCTGACGAAGAATTCCCCAAATTTATTACTTAAGCTTGCACTGTTTTTTATTGAAGAACGATGCAGAAGAAAACCCCTAAGTACCCTTATACACTCAACTAAGAGCCAAAGCAAGTACAACACCTATTGAGACTATCCATATCTGCATTTGCGTGTGACACTAAGCACTACAATGTAACTCCTTGAAGTGATAGCTATAACCCGTGAGAACTACAATGTAACTCCTTACATCCGGTATAACTAGATAATCCAAGTCCCAATCATAAATTTTATAACTTCAAGCAAGTCATCAATCGATGGATGAAATAAGTAGAAGCCTTCGTGAAACCCACTTCAATCTCAAATAAGGGATGCCAAATAAACTCCGTAATCACTTGACATTCCATGTCCAAACTCTTAGCTGTTTTGACGTTTTAGCTGACATTTTCCTTTATGTTCTTGTGGTAGATTTACAGAGTGCGCATTGAAAGGAACATCAATCCGTGATGAAGATGATTTTCCAGAACTCGGGTCTGGAGAATATTATGTAGGAGGGGTTCATAATCAATCACGGGAGGTAGAATTCCATGAATTTGTTCTTCAACACCTTGATGAATGACTAGAGATATAATTTCATGAGTTGTTGGAGAAGTACTAACAGATGTACTTCTGGAACCATTGTGGTTCATGAAGGAGTACCGGTTGTATCATCTGATATATGAGCATCTGTGGGAAACATAGGAGATACAACACTTGATGGAGCTGAAAGTATTCTTCAAACCAATGGTTGAAATAGTATATGTTCTTTCTTCATAGACGGTGGAACATATAGTGTTGAAGAAACTTGGTTAGTACGACTCCTGAACTGATGTATTCAGGAGTCGTATGGCTATTTCTCAAACATCAATCAACATGTAGTTTATTCACCCTTCTCCCCCTCAAAAATTGCATATGACTGCCATTTTTTATTGGACGAGTGAATAAGAATACCATCGATGGTAAGTAGATCCACTTGATAACTGACATCTTGTTTATTCACCCTTCCTCCCCTCAAAAATTTCATATGACTGCCATTTTTTATAGAGCAAGTGAATAAAAATATACTCCATTGTATGTTAGCTTGTTGATGAGAATGGTCATAAACAAGAAGATTTCTCTTCTTTCGAAGATAAAGCGCACTCAAGCGTACACTTTTCTTTTCTTTGATGAACGGGGCCTGAAGAGTTATCAGCAGATGCCATCATGTTGACATAGAGGCCTGATGCTTGAACTGCAATGTTCAAACGTCATTGTCATTGAAGAACGAGGCCTGAACTTACGTGAACAAACGTCATAGACGATGAAGAACGAGTCTTGAACTGATGTGTTCAAACATCATTGTCAATGAAGAACGAGGCCTGAACTGATGTGAACAGACGTCATAGATGATGAAGAACGAGGCTTGAACTGATGTGTTCAAACATCATTGTTGATGAAGAACGAGGCCTGAACTGATGTGAACAGACGTCATTGTCGTTGAAGAACGAGGCTTGAACTGATGTGTTCAAACGTCATTGTCATTGATGTTCATCAAGCTTGAATTGCTTGAACCCCTAATTCATGAGATATCAATCTTTTCGGCACCCAAACCCTGAGTCTTTCCTTAATAGGAGTGAACGATGTACCTGCACTTAAGTAAAGACTTCCTGCATTGGCATTAAGAGTTTGTTTGCATTTATATGGGTTAGTGATATCAACATTTAGACCATTTGGGGTTTCACTGTCAACTTTGGTTTTGCACTCAGTGAACATCTTTCTAATATGTATCCATCTAAGACCAACAATCTTAAAAATTCTACCCGTCGGTATCCACCTAAGGCAAGATCTAGGAGTGTTTGGTTTCTCATGTACAGTGGAAGACTTGTTTAGAGAAGACCTTTGTCCTACAGCAATCTGCCTACCAGGTTTCTGAGTATAACTCTTTGGTTCTACGGGCTTGTTGTTGTTTCTAGTCTTAGGGAATTGAACCTTAGCACGAGCATTCACTTCCTTCAGGAATTTTGTTACACAATTATCATGATTTGCCTTAAAAACACATTTCTGACAAGTTGAGCGAACAAAGTGTTTGGATACAGAAAAAGATCTAGAATTCTTAGAGTGATCTGCTATGGGAATCGCTTTAATCGATACGCAGCTACTCTTAGAAACAGGCAAAGTCCTAGTGTTTTCATGTGCGTTTTTCTTAGCATCATTTAGGTTGTGATTCTAAAAACTGTTTTTATATCTAACAAGTTCCTTTGGTGTCACAAATGACACACGCTTTGAGCTAATCCTAGAAGAACTAGAGGCACTCATATGATGAGGTTTTGCAAGCGTATATTCCTTTTCCTTATGTCTAGATTGTGAAGTGACTGGTTTTGACAAAACTTGTTTCAAATCAAGTTGGGAGGAAAACCGTGGTTTTGAGGATTTTGGTCGTTCAGATCTAAACGCAGTCGGTTGTCTAACAACTGATTGGTTTCTAAGTGGTGGTTTCCCCAAGATTGATGGTTTTGCAAACTTAGTGTTCACACTATTTCCTGTCAATTTTCATAACTCGTTTTTCAACGCTGGAATTGCAAAACCCTTTTCCTAAAGTTGAGCTTTGAATTCATCATTTTTAGCAATCAAAGAGGTTGTCTTCATTACAGTCTTAGTTTTCGCTTCTTTGATTGAGTCACGCAGTTCTTTGCAATGAATTTTCAAATCTCATTTTCATTAAGTAATTCAGCCACTTTATGTTCCATTTCAGTACTTTTTGTTGCAATGACATCACTGTTATGTTTAGCCTTAATTTCATTACACATATCACACATCTCAACAATACGTTTTTTCAGGTTGTTGATGGTTAAGTTTTTGGCTTGTAGCTGAGCTTTCAAATCGTTTATCATAAAAAATTCACGAAATTCAAGAAATTCCGGATTCCTACATGGTTGGTTAGTTTGAAGACTTTCTTCCTTTTGTTGCATTGAGATTTCAAGTGAAATACAATGTTTTTCAAGTTGTAAAAATCTGTTTGAAAGTTCATTATAAACTTCTTTTTCAACCATATCGTTTGATTTGAAAAGCTCAGCCGTAGGCAAAGAACTTGACGCATCATCATGTTCAGCATCCTGATCAATTTCTCCCCCTTGTGACTCATATTTGTTGAATCAGAGGTGATATTGCTATCAGTCTTTTCCAACAGATATGTGTCATATGTAGGTTTAGTTTGATCAGTATGTTGTAGAAAGAACATTATCTTGATCAGAAAGATGTACCTCAGCAGACAGTACTTGGTGATTTTCTGGTTTGAGGGCTGCATCCACACACAGTGTGATATCAGCTCCTGAGTTGTTACTATCATCATGCTTGTCTGATTCTGTCCCATTTCCCACATGTTGAGCCCTTTCATTAATGAACCCCTTAACATTACTCATAAGTTGGAGTAATGTCCTTCTGAACACGTCAACCTCAGTTCCAGTGTAATTAGCAAAACACTTTTTTGTCATTTGACTGTCAGAATCATAATCCTCAGTGTATTGCGAATCAATGAACACTTGGAGTTGGTTGTTAATCACACCCAAAGCGGCCATGGATCTATCTTCAGAAAATTCTCCTTCGTCAAGTTGTTGTTCAAGTTGATCTAAATACAGTATCATCTTGACTGTGAAAGTCTGAACTTCTTGACCAAAGAGTGATGCGAATACACGTCTGTATCCTTCTAAGTATTTGGGTTGTTCAAAGAGAACCTTGAGATGTGAACGAAGCAATCGAAAACATTCAATGCAACTTTCCTTTGCATTAGGCACCATTAGTGACTGAAGCAACTCTCTCTCTTGCGAATTCGAGCAAAACAATTCCATATTAGCATTATCAGAATCACACAAGTTTATTTGTTGTACAGGATTGGAAGTCTTATGTTTATCATTCGTGTCTTACAACTTGAGTATCTCATATATGAATGAATCTGAAGTAGTAGACATGGTGTAAACGTGCACGGGATTTTACAATTCATATGATTTAAACCGAGAAATAGATTCTTTCTCGGGATTTTACAAAAATCAAGAATAAACCGTGAAATGATAATGATTACTTGAATGTGTTATGATAAAAGTTTGATCGTTGCAATGATTAGTGATTGTGTGTTAAAAGTGATGATTGTTTGTTGGATTAGGTGATATGTTGTTTAATTGTGATTTGGTTTGGTTGAAATGAGTTTACGTAATGAAGTGGACAAGTCTCAGTCAAGAAGCCTAGACAAAACTCAATGAAGAATCTTAGACAAACCACAGTGAAGAAGCCTAGACAAATCTCAATGAAGAGACAAACCACAGTGAAGAAGCCTAGACAAACCACAGTGAAAATTTTTGGTCAAACCGCAATGAAGAATTTTGGTCAAACCACAGTGAAGAATTTTGGTCAAACCGCAATGAAGAATTTTGGTCAAACCGCAATGAAGAATTTTTGTCAAACCGCAATGAATAATTTTGCTCAAACCGCAATAAAGAATCTTGGTCAAACCACAATTAAGAAATCTTGGTCAAACCACAGTGAAGAATTTTGGCCAAACCGCAATGAAGAATTTTGGTCAAACCACAATGAAGAAACCTAGACAAACCACATTGGCCAAACCTCAGTTGGCCAGTCAAACTCTTGTGTCACTTTCAGCCACTTTTGTCCTTTACCCAATTTGGCCACAAACCAAACCTCAATCCCTTTTAGTACAAAACTCAATCAAGAGAAAAAAACCTCAAACCTCAACCAAGAACACACCTCATACCTCAACCAAGAACACAACCTTTCCACCAAACCACAATCAAGAAAGTTAAAAAAAAAAACACTTTTAAAACCGAACACATCTTCAAATCGAACACATCTTCGAATGTATGTATTTTACTTTGATTTTCTTAAAACTAAAACTGAACACTATCAATAAAAAAAAACAACACCAAAATTTAAAAACCATCATGTAAACACAATATATAGTTTACTACACCACCGACTATCCGTTGTCATTCTTTCGACCGATTGCCATCAGCAACATGCATTCACAATTTCACTCACATAATCAAGGTTAAAAGGACCGGCTATCAAACAACTTTATAAGACATTAAAATAACACAACTTTACTAATAAAAGGTATTAATATTAATATAACAAAACTTTATTAATACCTTTTAAAAGTTAGTAACCGGAAACTGTTATTTGATTATTATTAGAATATTTTCAATCTAATACAAACAACTTGGCATAAAGATGATTGATTCTCAGGGTGATAACGACGCATAAAGATGAACACAGAAACATATATTTACGAATCGCACAATAAAAAAATAACCGATTTAAGATCCGAGCATCCACATTGTAAATGATCTAACCATGGCTCTTGATACCAATTGTAGGATACTCTAAATCATAACACTAACACAAGATAAATGATGGATTGAATCTTATAGAGAGAGAGAAGAGTTGGGAGCCTTTTCTAGAGAGAGAAAATGAAGGATTAGATTAAGGTGAAGTAAAAGGTCCAACCCTTCCCACACTTGGGAAGGGGTATTTATAGTTCTAACTAAGTTGCCCCTACTGGACTGTGGAGTGAGCTGACAGTGGGTAAAGACCCGACCCAACTCCACAAATATTAATATAACTAGATTAATAATAATAATAGTAATAATAATAATAATAATAATAATAATAATAATAATAATAATAATAATAATAATAAGCCTACGAGCTACATAAATGCTAAATAGCTACTCGGGGTGATTGAGTCTTCATATGAATATTTATATTCCTAACAACATGTTTTGGACGGGTAATAATTTTAATCCGGTTTATCCGGTGATGTAAACGTGTCTCGCAAAGGACTTGTCTGAGTAGAATATACCGATATTCGAGAGATTATTCTTTGAATATGGCCGGGACGGGTAATAATTTCAAGCTAGTTCAACTAGTGATGTAAACGTTTCTCGCAAAGGTCATATTCATTGAAAATCAATCAATTCTGATAGTGTTGACTCTACCCGACATGTGCAAATTTACTTTATACACTTATGAGCACATGTTAAGGGGGAGTATTTCTGAAAAATGCCAAACTCTCAAAGTGTAAACAATATAAGTTTTATACTCATAAGAACTTTGAGCTATTTTTAAAAAGATTGGTTTATGGCAAACATAGTATTAGTCATGGAGATATAAGGTGACTAAGGTTAGGAAACCGTCCTATGATCTGCCAGAGCCGGAGGGATCTACCCAAGGACAATACGAATAGTTTAGAACTAGAAAGTCCTAGGTATGATGAAAAAAAAGGAGTAAAGAAATGAATGGAGAAAGAAGGGGTTGAAGAATGAAAAAGAAAAGTAAAGAAAAGGGTGAAAAGAAATAGCCCTCAATTTGTTCAACCTTAGGGCAGAATCCGGGTTCAACTCGTATGCTACTAGTTGTCACTAAGGTGACACTGGTATTGAAGATTAAGCCGCCATGGACCCAGTGATGCACTACACGAAACCTTCTTGCTACTCAGGTGTCTCTCAAAAGACACTTGTTTCATTTCTCATGGAGAACCCTTCATTATCTATTGACCTCTCACTCCGAGATGTGTTGATATTGAAAAGGAGGCAATCTGCTCCATGCCTCCGACGACTAGAAACCAATAAGCACTGAATCGAGTCTAGAGCCACGAGATACATAAAAGATCTCATAGGAACACTTGATATTTCAACACTTGTTGTTCAACAAAAGGAACACCAGTTGTAAATTATAAGAATCTGACGCAGGTCTTAGTAATCTACCGAGAACATTCATGAGAGAATTTACATATTGTGATTCTCAGTGATTGAATGGAAATCCTGCCAGGGTCAACATCTAATAGCCCTGACAGTAGGTCACTTCGGTAATCCCTTGTGGATTACACTTAGTGTTATTCTCACCAGTTTGATACACAAATGAAAAATTAGGAAGAAAATCCTTCTTGTTCATCAACATCTCAACTAACATCTGAGCATCATTCCTACCAATGAAATCAAGCACATATCTCCTATAATTTTTACAATCAACCGAACTTTCCCCAATAAAATCATAGTCCTCATAAATCTGCCTAAGTAAATTGAAAACCTTCACTGGACCAAGATTCACTTGCGATGCTTGATATAGAAAAACTTGCTGAGTATAAGAAACATCACGAGAAGAAACTAGAAAAATGCTATCTTCCTGACTAACTAGGCTATGATTATGAGCCTCAACAAATTAATAACACCAATATCCTTTTCCTTCAATATACTTCACGCGTCAAAGAGCCTTACAATCAGTAAGCTTAGACGGATGTTTTCTATTATTAGGCATGGCTCAAACTTTTGGGGTAGGATTTGTACCTTCTTTACTACAAACAAAATATTTCAAATCCATATTTTTGTCCTTATTCTTCTTAGATATATAATGTTGACCTAAACGAAATTCAAAACCAGCTTTTTTTGCATAAGCTTTGTAATACACATAAGCCTGCTCTAGAGAATGATGCATCATACCATAAGCTGGCTTCTCACCCGCCTCTTCAGAAACAATACCAACAGAATATGGCACAGGTTCATAATCATTGTGGGTAATATATATTGATGTGCTGCGTGTGTCGTTGCGGTTTAGCAGTTTTAATGCCTACTCAAGTTTTAAATTTATATTTAGCCGACTTATCAATAACACACACACCTAACGAGCAGTGTACCCGGTCAGTATGAAGATAATGGTAAGTAGAGTGTCGATCACTAAGAGTGGAACGTATAATCTCGTTAATCTAATCAGTATTTTAATATCCTAACGCAAGGGGGTTTCAGCCTGAGAGACTGGCACGGTTTTGTTTGCAAGTAAATAATAAAATAAACAATAGGCACGAATCAGCAAGTAGCACACACGTACACAGATAGATACTTGAGACAATAAGAGGGCTGTCCTTATGATTAAGTAGATTGTCACTTGTTTTATTGATAGCTTTATATGAAGTGTATGTAATTAACCCTTTCTCGTTGGTCCTATTCTTATCGGCGAGTAAACCCTTAATGATTACTTATGTCTAAAAGTCATTCCTAAGTGATCAATTTAGAAACAACCGTGGGAGCCACATCTTGTCCCGCAGTCAAATGCCCGCAAGCCACTAATAAACACAGAGGTTATCAATGCACTAATAAGTAGTAACCAAAGACATCAACATATAAACTTTAATTAATGAGAAAGCAGTTTTAAGGGAGTGCAATCTTTCCGTTGCCACATTACACAAGCCACCAATCTTGATGAATTAAAGTTTACTAACACAATAAAACAAAACTACTTAATGAATTAAATACATGCAGCACCTTCTTACAGCTCTTGTATCTTCGATTTGGGTGTGTCTTGTGCTGCCTCTTGACTGAATTCGTCCTTTTGCTCTGCTGTCCGAACTTCGGTTTTAGGGTTTCGGATTCTTTTAATTCGTCTGGTCTACGGGGTATTTATAGTTTCTGTCTGAGGGAAGATGCGGCGCATCTATTAAGTAGATGCGGCGCATGTACTTAACTTCGCGTGGGGTCCAAGATTATAATATTCAGGAATATTCGTACACCGCCAGAAGATGCGGCGTAACTCTTGATTAGGATGCGGCGCATGTCCTCTTGTATCTTGGATCGTATCTGGTGATATCTTGATATAGATGCGGCGCATGTTGATAGTGAGATGCGGCGCATCTGGAGCAGAATTGACTTGATCTTGTCCATGTCAGTAGACTCTTCACTTTATGCACGTTTTGCTCCATTATTAGTCCAAAATCGCCAAGTTTCACCAAATGCTTGTTTTTACCTGAGAATTACAAAAGTAAACAATTAAGTATCAATCCTCATACATAATATAGTAAAACAAGTCAAATTAATAGGATAAATGATAGTAATAAAATGTACTTATTTGAGTTCATCATATATATATATATATATATATATATATATATATATATATATATATATATATATATATATATATATATATATATATATATATATATATATATATATATATATATAATCATTTAATTTATTGATGAACAATAATTGATGAACCAAAAACACATGTCACAGGACAATAATTGATGAACCAAAAACGTATGACACGGGACAATAATTGATGAACCAAAAACACATAACACAGGACAATAATTGATGATTCAAAAACACATAACACAGGACAATAATTGATGAAACAAAAACATATAACACAGGACAATAACTGATGAACCAAAATCATATAACACAGGAGAATAATTAATGAACCAAAAAAATTACACATCACGAAAACTGATGAACCAAAAACACGTAACATAGGACAATAACTGACGAACCAAAAACACAATAGCAAAAATAAAACACAAATAAAATTCATAAAAACAACAGATAGTTAATATGTTCATCAAATAAACAAAAAGAGCATAAATTGAAATCATAGCTATCATAAGCACTAAGTGATGAACCTGAGATAACATAACATCTAAGATAAGAACAAATAAAATTCATAAAACCAACAGATATATAATATGTTCATCAACTAAAACAAAAAAAGAGCATAAATTGATGAACATATGATAAAAATAAGCAGATAACAAACAAATGCACTAACTGACTGCTAAATGTTAAAAGAAAATGAAATTACCTTGAGTTTGAGCCATTAGAAATTGATTTGACGTTGAAAATCCCCAAATTTGAACGGTTTAAAAACCCTAATTCCCTTCCAATTAACCAATTGAACGGTTAAAACCCTAATTCTCTTCCAATTGACCGATTGAGTGCTTAGAAACCCTAATTCTCTTCTAATTAACAGATTGAATGGCTAAAACCCTAATTCTCTTCCAATAGACCGATTGAATGATTATAAACCCTAATTCTCTTCCAATTAACCGATTTAACGGTTAAAAACTCTAAATTTTTTCCGATTAAACGATCGTACGGTTAAAAACCCTAATTCTCTTCCAATTAAGCAATCGGACGGCTAATTCGAAGCCGATATGAACAATTAAAACGATTTGAAGAACAATTAACGATTCAAATAAACAAATATGAATTGAGAGCAAAAAAACCCTAAAATTTCAAAATATGAACAAATGAAAGAATGAAAGAAATGTGAAATTGAATGAATTAATGAATTGAATGGAGATCATTGTGTAAATTTCGATTATATATGGACAAAAAATGATAGAGAATGAAAATAGAAAGAAGAGCAGATATGAGAAAGAGAAAGAGTGAAAAAGGAGAGTATACGGTGGAGAGAATGAAATTACATAGTTGTCCTTGGGGGAAAAATATGGGGGACACGTTGCATCACCATAACACTTTTTAATTTTCTCCCACTTTGCAAAAGATCCGGTACCATAAAAGATGCCATAAATTTGAACCGCTGTAGTTAGGTACTAAGAGCTTGACGTGTGGCATTGTCATTTGGGTCTCACCGGGTGCCATATAACCATAACACAGCCCCATCTACAACCCCTTATCACAACTAAACACACACTTCCAATTTTATTTTTTTATTCAATTTTCCAAATAACATAAAATTCATTCATTAAAATTAAAATACAATAAAACATATTAAAAAACATACGAAACTTATAATAACGCTACAAAAAAAACAACAAGGAAAAAAACATACGACACGTAATAATAATAATAATACAAAGCTTAAACATTTGATTGGTCGTTCTAATGTTTCCTCATGATTTCTTCTTGTTTCCTGCGGATGAAAGCGGCTTTGGCCAGTTTAGTCTGGTCGGGATCAAGCATGAGAAACTTCAAACACAATTCGTAGTTTGACCAAATCTTCGGGTTTCTATTTGTCTATAGGGTAGAAGCCACCGTGGGTTGGGTTGAGGAATTTCCAACGGAAGCTTGAGATTGCCCACATCTGGATGCCATTTTTTGAGAGTGTTTTTGCGTTTTTAATAGTGTTTTTATGTTTTTTGAGAGTGTAAATTACCCGAACACCCAACTGTAACACCCTTAAAATATTATTGTGGAATATAATGTCACTGAGGTGTTACTTCATAGTATAAAGTTCAAGTCATAAAAAATGACCTCTAAATGAGACGTTTTTAAAAGTTACCATTCGATAAAAGAAACCAGAGTTACAAGATATGAGGTCCCAAAGTACAAAGTTACATAAACGTTTTTCAAAGTATTATCGAATGGTAAAAATAATGCATCCGAGTCTTCAAAACATGCCATGCGACTCTAATTGCTCCAAGCCAATGTTAATGCCTTACTGACCTGAGAAAATACATGCTAAAAGTGTCAACACAAGTTTGGTGAGTTCATAGGTTTAAGTAGTTGTAAAAGTTGTGTGGACCACAAGATTTAATGTTTGTTTGACTGTTACATTCGATCATGAACATTTATGGTTTGACCGGCACTTTCGGTCATGTATGTACATAGCAGTCTGGCCGGTTCATTTAATTAAGTAGCCGGTACATTCGGTTATGTATTGTTAGGTCACCTTAATAGTGTAACACAAGTAAATAATACAAGAGAGATGAGAGAAAGAGAGAAGAGAATGGGTCGATCACTTCACAAAATAGAATAACAAAAGGTAACTTGCATTAGTAAATTAACCAAATAAGAGAGTAGTATTACATGTCTTTATATAGTATTCTACCTAGGGCAACGCCTAGGATTCTAACACTAACACTAACATGCACGGCCGATGGGCTTGCTACAAGGGCTGTGACCTCTTACTAACTTAAAAGCCTATTAAACTTAGCAACCTATTACATAAATTATGACCAAGAATTGATATTAATGAAATGTGTTCCCAACAATCTCCCCCTAAGGATTGGTCATCAAGGTTGCTTGACGTCTTCTTTGCTTCATAGGCTTTGACGTCTTTCGTATCTTTGTTCTTTGTTCCTGTTATGTGTGATATGGTAATGTTGTTGAGAGTATCTAAACATGCTAGACTTGTGTTGAGGATACTTTGAGTGTATATCAAATAGTATGTGGAATCTACTATATGATACTTAGAAGATTTGTGCAATGTAACAGTAATGTATGAACAGTTTTGTATGAAAAATGAATAACACCAAACGCTTCAATATTATTAGATATAATACGCGTGATCTTGCTTATCAGTAGGGTTTACAAAACCTTGAAGCTTAAAAAAACATCTAAACATCTAACCTAGGACCTCCTTTTATAACACAAGGAGTCCTTTACAAGATAAGTATTGATATTCTTAAACATGCAGAATATCCGTATAATTCTAACTATATAAGATATACATGAAATCTATTCTATACTTATCCTTCTATACATCATCATGAGCAGTACTAATCTTCAGTCTTCAAGCAGTCCAGCAGTATCATCTTCTATACTAGCAGTACTTACTCAGCAATTAGTACTGTTAGTTATATCTTCAACAATCTTCAACTTACACTAGCAGTACTAACTCCATTGGTATTGTTAGTGTTATTCTTCAACAGTAATACTATGAAACCAATGTCTTGAACATTTAATTCCTAACAATCCTCCTTAAACATGTGATTTACCCTAAATCATCAAGTTTATGAATTAAATCATTACCTTGTGAGAAATCTTCCAAACACTATTTTCTTAGTCTTAGTCTTGTAGTCTTAATTTCTTTTGCTTGCTGATATATTTTTCTCACTAACTCTCTTGCAATTTCTAAGTCTTCATCAACTCTGAGCTTAGCAGCTAACATAACAAGTAAGATACCTGCTCTCAATGGATAATCTTTCTCTATCAGCATGTAGACATCCACTCCATCCTTTGTAGATACATGGTGAACACCACAAGTATCATACAATCTCCAAGTAGTAGCAAGGTCATGGGCTTGAAATGTCCATAGAATGTCTTTTGGATCAGGTTCATACAACCTCTTCAGTTCCACCCATAACTCCTTGTCTTTGTATTCTGTAGGATTTGTAGACATGAATCTTTCTTGAACTAGACTCCATAGCTTGTCAAAGTCTTCTCTATCAAAAGCCTTTATCATATCTTCAAAATACATGTCGACCTCTGATTGCCCTCCTACCCTGATTATCTTCCATTCCTTGGTAAACCCATCTGAGTAAACTTCCCAGTCAATGATAGGATGTTTTGCTTGAAGTGGATCAACATTCATAACCTCTGGAATTATTACCATCATACTCTGAAGTCTTTCATTAAATAATTCATCTGATGTTTCTTCTTCCTCAATTGCATGACCTTCCTTTTCTTCTTTAGACTTTTGTTTCTTTGAGGATGTAGACTCTAACTGCTCACCAGCCCTCTTATCACCTCTGCTAGTCTTTTCAGCTTTTGAGAATCCTCTTAACAAATTTTGAATCTTCCTATATGCTATGCAGTGCAATTTTTCTATTTCTTCATAAGACCTGCATTTTAATTGTTTCTCCGTCCAATGGCCTTGATTTATCAAGTATTCCTTAATGTACTTCATTTGTTGAGCTTTTGTAGGAGGTTTCTTCTTAGCAGCTGTCTTTTTGCTTTGATGCTTCCTTAATTCTTCAAGTAAGTTACTGATTGCACTCTCTTGTTCTTCAGTTGTGAAGTGTGACCTCTCTTCCTCTTGCATGTTCAAGGCTAATTCTTTATCTGCCTGTTCTTGAGCTGCTATTTCTTCTTCTTTACATAGTAGCTTTTGTTCAACCATGAATCTTGTAATTCTCCCTTATAGCTACTCTTGCTTTTTCTTCAGCATACATTCTCTAAGCAACCTCATAGTCATAATCCATTTGAGCTTGAGACTTCTTTCTAATTTGCTTGGATGGCTCAGCTTCAGTCATTATACCTTTTCCCTTGTCAATCCTTCTCCTACTCATGTAAACAGCACCAGCAGTACTAAGTCCTGCACCTACAGTACTAAGTTCTGCACCAGCAGTACCTTCTTGAGCTTCTTCCATGTGTTCATCTGGCCTCCCCTGAGTGTCAACACTTTCTTGAACCAATGAAAAATTGGGATCTTGATCTATCTTTGCAATCTTCCTCCCCTGTTTGGAAGATTCCTCACCCATGTCATCATCGTCATCATCAGAACTGGATGAGCTTGAACTTCTTCACATTCAAGATCAACATAGTGTATACTCTTCCAAAAACCTTCTTAGTTGTCTTTAGCTCATCTTCCAAGCCATTTAAGTTGTCTCTCAATCTGGTACATAGATCCATCAATTCATTTTGTTTAAGACTGCCCTAAGCACTTCGAGATATGTTACCTTTAGGGAGAGGTGCATCACGGGCAAAGACTCAGACTCAACCATAGAAAAAGTATCTGAGCCACCCATTGTTTCCATGTGACTTGGGATTCCACCACTTGTACTAGGTTTAAAAGAACTTGGCACAGTAGGTGTTGCCATAGGTTGGGTCTTAGTTATATTACCCCTTTCCTGCCCAGCTTCTAAGCCTGAGATAGTAGGGGCAACCCATCCTATACTGACATAGTCAGCCTCATCTGCTCCTAGAGAAGTGGTAGGAACTCTGTGCTGAGGTACACTAGAGCCCTCTCTGGCTACAGTACTAGGGGTGATGAAATTGGTTCTGAGGTTGTGTCTGATTAACTTGTGGGTGTGTGTTGGGAGTCAACTGGGGTAATTGATCCTTCACCCTGTTCCTGCAACATGTTATCAAAAAGAGATACTTCTACCCCATTATACCCCTTTGAGGCCATCCTCATGTTATTAAATAATTTTTGTGTATTTGTTGGGGTTGGATAAACATTTTGATGAGGTAGAAGCTGACTTTTTCTCATATTCAAAATTGTTTGAATAAAATATGGATACATTAAAAATTTAGTTTTGCTATCCACGTTCTTTACTATACCTTCAAAAATAAGTTTGGAAAAATTATAAGCCCTATTAGTTGAAAAACAAATGAGAGCAGTTGCAATATTGCTACTGAACTGTTCCCAAGAAGTTTTCTTAAGACTCATACAATGAAGTATGATATGAATGAAAAACCTCCATTGTGGGGCAAAACAACCTTTTTAAAAAGTTAAAGATTGAGATGTTGTGTTATACCCCATTCTGGATAGAGTTTGAAAGATTTCAGTGTTTGGCAAATCACTAATACCATTGTCATCTGCTAGTTGGAGATGCCTCCTAACAGATGATTCAGTAAGAGTGATGGTTTTGCCATCAACTGTTGCATTAAGCTCTTTGTCTCCATTCTCAATAGTATTGACAGTGACAGTCTGCCAAAATTGCTTGATTTGGGAGACATAGATAGTAGGGTTTAGAGTTAAAGCATACCTTATATGGGTAGAGTTCAAAAAGTCTACTATCTTATGAAAGTAAGCACCCTCCTCTGTTTTCTCCAAAAATGCCATTATTGTCAGTAAAAGTTGGATGTAACTGCTGGGATTTGATTGATTAGGTAAGAAAGTGGGTTGAGTAAAGCGAATTGAGATTTTATATAAGAATTCTTAGGGTTTCTATTGGACCGACTTCAATAAAAGATTTCTTTAGATTGAAGAAAGTGAATAAAGTAGATAAAAAGTAAAAATATCCAATTTAGGAAACCCTTAAGTAAAGTAATCAACCAGAAAAATCTCAAATGCTTCTTAACGGCTATATTCAAAAAGCGGTTATGACTCAATAGTACAAACGGCTATCCAGCAGTACAAAGTTTTTCTAGCAGTACTAACTTTTGCCTAGCAGTACTAAGTTTTGGAAAAACTTTTACACAGCAGTATAAACTCATTTTTTTATTTAAAAACAATACTGCATACCAACATTTTGAAAGGATTAAGTGTAAAGGAAAACGCTTAATCAAATTTTTGTTTAAGTCAACCTTTGGTTGTGTGAGAACCAATAATTTCAGTTATAAATAACTGCATGTGATAAGATAAACTCATTCAAAGAGTTTTCTTGACAGGGTTTCCAGCTCATAGCAGGTGTTTCCTCTAATACAAATGTGTTAGATTCATTTTTTCTTGCTGTTCTCTTTACCAAATGTCCTTGGACTAAAACATTATACTAATAAATGTATAAAATGGTAAAGAGTGAGTTAGATCAGTTACTATCTGACTAACTATGCCATCAATTCATATGCAAAAATATCATAATTAGATTTCAAGAAATTTTTTTTATAGAATCTCTCAACTCAGGTGTAAAACCTTTGTCAAGTGATCCCCAAATTTTGTCCATGATCAATCAATCATGTCAGCAACCATTCCACCACTTGCTTCTCACACACTGCAAACTCCATAACCTGCAAATGTTAGTCGAAAAACCAAGAAAACAAAGTGTAAAGCATTTGCTTCATAGCAGTATAAAATATGACTAACAGTTCAAACTCAATAGTCTTAATTTGCACTAGCAGTACAAATTATACACAGCAGTACTAATTGACACTACTAGTAGTAGAAATCCATTTTCAGGTACAAAAACACCAAGATTAAAAACTTTAGGGATTAAGCATTCCAATACTTGCAACCAAGTATTGAAACCTTCCAACATCAAAAGCTTTAGTAAGTAGATCTACAAAATTATTATCAGTATGAATTTTAACAACTTGAACTAGCTTTTTCTCATTGCAGTCTCTTATAAAATGATGCCTAATCTCTATGTGTGTTGTTTTAGAGTGTTAAACTGGATTTTTAATAATAAAAATTGTACTACAATTGTCAATGTAAATCATGGTATTCATAAAGTTATACCCATATTCAAGCATCTGATTCTGAATCCATAGAACTTGACCACAACAACTAGCAGTAGCCACATACTCAGCTTCAGTTGTAGAAGTGGCAACAATAGTCTGCTTCTTGCATTGCCATGATATCAGCTTGCAACCTAGGAATTGACAACCACCTATTGTTGATTTCCTATCCAAACTAGCACAAGCATAGTCACTGTCTGAGTATGCCACCAGATCAAAAGGAGATTCCCTAGGATACCATAGACCCAATTTAGGTTGACCCTTGAGGTACCTAAAGATTCTCTTCACAGCAACTAAATGTGAAGCCTTGGGAGTGACATGAAACCTTGCACATGCAAACACAACAAACATAATATCTGGTCTTGATGAAGTAAGACACATCAAGGACCCAATCATGGACCTGTAGATGTGTACATCAGCATTTTCACCATCGGAATCTTTGAGCAAAAGGTTTCTCTGGATCAACAAGTGTGCTTGCTACTTTTGCATCAGTAAACTGAAACTTCCTCAATATCTCAGTTACATATTTATCTTGACTGATAAATATGCCTTCAACTTTTTGCTTCAATTGAAGCCCCAAAAAGAAAGTGAGTTCACCCATGGAACTCATTTGAAACTTATCGTGCATAAGCTTCTCAAATTCAATGCACATCTCCTTCTTTGTGGATCCAAAAATGATGTCATCCACATAGACCTGTACCAGCAAAATATCTCCCTTGTTCTTCTTGATAAATAAGGTCAGATCTATCTTGCCTCTGTGATACCCATTCTCTAATAAGTAAGTAGCCAAAGTTCCATACCAGGCTCTAGGAGCTTGATGCAAGCCATAAAGAGCTTTTACCACCTTATATACCTTGTTTGGATGTTCGGGATCTTCAAAACCTGGAGGTTTAGAAACATTAACCTCTTCTTCAATAGTACTATAAATAAAGGCACTTTGACATCCATCTGGTATACTATAAACCCCATGAAGGAAGCATAAGCTAAGAACAATGTTACACCTTCAATCCTTGCTACAGATGCAATAACCTCTTCATAATTAATTCCTTCCTCTTGTGTGTATCCTTGGGCTACAAGTCTTGCTTTATTCCTAATCACTATCCCCCTTTCATCTTTCTTGTTTCTAAAAATCCACTTTGTACCAGTAACCCTTATTCCTTTAGGCAAATCTACCAGCTTCCTGTTGCATAGCTTCCACCCAGCTTGAATCATGTAAGGCCTTAAGCATGTTCTTGGGTTCTTCTTGTGAAAGAAAACATACAAACAGACATGTATTGGCATCTTCATGCTTTTTCTCTTCATAAACTGCACTGAGAAAGCCATGTTGATGTTAATTCATCGTATTCCTTCTTCTCTTAACACCAGACTGTATATCTCTAATCACATTCTCCAAGGAGTGATCCTTGTGTATTATTGTGTGTGGAGTTGTAGGAACTGGATAAGTGAGTAGCATGTTATTAAGATCCACTTCATCCCAAGAGAAATCATCAGCAGTAGTAACTGGAGGGCTAGCAGTAATAACATTTTGCCCAGCAGTACTAACATTTGGCAGTACAAACTTTATTTGTACTGTCTTCAAGATTCTCTTGTTATTCAACACCACTTTCTTTGCTTCCATCGTCAGAGCCCTTTATGTTTGCACCATTAGAAGGTTCAACATCCTTTGAAGATGAATCAACACTATTCCAAATTAGCATCAGTACGTGATCTTGATCATTCTCTTTTTCCAAGCTTGGTTCACCTGTTTCAACACTATCTTCTGAACCTAAAAAATCATTAGAATATTTCCTTCAACAACTGGTACATAGTTCATATATTGTGTTAGAGTATCAAGATCAAACAGCCATTTTGGACCTTCACCTGCAACATTAGACTTATTTTATAAGAACTGAACATGCAGGCTTTCCTCTACTTTCCTAGTTCTTATGTTGTATACCCTAATGGATTTGCTGTTTAATGAGTACCCAACAAAGAAACCCTCATCTGATTTTCCATCAAATTTTCCCAAATAATCTAAGGTATTGAGAATAGTGACATGACAACCAAATGGTCTTAGAAAACCTAAAGCAGGTGTTCTACCTCTAAATAGTTCATATGGTCTTAGAAAACCTAAAGCAGGTGTTCTACCTCTAAATAGTTCATATGGTGTCTTGTTGTTAGATTTGACTACTAAAACCCTATTCTGCACATAACAAGCAGTATTAACTGCTTCAGCCCAAAAAGTAATGGGCATCTTAGAATCAGCTAACATGGTCCTAACAACCTCTATTAGTGTCCTATTCCTCCTTTCAGCAACTCCATTCTGCTGAGGAGTTCTAGCTACACTAAACTCTCTCTTAATACCTTTTTCTCTACAAAATTCATCCATAACTCTATTCTTAAATTCTATCCCATTGTCACACCTGATGATTTTCACTTTCTTATCAACTAGGTTTTCTATTTCAAATATAAAAGTCTTAAGAATGCAAGTTGCTTCTTCCTTAGATCCTAGAAAGAAAACCCATGTGAACCTACTATAATCATCAGTTACCACAAGAAAATATTTCTTATGCTGTATACTACTCATAGAAGTAGGACCAAACAAGTCTATATGAAGCATAAATAATGGTTGAGTAATAGAGTTCTGGGTCTTGGCCTTACAAGAAGCTTTGTGATGTTTGCCTTTGAGACATGCAACACATGTTTGGTCATTTTCAAAATGTTTTTGAGGCAAGCCTCTTACCAAATCATCTTTAACAATCTTATTTATTGTTTTAAAGTTGGCATGACCAAGTCTCCTATGCTAAAGCATTGACTCATCCAATGTGGCTTTTGCTACAAGACAAGTTAGAGCCTCATTGGGAACAATTTTCTTCATGTCAACACTGTACATATTGCCCTTTCTAAGAACTTTATGTAGTACTTGACTTTCATAAGGTAACTTAAACTCTGGAGAAAGAACAAGACATTCAGTGACTGTAAAAAGAACTTTGTTCTTTTTGTCACACATTTGTGAGACACTAAAGAGATTATACTTTATTTCCTGCACAAAATACACATCTTCAAAGTCAAGTTTACCGGTTTTTAAAGTACCTTTACCAATAATTCTGCCACCAATTCCTCCCCCAAAGGTAACATATCCTCCATCCATAGGTGTAAAGTCTGAGAGGTAGGACATGTTCCCAGTCATAAGCTTAGAGCATCCACTATCCGCATATCCTTGATCTTCTTTATCATCTTGTTGGGGATGTCCCTGCACATACAATAAAGGAAATTAGTTTCATTTGGGGACCCAAGCCATTACTGACTTGGATCTGCCTCGTGCATCAATGTAATCATATTTCTTTAATGTAATTGATGCACCATTGGCTTTGATAGGTATCCATACCTAACATGCTGTGGCCTTAAGAACATTTACCCCATTTGCCATAGAAGTGCTTCTTGGCCTAGCAGTACTAACTGCTGGTCTAGCAGTACAAACTGCTGGCCTAAGAGTTTTAAGTTTTTTATTCCAATTCTTGTTATGAAACACTTCTTACTTATAAAGAAGCATGTGAACAGTTTGCTGTGCAATTTTAGAAAAACTTGAAGTTGATTTTGCACTTGAAACTGTTTGTTTGTGGTAAACAGTTTTAATTGGTCTTGCAGTACTAACTGCTGGTCTCGCAGTACAAACTGGTTTAAGGCAAGACTTCATTAAAATTACTCTGGGAGTCATATTACTGATAACAATAGGGTGAGATTTTCTTGAAAAACTGTTTATGTTCACCCTTTCATTTGTATTCCCATGCACCCTTTTATTCCCTGTAACGATCCTTTTCGGTTGATAGTCGTTGCAAAAAGCCTGTAAGTGGTCAAAGCTACCACAAGAAAAGCAAGCCTTATTGTACATGACAAAGTCATTGCCCAGTTGTTGGGACATAAGATTGTTCCAGTTTCTCTGGTTTTCCCTAGGGCATTGAGACCTGTTTGTGGACCTATACAACTCAGCATATCTAACTGTCAGCCTAGCTTGTTTTAATTGTTTTCTAGGTGTAACAGTTTCTATCTTAACTACCTTAGGTACAGCAATTCCTTTTTGCTTTTCTACATCAGGTTTAGAATCAACCTGATCCTCATCATCAGATTCCCAATCTTTAATAATGGGTGCTTCTGAGTTTCTCTTATCATCTGACACATGTTCCTCAACAAGAGAGGTGTCACTGGCACTCTCAAAAGGCTCATTAACATCTACTGGTTTATTTAAACAAACACTTTCCTTAGCCATAGATTCATATTCTAATTTTGTCTCTTGAAATTCAACTAAACCTGGTGTGTTCTAAGCCAATAACTGGGGGTGAATGCACTCCTCTATGTGGAGGTGGACATGTTTTGTATCCTAACCCTTACTTAGCTTTACTAACTAGTTGACACTCGATGATCTTATTAACTCCCATAGATGCATACTCTAGAGTGTTTACACTTAACTGTATGTTATCTTTGGCTTTCTTTATCTTTTCCAACTCAGCTCTAAGTACACTTATCTCAGCATCTTTATGAACCATGTCTCTTTTAAGTACAACTATATCTTCTGAAAAGACATACTCATTTTTCTGCTAAAACAAAATTTGTTCTTTTAAGACTGCTAAACCACTTTTATGATTTGCTAAATTATGGTTAGTTTGGTTTAGCTCTATTATTTGCTCATCATAATGCTTTTTCTGTGGTTCATAATCTTTTAAAGCAGAACAAGATTTAGAACAACATTTTACTGAGTGTACCTCTGTGTCAGAAAATGCCATTAGTGCCATCTTAGTTGGTGCCTCTTCCTCATCAGCCATGAAGCTCCAATCATATCCAAGAACATCAATGGCAACCATTGCCTTTGAAGATGGCTATGTCTCTTCCATAGCCTTCTGCTTGTTCCCATACCCCTTGCTTTTATTGTCCTGCTGCCTTGGTCTTCTGCATTCTCTAGCAAAATGCCCCAACTTGTGACAGTTAAAGCACTCCACCTTTGATTTATCAAAACCGGTTGTATCATTACCACTGATTGTGATCTTATTCCCTTTTCTCTGATAGAATTTCTTGGCTCTCATGCTTTGCAGTGTAACTTGCCACTTTAAGTCCATCTCTTCCAGCTCATCTTCATCTATTTATTCAAGATCTTCATCAGATAGCAGAGACCCACTGGCTTGACTGGTCAGGAAGTCATAGAATGTAGTAACACTTATGCCAGCAGTACTAGTTGATGAACTAGCAATACTAACACTAGGGTTAGCAATACTAACTCCTGAAGCCACATTCACCTCATATGGATTGATATTGCTGGGAGATGACACAAATGCCATGTTCCCAGAACTTGAACTTGAACTTCCAGCCTTCTTTACTTCCTGTTCAACAATTTTAAAATTGTTGTATATATCATTGATACTCATGGTATCAATTTCTGGCTTGTTCTTCCAGAAAACCACATGAGTGTACCAATCAGCAGGCAAACTTCTAAGGAATTTGGAATTAAGGTCTTCTTGAGGGATCTCAACTCCTAATACAGCAAGTTGGCTGATTATCTTCTCCAACTTGTTGAACATCTTATCAAGAGATTCATTGCTAGTAGCACTGATGTTCTCAAAACTCTGCTTCAACAAGGTCTTCAGAGTCTTTTTGGTGGCCTCATTACCACCAAACCTGGTAGTTATTGCTTTAAACATGGATTTGGCATCCTTGTATTTGCTGAATGTTAGAAGTTGATCATTAGGGATGGTCACCAACAACAAGCTTCTTGCTTTAACATATTTCTTCTTTTGAAGTAACATGAGAAGTGTTCACAGTTGTCTTTATCTGACAAACAATTGTTTTTTCAGTTGTTGATGGTTTGAAGGAGTTCCCATCCTCTAAGATTTCCCAAAGTGCATAATCCTGCACTTGGAAGTATTGTTTTATCCTAAGCCTCCACATCTCAAAATCATTCTGTTTTAGCATAGGCAACTTTGTAACAGTGTTGGTCTGAGTAGTCTCCAAGTGCATCATCTTTAAAGGGAATAAAGAGTTCTTCTGAAAAAGATCTTCTAAGTCAAAGTATCAGAAACCTGGCTCTGATACCACTTAAAGGATCTAAACACACTAGACTTGTGTTGAGGATACTTTGAGTGTATATCAAATTGTAAGCGGAATCTACTATATGATACTTAGAAGATTTGTGCAATGTAACAGTAATGTTTGAACAGTTTTGTATGAACAATGAATAACACCAAATGCTTCAATATTATTAGATATAATACAAGTGATCTTGCTTATCACTAGGGTTTACAAAACCTTGAAGCTTAACAAAACATCTAAACATCTAACCTAGAATCTCCTTTTAGAACACAAGGAGACCTTTACAATATAAGTATTGATATTCCTAAACATGCAAAATATCCTTATAATTCTAACTATATAAGATATACATGAAATCTATTCTATACTTATCCTTCTACACGTCATCATGAGCCGTACTAATCTTCAGTCTTCAAGCAGTCCAGCAGTATCATTTTCTATACTAGCAGTACTAACTCAGTAGTTAGTACTGTTAGCTATATCTTCAACAATTTTCAACTTACACTAGCAGTACCAACTCCATAAGTAATGTTAGTGCTATTCTTTAGCAGTACTAATACAAAACCAACGTCTTGAACATTTAATTCCTAACAGTTGTGATCTGCTTTTCATCACATCTTTAATTTCGGTGTCTTTACGTCTTTTCCACCATGCTCATACTTCTTTAGACTTTGATCTTTATACTTCAAGTGATTCTCATTCTTTAGCTTTGATCTTTGACTTTTGAACATTTTTTTCGATCTTTGATTTAAAATGACTTTCAGATGTAGGCATGAGCATGTGGAGTTGGAATGTAGTTGATGATAGTGGTGGTAGTGGAACTCCCGGTCTCCTTAAGTACATGCATGAAAACAGTTAGCAATAAAGCATCCGACACTTACAGGTTCAGACTTCGAAATCAGTAACAGCGTAGTGTGAAAACTTTCTATAATCCTTGCTAAGGCCGTTCCTGAATCGGATGCCCTCAAGAGGGCTTACACAGATACACAGAAGTGTATCAATGATTCAGGTGAGCGGCTGAAGTATACCGAAGTATCACTCCACGACTGTAGACCGTTTGAAACCACCGTGAACACTAAGAGTAACCCAGAAGGTATTACCGAAGTGACCTGCTGTCAGGGCTGTTTGATGTTGACTCTGGCAAGAAATTCCATTCAATCACTGAGAATCACAATTGTGAGTTCCCTCATGAATGTTCATGGCAGATTGCTAAGATTTACATAGGACTCTTGTTATTTACAACTAGTGTCCTTAATGTTGAACAACCAGTGTAGAAATATTAAATGTTCCTAAGAGATCTTTTGATGTATCTCGTGGCTCTAGACTCGATTTAGTGCATTTTGGTTTTAGTCGTCGGAGGCATGGAGAAGAGTGCCTCCTTTTCAATATCAAAACATCTCAGAGTGAGAGGTCGATAGATTATGTGAGGTTCTCTGTGAGAAATGAAACGAGTATCTTTTGAGAGACACTTGAGTGGCTAGAAGGTTTAGTGCAGTGCGTCACTGGGTCCATGACGTCTTAGTCTTCAATACCGGTGTCACCGTAGTAACATCCAGTAGCATATGAATTGAACCCGGTTTCTGCCCTAAGGTTGAACATTTGGAGGGCTATTTCTTTTCACCCTTTTTCATAACTTTTCTTTTTAATTCTTCAGCCCCTTCTTTCTCCTTTCATTTCTTTTCTCTTTTTTTTGATCATACCTAAGGACTTCCAGTACTAAACTATTGGTATTTTCCATGGGTAGATCCCTCCGGTTCTGGCGGATCATAGGACGTATTTCCTAACCTTAGTCACCTTATAACTCCATGACTATCCTATGTTGCCATAAACCAATCATTTGAAAATCTCTCAAAGTGTGTATGATTATAAAACATATTTTGTTAACACCTTGAGAGTTTTGCTTTTTCAGAAATACTCCCCCTTTACATGTGCTCATAAATTTTCAAGATAAATTTGCACATGTCGGGTGGAGTTCGCACCTTTTGAATTGATTGATTTTCAGTGAATATGACCGATTTGAGGCACGCTTACATCACTAGTTAGACTAGCTTGAAATTATTACCCGTGCTAGTCATATTCAAAGAAAATTTCTCGAAAAAAGTACACTCTACTCAGACAAGTCTTATTTGAGACACGCTTACATCACTGGATAAACCATCTTGAAATTATTACCCGTCCAGGACAAGTCTTTTCGATTAATGACATTTAATTTTCGTCAATTCTTGAGTGAAATTTGAGTCGAGCTCATACGAGATTCCATACATTAGTTACCATATTTTAATCACATTATTATTCTCCCCCTCAAAAATAGCATATTGATACTGTTTTGGAAAAATATTTTGAATAAAATATACTTTTTGAGGTTTATGGAAAGAATTCACCAAGAACTTTTTGTTTTGAACAAAGATTTGTTTCTAGTACTCCCCCTCAAATAGTGAAATTACTTTTTGAGGTTTTAAACACGAGGGGGAATACTTGTTCTTTTGAGCAGAATTTTGAAAAACTTATCAAAATTTTGATTAATTATACTCAAAAGTATGAAGCTTTCGCTCCTTATATTAGGATTGAGGCACTGAAGCGTACCTCAGTGTCCTTTCTTTACAGGTAAAGGTTGTGCACTGTTATCTGTACACAAACCATAATGTATCACAAGCAAGTATAATTATAAGAAAATCCAACTCTTACATCAATCCGTGCTTCTAAAGACAATGAAAACTGGATCAGGTCTTTGAAAATTCCTGATCGGGAATGATGATCTTCCTCCAACGTAGCTTTCAAGTCTCCTCATTTGGTCTATATGAACAAGCCGTTTCTCTATCTTTAGAATAAATTGACGAACTTCTCATAGTCGAGAAGCTGTGCACCTACTAGTCCTGTAAAGCTCCTGATCTCTCACCCGAATCACTAACCCATCACGAACTTTCTTGAGCGTGTGGTCGCAGAACTTGTGAACCTCTTTGTATCCCATGAAGCAGTTGATGGAGAGATCACTCTTGTTGACAAACCCGAAGGTTGAGTCTTTCTTCATGGTATATTGGGGTTCTTGGTTGATCTCAGGAAGATTTAGAAGTGGTGTAGTTAATTTAATCTTCCTTTGATAGCTCTTGACCCCAAGTTGCAACTCTTCGACGCGTTCTTGAATGATCTTTCTTCTGATGTAGTATAGCAGTGAAGTGCTGAACGCGCATGTAAGATCAGTAGAGAAATGATGCATCTTCCCTTGAACCTTGATGAATTACATGTCTTCAAGATAATTGAGGTTCAAGTCTGGGAAGTCTGCTTCTGAGAATGAATACATCTTCTGATCTTGTCTTCTAACCCTGATTTTATGTAGAAAGGTATAATCATACCTATTTTTCGCTTTAATGCTAACCACAAAAATTATTCTGAGATCACTCTTCACTGGAGTTGGATACTTCTTCGTGAGTTTGCTTTTGTACCATGTTCTCCTTTTCTCTTTCCAGTGATATATTCCCAGTTGCGCATCTTGATCGTACAACACTCTGTTTGTAACGATGAGTCTTGTAGTTGTTTCTTTGATGGCAGGTTGTGGACAGCTTGCAGCAGGAATCAGGGTTATGGAAGTTGCATACTTGGGTTGACACTTGTTTCCGTGTACAAGAAGCTCTAGGTCATTGTTGAAGAAGAAGTTGTATGGGATAGCAGGTTGATCTGAAGTTCCAATCACTGGCAGAGGCTTTGTCCAATCCGTAATGTATGGTTGTTTGTGTTGAGAAGTACTGTCAATCACATACGTGTCTGGATTTGTCCAGCTGAAATCATTAGACATTGCTCATGCAATGTTTTCCAAGTGATATTCAAGTTTAGCTGCATTAGAAGACCTATCTTTCAGCAGGTTGAAAGCATCATTCTTGATTCGACGAAGTTCTCCTTTTGCAAGCTTTTTGACTCGTTGGTCATGTTTGAGTTTTTGTGTGAACTCAAGTGTGCGTCCTTCGATCATGGATTCGTCATCAACATGTGGTTGAGAACTGACTAGTTGATCAAACCACTCATTCCCTTCAGTCGTGTCTTCGTCCAGCCATGAGACAACAGTTGTCCTTTTGGTTGTTGACTTCTTTCCATGCTTAGACATTGTTTCTTTTGACATGGGTTGAGAGTCTAGTTGATCTTGTTGTTGTTGGAATTCATCGTCTTCAGTGAAATCAAAATGATGCTCCATTGTTGTTGGTCCGGAGCCAGAAACCTTTGGTGGTAGATTGGCTATTGTGGTTGTTGAAGGTCTGATAGGTTCTTGGTGTTCAGAAGCAGAGCCGCTGACACTCTTTGATTTCTTGGCTTGTGTGTTCGGGTCTGGGTCTTCATCTTCTCTTGGACGTTTACCTTTGTCAGCCTCAACTTTACATGACTCTTTATTTATTGTTGTTTCCATGATGGCTATGCTGGATTAGAAATGATTAGAAGCGTTTACATTCTAAGACTTAGTATTTATTGTTGTTTCCATTTGTATCCCGTGTATTCCAGATTTTCCCTTTGTAAACTTTGAAATTAATTTGTACTCCCTCCGTCCCATATTAAGTGTCCACTTTCCAAATGCACAAAGTTTTAGGAAATTCCACTAACTACACTCTCCACCAATCAAATATCACTATTACCCACTAAAGTCTCTTCTCATTGGTTGAAATATTCCCTGGACACTTAATTTGGGACATCCCAAGATTCTATTATCGACACTTAATATGGGACGGAGGAAGTATTATTTAAGTCATATGCTTGTGTTTGCTTTGATATGTCACCATAATGTGATACTTCTACCCTTGTCGGGTTGGGGTGTTACAATGGAGTGATGGTAACGGTAGAACCCAGAGAATTTGTGGGTTCCATTGGGTTAGTAACACAGTTAATTGCTGATGCAAATAATGTTCTAAAAACGTTATTTATATCTTTTGATAACTTCACATTTTGAGGATGACAAAATGTGAAAACACTTTACGTTAAAATTGACGTAAACAAGTTTTTAGTCGAAAGATCCCAGTTCTATGCAAATCACTCTAGGTATGAACAAACAAATTTACAACATGACAAATGATCAAAGAAGTGAATTTGTGTTTAAAACTTCACATTTTTAATTTGACAAAACACTTTTTCAAAAAGACACTTTACAAGTTATTTTTGAATTATTAAGAATTGTTTAATTGGAAAATTAAGTTTAAATATCATAACAGCTATTTTTCCACCCAAAATTAGCTCCAAACTTCCCCAAATAAACTTTCACCACTAAAGACAAAAATATGAGCGTTCTTGTCTAGCACGGTACCACTGTACCACTAAATTTAGTGGTACCGTGTCCTCATAAAGGCTAGAATTCTTTTGCCTATAAATACCAGCCCTCTTAACAGTTTTTGGGCATCCTTTTTCACACATATCTTTCTGAGTTCAATATTCTTATTACATCTTTTCTTCTTGATCATTTAGTTTAGTTTTCTTTTGTCTAAAGAGTGATCCAATCATCCAACCAAGTGATCACCCTCATTCCTCTACTAGTGCAAGAGAAGAACACAAGGTATCCAAGAAGATACAAAGTGTTGTAGTTGTAGTTAGGGCACATGTAACATTTGTTACACACTTGTTGTATTCTAGCATACATCAAGTTCATTTTTCTTTTGAGAGTTTGTGAGAGTGGATCATTGTGATCTTGTTTTGATATTGAATATCTCTTGTAGCTTGTAAGCTTGTGTATTGATTAAGTGGATCAAGGGTAGATCGGGTAGATCGAGTCAAGTGTGTTAATTGTGTAAAGAAGAAAGGATCGTGTGGATCTTGGTAGATTGGTACTAGTTAAGATTAGTACTCGACTTCTAGCTTAGTGTCGGAAATTAGGATAAGCAACGTTGTACGGTTTTGTCACACCCCCAAATTCATGGCTTGTAGCGGAATGGAGCACTTGAGGGCGTGACTGATCATAGCACCACAGTTACAGTTATATTGAACGACCTAAAGTGTCATTTTGAAAATACATCGTTTGATTAAATAAAAGCATTCAGAGTTACAAAGTTTAGGTCCCAAAAGGTGAATCATGTTTGCGGAAAATAAGTTTGTTACAAATCAAACGATAAATAAGTGCATAAAAGATAAGTGTGACGCGTCGTCACCGCGACTCCAAAAAAAGTCCATATACAGGCCATGATGCGTATACCTTAATTACCTGAAAATACATTGCTAAAATGGTCAACAATAATGTTGGTGAGCTCATAGGTTTATGTAAATGAAATGTTTCTACGGTAACCACAAGTATAAAGTGTATGACAAAATGCCACATAAAAATAATACATTAGCTCTTAAGCTCATGACCCCGAAGCGAGACTGAAATGAAATGCCCCACCTGAATGTTTGCCAATCACTCTAATATGATAGAAATGAAATGCCTTTGTATGACTAGTTGGCGCTACCAACCCAAACGGAGGAGTCACCCTCAATAAATCTATTCACTCACTCTCGCTTGCTCTCAATTAACGGTTCATGATTTCCAATAGGGGACTTTAATCTGGGCAGTGATGTAACTTAAGCAATGTAAATGAGTTGATACTTTGGTCCGTATGAAAAATGGTGCAATGTATTCTCCCCCTAGAATTTAGAAATCAAATAATAAATTTAAAACAGGGCTATGAAGACTCACCTGATGTGATAGCAACAATGACAAATATGGATATGCTGAAATGAGGGTCGGTCGCTAACCGCGATCTATTATGAATGATATGATCTAAGGTAAGCAATGATAGAATTTTACACATGCAAATACGTATATTATCGATACCACTCGTTAATTTTGAAAATAACGTTTATCGTCGAAAAATACATTTTTGACGTCTCGTTAAGTTATAAACTACTTTTCGTGTAATTATGTTGAAACGGTACTCGACGACCCTCGTTTGGTGTTCTATCGGTAAATATAATGTTTTCGTCGCAATTTAATATTTTTCAAAACTTGAAAATATGCCTAAATGGCCTCGCAAAACTAGCCGCGAAATAGTGTACGTTAAGTGTTAGTGATTTAACTCGACGTCTTTGAAAACCTTGTAACAATATCTTAATGTCGTGTTATTTAACTTTTGATCATACGCGTCTCGATCAATTAGAAAATCGGCTACCAATGAGATGTCTTGCAAAAATACTAGTTTTTACACCTAGATTTATTTTCTATTAGTGCTGTCAAAAATAGCTTGTGAATCTTCGGCTTCAAACGCGTGTATCTCGGTCGTTATAAGCTCGTTTTCTACGTTCTTTATATCCACTGTTTCATATAAACATGAACTAGCATATTTTCAGTAGGTCGGCTCTCCTAGATCACGTCTAATGCCTCATTTTGTCCTTTGAATCTCGGCAAACAGCACACAAATTTTCATAAATTAGTTTTTCGTCGTCAAACTTAGAAAAATCATATCTTTTTCGTTGTAAGTCGGTTTTTACTCATTCAAGCGCCCACGTTTGCATTTTTGAAAGTATTTTCTGAATATGAAGGCCAAAATAGTTAAATGTTTAATGAGATTTCCATATTTCACGTTTTTGGACAGTAGCTTTTCTATAGTGTTAAAAACTCATTTTTCTATTTCAAGGCTTGATCATACCACTTCCATTCAACACCACAACTAATTTAATCATACCATACACCTTCTTAGGGTGTCATGGGGTCCTAAACATCACCAACATTGGTGGATTTCATGAGATTACACTAAATATCCATAGATCTATTTTTAAAGTAAAAGATTAAGCATTGAGTGGTATGTTTCATATATATATATATATATATATATATATATATATATATATATATATATATATATATATATATATATATATATATATATATATATATATATATATATATTTGCATGATTAGTTGCTAGAACAATAAAATACATCAAATGAAAGTATGAAAGGTTTGAAAAGTTCACTTGAAGCTTACTTGAAGATTTGAGGTGGTTTGGAGAGAAATAAGTAAGTAACCTAGGGATTGTTATTTCAAAATCCTAACTAGGAGTGTAAATGGGACTAAATGATCACTTATTCTTGAAAAACTTTTGGATTCTTCTTGTGTTCTTGAGTGTGGACGATCCAAAAGAGAGAATACTTTGATGTTTTGCTAGTTGATTTGTAGTGAATGTGTGTTATGGAAATTAAATCACAAAACATATATTGTAGTGCATTAATGTTAGTCCAAACTAATCAAGTATACATGTGAAGTTAGGGAGCTGGGGGGGGGGGGGGGGTGGGGCACACATGGGTCAAGGGTGAAGAAAAGTGGCTCATTAAAACTCTTGTCTAAATGTTGGAAGTATTAGTTGTTTTGTGTATACATTAGGTGTTATCGGGTACCGAGTTAACTAGAAATAAATCTTGACAAGTTAAAATAAAATACGAAGAAGTTGTAAAAATTGTAAAATCATACTCCTTGCAAGGAATCGGGTGTTAGAATAATTATCGGGTTGAAATATCGTAAACCGACGGAGTTATAAGCTCCTAACGGAAAATATAGCAATTGATTTAAAAACACCGGGTAAAGTAATAATATAATCTTTATATCATTATAATGAGTAGGAAAATATGTTATGATCGTAGTCGGGAGTGTCGGGTATAATGTTAGTAGTAATGACTGACTGGTAACGTTAATTAAATTATTAAACATATGTTAATGAAAATCACACAAACCCGTGCATGACCTAATATGATAATAATGTTACTGATGATATGCAGACTACTCTAGTCTGTATGACGTGTCCTTACTGATGATGCATGAATACGCTGCTAAACTATACTGGTTACGCGAATTTGAATACCCGTAAACCTAGTTTACGAAATGATGAATGATGACCATGAATAGTGATTTCCCTCCGGGGATGAATAGTGTTATGTGAATAGTAATTTTTTTGAAAACTTCTCAAAGTCTCAAACATACTTCAAAAATGATGAATAGTGAAATAATGATTAGTGATCTATGAATAGTAATTGATGAATAGTAATCCTATGAATAGTAAATTATCGAGGTTTGGAAAATGACCTGAAATTGTGATTTGTTACAGTCGCCCACCCTAAAAGGAATTCAGTCCCTGAATTCAGCTGGTGTTTGTCTCAGGAGTGGACTCAGTGAAAAGATATGGGTATTTGATCCGCATCTGGTCTTCTTTTTCCCAAGTAAACTCAGGACCTCTTCGAGAATTCCAGCGAACTTTCACGATAGAAATTCGACTCTGTTTCAACTGTTTGACCTCACGGTCCATGATTTCTGCTGGTTCCTCCACAAAATTAAGCTTCTTGTCGAGCTGAATTTCTTCCAATGGAATCATGAGCATTTTGTCTGAAAGACACTTCTTGAGGTTTGAGACATGAAACGTGTTATGTATGCTGTTGAGCTCTGACGGAAGCACAAGTCTATATGCTACCGAACCAATCCTTTCCATAATCTTAAATGGCCTAATGTATCTCGGATTCAGTTTCCCACGTTTCCCGGATCATATCACCCCCTTCCAAGGTGAGACCTTCAACATGACTTTGTCTCCAACTTGAAATTCTAATGGTTTGCGTCGAACATCGGCGTAACTATTCTGTCGGCTTCTGGCCGTTTGGAGTCTTTCTCGAATCTGAATTATCTTTTCTATTGTTTCTCTAACCAACTCTGGACCAGTTAGTTGTACATCACCAACTTCGGCCCAACAAGCTGGGGACCGGAACTTACGACCATAGAGTTCCTCGAATGGTGCTACTTTTATGCTCGTGTGATAACTGTTATTGTAAGAGAACTCGATCAATGGTAAATGGTTAGCCCAACCATTTCCAAAGTCAATTACACATGCCCTGAGCATGTCTTCCAATGTCTGAATCGTTCTCTCGCTCTGACCATCGGTCTGAGGATGATAGGCAGTGCTCATGTCTAATTTAGTCCCAAATGAATCTTGCAATGACTGCCAGAAGTTTGAAGTAAAACGACTATCTCGGTCAGAAATGATGGAAATTGGTGCTCCGTGCCTTGAGACTATTTCCTTGATGTAAAGTCTGGTGAGTTGATCCATGGAATAAGTCTCTTTGATCGGAATGAAATGGGCTGATTTGGTGAGACGATCAACATTGTCTTGGGAAGTTTAGTGACGAAGTCCATTGTAATGCGATCCCATTTCCACTGGGGAATTTCTGGTTGCTGAAGTAATCCTGATGGTTTCTGGTACTCGGCTTTTA
The DNA here is from genome assembly GCA_021014915.2 of Artemisia tridentata subsp. tridentata. NCBI lineage: Eukaryota > Viridiplantae > Streptophyta > Magnoliopsida > Asterales > Asteraceae > Artemisia > Artemisia tridentata. Next base: position 208,298,474 of record CP139508.1, on the reverse strand, counting down.
CTTTAGCACAAGTAAGGCATTTGCTGACATACGTAGCTATTTCTACTTTCATATTTGGCCACCAATAATGCTTCTTGAGATCCTGATACATCTTATCAGAACCTGGGTGAATGGAGGACTTCGACTTGTGCAACTCATGCATAATCAACTCTCGTATTCAACCATAGAGAGGTATCCAGCTTCTATCCTTGAAGCATAATACTCCGTCTGACCTCCTTACTAAACTGTTTGCATTCTCTTGCATCCTTTTAAGTGTCTCACTCGGTAGGTTTTCTTCCTTGAGTGCCTCGACTTGAGCCTCGAGGATTTTTGATGGTAGGGATGAAATGATCGTCATTTCCAATGATTAGACTCTCAAAGGCTTGAGTCGTTCTTTTCGACTGAGGGCATCTGCCACAACATTGGCTTTTCCCGGATGATATTGTATCTTACAATTGTAGTCACTAAGCAACTCCAGCCAACGACGTTGCCTTATGTTGAGTTCTTTCTGATCAAGTATGTAGTGTAAGCTCTTATGGTCTGTGAACATTACACACTTAGTACCATAAAGGTAGTGCCTCCAAATCTTGTGTGCGAAAACCACTGCACCCAACTCTAAGTCGTGTGTGGTGTAGTTCTTTTCATGCTTCTTAAGCTGTCGAGATGCATAAGCTATTACCTTCTCGTTCTGCATTAACACTGCTCCAAGTCCCTTATGTGATGCATCACAGTATACCATGAAGTTTTCAATCCCTTCGGGTAGTGCCAATATCGGCGCGCTGCAAACCTTCTGCTTTAATACCTGAAAAGCGGACTCTTGTTCTTCTCCCCACTCAGACTTCTGGTTCTTTTGCGTCAACTTGGTCAATGGCATAGCTATCTTAGAAAAACCTTCAATGAACCTTCTATAATATCCAGCAAGTCCTAAGAATTGACGCATTTCTATAGGAGTCTTGGGCGTCTCCCAATCTTTAACAGTCTCGAACTTTGTAAGGCCAACCTCGAGTCCTTGACTATCAATGACATGACCAAGAAATTGTACTCTTCGGATCCAAAAATCACACTTTGAAGATTTGGCGTACAGTTTCTCTTTCTTGAGCAGTTCTAAGATCGTTCTAACGTGTTCTCTATGCTCTTCTTCACTCTTCGAGTAAATCAAGATATCGTTAATGAATACAATCACAAACTTATCCAGATATGGCTTGCACACCCTGTTCATGAGGTCCATGAATACTTCAGGTGCGTTGGTTTGTCGAACGACATTACCTGAAACTCAAAATGACCATACCGTGTTCTAAATGCTGTCTTCGGGATATCATCCTCCTGAACTCTAAGATGATGGTAGCCTGATCTCAAGTCGATCTTGGAGTAATAACTAGAGCCTTGCAAATGATCAAACAAATCTTCGATCCCGGGAAGTGGATAACAATTCTTCACCGTTAACTTGTTTAACTCTCAATAGTCGATGCACATTCTGAAAGATCCATCTTTCTTCTTTACAAACAAGACCGGGGCTCCCCAAGGCGAGGAACTAGGCCTAATGAATCCTTTGTCCAAGAGTTCTTGTAATTGGTTCGACAACTCTTGCATTTCTGAAGGTGTAAATCGATAAGGTGCTCGCGCAACTGGTGCAGCTCTCAGCACCAAGTCAATATGAAATTCTACTTGGCGAGTAGGTGGAAGTCCTGGTAAGTCTTCAGGAAAGACTTCTGGAAAATATTTAACAGTCGGTACATCTTCAAGTCGCTTCTCATCCGACTTCTTTTCTGTGATATGAGCCAAGAAAGCATAATAGCCCTTCTTTATGTACTTCTCGGTTTTGATGCATGATATGATACTGAGTCTAGTTCCACTCCGTTCACCACGAATGACCAAAGTTTCACCGTCGTAAGGAAGATGAACAACTTTTTCATCACAAATTATTTTTGCATGATGTCTGGATAACCAATCCATACCGATAACGATGTCGAAACTTCCAAGTTTTACGGGCATGAGATCTATATTGAATGGGTGATTCAGAAAATTGAGAGTGCAACCACGGATGATGGTGTTGGTGCCAACTAAAGAACCATTAGATAGTTTGACGTGATAAGGAGTGTCTAATGTGGTTGGTTCAATGTTGAGTAAAGGTGCAAATGCAGTAGAAACAAAACTTCTATCGGCTCCTGAATCGAATAAAATGGATGCATAACGATTATTGACGAGGAACGTACCCGTAACAAAATTTGAGTCCCCCCGGACATCTTCACCTCCAATAACATTAGCTCTTCCCCTAGCCATTCCACCTTGGTTTCCAGTCCTCTGATTCTTTCCGTTCGGACAGTTACTCTTGAAGTGTCCGACTTCTACACAACCAAAACATGTTACTGGGGGTCTCTGATTATCAGTCACAAATGGCATCTTGCAATCCCTGGTCGAATGACCAACCTTCTTACAGTTCTCACAAGGATTTGTAGAGTTTCCAGGGTTATAGTGGGTTTGACATTTTGTTGGGTCCAACAGTACCCAAGAGTCATTAAACAGGATTTGGAAACAAATTAACTAAGTGTTTATTAAAAAGAGAACAATTCAAGTCACCGAGATAACAGCCTGTTGACATAAATAATGCCTAAAAACATTATTAATACTTATTCATATCTCTATGTTTTAATGATCACAAAATATAAACTCATTAAACATAAACTTATCAAATAAAAAAGTATTTAGTTGTAAATATTCACTTCTACAACTTAATCACTTAAGGTATGAATAAACATAATGCTTAATGCTTTATATGATCAAAGGAACATTTTCTTAATCACTAATCTTTTTATAAAATGTCAAAAACATTTTATATATTTTAGAAAAACATTTTTGGTAATAAATAAAAAGGTTTAATTCACTATAAAAATATGAATTCAAATTTTTAACCAAAATCAGTAAAAATGTTCCAGAAAAACCTTCCCCACAAAAAGACAAAACTGGGCAACGGTTGGCTTGCGCGGCCCCCTTAATTTTGCTAGGTGGCCCCCTTAAAATTAAGGGGACCGCCCCGCTCCAGTAGCATTCCAGCTGTCCAGTTTTCTACCTATAAATACCAGCCTTCCCCTGGATTTTTTCTCACCTTTTGCACACTCAACTTTCTGTTCTAAATCTTCTCTAATCTTTGTAAATACTTTCAAAAATCCTTTGATCATATCTTCTTAAGCATTGGTTTCCAAGTGATCTAAGCTTCCTCCATTCAAGTGCAAAAGAAGAATACCTCTTCATTATCTAGTGAAGAAGTGTTTTAGTTCAATTCATTCATTTGTATAGTTGTGTAAAGTCTTTGTGTAGTTGTTGTTGTTAGTAGATCAAAGTGTATATAAATAGGTGTGGTGTAAAGAAGTAGTATAGAAGTATTGTGAAGTTGTGGAGTAGTTGAGGTGTCAAGAAGTTGTAGAGGTGTAGCATAGAAGTTGTGAAGTCCTAGCATAGAAGTTGTGAAGGCGTCGTATAGAAGTTGTGAAGTCCTAGCATAGAAGTTGTGAAGGCGTCGCATAGAAGTTGTGAAGTCCTAGCATAGAAGTTGTGAAGGCGTAGCAGAGAAGTTGTGAAGCCATTGTCTAGAAGTCGTGTAGCCGTTGTGAAGTAGTCGTGTAGCCGTCTTGAAGAAGTCGTGAATAAGTTGTGTAGAAGTCGTGTATAAGTTGTGAGATTGGTTCTAGCTACGATTAGAACCCGACATCTAGCTTTGTGTCGTTAAGCCGGTGTAAGCTAAAGTTGTGTAAGGTTTTCTCCGCCATAAGGGAGACTTTGTTGAAGTAGTGAAGAAAACTCTCGAGTAGGTGACTCGGGGAGTGGAGTAGGGCAAGGAATGTGTCCTTGTAGCCGAACCACTATAAATCCTTCGTGTCTCGGTTAGATCTTTCCATCTCTTACTTACCTCGTTATTTACATATTCTTTACTTTCATACTAATAGGTTTATATCATTGTTAGTATAACTTAGAAGTTGATTTCACATAACAATCAAGTTAAAACTCCATTCATAAACAAAATTTTTATAACAAAACTAAAAGGTCACACACATAAGTAATAATATTGTTCAAACATTATTTCTCACATAAACTTGAATCGAAGCTTTAAAAAGTAAACAAAAGTTTTTCAAAATAAAATTAGAAAAAGACGTAAAACTATTCAACCCCCTTCTAGTTTTCCACAATTGGTACCAGTGCAAGGTTAAACAAGATTTTTAAAATATATTGTATTTTAAAACTTGTATCGATCTATGGAATCGGAAAAATATTTAGAAGGGGAGTCTATGCAAAAACTACCACTATTTGAAAATTATAGTTTTCGTGAAAGGAAAAATAAATTTGAAAACTGTGTGAAATCAATTGATCTAGATCTTTGGCATGTCATTTCGATTGGTGACTTTAAACCAACTAAAATGGATTTTAAAAGTCAAAATGATTTTAGAATTTTCAAAATAAAATATGACAAAAATAATAAAGCTAAAATTATTATTTACAAAGCCTTGCCGAGAGTTGAATATGAAAGAATATTCTTCTGTCAAACGGCTAATGACATTTGGAAAAATCTCTTAAACTTCCATCAAGAAAAATGTCAAGCCAAAGATGAGGAATCTAATCTTGTACATGAATTAGTTATCCTAGAAAATTTAATAGAAAATCATTTAAATAAAATAGATACATGTACTACTAGTTCAAATATCTCTAATGAAGGTACTCATAACAAAGACCACATGGATCAACTCCAAAGTGAGCTTATTTCAAAATCATGGAGTGACACAGACAAAGAAGAAGATTTCTATCCGATATGTGAAGAATCCAAATTAGATAAAACTCCAAATAAGGTGCAATCCGAAACCAAACACTTTTGCTATGATCAATTTCTTTTAGAATTTTCAAAATTAGAAAATGGGTTTAAACATTGTTGCAACATAGATTTAAAACCCACCTTTAAAAATGAATTATCAAATACTTTTGAAAGCAATTTTGAAAAAGAAATAATTTTAGAAGATAAAATGTCTAGACTTGAAAGTAATGTTGAAATTGATCTAGAATGCAAAACGTGTCAAGAATATAAGCATGATATTAAAAGACTAAATGAAAGAGCAAAAATAATAGCTAAATTTAAAGAAAGCTCAAAATCACTTAAATACCTACTAAGTTGTCAAAAGCCATTCAATGATAAAACCGGTTTAGGATTTAGTTCGAATAACTCATCAACAAGTAAATCCAAACAAATTAAAATTGTAAAACCTAGTAGAGAAATTTAGATATAAGGCTATTTACTGTGATTATAATTTTCATAAGTCAAGAAATCTATAGTTTGTGCATCAAAACAAACTATCAAGGAATTCTTGTACTTCTTGGCGACATCCTCTCCATGTGCATACAAATGCAATGGATGTCTCCAACTAACCATCTCGGACCCATGAGAATCTGGGTACCAAGCTGTTTTATTTGATTAGGTAATGAACGCACAAAGGAATGAAGCTAAATCTTGTGTTAACCTACTCACATTCAAAACAAACGTGTGAAGACTAATGGATCATCTAGTTCTGAAACACACTCAATTATCTCACATGATAATCCATCTCAAGAAGTGATTTCTAGCATAATGGAATAGTAATACATGATGTGGTTGGAATAAAGATGTGAATATCTCAACAAAAAGGCGTTACAAGTCTGAAAAGCTGGACCTGAGATAAGTTTTCCTTTTAAAATTTCATAAGTAGTTACTTCTTAAATATAGTGGTGTTAATCGTTGCCTTAGGATATGCTTAGTTTAATAGGTTGAGTTGCCTTTACACTATTAGTTATATCCATATTACTTGTTAATCAACAAGAAAGCCTTAAGTTAGCCCCCTAAGCATTTAATAGAGTATTCTCTATCGAACATATAGAATTTAGTCATCACTATCGTTTAAATCGCATAATATGTTGAAAGGGATAGCATGTGACAATAGCCTTAACCAATCAAGCATGAGATTTTTAACAACAATTCTTTTTAAACATGCAAAACTTCATATTTTGGAAAATGATTTTTCAAAAGATTATGTCACTTTTCTATTGAACATGTTTTTATCAAAGCCAAAAAGTGTAACAACTTATTTTCCTTCCTTATAAAAACACTTTGAAATAAAATCAAATCTATCTTGTTAAAATGATTTTCACAACCACATAAAACCTACTTTCAAACATTGTTGAACAATGCTAAAAACATTTCTTTTTGGATAAGTCATTTTATATTTGTCATCTATTCTTGTATATGACATTTACATGTGAAATAAATCGAATCTGAAAAACCAATGTTTGTTCATAATGATCTTGCTTGATACAAGTCTAAAAGTCCATGCTATCTCAACTCCCCATTTCCTTGCACTTATTAGGATTAATTAACTAGCATATTAATTGTCATAATAATGGTAATATGAATTACTTGATAATTATATGTTGCTTTCTTGTTCATATATACATATATGTTACTTGGTTAATGAGTAGGTTGCATGCTAAATAAAATTGCTTAATTGAATGTGCTTAGCATACATGAGTTATTAAATTCTAAATTGCCTCAAAAAGAAGTTGAACTTGCTTGAATCTAAACCCAAAAACACAACCTTTTCTAAAAATTTTCTGCCAAAAATCCATTTCTGGCAACCTGGGAATCAGCAGATGGGCGGCCCCCTTAATTCCCTAGGCGGCCCCCTTAATAGTTCAGGGGACCGGCCACAATTAAGGGGACCGGCCATCTGGTTGGTCGAGGTTCCTGTTTCCTTTTTCAATTTCCAACCCATTTCATCCTATACTTCCCAAAATTCACAAACACATTTTGTCCTAAATCACCCACCAAAAATTTACCTTCCTCAATCACATCATTCTTTCACTATAAATACTCCTCTCCATCATAAATGCTCATTCATATCATCCATTCAAACATGTCATCCTCCAACAACCCAAGATCAAAGTATTCAAGAGTTGCAAAGGTCTCGGTTAGACCTGTTTGGAGACAAAAACTTGACATATGTCATAACTCCAACTCCACAAGTGATGTTGCTCAAAATCAACCTAAGTCTAAGCCTCATACTCTCACTCCCACAAATATACCCTTATCACACCCATGTGAAGAACAAGAACAATCCCAAAACAATGACCCAAATCTCATTCACATCACCCAACATCTTCCTCAATCCATCAATGCACCACCATCACCCACTCATGACTACCCAAGTTCACAAGTGTCTCCACCACCAAGAGTGTCACCACCACCACCTACCATCTCACATGTTGCACCTTTGTTACATGTACAAAAATCCATCCCAACCATCAACCACACTCCACCATCATCACCCTCCACCGAACACTTGAAGTTCATTGACGAACTCAAGGAAGCCCATGAGCTAAATGCTCTTCTTGCCCTACATCTTGCTCAAAGCAACCTAGACCAACCTTCATCTAGTTCTCCACCATCACCACACAACAAGAGTCACATTGAGAAACATGTCAACAATTGTCCTTGTTGCATCTTTCTCCAACAACAAACCATTGCTCTAAATGAGCACTTCACATGGATTGAGTATCTTCTCACGAGATCTCATCCAACTTCCACTCTTGAGCAACATCAAAACCTTCATCCAACATGGTCCACTCCAAACTCACCACCTCCAAAATAAACTCTCCACCTCCAACTTCTCCACCACCACTCTCTCCAACCTCCATGCAACCATTAATACACCCACATGAATCACATTTCTTCACCCTCTCACTTGCCTTCTTTTCAAAAACTCCACCATCATTCATCCAAAATTATTCAAGCAAGTCAAACGGATTTCTTAGGAAAATTAGAATTCTCTAACAAATGTGTGCTCTAAGCACAATGTATGTTGTAACAAAGATTATGTTTGACACATAATCATTTCAAATTAATGAATGTTTTGTTGTTTCTTATATATGTTTGCTATGAATGTGTTACCTTATCCTTTTTGATTCATTTTATATATGCATATGTTTGTGACATGCTTATAATATGATCTTAATGGTATACATGTGTAAATTACTCTTTTTTATATGTTATTGTTACTATTAAATCATTCCCAATGTACATGGTTCAAATAGAGCTTGCTGCAAACACAGCCAGAAAATTGACCCTTGTAGGATCGAGTACTTCGAGCTTGATTGAGCTTGGTATGAACAAGAACCTCTGTATCAATACAAGTGTTTATGCGGAAACTAAACAGCAAGTATAATAAAGAAGAAAACGACAATGATCCTCTATGGATCAGACTATAAACTAAGAAGGATGTTATTGAATAATTGTTAAAGGCGTACATAAACTCATAGACGGGTTTATCTTTTATACTAACAAGATGACCTAACCCTAACCCGTTTTACAAGAAAACGTGTGAAGAGATAAATGAGATCTCTTCTAAAAATAAATCTTAACAAACATTCTAAATATACGGATAACAAACAATACTATCCGCAGCAACAACACTATCGGCAGGAACAAGATAACACTGTCGGCAGCAATGAGCTTGAGCAGGAACCAAAGCTATCGGCAGGAACCAGCTTAACACAATCGGCAGCAACCAGAATATCTTATTTCCTTAGATCCTAACAATCCTCCCATCACTGAGAAACCTTTCTTTCCCAGAGATCCTAACAATCCTCCCCTAATCTTGAGGTTGACTAGGTTAACCTGCAAGATTCCAATGTGTGAGAGCTTTAACTTCTCAGGCTTGAGGACTGCGACTTAGCAGCAGCAATAAGTAGTAACCAGCAGCAACATCCATAACTTGCAAGATTCCAACCTCTATAGCATGCAGCAGCAACTTCAATAGTTCAGCAGCAATAGGAAATCTTCATCAAAACATTTATACTGGTTACCATGACAGTCACTTGAACTTGGCTGCTACTCTGACAATATGTACATCAAATCACTTAAGTTTCATACTATTCTCATCACATCCAGGTGTGTTGACACCTGTGAGAGGTGAATCATTGAAAATTAATGGATTTGATGTCTCTTTACCAATAGCCATCACTACTGGAGTAGCCAATGTTTAGGTGTGTGAGACCATGGTACATTGATAACCATCTAATTTATTAGCAAATCAGCAACTATAAACGGATTTGACTTGTCTTTACCTGTAGCCGTTTGCTCAGGACTAGTCAATTCTTTGGTTTCAACTGAACCTTGGTGAATTGAACACCAAATATGGATACCAAGTGTCTTTACCACAAACCATACTTTTGTGGACTAGCCAATCCTTTGGATCCCATAAAGGGTTACATCCATGGTGTATTGAGAACCATTTTCAACTCTCAGAAATGAATCATGGGTGAGTTGAAATACCCTATAGCTTTAAGCAAGCTATTACAGCTATCAACGGATTTGATGATCACACCAGAGCCGTACCCTCATGGTGAGTCAACTCTTTCTTGTCTATGAGACATGGTGAGTTGAGCACCATTTATTGTGCAGGTGTAAACACCAACACTGTACCTGCAAGGTGTTGCTCAAAACCACTTATTAGCACACAAAATATACAAAATATATTTTATTTTATTATTTTTTATTTTTATTTATTATTATTTTTTTTTGAACTAAGAAAAACAAATCAGAAACACACCAAAAGAAAAGAAAGAAAATAAGAAAAGAAATCAAAAGAAAGAAAGAAAGAAAAATATATAAGAACAACAAGAAATCCTCCCCTTAAGCAGATGAACCCTTAGCTGCTAGTTGATCCTTTATGAATTTGACCAACTGTTCAGCTGTGGTTAAATCATTTCCAACAGTATGCTTAGGAACTCGCACCTTCTGAGTGAGCATTCTCTTCATAACTCCTTCAGACAAAGGATAAGTGACATCCACAAACATAGACAAGATTTTGCCATTTATGAGCTCCACTACATGAACATTGGAAGATGGATATAACCTCCAAGAAAACACTCTCCAGGATGATTGATTACCCCATACCAATTTAGCCTTGTCTCCTTTCAATGAATTCATCAAGACTTGTAAATCACCCCACAGCACTAGACCAATCCCAGTAGGAATATGAGATTGATAGTAATGATCCACAATCTTATAATGATTCTCCAAATCTTTCCTTTCAACCTTATTCAAGATCTCCCTCAAATATCTAAAGAATTTGATTGTCCCATTAAGAGAAAACCAAACATTGACTTCATCTTCATGAGTAGTCCTAATCTCCCAATGAGCAATATGACCCCAAGAATGAATGGAATCACCTTCTGAGTCACTTTCAGAATCAACCCTAACCAAATCTTGATCATTCACATCAGAAATATCCCCAGAAGAAAGGTGATGAGAGTGACTCTTCTGCCTTGTCCTTAGACCATATCGTAGTATAGGAATTGAGGGAGATGGTTCAGCAGAAATAGATACATGATCAGCAGGAGTAGCATCACAAATAAGACCTTCTTTTGATGCCTCTGATGCAGCTACATTAGGAATTGATGAACTGAATGTGGTATTCTGAGGATCTTCAGTAGCAACAAAGGAAGATGCACCAGCCAATGACTCTCCAGACTTCATTTTCTTTGCAACATCAGACTCCAAGGATGAAGGCTCTCTTTTCTTGCTTTGTGGAATATCTGCCTGAACTGAAGAATTTAGCTTTGCATAGATATCAAGGAATAACTTTTGGATTGCTGCATCAGCCCAACCTTTGAAGTCACTCAACTTGTAGTTAGCTGCATTTCTCAGATATGCCTTCATGTCATTAATAATATCTCTGTGTGTAGGCATCTTAAATCCTGACTTCTGTCGTTCACTGATCCTCTGCATCAATTCATGCCAAGTAGATGCTCTATGTTTCTTCAGTATAAATGCTCTGAGCATATCTGATTTTTCATCTGAATCCAAGTTCGAATCTTGAAGTATCATAAATCCATGACCTCTAATAATTACATCAGTATTCAACAAGTATTCAACTTGTTCACTGAATTCTTCCGAATTGGGATCTTCTAATCTTGTGTCATTCATAATCCCAGCTATATTCCTTTCATCTTCAGACATTTTCTTTGCAAACTCCTCATCTTGAGCAATCTGAGCAAGTCTTGCTTGTTCAGCATCAACAATTTCTTGTTCTTGGATCTGTCTAGCTAACTCATCATCATTTTGGGTTGCTTCAGGAGGAATGGGGTTACAATCAGCAGTAAAGAATGGACTACCATCAATATTACCAGGAACCTTAGACTCAGAAGTAACACTACCAATTTTGGCAGGAACACCAGACACATCGGCAGCAATGGTCCTTGTGCCAGTGTAGGCTTGAGCTTGAGTAGAGATAGTGTGCTCAGAAGAGGTAGGTGCTTCAGTATTTACACCATCAAGAGAAACAGATGCTAGCACATTAAGTCCATCAAAGAACATATCATCCTGATCTTCCTCAGACTCAGAAAGTATAACCCTTCTTTTCTTTTGCAAATGAATAGCTTCCAATGAGCTGATCCTTTCATTGAGTTCTTGGACAGTTCTACTAAAAGTTTCCTTAGAATCCCTGAGCTCCTTTTCCAAATTCTCTACCTTCTCATTAAAACCCCTTTTTGTCTCTGTAAGCTCTGACTCTAATTCCTCAATTTTCTTCATATATCTGTTCAGTAACTGGGACATAGAGGTGAGATCAGCAGCATCCTCAATTCCACCAGTAGGAATATCTGAGGTGTTAGGAGCTTCATTGGATCTAGGAGGAGATATATGAACTTCTTCCCTGATATGGGTGTCTTCACTGAAAGTCTCCCTAATAGGACTAGGAGATGAAAGCCTTGAGGAAGAAGGTAAATCCACAGACGGGTTTGGCTGGACAACAGGTGTATCAACTGAGATGGTTTGGTCATTGAGCTCATTAGGGTCATTAGTCTCAGGTGTAGGTGACACAGGTCTAGGTGATGAAGGTAATGGTTCATCAGCAGCAACAGATGCAGATGCATCAGCAGGAACAGAAGTCCCTGCATCAGCAGCATTGGATACACTTGCATTTGCTACATTAGGTGATGGTGGGACACTGACATTATCAGCAGGATCAGGGTTGTCAGCAGGATTGACATTTTGTAACATGGCAGGTGTTAAAGGTAAGTGTTGGCCAGCAAAATTCATTTTCATTAGAGCAAACATTTTGGGAGACATTCGATTCATTATCTTAGGGGATGGATTAATGGTCTGAATACCTAAGATAATTTGTAGAAATCTAGGGTACATTAAGAATGTGTTTTTACCATTAGAGATATTTTCAACCATCCCATCAAAGATATATTTTGCCCAATTATAGATCCTGCCCTGTGACAAACAAACAAGACCTGATGCAATGGGACTAGGACATTGGTCCCAACCACCAGTCTTTATACTCATACACTGGAGTAAAGAATGAACCAGAAACCTCCATTGAGGAGACAACTTACTTTTAAAGAAGGTGCAACTACCAGTAACAGGATATCCAATGGAAGCCATACCCTCATTGATTGCTTGTCTGGATAGATCATATTCCCCATGCTCCTCTGGAAGTTGAAGCTGTACCCGAATCAATCCCTCTGTGACGATGACTTCCTGCTCATCTATAGTGGCAACGATGTCGACTTCACTTCCTACAATATGTCTGACCTTAGCTGTTGCCCAAAACTGCTTGACCAAGGAATCATACACTATCACTGGACAATAGGTGAGTGCAAAACGAATGGATGACCCCCGAAGAAACGCTAACACTTCATCATAACCCACACTTCTAGAAGATGATTCTAAGTATCCAACCTTGTTATGATCATCCTTGTAGCGAAGAGTTGTCATTGTGTAGAATGAATGATCTAGGGTTTGAGATGAGAAAATTAGGGTTGGATATGATTTGTGAGAAATTGAAATGAAATAAGTGTAATTGAAGATTGGATTGCCAAATATATCACTTTAAATTGCTGCAATTCACCGTTCGAAACATTGACCAATCTACTTAAGGAGGTTTGACCAATCGGCAGTAATGAGACGGTTTGACCAAAGTCAACCTTCCGAAACCAGTCATTAGGAATAACTCACCCGACTTAAATTTTAATACCAACCACCAATAAATTTGCACAAATCTCCATATCATTATATAAACCTCAAATCACATAATTTAACCATCACAAACCAAACCAAAAATCTTCAACACCATGAGTTCGTCTAAAAATCCAATTATTGAAATCTCATCAGATTCTTCCTCTTCCAGTGACTCAGGGTGGAAAAATTACTTTCCCAAAACTGCATCATCATCTCAAAACAAAGGTAAGGCCAAGGTTGAGGAAGATTCATATTCATCCGATCCTCTTCCCTCTACACCATCGTCATTCGAGTACTCTAGCTCTGATGATGAAGATACATCAGAGTTGAAGTCCTTAACATATTATCAGGGTGAATGGGAGACATATCCTCCCAATTTCCCCATTACAGATGAGCTTAGAGAAGAGATGAAGAGGACTGTGGGTCTGCTTACTGAAGAGATGGAGAAGACAACTGCAGCCTTCTATAAAGTACCCGTGCCAAAAAGCAATGCTGATCTTCGAGAAGGCTCTAGCCGTGCAAAACCTAACCCTCGAAGTCGACACAATCGACAACGTGAAAGCCAAGATCCAAGACAAAGAAAGAATGCCATCAGACCAACTCCTAAGCCAAGCCAGACAACTCCACCAACAAGCCACTCTACTCCACAGCAAAGTCAACCATCTGCAAGGTTACGCCCTAGAACACATCAGAGGCAAGCTACCTTAGGCTCTTCAACTCCAGCCCCTGAACCAAGACAGCCACTCCCAGTGGTGTTGGCACTCCCAGTTCCCCATGTGTATGAAGAAATTAGTCGCCAGAGAGGAAGGAGGTTCATGCCTGATCATAAGGGTAAGGGTAAAGAGAAGATGGAATAGGTGGTAGGGCTTAGGTAGATTGATGTTTGAAGGTTGGAATGATGTTTAAGTGATGTTGATAAGTATCTTTTGAAACTTTTTGAAGCTTGTAACTGAATGTACTTATCTTTCTCATGATGAATGAAAATTATTGTCTTTAGATTTAACTTCCAGCAAAGAGTGATGAAGAGCTGCAAAACAAAGTGAGCTAACAAAAGACACTAAAATCCTGCAAAACAAAATTAGAGAAACACAAAACATAAAACATGAATGAAACAAAAGACAAAAATACAAGCATTAGCCTCCCCTTAGGCTAATGACACCCCTCAAACCAGCAAACAAGATTACAACAACATGTTAAGCCAAGCTTGACAATTACCAGGGATACCATGGAGAATAAGCCATTCCCCCTCCAAAGATTGGATTATAATAGGCAGGCCTGAAATCCCTCGGAAAATATGAAGAAGTACCAGCAGAAATGGTTCCTTGAACATCAGCAGAAACAGAGGTACCAGCAGGAACATGTCTATCAGCAGGAAAGGAAGGCCTATAAAAGTTCATTCCTGCTGCTTGTGGAACATATGGTGGTATTTGTTTAACATTTTTCCACAATGATCTGCTCTGTTGTTGCCCACCCTTCATTCTTTTCTCATGATAATCACAATCTTTAATGAGATGATATTGACTACCACACACAAAACATGTCTTCTTCTTAACAGCCTTGTTCTTACTATAACTTCTCTTAACATAAACAACATTATCACTAGTGGAACTAGAGACACATTTGATTTTAACAGAATTACTTGAGTTGTTGTCTGAAGAGGCTGATTTAAAAGCAGATTTATAATTAATTGAACTTGAGGGGTCATGATATCTGGGTGTGGAAGACTTCTCACTTGAGTCACATGAAACAAAGTCTTTAGACTCTGCTTCTGAGGACTTGTCACTTGTGGAACAAGAGACATTATCATTAGGTTCAGGTAACTCACTTGACTTTTTACCATAAACCATTTGTGACTCATTTGAGTCATTGTCAGAGTCTGAATGGATAGGGACAGGCTTAAAGACTCCTCTGATAGGTGGAGGAACAACATTCATTCCTCCTTCTTTCACATACTTAACAGGTATATGATAGTCTACTGGTTCAGGGTTAAAAACACTATACTCATTAGGGTCATAAAATTGATTTGGCCCTATCATGTCACCATAACCTAAACCTCTTTTAGTTTTTGTAGACATAGAACTGTCAACTAACTTGTTTAGGTTTTTAGATGAATCTTTCCATTTATCAAACCTAGCCAAGGTATTGTCTAGCTTAGTCTGCAATTCCTGTTTCTCTAACACCACCTTAGCTTTTTGAGACTCGGAATATTTAAGTTCATTAGTGGTGTTTTTCAAGTTCCTTTCTAAAACCCTTATCTTTTCTTCATAAGCTAACTGATTACTTTGGTACCAAGCTTTTTGTTTTTCTAATGTTTTAACTGCTTTGTCATAAGCTTGTACCTTAATAAAGTATTCATTATACTTGGATTTCATGTCATCATATTCATTATTAAGAGTTGAGTATAATTCTTGACATGCTGAATTACATCTTTGTACCTGAGATGGGAATCTTAACAGAGCATATTCTTCCAAATTTTCTTTTTCTTCATAGGACTTATTGTGGAACAAGTTCCTAATCTTCCTTGCGCACATTTCAAAACCATCTCCTGATAGTGACATTGTGACAAGGTTCAAGAGAGAAGTTTTAACAATGTTTCCTTCTTTATCAGAGATCCTCACCAGGCTCTGATACCACTTGTAGGATCGAGTACTTCGAGCTTGATTGAGCTTGGTATGAACAAGAACCTCTATATCAATACAAGTGTTTATGCGGAAACTAAACAGCAAGTATAATAAAGAAGAAAACGACAATGATCCTCTATGGATCAGACTATGAACTAAGAATGATGTTATTGAATAATTGTTAAAGGCGTACATAAACTCATAGACGGGTTTATCTTTTATACTAACAAGATCACCTAACCCTAACCCGTTCTACAAGAAAACGTGTGAAGAGATAAACAACAATCTCTTCTAAAAATAAATCTTAACAAACATTCTAAATATACGGATAACAAATAATACTATCCGCAGCAACAACACTATCGGCAGGAACAAGATAACACTGTCGGCAGCAATGAGCTTGCAGCAGGAACCAAAGCTATCGGCAGGAACCAGCTTAACACAATCGGCAGCAACCAGAATATCTTATTTCCTTAGATCCTAACAATCCTCCCATCACTGAGAAACCTTTCTTTCCCAGAGATCCTAACAACCCTTTTCTGAAAAAATTTCAATTCTGGTCGTCTGGGAAATACCAGATGGGCGGCCCCCTTAATGTTGCTAGGCGGTCCCCTTAATTTTAAGGGGGCCGGCCTACAATTAAGGGGACCGGCCATCTGGACAGTTTTATTTTGCATCTTGTGACCCCTTTTCTCTAAGTCTCAGCTACCCTTTCTCTTATCAACCCAACTGAGTTTGGAATATTACCACTAATCCTCAAAATCTTACCCAAACCAATCTTACTTTACCTCCAAATGATAAACCCTCACTTCAACAATGCTATCACCAAAATCCTCCATTTCCAAGTCCTCTAAGAAACACAAAATGGTCATCATACCACCCATACACCTTCTCATTGATCTCACTAAAGAAGACAACACCACTCCATCACCACCTAAATGCTCATCCCCAAATGCACCCAATGCACCATCAAAAACTCCTTTCACAAATAGTACCTCATCTTCTTCCATACCTTCAACCTCATCCATTAATGACTACATCAACAAACATCTCTCCTCACCACAAATAACAGCTCCACCACCACCTTAACCATATTCACCCATTCCACCACCATTTCCTTCATTCTCTCCAAACTAGTTTAAATAATTTCACAACAATAATATTTTCCACCCTTTTTGGTTGCAAGCTTTATGGGGATCATGTGCTTTTGGGATGATTATATAGTATAATTAGTTGCTTTGTTTGTATGTTTGCATACCTTATGATGTACTCTAATTGGTTTTGTATTTATACACAACACTTTTTATTTAATGAATGTGCTTATTCTATATGCTTGCTTATTGTTATTACATATACTTGTGCCTCTAATATTTTTCTTGCAAGTATTCCATATCTCGATTCCTTGGTGCCCTGAAACAAGGGGGAGTATACATCAAGGGGGAGTTCTAGTTTCCGACATAATTCTTAGTTGAATATAGTCGGCATAACCTTTTTGATTCTACAAAAAGGTGGAGAAGTGAATGTAAACTCACTAAATACTTGTCCAAACATAAATTTTTGGATTTAATGAGTTTAAGTTTTGTAATCATCAAAAAGGGGGAGATTGTTGACATAAATAATGCCTAAAAAGATTATTAATACTTATTCATATCTCTATGTTTTAATGATCACAAAGTATAAACTCATTAAACATAAACTTATCAAATAAACAAGTATTTAGTTGTAAATATTCACTTCTACAACTTAATCACTTAAGGTATGAATAAACATAATGCTTAATGCTTTATATGATCAAAGGAACATTTTCTTAATCACTAATCTTTTTATAAAATGTCAAAAACATTTTATATATTTTAGAAAAACATTTTTGGTAATAAATAAAAAGGTTTAATTCATTATAAAAATATGAATTCAAATTTTTAACCAAAATCAGTAAAAATGTTCCAGAAAAACCTTCCCCACAAAAAGACAAAACTGGGCAACGGTTGGCTTGGGCGGCCCCCTTAATTTTGCTAGGCGGCCCCCTTAAAATTAAGGGGACCGCCCCTATTTAAGGGGACTGCCCCGCTCCAATAGCATTCCAGCTGTCCAGTTTTGTGCCTATAAATACCAGCCTTCCCCTGGATTTTTTCTCACCTTTTGCACACTCAAGTTTTTGTTCTAAATCTTCCCTAATCTTTGTAAATACTTTCAAAAATCCTTTGATCATATCTTCTTAAGCATTGGTTTCCAAGTGATCCAAGCTTCCTCCATTCAAGTGCAAAAGAAGAATACCTCTTCATCATCTAGTGAAGAAGTGTTTTAGTTCAATTCATTCATTTGTATAGTTGTGTAAAGTCTTTGTGTAGTTGTTGTTGTTAGTAGATCAAAATGTATATAAATAGTTGTGGTGTAAAGAAGTTGTATAGAAGTATTGTGAAGTTGTGAAGTAGTTGAGGTGTCAAGAAGTTGTAGAGGTGTAGCATAGAAGTTGTGAAGTCCTAGCATAGAAGTTGTGAAGGCGTCGAAGAGAAGTTGTGAAGTCCTAGCATAGAAGTTGTGAAGGCGTCATAGAGAAGTTGTGAAGTCCTAGCATAGAAGTTGTGAAGGCGTCGTAGAGAAGTTGTGAAGTCCTAGCATAGAAGTTGTGAAGGCGTAGCATAGAAGTTGTGAAGCCATTGTCTAGAAGTTGTGTAGCCGTTGTGAAGAAGTCGTGTAGCCGTTGTGAAGAAGTCGTGTAGCCGTTGTGAAGTAGTCGTGTAGCCGAAGTGAAGAAGTCGTGAATAAGTTGTGTTGAAGTCGTGTATAAGTTGTGAGATTGGTTCTAGCTATGATTAGAACCCGACATCTAGCTTTGTGTCGTTAAGCCAGTGTAAGCTTAAGTTGTGTAAGGTTTTCTCCGCCATAAGGGAGACTTGTTGAAGTAGTGAAGAAAACTCTCGAGTAGGTGACTCGGGGAGTGGAGTAGGGCAAGGAAGGTGTCCTTGTAGCCAAACCACTATAAATCCTTTGTTTCTCGGTTAGATCTTTCCATCTCTTACTTATCTCGTTATTTACATATTATTTACTTTCATACTAATAGGTTTATATCATTGTTAGTATAACTTAGAAGTTGATTTCACATAACAATCAAGTTAAAACTCCATTCATAAACAAAATTTTTATAACAAAACTAAAAGGTCACACACATAAGTAATAATATTGTTCAAACATTATTTCTCACATAAACTTGAATCGAAGCTTTAAAAAGTAAACAAAAGTTTTTCAAAATAAAATTAGAAAAAGACGTAAGACTATTCAACCCCCCTTCTAGTTTTCCACACAGCCTCTCAGTGAGTCATCTTCAGGATGCCTAAGGCGAGTTCAGGAAGAAGGACTCACTACTCAGGAAGGCGGTACTTCCTGAGTAGGAATTAAGCCAAAGAAGAAGATGATGGTTCAGTGAGCATTGGACAAGAGCTCACTGAACCCCAGTCTCATCAACAACATTAAAGTGATTGAAGACTGAGGAACCAACGCCTGAAGAATAGGCGGGAACAAAAGGGAAAGATCTGAGAAGATAAGTGTGTCAGACCCAACACGCTTATCTTGTCAGACACCAACCTTCCCTATTGCGGCTAAAAGTCATGGAGTGTCAGCCAACAACTCTTATCTTCTTTTAGCGCGTTCCTATTGGTTCTTGGAAATGACAATTACTAATTGTAATTGTCAGACATGCAACCTCAACAAATTGTAATAGTTTAATCACTTATACTTAGAATAGATGTGTATAAATAGATCAGACGGGAGAGAACTTATGTGTGCTTTGTATATTGAAAGCTTAGAACTTTTGCAAAGTAACTTCTCTCCTACAAAGAGTATACAACTCACTGAGATAGCTCAGTGGGTATATTGTTACCACTCAAGCAAAGGTTGAGTTTCGATAGGAGACACAAACCCTTGTCTATTCAATCCCAAGTGTTTGTTCCGCAAAACACTTGGGTAATAGATTCTTGGAATTATTTCTAATAAGAATTTAAATGTTGAAAATATTGTGTTTTTTATATTCGCATATTATTAACTTTTAGAATAATTCTTTGCATTGCTAATCAGTCATATGCTCACTGAGATTAACTTAATAGTTAATTCTTTATGTGCTAAGGGAACAACAAGTGGTATCAAAGCCTCTGGTTTATAAAACCTTCAAAAACCCAGAGAGCTCCAGGTTTTTAAAACCAAGATCCTAAAATGACTGATACCAATGTACCCCAGTTAGTCAATAAAAAGGGTGGCGGCTATTCTGCTATAGCACCCAGACTTGAGGCTGGCAAATTTAGCAAATGGAAAAAACGTATGATTTGCTACCTAACTAGGATGGAACCATACTACATCTCTTGTATCAAGGATGGCCCATTTGTTCCAAAAACAGCTGCAGGGCTAAATAAGCCTGAAGCACAATGGACCATAGATGAGAGGAGGGTGGTCAATCAGGACCAACGCCTAAAAGGCATCCTTATATCATGTCTTCCCGACGATATAATGGAATCAGTGATCAACTGTTCTACAGCCAAGGAAACTTGAGATGACTTGGTAAATAGCTTTGAGGGTCCCTCAGATACCAAGGAAAATAGGGTCATGGACCTTAAACTTGAGTACAACACTTTCAGGGCAAAGGACTCTGAAAGTCTCTCGCAGACCTATACCAGATACAAGACTTTGATAAATGAGCTATCAAATGATGGTGTAACTTTATCTAAGCATGAGACTAATGTTGGCTTTGTCAACAGTCTCCCTGAGAAGTGGCTCAACTTCTCGCAAGGCCTGAGGAATGCTAACCACATTCAGACCCTTGAGCTCCCTGAAATTTATGGGAAGTTTGTCTATAAAGACAACTTGATCTCAAGGAGATTCCCTGACTCAAAAGCTCTTGAGTCCAAAAAGGCCTTAACCTCCACACCCATATCAACTGCTTTCTATTCTAATGGTGTTGTGTAGGATTTTCAAGAGGACTCTGAGGATGAGATTGATGAAAGAACGGGTGAGGAGTACCTGAACGACTTGAACTTGGAGTTCCAAGAAAGGGTACTCCTTGCTAGTTCAAGATGTTTCATCCAGATAAATCAGTCCAACTTTACAAAATCAAAAGCAAATGAGACCACTGAATATTTTAAATGTGGTAAAAAGGGTCATTTTGCCAGGGACTGTTATTCAAAAACCATCTCAGAACCCTCTTATAAATTTTCAGGAAATAGTTCCTCAGGAACTGGCAAGTTTCAACCAAAAATGTTTCAGTCCTCCCAACAATTTCAAAACAAGGGTCAAAAGGATTTTGAAGCAAAATACAGGAAAATCAAAGCTAAACTTGCACTTCTTGAAACTAACCCCATAATGTCTTAGGCTGCTCAACCATCCAAAACTGTTCAGACTAAGAACAAGGTATTGGTAGCTGAAGCATTTGATTGGGATGAAGAAAAGGTCTCCTCAGATGAGGAAATTAGAGTCAGTGCACTGATGGCACTTTCTGAAGAGGATAAGGTGGCTGTTGGAAAAAGCCATGCTAGGGATGGAGAGTGGGTTAACATCACCATGAAGAAGGTAAACACTTTACTTTCTATGGATGATGATTCTGATTGGCAGTCTTACATGAATTATATTTGTGTAGATCTTAAGTTTGTAGAAGAACAAAGGGTAAATTTGTTTTCAAAATATAATAACTTAGTGTCAGAATTGAACAAATGTAGAGATGAATTACTTGCCTTAAAGCAAACCAAACTGGAATCAATCTCTTTACAAATTCAGAACACTGAAATTTTGAAGCAAAACCAAGCCTTACAAACTGAACTTGACAAAGAAAAGGTTGTCATTCAAAGCTGGACCAAAAAGAACCCCAAAGTCTTTGACACTGTGGGTCTAGTTCCTAAAATAACTATTGGACTTAATCATCACCATGATCTACTTAATTTAAGTATTACTGAAAAGTCCTTTGTTCTAGCTGGCATATCTTTTGAGCAAGAAATGCTACCCAAGTCTGATGACTGGATAGTCAGGGAAAACCCAGTCAGTAAGTTACCAAACTTTGAGACTGGAAAAATCTTGCTCCCTGAAAGTCAGGCTTTGAAAAACATGGTTGGACTCTCTGAACAACTCAGTAGTACTAAGACTGTCAGTGAGCCTGAATCAGATACAACTCCACCACTCCCTCCACTAAATACCCTTCAGGGTGCTGCACAGAGCTCAGACCTACCACCACTGGTCTACTCCCCACACTCTCCAAAGGAGAGATTAGGAAAAGGTAGAATCCTCCTGAGAAGACACCCTTGAAGTCTCAGTAATTACTGATGACTCATCAACTTCAGTCCCTTCTGAAGTAACTACCCAAAGTCCTGATCCAAGAATTGATCAGTTGACTAAAATGGTCAAGAAGCTGAGTGAGAAGATTGCATCTTCTGAGAAACCTTCTCAGTCCAAGAAGGAACAAAAACCAGCTTCTTCAAAGAACAAACCCAAACCAACCAAACCCCTGATAAAGTGTGAACTGTGCAACTATACAAATCATCACACTGATGATTGTTATAGAGTCCTTTATTGTATGATTTGCAAATCGGAAGATCACAGGACATCTGATCATAAAACATGCTCAGTCATGTCAAACTTTTCAGGGCTAAAGGCTCAGTGCTTAAACTACCCTTCTGATTCTAAGCAGAAACAGAAGCAAAAAGCCAAGCCTTTTCCACCTTGCCCTTTGTGTGGATACAATGACCATCACCCTAAGGATTGTCAAATTTGCAAACAATGTGAATCTAGTGGAAGTTCCACTCACAAATCCTCAGGAAAAGAGAAGGTCATTCAGTCAGGAAGAGGAAAGAACAAACAATCCTCTCAGACTAATGAGGCTACCCCTACACCAAAATGCAAAACTGTGGTAGCTCAGTCCACTCAACCACTGACCATGAATCAGTCCATACCTTCATAAAGACCTAGAAAACCAAACCATCCATGAAGTGGAGTCCTAGAAAGAACTGACCCAGTTTACTATTTGTGCAGAGGCATGCCAGGGATCCTGTTTGGCATCTAGATAGTGGATGTTCAAGGAGCATGACTAGTGTTAAGGAATATCTGCACAAATATGTGGAAGAACCAGGACCCAAAGTGATATTTGCTGATAATTCATCATGTCTCACTGAAGGTTATGGTTCAGTAAACTGCAATGGTATAGTCTTTACTAGGATAGCTTATGTGAATGGTCTTAAGTACAACCTGATAAGTGTCAGTCAACTATGTGATGCAAAGTACATAGTTCAGTTTGATGATAAGCAAGGAACCATCTTCAATGCAAATAAGGAAACTGTCCTCATTGCACCAAGAAGACAAGATGTTTATGTATCAAACATGACCAGTCTAACTCAGGATGGAACTTGTATCTTTGCTAAGGCCACTGATACACTCAACTGGCTTTGGCATAAGAGACTCACCCACCTGAACTTCAAAAACATAAAAATCTTGTAAAACAAAACAAGGTTCTTGGCTTACCATCACTTGTGTTTTCAAAGGATAAACCATGCTCAGCTTGTGAAAAAGGTAAACATCACAGAGCATCCTTTAAAACCAAAACCAACTTTTCCATCCGGAACTGCCTACAACTTCTCCATATGGATCTATTTGGACCAGTCAGTCCAAGGTCTGTTAACCATGAGAAGTATACTCTGGTCATAGTGGATGAATACTCTAGATACACTTGGGTATTCTTCCTGATCAAAAAGAGTCAGGCAGCTGAAACAATCATGTCCTTTGTCAGGAACATTGAAAATCAAAATGACATTAAGGTCAAACAAATTAGAACCGACAATGGAACTGAGTTCAAAAATATTGAACTAGAATGTTTCTGTGATGAGAAAGGTATCTCTCAAAACTTTTCCTCTCCATACACACCTGAACAAAATGGTGTTGCTGAAAGGAAAAATAGAACACTCATTGAAGCTGCAAGGACAATGCTAAGTGGATCAGTCCTTTCCAAAAAAATTTGGACTGATGCAGTCAAAACTGCCTGTTATACACAAAACAGATCCATCATTGTCAAGAGACATGGGAAAACCCCATATGAGTTATTCAAAGGAAGAATTCCTGACATCAGCTACTTTCATGTCTTTGGGTGTCCTGTGTTTATTCATAATCACAAGGATCACTTAGCAAATTTGATGCAAAAGCTGATGATGGATACTTCCTAGGATACTCACTTGTCTCAAAAGCCTTCAGAGTGTTCAACACAAGGAGACAGCAGACTGAGGAAACATTTCATGTTACCTTTGATGAGAGTACTGATGCAATCAGGTTCTCAACTGCCTCAGTGGAAGAGATAGGAATTGATAACTCATCAAGATATCCTCCTGATGAATATCTTCCTGAAAACAATCCTTCCACTCAGTATCAAGATGATGTTAACATCTCCTATTACATAATCCCTCACAACCTACCTAACCCAACCATCACTGAGTTTGTTGAGGTACATACAAACACTGATGTAATAAATCAGTCTGTTCAAAATGCTCAAGAACAAAACAATCTCAGTGATCAGTTAGATACTCAAGATCCAATCAATGATCGTGTGTCTACTCTTGAACCAACCCCTCCACCAAATCAGGCCTCCACAAGTTCAAATCAGTATCCTAGACCTCAGGACAGTTGGACTAGATCTCAGGATATTGAACTTGTCAATATTATTTGAGAGCCTACTGAAGGCATGCTCACCAGGAGCTAGGCTGCTAGTCTAAAAGCAGAATCAGCCAATGAATGCCTATTTGTGGATTTCATTTCCACCATTGAACCCAAAAGTGTTAAAGAGACACTTGAACATGAAAGTTGGGTTCAGGCCATGAATGATGAACTAGAACAATTTGACAGAAACAAGGTAATGACCATGGTCAAATGTCCTGAGAATGTTTCAGTCATTGGCATGAAATGGGTATTCAAAAACAAATCTGATGAAAATGGCATAGTCATCAAAAACAAAGCCAGACTTGTAGCCAAAGGCTATAATCAACAAGAAGGCATTGACTATGAAGAAACAGTTGCACTAGTAGCAAGGATGGAAGCCATCAGGATCTTCCTTGCTTTTGCTACATACATGAACTTAAAGGTGTACCAAATGGATGTTAAAAGTGCATTCTTAAATGGTTCACTGAAAGGAGAAGTTTATGTTCAGCAACCTCCTGGATTTGAAAGCCATGAGTTTCCTGACCATGTCTGCAAGCTTAATAAAGACCTTTATGGACTGAAACAAGCTCCCAGGGCATGGTATGAAACTCTATCAGCCTTCCTGATCCAAAACAAATTTGTCAGAGGCAAGATAGACAACACATTGTTTATCTATAAGACAAAATATGATTTCATACTTGTACAAGTATATGTGGATTACATCATCTTTGGCTCAACAAGTTATAAGTTTGCAAACAATTTGAAAAACTAATGGCAAAGCAATTTGAAATGAGCATGATGGGAGAATAAACCTACTTCCTTGGTCTTCAGATCAAGCAGACTGAAAAAGGAACCACCATCAGTCAAGAGAAGTATGTTAGGAACCTACTGAAAAAGTATGAACTTAGTGACTGTGCCTCAGTCAAGACTCCCATGGTTCCCCCAAACAACCTTGGTCCTGATTTCACTAGTAAACCTGTAAATCAAACTCTATTTAGAGGAATGATAGGATCACTGATGTATCTACTTGCATCAAGGCCTGATATCCAATTCTCAGTATGTCTATGTGCCAGATATCAATCTGACCCAAGAGAATCACACATCACAGCTGTGAAAAGGATATTCAGGTACCTGAAAGGTACTCCGAACCTTGGATTATATTATCCAAAATGTTCAGGCTTTGATCTTAAAGGATACTCAGACTCTGACTATGTTGGATACAACATGGACAGAAAAAGCACCTCAGGCTCCTGCCAAATCCTTGGTGGAAAATTAGTCTGTTGGTGTGCTAAGAAGCAATAATCAATTGCCTTGTCCTCAGCTGAAGCTGAATATGTTGCAGCAGCAAGCTGTTGTGCAAATGTACTCTGGATGAAAAGTCAACTCAGTGACTATGGAATTCAGTACAAGATGGTACCCATCTTTTGTGATAACACAAGTGCAATTGCAATATCAAACAACCATGTTCTTCATCAAAGAACAAAACACATTGATATTAGATATCATTTCATCAGGGACCATGTCATGAATGGTGACATTGAATTACACTTCATTCCTACTGAATATCAATTAGCTGATATATTCACCAAACCATTGGATGAACCAACTTTCACTAGACTGAAAGCTGAATTAGGAATGCTGGATATAGAGAATCAGTCCACTGATTGAATTCTCCCAAACAAGTGTAAATTCAAAAACTTGGGTCCCTGACTCAATGTGTACATCAGTGAACAAGATCATTGAATCCCAAACCTCAGGAACTAAATCCAAAAGTTCCTGAATCCTTGTTACTCAGGAATCATTCCATATTCCTGAACATTCAGGGCCCTGAAAAGGACATTCAATGCTAACTTAAATGCTCTAAGTATCTAGTTAGTAAATGTTCGAGGTTGGTAACTGAATTCTTATTTAATATAAGAATATTTGTCACTTTGCCTTTCTGGCATCCACCTCTGGGCCCCACTTCCCAACTTGGCATTCAATGCCCTCTCTCATACAAAACACTGTGTGATGATGAAACTCAGCAACTTCCCTTGTGCAGAAACTGCTCAACTGTTCAGTGTGACAGTTGCGCAAAAAGAGGGTTAGTGGAAACGTGGCAATAAATGCGGACTTCAAAATTTTATTCAATTTCCTAAATGATTTTGATTAAATACAATCGCAAAATACCCAAACTGCCCTCATCTTCACAACCCTATAAAAACCTCAACCTAAACAAACACACACACGCGTTTTAGAAATCTAAGCAAAACTCTGCCCATTTTTCTGTATGTGTGTTTAGAAGCTTTAGAAGCGCAGAAACCCTAATCTTTACCAAGACCAACCATCACAAATGGCTTCTTCTAAAGCTATACAATACGCCCCCAATGTGGAATTCCTCACAGGGGATGTTGATCATGCCAAGAACAATGTGATGGGAAATTTTTCCTATCCACAAAAATTCCCAGCCTACAAGAACGTTATGAAATATCTTCATAACTGCTTTCTTGCAAAGGCATTCACCTAAACACCCTCAGTCATCTACCATGACTATTTGAGGGAATTCTGGTGCACGGCTATGGCAACGAGCCCCCAAGAACCAAAAGAGTCAGTCATTACCTTCACGGTGATGAATGGGAGCAAAATCCTCTCCTTTGACTACAAAACCTTCATCAAGGCCACAGGCCTTGATTATGCTGAGGCTTTTGAGCCCAACCCCTCAGATCAGGAAGTAAAGAATGAACTGATCTTTCTTGGACCACATGATCCCAGATGACCTGAATCGTCTGCTGGAGAAATATTGGAGAAGGCTCCAATAGTGAAAACATGGTTCCATCCCATCTGGAGGATACTGATGACATTTTTTATTCAGGTACTAGGTGGGAATAAATCCTCTACGAAACAATTGAACTCATCACAACAATTGATGCTGTTCAGTCTCCTTGAGGGTACAAAAATTGACATCGGAGGAATAATCTTCCGAGACCTTGTCGCCAAGCTCTCAGGGAAACATAGGCAAAGACATATGTCTTATCCTAGATTTGTTTCCTGTGTGCTTCAGGACCTACTTGGTTTTGACTACATGAGGCCAAATGCAGAGGGTACGAAGCCTGATGTTATGCATAAGTCAAACTTCATGAGTGGTATTACTGAGGTTACACCAATAGCCCTGACCACCTACATGATGTCGGTGATTCAGGGGGAGAACTCTGTTTCTTCAATACCGTCACCAACCAAAAAGGTGGCGAAGAAAGTGACCCAGAAAGGGGATAAGTCCAGGAAGGTGCCTAAACCCAAGACACTCGCCACTGAGACTGACTCCCAAAACCAACTCAACCTCAAAGGGTTGTCAGTGACCCAGACCTCTGAGACACCCACTACAGAGACAACCTTGGCCACAAAACAAACGCCAATGGAGGGTATTGAGCAATCATCCTCAGTATCCTTGGGCAAACCCTCTCCGAATGTCCCCCTAGGCAAACACAAGTCTAAAGGGTCAGGAACATCCACACACTCACATCCCGATGAAGGAACTGACAAAACACAATCAGTTCCCAAGGGAGTAAAGGGTTCTAAATCCTCGGTAAGGCAGCACTACCTTACTAAGAAGGGGACCCACAAACACTCACACCCCACCAACGTCCCTGAGAAATCACACTCAGGGTCTCAGGGAGGCAAGGGCCCTAAATCCTCTAAGGGACAGTACAATCCTATAGAGAAGGGGGCCCATCAACAATCACAAAGAGTGCCTCGTGATTCTACTGAAAAACACCCGTCAGTAGATGAAGGCGCTCAGGGGGACAAAGACTCGAAGGGATTTAAAACACCCGTCGATATGGAACCCACAACCACTTCAGGCGGTCTCATTCACTCGGGAACTGATCCTAAAAGTCAGGCTGGGCAACCCCCAGTTATTATGACTAGTCAAGCTGGTCAAACCCCACCAGTTATTATGACAACGGGATCAGGACCTGGCCAAAATGAAGGCAAGTCTTCTTTTGAAGAGGAGCCAGATAGCCAATTTTTGATGGATTCCATGGCAGACATTCAAGCTGTCCTGGATTCTGATGATGAGTTCAAGGAAGAGAGCGAGGAGGAAATCTTTGAAGCAGGGGAAGACATGGAGACTGATGAAAAACCCACTGAACCACCAACTGAACAACATACTGAACAACCTCATCAGTCTCCCTCATAGCAAAGTGATGAGTCCGAATCATCTCATGCTTCTTCGGACTCTGAATCATCCATCCCTTAATATCTCAAGAAATACGATGATTCCCTCCCTGTTACTGAAAGAAAGTTGGTCAAATATCTGAACAAGACCAACAATGCTCTCTTCCAAGGTGTCACTGATGAGATGCTTGAACTTCATCAGGAAGCTGCTATTAACTATGCCGACCTGAGGGCATCAGTTGAAACTTGTACTGAATGTGTGCATGAACAACAGTCTGACACCAATTCCTCTTTGACAGCCATTGACATCCATCTCAACAAGTTCAACGCTACTCTACATGGCATTTCTCATAGCGTTGCAACAATTCATACGGCTGTCAAGGATGACCCTGAACTTACCAAGAAGATCCTTCAGGCTGCTGAGACATACCAACAACAGTCAGCCCAATTCAGTGAACTTCTCAGCTTAATGAAGGAATCTAATACTCAGGGTCTTAGCTCTTATGTGGACTATCTCAAATCATCCTTGGATAATCAGGAAAGGCACCTGGCTCACTAGGCTAAATCTTCAACATCCATGGCCTGGGCTCTTGGGTCACGGATGTCAGGCATTGAATCATCTCATGCTTCTCTGGGGCTAAAGTCTCCATAACTCAGCAGGACGTGTCAGACATCAAATCCATGATGACTGAGATTTATCAGGCATTCAAAGGCCCTGCTACTTCAGTGACTCCAACTCTTGCTCTCACAATGGGTAACGCAACAGTTGAGGGGGAGGAAAATATCACTGAAGAACAACCTAAGCAAGAACAACCTTAACCTCCTTCTCACACTGAGGGGGAGATCTCTGAACAACCTGAATCTTCTCAGCGCCACGGCAAGGGCATCCTCACTGAGCCTGAGTCTGAACCTAAACCAGCCTTGGTGGCTGCTTCTCATATAGTAAAGCAGGATCCTGATGAGCCAGTCAGGATCCCATACGAGATCGAAGGAGTTCTTCACTACTTCACTTCTGATGAACTAACTGCCTTTCTTAAGAAAGAAGATCTTTTAAAGAAAAGAGCTGAGGAAGAAAAGATAAGCAAGTCTGCTCTTATTCAAGTTGTTCATGAGGAGGCTCAGAAAATTGGGATTGACCCAAAGGTTGTTTCAGGAAGGCAAGCTGGGGCTACTTTTGTGAAAGCCCAGTCAGCTGAAATGGAGGCTCTCAGGCTGAAAAGGGAAGAAAGAACCAAGAGGGCTGAAGAAATCAGGCAGAACAGGATTGAGAAATATCAGTGGTATATGACTAACAGGTTGAAGCCAGAACCAATCACTGATGTTCAAATTCATCAAAACACCAATCATGCTGTTGTCACTATCTTCAGGGGTCCTGATAAAAGAATCCTTGATGTACATAAACCATTCAGATTTGCTGACTTCGGGATCACGGAACTGGATGAATTACGTCGTATAATAGCAAAGAAATCAAATGTTGTGGTCCCTTTTCTGTTGAAGTCTTTAAGTCTGAGGTATGAAAAATTGGCGGCAACTCCTCAGGAACTTGGTATACCATCTCTTCTTCCAGCCTCAGCTGAAATGCCCGCTCCAGCTCAGTCTTCCTCAAGGAAGAGAAAGAAGATTGGAGCTGAGGATGAAATAAAAGTTCATGGCCTTGATTGTCATCGAGCCCTCCCTGAAGGAGTTACATTCCCGAAGAACAAGGTCATCGAACAGCCTGAAAGAGGACTCTTCTTCATTGATGAGTTCAGTGATCCAGCCTTCCAAAGGTGGAGTGACATTGATAAGTCAGGGGTCAAAGCCATGCTTGGATTCCTTATGTTAGCCTCCCCCATCAAGACGCCTGAGAATGCAAGGTTTTCCCTAGACCTGAAGAAAAAGAGCAAAGAGCACCCTGACCAACATGAGCTTCAGTCCAAGAAACCAAAGCTTGCCAATCTAGGAATCAAGTTGGACTGAATGAGAAATCGCCTTTATCTTTTTGTACTTAGTTTGTTAGGGCTTGTAATGATATTAATAAATTGATGAATATTTTGTTATATCAGTGTCCTAATTTACTTTATAGTACATTCAGTATGATTAGAAGTCTTTAGCTCACTCATTACTGATCAAAACACTTAGGAATAATTTATATCCAAATAGGGGGAGATTGTTGGGTCCAACAGTACCCAAGAGTCATTAAACAGGATTTGGAAACAAATTAACTAAGTGTTTATTAAACCGAGAATAATTCAAGTCACTGAGAGAATAGCCTCTCAGTGAGTCATCTTCAGGATGCCTAAGGCGAGTTCAGGAAGAAGGACTCACTACTCAGGAAGGCGGTACTTCCTGAGTAGGACTTAAGCCAAAGAAGAAGATGATGGTTCAGTGAGCATTGGACAAGAGCTCACTGAACCCCAGTCTCCTCAACAACATTAAAGTGATTGAAGACTGAGGAACCAACGCCTGAAGAATAGGCGAAAACAAAAGGGAAAGATCTGCGAAGATAAGTGTGTCAGACCCAAAATGCTTATCTTGTCAGACACCAACCTTCCCTATTGCGGCTAAAAGTCATGGAGTGTCAGCCAACAACTCTTATCTTCTTTTAGCGCGTTCCTATTGATTCTTGGAAATGACAATTACTAATTGTAATTGTCAGACATGCAACCTCAACAACTTGTAATAGTTTAATTACTTATACTTAGAATAGATGTGTATAAATAGATCAGACGGGAGAGAACTTATGTGTGCTTTGTATATTGAAAGCTTAGAACTTTTGCAAAGTAACTTCTCTCCTACAAAGAGTATACAACTCACTGAGATAGCTCAGTGGGTATATTGTTACCACTCAAGCAAAGCTTGAGTTTCGATAGGAGACACAAACCCTTTTCTATTCAATCCCAAGTGTTTGTTCCGCAAAACACTTGGGTAATAGATTCTTGGAATTATTTCTAATAAGAATTTAAACGTTGAAAAATATTGTGTTTTTTATATTCACATATTATTAACTGTTAGAATAATTCTTTGCATTGCTAATCAGTCATATGCTCAGTGAGATTAACTTAATAGTTAATTCTTTGTGTGCTAAGGGAACAACACATTTGTTGCACTTGGGTAAAGTACCATTGTAATCCCTCTTCTCAGCTGGACCAGCAACATAGGCCTTTGCAACCTCTTGTCTCTTCGGTGGTGGTTTAGTAGCATTGCCACTCTGGTTGTTGTCCCACTTTCTTTTGTTTTTGTTGTTATTGTTGGAATTATTTCGGTTGCTGTTATAGTTGTTGTTGTTGTTGTTTCGGTAGTTGCTGGGGTTGTTGTTATAGTTACGGTTACTATTGGTGTTGTTGTTGTTGTTGTTTGAAGTAGTTCCTTTCTTCACTATCTGAGCCATAAGTTTCTAAGACATCCTGATTGCCTCATCCAATGTCTGCAAGTCAAAAGAAATCACATCTCCATGGATGTTGTTAGGTAGTCCACCAATGAAGTTTTCTAACAGCTTCTCATTGTCCGAGACGATAGTTAGACATAATGCGGCTAACTCCATAAACCTTTTGATGTATGTCTCGATATCATTTCCTGCTATCACCAGCTCATAAAACTCTGTTTCCAAATTTTTCACTTCTGTGCGGGAACAAAACTTCTTAGTTACCAACTTCTTGAATTCATCCCACGTAAGCTTATGAGCATTTTCCATTCACATGGCCTTTGCATACGAATTCCACCACGACATAGCTTCCTCAAATAGTGTACTAGTAGCAAACTTTACCTTGTACTCCTCTGGACAGTTGCATAACAGAAACACAGATTCAATCTTCTCGAACCAACGAGTCATAGCAGTGGCCCCTTTAGTGCCTTTGAATTTTGGCGGATCTCAACTTTTAAAGTCTTTGTACGTACATTTACGTCCATTAGTTCCATTAGTATTCTGTCCTGCAGCTTCTGCGGTTTCTGCCCGAGAAGCGGCTTCAGCAGCCGTGCAGCTACGACAGCTCTTTCAGTCACTAGTGTTGCCTCTATACTATCGGCAACAAGCTTTCTGATCTCAGCGGGTGTCATAGGAGTAGTAGCTCTTTTGGGTGGCATGAATCTTCACAATCACAAAAGATAACAACAATGAGAATCCACAATAGAAACGATCATCATACACAATAAATACAACCACAACATGTATATATATCCACAACAAGTATAAATACAACCACAACATGTATAAATACGATGAAATCACAATGAGAAACAACTACGAAATATCCTAATATAATCACAACACATGAATATAATACATGAAAATTTCGGCCTGCGTGGACCAGTAACATAAAATAGCACAACTATTCATGCATAGTAGAGTCATACTTGATACATTTGTTTATACTACAAGTAAAAGATAAAAGTTCTTAACTATGTCCCACACCCCGAGACTAGGATAATAATAGTACAAGCTACATGATAAAAGTCTAACACTAGGCACCTCCTGGTGCTTCACCTAATTAACGACTAATCCTCTAGATATCTCTAGACATAGCAACCACGATCTCCTCCAAATGCTGAACTCAAAGCTGAAGATCGATCTTCCTACTCTCTGATGCAGAAATCCTAGCCTGAACCGAAGCTAACTTACCGGCCTGACGGTGATGCTCCTCCTGAGACATCTGAGCCCTGTTGAATAACTCCGGCATCTCCTGCCTCAACTGGGTGATACGCTCAGAACTCTCCAACTGTCGGGCCTCCAATCCCTGATATGAAACATCTATGGAAACTCTGCCTACTACTAGCCCCTCAACCTCCTCCTCTAAAGCCTCAATCCGGCTCACTGGTATCTCCTCTATATGTCCTAATGCCCTGTCAATCTCTCCCTGTAGATGATCTAGTCGCTAGTCAAGTGTAATAGCAGTAAGTAGTCAGGCAGTAGCAGCCCTCAAACTCTCACCAACCTCGAACCTGCTGGGTGGTGCAGTCTTTGCGGTATATGTAGTAGCCGGGGATGGTGAATCAAACTGTGCATGCTTCTTGAGTGGCAAATCAGAGGTAGGTACGGGATCCCTGGGATGGTGTTTGTCTCTGGTGTGGACTCAGTGAAAAGATGTGGGTATTTGAGCCGCATCTGGTCTTCTTTTTCCCAATTAAACTCAGGACCTCTTCGAGAGTTCCAGTAAACTTTCACGATAGGAATTCGACTATGTTTCAACTGTTTGACCTCACGGTCCATGATTTTTGCTGGTTCCTCAACAAAATTAAGCTTATTGTCGAGCTGAATTTCTTCCAATGGAATCACGAGCGTTTTGTCTGAAAGACACTTCTTGAGGTTTGAGACATGAAACGTGTTATGTATGCTGCTGAGCTCTGACGGAAGCTCAAGTCTGTATGCTACTGAACCAATCCTTTCCAGAATCTTAAATGGCCTAATGTATCTCGGATTCAGTTTCCCGCATTTCCTGGATCATATCACGCCCTTCCAAGGCGAGACCTTCAACATGACTTTGTCTCCAACTTGAAATGCTAATGGTTAGCGTCGAACTTCGGCGTAACTTTTCTGTCGGCTTCTGGCCGTTTGGAGTCTTTCTCGAATCTGAATTATCTTTTATGTTGTTTCTCTAACCAACTCTGGACATGTTAGTTGTACATCACCAACTTCGGCCCAACAAACTGGGGACCGGCACTTACGACCATTGAGTTCCTCGAATGGTGCTACTTTTATGCTCGTGTGATAACTGTTATTGTAAGAGAACTCGATCAATGGTAAATCGTTAGCCTAACCATTTCCAAAGTCAATCACACATGCCTTGAGCATGTCTTCCAATGTCTGAATCATTTTCTCACTCTGACCATCGGTCTGAGGATGATAGGCAGTGCTCATGTCTAACTTAGTCCCAAAGGAATCTTGCAATGACTGCCAGAAGTTTGAAGTAAAATGACTATCTCGGTCAGAAATGATGGAAATTGGTGCTCCGTGCCTTGAGACTATTTCCTTAATGTAAAGTCTGGTGAGTTGATCCATGGAATAAGTCTCTTTGATCGGAATGAAATGGGCTAATTTGGTGAGACGATCAACGATTACCCAAATTGCATCGTAACCGCCCGTTGTCTTGGGAAGTTTAGTGACGAAGTCCATTGTAATGTGTTCCCGTTTCCATTGGGGAATTTCTAGTTGCTGAAGTAATCCTGAGGGTTTCTGGTACTCGGCTTTTACTTTAGCACAAGTAAGGCATTTGCTGACATACGTAGCTATTTCTGCTTTCATATTTGGCCACCACTAAAGCTTCTTGAGATCCTGATACATCTTATCAGAACCTGGGTGAATGGAGTACTTTGACTTGTGCAACTCATGGATAATAAACTCTCGTATTCCACCATAGAGAGGTATCCAGCTTCTATACTTGAAGCATAATACTCCGTCTGACTTCCTTACTAAACTGTTTGCATTCTCTTGCATCCTTTTAAGTGTCTCACTCGGTAGGTTTTCTTCCTTGAGTGCCTCGACTTGAGCCTCGAGGATTTTTGATGGTAGTTATGAAATGATCGTCATTCCCAATGATTAGACTCTCAAAGGCTTGAGTCGTTCTTTCCGCCTGAGGGCATCTGCCACAACATTGGCTTTTCCCGGGTGATATTGAATCTTACAATCGTAGTCACTAAGCAACTCTAGCCAACGACGTTGCCTCATGTTGAGTTCTTTCTAATCAAGTATGTAGTGTAAGCTCTTATGATCTGTGAATACTACACACTTAGTACCATAAAGGTGGTGCCTCCAAATCTTGAGTGCGAAAACCACTGCACCCAACTCTAAGTCGTGTGTGGGGTAGTTCTTTTCATGCTTCTTAAGCTGTCGAGATGCATAAGCTATTACCTTCTCGTTCTGCATTAACACTGCTCCACGTCCCTTATGTGATGCATCACAGTATACCACAAAGTTTTCAATCCCTTCGGGTAGTACCAATATCGGCGCGCTGCAAACCTTCTGCTTTAATACCTGAAAAGCGGACTCTTGTTTTTCTCCCACTCATACTTCTGGTTCTTTTGCGTCAACTTGGTCAATGGCTTAGCTATCTTAGAAAATCCTTCAATGAACCTTCTATAATATCCAGCAAGTCCTAAGAATTGACGAATTTCTGTAGGAGTCTTGGGCGTCGCCCAATCTTTAACAGCCTCGATCTTTGTAGGGTCAACCTGTAGTCCTTGACTATCAATGACATGACCAAGAAATTGTACTCTTCGGATCCAAAAATCACACTTCAAAAATTTGGCGTACAGTTTCTCTTTCTTGAGCAGTTCTAAGATCGTTCTGAGGTGTTCTCTATGCTCTTCTTCACTCTTCGAGTAAATCAAGATATCGTCAATGAATACAATCACAAACTTATCCAGATATGGCTTGCACACCCTGTTTATGAGGTCCATGAATACTTCAGGTGGGTTGGTTTGTCGAACGACATTACCTGCAACTCATAATGACCATACCGTGTTCTAAATGCTGTCTTCGGGATATCATCCTCCCGAACTCTAAGATGATGGTAGCCTGATCTCAAGTCGATCTTGGAGTAACAACTAGAGCCTTGCAAATGATCAAACAAATTGTCGATCCTGGGATGTGGATAACGATTCTTCACCGTTAACTTGTTTAACTCTCAATAGTCGATGCACATTCTGAAAGATCCATCTTTCTTCTTTACAAACAAGACTGGGGCTCCCCAAGGCCAGGAACTTGGCCTAATGAATCCTTTGTCCATGAGTTCTTGCAATTCGTTCGACAACTCTTGCATTTCTGAAGGTGTAAATCGATAAGGTGCTCGCACAACTGGTGCAGCACTCAGCATCAAGTCAATCTGAAATTCTATTTGGCGAGTAGGTGGAAGTCTTGGTAAGTCATCAGGAAAGACTTATGGAAAATCTTTAACAGTCGGTACGTCTTCAAGTCTCTTCTCATCCGACTTCTTTTCTGTGATATGAGCCAAGAAAGCATAACAGCCCTTCTTTATGTACTTCTCGGTTTTGATGCATGCTATGATGCTGAGTCTAGTTCCACTCCGTTCACCACGAATGACCAAAGTTTCACCGTCGTTAGGAAGATGAACAACTTTTTCATCACAAATGATTTTTGCATGATGTCTGGATAACCAATCCATACCGATAACGATGTCGAAACTTCCAAGTTCTACGGGCATGAGATCTATATTGAATGGGTGATTCAAAAAATTGAGAGTGCAACCACGGATGATGGTGTTGGTGCCAACTAAAGAACCATTAGCTAGTTCAACGTGATAAGGAGTGTTTAATGTGGTTGGTTCAATGTTGAGTAAAGTTGCAAATGCATTAGAAACAAAACTTCTATCGGCTCCTGAATCAAATAAAATGGATGCATAACGATTATTGACGAGGAACGTACCCGTAACAAAATTTGAGTCCTCCCGGACATCTTCACCTCCAATGACATAAGCTCTTCCCGTAGCTATTCCACATTGGTTTCCAGTCCTCTGATTCTTTCCTTTCGGACAGTTACTCTTGAAGTTTCCGACTTCTACACAACCAAAACATGTTATTGGGGGTCTCTGATTATCAGCCACAAATGGCATCTTGCAATCCCTGGTCGAATGACCAACCTTCTTACAATTCTCACAAGGATTTGTATAGTTTGCAGGGTTATGGTGGGTTTGACATTTGTTTCACTTGGGTAAAGTACCATTGTAATCCCTCTTCTCAGCTGGACCAGCAACATAGGCCTTTGCAACCTATTGTCTCTTCGGTTGTGGTTTAGTAGCATTGCCACTCTGGTTGTTGTCACACTTTCTTTTGTTTTTGTTGTTATTGTTGGAATTATTTCGGTTACTGTTGTAGTTGTTGTTGTTGTTTCGGTAATTGCTGGGGTTGTTGTTGTAGTTACGGTTGCTATTGGTGTTGTTGTTGTTGTTGTTTGGAGTAGTTCCTTTCTTCACTATCTGAGCCATAAGTTTCTGAGACATCCTGATTGCCTCATCCAATGTCTGCGGGTCAAAAGAAATCACATCTCCACGGATGTTGTTAGGTAGTCCACCAATGAAGTTTTCTAACAGCTTCTCATTGTCCGAGACGATAGTTGGACATAATGCGGCTAACTCCTGAAACCTTCTGATGTATGTCTCGATATCATTTCCTGCTATCACCTGCTCATAAAACTCTGTTTCCAACTTTTTCACTTCTGTGCGGGAACAAAACTTCTTAGTTACCAACTTCTTGAATTCATCCCACGTAAGCTTGTGAGCATTTTCCATTCCCATGGGCTTTGCATACGAATTCCACCACGACATAGCTTCCTCAACAAGTGTACTAGTAGCAAACTTTACCTTGTACTCCTCTGGACAGTTGCATAACAGAAACACAGATTCTATCTTCTCGAACCAACGAATCATGGCAGTGGCCCCTTTAGTGCCTTTGAATTTTGGAGGATCTC
The DNA here is from genome assembly GCA_021014915.2 of Artemisia tridentata subsp. tridentata. NCBI lineage: Eukaryota > Viridiplantae > Streptophyta > Magnoliopsida > Asterales > Asteraceae > Artemisia > Artemisia tridentata. The sequence continues at coordinate 208,260,640 of CP139508.1, read as the reverse complement.
AACTTTTGAAGTCTTTGTACGTACATTTACGTCCATTAGTACCATTAGTATTATGTCCTGCAGCTTCTGCGGTTTCTGCCCGAGAAGCGGCTTCAGCAGCCCGTGCAGCTACGGCAGCTCTTTCAGTCACTAGTGCTGCCTCTATACTATCGGCAACAAGCTTTCTGATCTCAGCGGGTGTCATAGCAGTAGTAGCTCTTTTGGGTGGCATGACTCTTCACAATCACAAAAGATAACAACAATGAGAATCCACAATAAAAACGATCACCATACACAATAAATACAACCACAACATGTATATATATCCACAACAAGTATAAATACAACCACAACATGTATAAATACGATGAAATCACAATGAGAAACAACCACGAAATATCCTAATATAATCACAACACATGAATATAATACATGAAAATTTCGGCCTGCGTGGACCAATATCATAAAATAGCACAACTATTCATGCATAGTAGAGTCATACTTGATACATTTTTTGTACTACAAGCAAAAGACAAAAAGTTCTTAACTATGTCCCACACCCCGGGACTAAGACAATAATAGTACAAGCTACATGATAAAAGTCTAACACTAGGCACCTCCTGGTGCTTCACCTAATTGACGACTAATCCTCTAGATATCTCCAGACATAGCAACCACGATCTCCTCCAAATGCTGAACTCGAAGCTGAAGATCGGTCTCCCTGCTCTCTGATGCAGAAATCCTAGCCTGAACTGAAGCTAACTCACCGGCCTGACGGTGATGCTCCTCCTGAGACATCTGAGCCCTGTCGAATAACTCCGGCATCTCCTGCCTCAACTAGGTGATACGCTCAGAACTCTCCAACTGTCGGGCCTCCAATCCCTGATATGAAACATCTATGGAAACTCTGCCTACTACTAGCCCCTCAACCTCCTCCTCTAAAGCCTCAATTCGGCTCACTGGTATCTCCTCTATATGGCCTAATGCCCTGTCAATCTCTCCCTGTAGATGATCTAGTCGCGAGTCAAGTGTAGCAGCAGTAAGTAGTCTGGCAGCAGCAGCCCTCGAACTCTCACCAACCTCGAACCTGCTGGGTGGTGCAGTCTCTGCGGTATATGTAGTAGCCGGGGATGGTGAATCAGACTGTGCACGCTTCTTGAGCGGCAAATCATAGGTAGGTATGGGATCCCTGGGATGAACTGGTGTTGATGGTACCTTAGATACTGACAAGGGTGGTAAGGGTGGATATAATGATGATAGGGATGGTCATGATGGTGATGGTGAGGATGATGGTAGAGAAAATGGTGATGATGGTGATGGAGTACGGAAAACTACCCTCTTACGCGCTGTCAAGCAACGTCTATGAGGATGAGATGGAGTATGCACAATGGGATGAGCAACAGTAGTCATGGTGAGTAATGATGGTGGTGGTAAGGGTACAAACGCAGCTGGTGACCTGACAGTAATACGATGAACCCGCTTAGCAGCAGTGCGCTTCATGCGCGGTCCATCAAGATTTAGTCGATAAATCCGACCAATAGGTATCTGCTACCCCGGCTGGATGATCGAAACAACTCTAGGACCACGGCGGATCACAGGTGACAATGGTGGGGTAGGTGCGACTTCCCCCTCCTCGAAGGGTTCGGTCTCAGCCTATGACATCACGGGTGATGACTGTGGAGTAGGCTCCACTGATGATAGAATGATAGTGGGTAATGAAGATGATGTAACCGAATCTAGTATAATGGAGGGTAGTGAGGAAACCTCGTCTGACTCAGTGTCTGATGAGATGACAATAGGGTTCGTATCTGAAGACATCTCTGTGACAATCGATGTGAAATAAAAGTAAATAACCATTTACATAATGTGGGTTATGATGAAATGATATATGTACGAAATCGCATGTATAATGAATATGCACTTATGCTACAATGATGAGATGCTATGATGGTGTAGTTATAGTCTAGGGTATAATGGACAACCTAGTTCGCTATAACCTTTGCTCTGGTACCAATCTGTCACACCCCCAAATTCGTGACTTGCAGCGGAATGGAGCACTTGAGGGCGTGACTGATCATAGCACCACAGTTACAGTTATATTGAACGACCTAAAGTGTCATTTTTAAAATACATCGTTCGATTAAATAAAAGCATTCAAAGTTACAAAGTTTAGGTCCCAAAAGGTGAATCATGTTTGCGGAAAACAAGTTTGTTACAAATCAAACGATAAATAAGTGCATAAAAGATAAGTGTGACGCGTCGTCACCGCGACTCCAAAACAAGTCCATATAAAGGCCATGATGCGTATACCTTAATTACCTAAAAATACATTGCTAAAATGGTCAACAATAATGTTGGTGAGTTCATAGGTTTATGTAAATGAAATGTTTCTACGGTAACCACAAGTATAAAGTGTATGACAAAATGCCACATAAAAATAATACATTAGCTCTTAAGCTCATGACCCTGAAGCTAGACTGAAATGAAATGCCCCACCTGAGTGTTTGCCAATCACTCTAATATGATAGAAATGAAATGCGTTCGTATAACTAGTTGGCGCTACCAAACCGAATGGAGGAGTCACCCTCAATAGATCTATTCACTCACTCTCGCTTGCTCACAATTAACAGTTCCTGAGTTCCAATAGGGGACTTTAATCTGGGCAATGTAACTTAAGCAATGTAAATGAGTTGATACTTTGGTCCGTATGAAAAATGGTGCAATGTATTCTCCCCCGAGAATTTAGAAATCAAATAATAAATTTAAAACGGGGCTATGAAGACTCACCTGATGTGATAGCAACAATGACAAATATGGATATGCTGAAATGAGGCTCGGTCTCTAACCGCGACCTATTATGAATGATATGATCTAAGGTAAGCAATGATAGAATGTTACACATGCAAATACGTATGTTATCGATACCACTCGTTAATTTTGAAAATAACGTTTATCGTCGAAAAATACATTTTTGACGTCTCGTTAAGTTATAAACTACTTTTCGTGTAATTATGTTGAAACGGTACTCCACGACCCTCGTTTGGTGTTCTATCGGTAAATATAATGTTTTCGTCGCAATTTAATATTTTTCTTAACTTGAAAATGTGCCCAAATGGCCTCGCAAAACTAGGCGCGAAATAGTGTATGTTAAGTGTTAGTGATTAAACTCGACGTCTTTGAAAACCTTGTAACAATATCTTATTGTCGTGTTATTTAACTTTTGATCATACGCGTCACGATCAATTAGAAAATCGGCTATCAATGTAGTGTCTTGCAAAAATACTAGTTTTTACACTTAGATTTATTTTCTATTAGTGCTGTCAAAAATAGTTTGTGAATCGTCGGCTTCAAACGCGTGTATCTCGGTCGTTATAAGCTCGTTTTCTATGTTCTTTATATATCCACGGTTTCGTATAAACATGAACTAACATATTTTCAGTAGGTCGGCTCTCCTAGATCACGTCTAACGCCTCGTTTTGTCCTTTGAATCTCGGCAAACAGCACGCAAATTTTCAGAAATTAGTTTTTCGTCGTCAAACTTAGAAAAATCATATCTTTTTCGTCGTAAGTCGGTTTTTACTCATTCAAGCGCCCACGTTTTCGTTTTTGAAAGTATTTTCTGAATATGAAGGCCAAAATAGTTCAATGTTTACTGAGATTTCCAGATTTCACATTTTTGGACAGTAGCTTCTTAGGGTTGATCAAACCACTTCCAATCAACACCACAACTAATCTAATCCTACCATACACCTTCTTAGGGTGTCATGGGGTCCTAAACATCACCAACATTGGTGGATTTCATGAGATTACACTAAATATCCATAGATCTATGTTTAAAGTGAAAGATTAAGCATTGAGTGGTATGTAACATATATATATTTGCATGATTAGTTGCTAGAACAACAAAATACATCAAATGAAAGTGTGAAAAGTTTGAAAAGTTCACTTGAAGCTTACTTGAAGATTTGAGGTGGTTTGGAGAGAAATAAGAAGGTAACCTAGGGATTTTTATTTTAAAATCCTAACTAGGAGTGTAAATGGGACTAAATGATCACTTGTTCTTGAAAAACTTATGGATTCTTCTTGTGTTCTTGGGTGTGGCCGATCCAAAGGAGAGGAAAAAGAGAGAATACTTTGATGTTTTGCTAGTTGATTTGTCGTGAATGTGTGTTATGGAAATTAAATCACAAAACATATATTCTAGTGCATTAATGTTAGTCCAAACTCATCAAGTGTACATGTGAAGTTAGGGAGCTGGGGGGGGGGGGGGGGGGGGCGGCACACATGAGTCAAGGGTGAAGAAAAGTGGCTCATTAAAACTCTTGTCTAAATGTTGGAAGTATTAGTTGTTTTGTGTATACATTAGGTGTTATAGGGTACCGAGTTAACTAGAAATAAATCTTGACGAGTTTAAATAAAATACGACGAAGTTGCAAAAATTGTAAAATCATATTCCTTGCAAGAATCGGGTGTTAGAATAATTATCAGGTTGATATATCGTAAACCGACGTAGTTATAAGCTCCTAATGGAAAATATAGCAATTGAATTAAAAACACCGGGTAAAGTAATAATATGATATTTATATCATTATAATGAGTAGGAAAATATGTTATGATCATAGTCGGAAATGTCGGGTATAATGTTAGTAGTAATGACTGAGTGGTAACGTTAATTAAATTATTAAACATACGTTAATGAAAATCACACAAACCCGTGCATGACCTAATATGATAATGATGTTACTGATGATATGCAGACTACTCTAGTCTGTATGACGTATCCTTACTGATGATACATGAATATGCAGCTAAACCAAACTGGTTACGCGAATTTGAATACCCGTAAACCTAGTTTACGAAATGATGAATGATGACCATGAATAGTGATTTCCATCCTGGGATGAATAGTGTTACGTGAATAGTAAAATTTTTGAAAACTTCTCAAAGTCTCAAACTGACTTCAAAAATGATGAATAATAAAATAATGAATAGTGATCAATGAATAGTAATTGATGAATAGTTATCCCGTGAATAGTAAACTGTCGAGGTTTGGAAAATGACCTGAAATTGTGATTTGTCATAGGTTCTCTCCGCCTGAAGGGAGGTTTGTTGACATAGTGCTTGAAACTCTCGAGTGTGGTACTCGGGGAGTGGAGTAGGGCGATGAAGAGCTTCGTGACCGAACCACTATAAATCTCATTGTCCCGGTTTGATCTTTCCATCTCTTTTCTTTACATTCATTATTTACATTAGATAGTATAGTTTAGTGTTCGTATTGGTGTTGATTGATTACACATAAGATTCGAATCAAAGTTTTACAAAAATAAAGTTTTGAAACAAATAAAAAACTGGTAAAACTATTCAACCCCCCCCCCCCTTCTAGTTTTCCACATTAATAATAACTTTAGGTAGCCATGTAAAACTAGGTTTCAAAAACTATCTTACCTGATAGAGGGAATACCTGAACTTGCATTTGCAGAAACTTGATGTACTTAATTGCATCACATAAAATTGAAACTTTGTCTCCCTGTACATCGATTTCAAATTTAGTCATAGTGGGAAAGAACATGAAAACAAAAGGAGAAACCATGGGAAAAACATATAGGAATTGAAATGAAATATCTTTATAGCAAGTGCAGAGGCGGAGACACGGGGGGGTCCGGGGGGTCACGTGACCCCCCGGCGAAAAAAATTGTAGTGTAAATTTTTGAAATTTTTCAAGAATTTTCGTGTTTGTCATCATTTTGCCCCCCTTAAAACCAGTTAAACGAAACAAAGGCAGTAAAGTGGAACAAAGGAGTTTCATGGTTGGAAGGTACAATGTTGCCGGAGACGATAACAGTGAAGAAGATCGAGTTGTTTTTTTGACTTTTTCATAAGATGAGAAAGATAAGGTTGTTTTTTGTTGTAACTTGTATAAATTGACTCTTGTGTGTGTGTGGGTGGGAGATGCCCACGTCCACTTACTTTGTTTGTAGTAAGATGAAATAACTTTTATCTTTTGCTATATATTTCACAGCAATGAGTAATTAAATTTGTAAAAGTTAATTCTTTTTAAGAAAACAAAGCCTAATGATGGGAGTGTTATTGCTAACAATTTATGGTCAAGTGTCCCATAATAGTAAAAAAGAATGTTGCACCATTATTTTTATATAAGTAAAGATATGAGTGTCTTTAAAATGTACTCCCTCCGTCTCGTTTTTATTGTCCCAGTCAAACTTTTTTGGTTTTTCTTTTCTCAACTTTGACTATAAATATTTTTGTGTGTATTATACGATACTTCATGAAAATTATATCAAATGAAAATACATTTAAAACTCAATTCGTTCATATATATTGCATCAAGTATTATGTAATGTAAATAAAAATACTTAAGGTCAAAGTTAAAAAATAAAGACCAAAAAAGTAAAAATGTGATAATAAAAATGGGACGGAGGGAGTAACAAATATCAAAGATTTAGTTTGGTTTCCAAATTTCATCAACGAATATAAAACATTTATTTGTTACTACGAAAATGTATAAGTTAATATTGTGTTGAATTTGACACTATATTACTGACATGTTCCATGTTATAATCACTTTTATTATTGTGCCAGACGCGACCCGACCCGACCTTTTTTTACCGGTTGGCTTAAGCTTTATTTTTTTTTGCCTGTCGTGATTTTTTTTGCCCCCTCTCATAAGATATTCTGGCTCCGCCCCTGAGCAAGTGCCATCACCTGTATACAGTTGGGAAGAAGTGCCTTTAGAGCTCTTATTCGCTCACTTATTTGATTCCTGCGACGCTGCGCACCAACAATGAAAATAGATCAATCTCACCTAGTTCATCAAGGGATTTAACTGTAGTTGATTTAGCAAGTATCTCACCTTGTCCGTGGTACTGTTTATTTCAGTAGCTACCCTTTGATGTCTATGTTGTACATAATGGTGTTGCTTAGTCTTTTGTTCCCTTTCTCTTTCGACGTCAACCTATAGCCGTCACAATGAGCAATAGTACGTTACAATAAACCTTTGTAAGTCCACGAGCATAACAGACAAATCCTAGTTGTAATTAGCACTTTGTGCTCTATGTTTTTAAAGTATTCCTATTCAACAACATGCGTTTCACATTAGCATGCATACCTGATGACAGAAACATAAACTTCGCAGAGACTATTAGATTTTCTTACTTCAGTATCATCAGCCTTCCTCTTTGTGCCAGTAGACTGGCCCTCGTGGAACGTGGTGACATTAGTTTCCCGTGTTAAAGTACATGCTGTTGTTAGCACAGGTGAGGGAGAAGGAAGCTCTACCTCTGATAACACCTTGACGACGTCAAAATAGTTGCCAGCCTCATGGATGCACTCATGTGACGTATCGAGTGCCTCAAGAGGCCAGAAAATTTCGGCAATCTCACCAGATGTTCTCGGAGGATCCTGTTGCTTTTTATCACCTTTCTGCATGAAGTATAATGTAATAAAATGAGTATGATGGAAAAAGTTATTTATCCATGTTTTATTTACAACAATTTATTGATAGGGGCGAGTCCTTTGCGCAGTGATGCAAGCAGTGATGTTTAAAACTTGTGTCAGACAAATTTTATAACTCTGGAAACTTGTAATACTTCAACAAAAAAGAAAAATATTATCAATGTGCTTGTATGTATTGAAGACTTTTTTGTAGGGCCAGTTTTGTTTTGTTTGTCTTGTAATATTTCTATTCAGAACTCGTTTGAAAATCGTGACTCTGAGCTTGTTTGTTAAGTTTTTTTTATTAAGTCATTTTTAATTAGAAGATAACAGACAAGCTCAGTTTTATTATTTAATATTTTTAGTCATCTTTCTCTATTAAGTCATAAACAAACAGTTTTCATATGACTTAATTAATTCAATTTTTTTCATATTAAGTCAATTAAGTCGAAATAAAGCAGCCCCTTAGTCTCCGAGAATCAATTTTGACCTGACATGGGTCCTAGAAGCATGATTCACAGTAGAACTTTAAAGGGAAAAGTATTTGTAGTAGGTTGAGGGCTTTTAGGCCTGACACGCGCAATACACAACATGCTTATCCTGAAGGGATGCGCGGGGAAACGTCATATATGAACTAGCTTGTTATAACTTAGGAATTTAGTTATGTAGTTTTTGGCCCAATTGAAGTTCGTTATAAATATTGGTGGTTAGGTTGATGTTCGGTCACTTGAAAACAATGTTTGTCTTTAAAGGCTGGATGTCTATCTATAAAAAATTTCATTGTTATCGTATATACATTTTGCATGTGAAGTTATACAACGAGCTCATTACCGGTATACACAAACCAGGGATCCACACGGTATACTTATTTTAATGGTTGTTTTTGTATTTGCAGTCACTCCTAAACATAGTTAAACATAACCCAAATTTTGCATCCAAACCCTTTTACATTACAATCCTTTATATTTTAGCTTCCATCGTGTTGGGGATATGTCATTTATACGTACCGATTTGATTCCATAAACACCGCGATCAACTTGTTCTTGAATCCTGCAATTCGATCAACAATATATATTCGTATCTTGGATTGGAACCAGAATCGTGTTAACACTTTCAGAACAAACTATTTGGTGGTACACACAAATATTTGAACGGATAAGACTGGTTTCCCATTTCAAGAACTAGACTTTTTCCATTGAGAAATCTTGTACCAACAATAATAATCATGGTTGTTCTTTGCCTTGCGTATTCAAAGGAGAGAAAACTGAAGTCTCTTCCTTTCACAACTTCTCGTTGTGTGCTCAAAAGAAACTGATGTTTCTTCTCTTATAATAAAAGGTATTCAACCGTTTCCCATTTTGTCATAACTAAAATGGACGGTTACCCATTATAAAACGGTTTAATTTGTGCATTGTAACTGCTTCCTAAAGGAAGATAACGTCCAAACATATATATCTCACAAAGTTGAATACAACTTTCAATATATATATCATTTTAATATTAAATACTTAACATTAAAATTAACTTCATAATGTTGAACATAACAATATTAAACCAAACCGTCAATACGTACCCATCTTAATATACATAATCGAGTCCGCACTTCCGCATCACCTAACCCGATTAATTGGAATATTAAGATCAACCAATGAACAAGTTAATCAAACATCACTATGGAACATTGATATCGCTAAAATATCCAACATACCTCCCCCATTTTAGTGATATCCCTGATCAACTTAAAAACATTCTCAATGAATACAAACTTATACATAAATAAAATTTCGAGACGATTGAATTTCATCTTAGTACATTACACATTCCGAATATTCGAATACCAGGGTGTCGCTAAGGATTGAACCCTGGGAATTCATAGTGAATACACGAAGATAATGTACACATAAGTTTAAAATCTTATGTTCTTACTTGACACTATATTTTACTAGCCTGTGTCCTGATTCCTCCCGAACCGTCAGGTTTATCACGCAAGCCAACCGCTTGTGAACGGTCAACCGTAATAAAGGGCCCTGGCAGCCCGGGAGAAAAAGCAATTTAAATCCATGGGAGTATAGAAGTACATCCCCGGGTCGTTAAGTCCCAACGAGGTGTGTAAACTATAATACAACGAATGTGCGATCTGGAATGATATGGAATATAAAAAAACAGGAATCTGATTGACTAACACTAGGAATGTGAATAGTCATAGCTCTGTCACAGCTGTATCGTTAAAAACGTACAATCAGAAACCTAAAAACGCGAAAGATTTACAAACGTACGTTTAAATTCAAATAAACGTAAACGTACGTAAACAAAAGAAACAAACATTCCCAAAGAGGGAATTTGCATGCCTTAACGGCTTAAATGCAAATTAAATAAAAATAAAATAAATAACTATATTTACAAAGTTATTATTATAATAATAAGAAAATCTAAAAACCTAAAACGTAAGTTCTATCTAAAAAATATCAAAGAAAACTAAAAACGCGCGAATTAATTAAAACTAACGTAAGTGCGCAAGTTAAAACGTAAATTTTATGAAATATAAACACTATGGGGAAATTATATTTTTTACAGGTTCTATATGACAAAAGAAAATTTTAGAAAAAAGATTTATATTTTTTAGATAATTATTTAATTTATTATGATTTATTTACTAATTTACAAATAAAAATACAAAATAAATACTAAACGTATTCTAAAAAATCTGAAAATTTTTATTTAATTACTTTACAATATTACTGATCTAATAAAAATAAAATGGGTTACACAGCTTATTCTGATAAGCAGATAATAAGCTAAAAAGCAAATAAGCTTAAAACTGCAAACATGGGTTAAATAGAAATGGGTTACAAACACTAACGGAACTGGTGCCCCAGAGCAGTTGGAAGGGGGTGTGGTGCTAAGCATGTTATACTATCCTAGAGGTCCCAGGTTCGAATCCCACACCCCACATTTTTGCAATTATTTTATTTTTTTGATTTTTCTTTTTACAAAACTTAAAAGCAGCTAATTATAAGCAACTTTTGTGAAGATGAATTTTTTGAAACTTAGCAATAAGCTCTGTACGAGCTTATTAGCTTAACAGTTGGTGCTTATAAGCCAAAAATTGGATTTTAAAACTAATAAGCTATACATAAGCTACAAACTAAACACCTATTATACAGAAATCTTATATTAAACAAGTTTAATGCAAATGGAACTTTACAAACCAATAGAATAAGCAGATTAAAGGCTTATGAGCTTATTCAGTGAGCTTTTGGCTCACAGTCAACTCACAAGTCCAAAATAAGCTTGAAAAAGCTTTACAGAAGGAAAACAAAAGAATAGAAACATGAAAACATGCCAAATGGACAAGTGTAAACAAGAAATGTGCACTGAATTGCCCAAATGAACAAAGTGAGAGCTTATTGTTTAGACAGTCAAGCCAAGGCTTGACTTGGATGGAATGAAAGCTCAAATGAGCTTGGCATAAGCTCACACTAGAAAACAGAAGTAAAGATATATATGCACAAGTGTATAAACAGGAAACAATCAAGATGGTACCATGGAAAGCTCAGAATAAGCCCTTATAAGCAAATAAGCACTTTCCACTATACCCTTGTTCCAACACCCCTGCAACCTTTTAGTTGGTCAAATTAAGCTCAGTAAACAAGCTTGAAAAGCCAAATTGTGAATTGAGGTAGCAAGATATGTTGGTTGGCTTTCCAAAAAGCCCAAGCTCACTCTGTAGGGTCCACAGATGAGCTTGTGAGAAGCTTGTGAAAAACCTCCCAAACGACTGCATGCTGGGTAACCAGTATACAAACCAAAATGGGACAAGAAGTTGGGGTGATTTAAGCTATCTAATTAAGCTATTAATGGAAAAACAAGTATGCACATAACAATTAGGCCACAAGGGCTACACAAAGAAGTAAATTACACAAGCTAAAACTACCAAATCAAGATTATGCAGGCTAATGAAAAACTGAGTAAACTGCCTGCACAGGGCATATTTGCAGAAATAGAATTTTGACTTTTTAACAAAAACACTAAAAGTTGACTAAGGTGAACTTCTAATCTAATTTACTGATTAATAATGTTAAATTAAGATTAAAGAACATGAAACTAACAAAAATTAACAACATATAAACACATATGCAGAATTCTAGGTCTTATCAATCTCAAAATTCTCACAATGAGACAGTCAAGTGTCAAGTTGACTTTCCCTTGTGCCAAACCCATTGATTAAGGTTCCACTGAATTACTAAGGTCATATTGAGTCCAAATCAAACAAGAACAACACCCATAACAACCTATAACACAGATTCACCCATAAAACCAAACAACCCTTTAATGGACCCAACTGAGATTTTTCAAAGCACATGACTGTGTAAACCAAATTCATCAAATCCAGGGGTCATATTGTGTCAAGATAGACCCTTTTTAGCATAAACAAGGTGTCAAACAAGTCTAAGCCTATGATTCTCAAAATCTAGTCCATTGGCAGTCAACATGCCAAATCAAACCACAAATCAATCCAAAACATATTTACTTAAGATTGAGCTATAATAGCACTAACAAACAACAAATAAACATAGAAACATGAAAATTAAAGCATCAAGAACACTGAAACAGTGAGATGCAAAAATGGATAAAAAAGGCTTACAAATGGAATCTTGCATGAAATTGAGAACCAAGGCCACAGAACACATCCTAAGGCTTTCCACAAAGCTTCTAAACCAAAGGCAATCCACAATCAACCTTGCTCCATGCAGAATCATCAAGAACCCTTTCTTCTTTTTGGATTTTTCATTGGTTTTCTTGATTTTCAGCTATTTCTGAATTTTAAAAGCTAAAGCTGAATTAATGTATCTAAAAGCTTAATGAGCTTTGTCAGGAGCCTACATGAGCTTAAAAAGTCCATTAAACAACTATCATTAACAAGAATTTAAAAGACATGAAATTTAAAAGAAATTAAGTGAAAACTTGAAACTGAAATATAACTTGAAATTAAACTGGAATAAAAGTTTCATTACACTAATATGATGATTAATACTACTTTAAAACTATAAATTACATTTAATTTAAAGGAAAGCATTTAAAATTATCACTACGTGACCAAGGCTAGCCCAAGGTGCCTTTTCCTTTGCCTCTCCTCTGATCTTTATAATCAATTGAGTTCCACTTGGTCTTCTGGTCAAATCCCACTTTTAATCTTGGCCTTTGATTGACTGTAACTCATCTTAGCCATCAAACTTACTTTTGGCGCCAAAAGTCCATTTGATAGCTTGTAGCTGTTTTCTGAGCAATTAATGCATCTTGGAACTTGTGTGAAGTGGTGGTGAGTTGATAGACAGCTGGGGAAGACAGGTGGTGGTCAAGTGGTTGAAAACCACCACTGGTTTTGTGACTCAGTGGTGTTGGAGGGAAAAAGGGAAAGGAGACGGGTCAAACCAATGTTTGACCCTGGGATATTTTATTAGGGTGAGTGGGTCGGGTTGATGGGTTTAGGGATTGGGCTTGTGGGTTTGGGGTATATAACTGGGTTGGGTTGTTTAGGTAGGTTGGGTATTGGATTTAAGGATTTGGATTTAATGGGTAATGTTTGATCCGGATTTGGTTTTAGATAAACATAGGGACCATTGTTGTCATTTCTGAATTCTTGAGGGATTAAACCTGTTACAATTCCAAAGTTATGACAAGGACCAATTATGCCAAGTTAGATAAACCAAAGGACCTATTTTGCATTTATTACAATTTAAAACACCCGAGGACCTTTTATGTAATTTTCCAAAGTTTGAGGGGTGAAATTGTAATTTTTCCAAAAGTTATCAAAAGGTTCCAAATTGTAAGTTATGAATAGTACAAGGGTATTTTATGTTAAATTCCAAGTTTTAAATACCCAGGGACTAATTTTTCCAATTTTGATACTTGAGGGGTAAAAGTTGCCATTTTGTGTAAACTTTCATCCAGGGATTATTTGTGAACAAGTTTGATTATCCAAGGACTAAAGTTGACTTTTCTTCCTTTTTAAACTTTCAGGGACTAGTTTTGCCAATTTATGAAACTTCAGGGACTGAAAATGACAATTGTGTAAACTTTGTGTGTTTTTTACTTGTTTTTCAATCTTTTGTACCTGAATCACATAAAAACACATTTTCATGATATTTGTACCATTTTGTGAGTCATTTGTGTGTTTTTGGTCGTTTTGTGGGTTTAATCAATACTAAATATATGTGTATTTAGACACATATCAAATCCCCCACACTAAACTATTGCTAGTCCCTAGCAATCTTTTATGAAAACTTAATGGGTTTCATCTCTTTACCAAAAGCCATCACTTCTGGAGTAGCCAAATGTTTCAGTTCAAGTAAGAACTTTGGTACACTGATAACCAAATGATTTTGAGCAAATCATAAGCTGTCAACGGTTTTGATTTGTCTTTACCAAAAGCCGTTTGCTTCTGGACTAGCCAATCCTTATGTGGGTTAGACATGGTGGACTGATTACCATTTGTTGTGTTTAGTACATAGTACTTCCACTTAAAAAAAAAAAAAAAATTAAATTTGGCCATTTTGGGGGAAAAAGGGACTAAAAGGGTGCATTAATGATCAAAAATTCGCCAGAATTTCCCCCCCACACTTAGAACTGAATATTGTCCTCAATATTCAAAGTCCCGGCTATTATGCCGAATCCTTGAACGTAAAAAGATAACATTTCTAAGCCAAGTGGGGTAAACACAACAGTTATTCTGTTTTTTTTTTTTTTTTTTTTTTTTTTTTTTTATTTTGGTCTATACAATTTTCATTTGGTTTTCAGATCTATATACAAAATGTGGGGCACACCCCCACACTTAGGTGGTAGAAAGGGGTAAGAAAAGTGAAACACGGGTGAAAACCCATGTTATGACTACTGTTTATTGATTACCGAGTCGCTAGCTTGACTCGACCTCGAATTAAGTTGTTCATGAGGAAGCTACTGTTTTTGATAACCGAGTCGCTAGCTTGACTCGACCCCGAATTAAATGGTTCATGGGGAAATGATTGGGTGAGAAATTGGAGTGGGGACCACTCACAGAATTATGAATGATAAGGTTAGGAGAATATTTTTGGGTTTTTGATTTTATAATGTTTTTGTATTTTTAAGGTTTATATATATATATAAAGAAAATGTAAAATATTTTTGTGTTTTATATTGTTTTTGGAAATGAAATATGATATTATATATAGTATATATAATGGATAGATATATCAACAAAACACAAGTCATACGCAGCACACCTCCCCGGCAGCGGCGCCAAAATTTGATTCCTCCCGAACCGTCAGGTTTATCACGCAAGCCAACCGCTTGTGAACGGTCAACCGTAATAAAGGGCCCTGGCAGCCCGGGAGAAAAAGCAATTTAAATCCATGGGAGTATAGAAGTACATCCCCGGGTCGTTAAGTCCCAACGAGGTGTGTAAACTGTAATACAACGAATGTGCGATCTGGAATGATATGGAATATAAAAAAACAGGAATCTGATTGACTAACACTAGGAATGTGAATAGTCATAGCTCTGTCACAGCTGTATCGTTAAAAACGTACAATCAGAAACCTAAAAACGCGAAAGATTTACAAACGTACGTTTAAATTCAAATAAACGTAAACGTACGTAAACAAAAGAAACAAACATTCCCAAAGAGGGAATTTGCATGCCTTAACGGCTTAAATGCAAATTAAATGAAAATAAAATAAATAACTATATTTACAAAGTTATTATTATAATAATAAGAAAATCTAAAAACCTAAAACGTAAGTTCTATCTAAAAAATGTCAAAGAAAACTAAAAACGCGCGAATTAATTAAAACTAACGTAAGTGTGCAAGTTAAAACGTAAATTTTATGAAATATAAACACTATGGGGAAAATTATATTTTTTACAGGTTCTATATGACAAAAGAAAATTTTAGAAAAAAGATTTATATTTTTTAGATAATTATTTAATTTATTATGATTTATTTACTACTTTACAAATAAAAATACAAAATAAATACTAAACGTATTCTAAAAAATCTGAAAATTTTTATTTAATTACTTTACAATATTACTGATCTAATAAAAATAAAATAGGTTACACAGCTTATTCTGATAAGCAGATAATAAGCTAAAAAGCAAATAAGCTTAAAACTGCAAACATGGGTTAAATAGAAATGGGTTACAAACACTAACGGAACTGGTGCCCCAGAGCAGTTGGAAGGGGGTGTGGTGCTAAGCATGTTATACTATCCTAGAGGTCCCAGGTTCGAATCCCACACCCCACATTTTTGCAATTATTTTATTTTTTTGATTTTTCTTTTTACAAAACTTAAAAACAGCTAATTATAAGCAACTTTTGTGAAGATGGATTTTTTGAAACTTAGCAATAAGCTCTGTACGAGCTTATTAGCTTAACAGTTGGTGCTTATAAGCCAAAAATTGGATTTTAAAACTAATAAGCTATACATAAGCTACAAACTAAACACCTATTATACAGAAATCTTATATTAAACAAGTTTAATGCAAATGGAACTTTACAAACCAATAGAATAAGCAGATTAAAGGCTTATGAGCTTATTCAGTGAGCTTTTGGATCACAGTCAACTCACAAGTCCAAAATAAGCTTGAAAAAGCTTTACAGAAGGAAAACAAAAGAATAGAAACATGAAAACATGCCAAATGGACAAGTGTAAACAAGAAATGTGCACTGAATTGCCCAAATGAACAAAGTGAGAGCTTATTGTTTAGACAGTCAAGCCAAGGCTTGACTTGGATGGAATGAAAGCTCAAATGAGCTTGGCATAAGCTCACACTAGAAAACAGAAGTAAAGATATATATGCACAAGTGTATAAACAGGAAACAATCAAGATGGTACCATGGAAAGCTCAGAATAAGCCCTTATAAGCAAATAAGCACTTTCCACTATACCCTTGTTCCAAACACCCCTGCAACCTTTTAGTTGGTCAAATTAAGCTCAGTAAACAAGCTTGAAAAGCCAAATTGTGAATTGAGGTAGCAAGATATGTTGGTTGGCTTTCCAAAAAGCCCAAGCTCACTCTGTAGGGTCCACAGATGAGCTTGTGAGAAGCTTGTGAAAAACCTCCCAAATGACTGCATGCTGGGTAACCAGTATACAAACCAAAATGGGACAAGAAGTTGGGGTGATTTAAGCTATCTAATTAAGCTATTAATGGAAAAACAAGTATGCACATAACAATTAGGCCACAAGGGCTACACAAAGAAGTAAATTACACAAGCTAAAACTACCAAATCAAGATTATGCAGGCTAATGAAAAACTGAGTAAACTGCCTGCACAGGGCATATTTGCAGAAATAGAATTTTGACTTTTTAACAAAAACACTAAAAGTTGACTAAGGTGAACTTCTAATCTAATTTACTGATTAATAATGTTAAATTAAGATTAAAGAACATGAAACTAACAAAAATTAACAACATATAAACACATATGCAGAATTCTAGGTCTTATCAATCTCAAAATTCTCACAATGAGACAGTCAAGTGTCAAGTTGACTTTCCCTTGTGCCAAACCCATTGATTAAGGTTCCACTGAATTACTAAGGTCATATTGAGTCCAAATCAAACAAGAACAACACCCATAACAACCTATAACACAGATTCACCCATAAAATCAAACAACCCTTTAATGGACCCAACTGAGATTTTTCAAAGCACATGACTGTGTAAACCAAATTCATCAAATCCAGGGGTCATATTGTGTCAAGATAGACCCTTTTTAGCATAAACAAGGTGTCAAACAAGTCTAAGCCTATGATTCTCAAAATCTAGTCCATTGGCAGTCAACATGCCAAATCAAACCACAAATCAATCCAAAACATATTTACTTAAGATTGAGCTATAATAGCACTAACAAACAACAAATAAACATAGAAACATGAAAATTAAAGCATCAAGAACACTGAAACAGTGAGATGCAAAAATGGATAAAAAAGGCTTACAAATGGAATCTTGCATGAAATTGAGAACCAAGGCCACATAACACATCCTAAGGCTTTCCACAAAGCTTCTAAACCAAAGGCAATCCACAATCAACCTTGCTCCATGCAGAATCATCAAGAACCCTTTCTTCTTTTTGGATTTTTCATTGGTTTTCTTGATTTTCGGCTATTTCTGAATTTTAAAAGCTAAAGCTGAATTAATGTATCTAAAAGCTTAATGAGCTTTGTCAGGAGCCTACATGAGCTTAAAAAGTCCATTAAACAACTATCATTAACAAGAATTTAAAAGACATGAAATTTAAAAGAAATTAAGTGAAAACTTGAAACTGAAATATAACTTGAAATTAAACTGGAATAAAAGTTTCATTACACTAATATGATGATTAATACTACTTTAAAACTATAAATTACATTTAATTTAAAGTAAAGCATTTAAAATTATCACTACGTGACCAAGGCTAGCCCAAGGTGCCTTTTCCTTTGCCTCTCCTCTGATCTTTATAATCAATTGAGTTCCACTTGGTCTTCTGGTCAAATCCCACTTTTAATCTTGGCCTTTGATTGACTGTAACTCATCTTAGCCATCAAACTTACTTTTGGCGCCAAAAGTCCATTTGATAGCTTGTAGCTGTTTTCTGAGCAATTAATGCATCTTGGAACTTGTGTGAAGTGGTGGCGAGTTGATAGACAGCTGGGGAAGACAGGTGGTGGTCAAGTGGTTGAAAACCACCACTGGTTTGTGACTCAGTGGTGTTGGAGGGAAAAAGGGAAAGGAGACGGGTCAAACCAATGTTTGACCCTGGGATATTTTATTAGGTTGAGTGGGTTGGGTTGATGGGTTTAGGGATTGAGCTTGTAGGTTTGGGGTATATAACTGGGTTGGGTTGTTTAGGTAGGTTGGGTATTGGATTTAAGGATTTGGATTTAATGGGTAATGTTTGATCCGGATTTGGTTTTAGATAAACATAGGGACCATTGTTGTCATTTCGGAATTCTTGAGGGATTAAACCTGTTACAATTCCAAAGTTATGACAAGGACCAATTATGCCAAGTTAGATAAACCAAAGGACCTATTTTGCATTTATTACAATTTAAAACACCCGAGGACCTTTTATGTAATTTTCCAAAGTTTGAGGGGTGAAATTGTAATTTTTCCAAAAGTTATCAAAAGGTTCCAAATTGTAAGTTATGAATAGTACAAGGGTATTTTATGTTAAATTCCAAGTTTTAAATACCCAGGGACTAATTTTGCCAATTTTGATACTTGAGGGGTAAAAGTTGCCATTTTGTGTAAACTTTCATCCAGGGATTATTTGTGAACAAGTTTGATTATCCAAGGACTAAAGTTGACTTTTCTTCCTTTTTAAACTTTCAGGGACTAGTTTTGCCAATTTATGAAACTTCAGGGACTGAAAATGAAAATTGTGTAAACTTTGTGTGTTTTTTACTTGTTTTTCAATCTTTTGTACCTGAATCACATAAAAACACATTTTCATGATATTTGTACCATTTTGTGAGTCATTTGTGTGTTTTTGGTCGTTTTGTGGGTTTAATCAATACTAAATATATGTGTATTTAGACACATATCATGTCCCATCCTTCAAAGATTATATCGAAGCCAAGTCCAAGCTTCTTGAAGCGGCTAAACTTCATACTCTTATAGGTAGTTCTTTACATCTTGCAACTGCCCTGCAATTTTTCAAAGAACTATTAAGAAGTTTTACTTCAACCTCCTTTATCTGGCAGTCCGAACACACTCCTTGGGATGATAATAATATGTGTTCCAATATCCTCATGCAAGTTTTCCACATTGAATTCAGCAACTAGCATCATACTAGGTGGGAATTGGGTATCTTGTCACAAGGATATTTAAATATGGACTTCAAACCCATCCCTTTGACTGATTTATTCACGAGATCTCTTCATAACCTTTCGGTTACACAATCAGTCGAATTAAACTTTGATCTTACACATTCAACAAATATCACACCGTGCATGATGAGCTCATGAATCATGCCATGTATAATATATAATTGTCTAGACTTTTCATTATACACCTGACTAAAAGCCTTAGTCAACACTATCATATCAGATAGACATAAGTGATAATTGTTTAGGCCATAATGGAATCTCAAAGATCATGTTTCTTAGCTAATTAGCTTCCTTACCAACTCATGTTAGTAACAAGAATACAGATTCCATTGTAGAACAGGTAATGCAAATGTGTTTCTCGAAACACCAAGAATAACACTACCACCAAGTAGAAATATCCATCTACTTGTATAAGAGTGATCCTTTAAATTGCTCATTCAGCTTGCATCAGTAAATCCTTCAATAACAGAAGACTGATGTATGCTAGAGTCACTAGTATAACCACTAAGTTTTCCCACACAATAGGCTATATCAAGCCTAGTGCTAATCACAGCATACATCAAACATCCTATAGCCTTAGAATGTTCAAGCTGAAATATAGGATCATCTTGGTCAGGCATAAGCCTAAGATTAGGAGAATGGAGTTTTAACTGGTGAACAATCCAGACAATTGAATTACTTCAAAAGTCTTCCCAATATAATGAGATTTACAAATCAAGATACCATTGTTCCCACAAGTAATTCTTATAACCAGAATTACTTCTACCTCCCCCATGTCCTTAATATCAGACATAGATGACAAATCTTTTGTTCATATCAACTTGATCTTGATAGTACCAAAGATCAACATGTCACCACATATAGACAAATTTCATCTCTGAATCAGATGTATCAAATTGCTATATACACATATGTCAATCAAATAAGAATGAAACCATCTTATTTAAATAAGACCAACAATAACTGATTTATAGTTATCAATAATGACTGTTTCACAGTTATAACTGTTACAGCAGTTATAATAACTGCTTTAGGTACTTAAGACTGCTAACAGTACCTTCTAGCCGTACCTTCACATACCAGCAGTACCTTAGTATTACAACTAGCAGTGCCTTCTTACACTAGCAGCAGATTCTGCATCAACAGCAGGATCACAACTGCACTAGCAGCAGGGTCACAACTGCACTAGCATCAGAGTTACAACTCTAGCAGCAGTTTAACAAAGCTAGCAGCAGGCTAACTTAATCTAGCACCTTCAGGTACATCAACAGTCCCTTCAGGTACATTAGCAGTACCTTCAGATATATCAGCAGTACTTTCAGGTATGTCAGCAGTACTTTCAGGTATATCAGCAGTACTTTCAACATCTTCTTCAACCATCTTACTAGATGATGATTGAATCATACCTCGTGGCCTAGGTATAGATGTAAGCAGTACCTTTTGTGCTATAACCAACTGTACCTTTTATTCAATCACTATGAGAACAGATACATAGTCATTCAGTTCTATAACATAGAACCCATAAGCAGGATAATGCTCAACATATCCAGTGAATATACAATCAATACTTTTTCATCCAAAGTATTCATTTTAGGTTTAGTAAACCTCACAACTGCTCTACAGTCCCAAACTCTAAGATGACTTGAGTTTGATGCCTTATTGGTCCAAATCTCTTAAGAGATTACCTTAGAATTCTTGTTAGAAATTCTAATCAATAAGCAACATGCTGTTAGCATAGCCTCACTTTAAAACACTTCTGCTTAATCCAGAATAACACAACATGAGATTACCCATATTATCAAGGTCTTGTGTACTACACTAGTATACTGTAAGTATATTAGATCATAATACTCCCTACCTTTATCAGTAAGCAGGTTTTTTTAACCAAACCTCTTTAATGAAGCTCTACCTCTTGTTTATAAACTTAAGATATATCAAGAGCCTCGTCCTTATTAAGTGTGGACTGGATAAGCATAACAACATACTTTTGTTACCAAGTGAAGGCATACTGTTAAAATCACACATATCAGAATAAGTTCTAATCCCTAGAAACCTTTTTAACATTCTTACAATTTTCTTTGTGATTTTAGTCAGCTTACGAGTATGACATTTATCATGATTAATATCTAGTTCAGATATAAGACTCATCAAAAAATGTCTTTTATTCTAAGACAATTAACATGTACAAATTCAGCATGTCTCAATATAAAAACATAGTTGATTCACCGCTAGACAATGAAGTCAAGCACACAGATTCAGTTTCAAATGGATCATAGACTTATAAATCAGACATGCTGTTAGGCCAGTACACAAGCCCAACAAAAATACCATGTCTAAACAAGATGAACTTGTCAAACTCAATACCCTTCAACTCCATAAACCTTCCAGGTTTTGTATCATGTTCAACAACATTCCAAGAGGACGATGATTGACCTTTGTCTTTATTTTGTCTACTTCTTTTGTTCCTGAAGTGACTCCTCAATTTAGGTATGACTACCCAATTGAACCAAAGACAAATCCTCTTTCTGTTTTACCAGGGTATACTTAATGTCTTTCCACTAAAAAGGAAGTGGAAGTTAGTCTATCTTGAAACAACAATAAAGTTATCCATTTTTGAATCATTTTGTGTAAATTTACCTTAACACAACATGTAACAGTTGATTCTACTGTTACACAACACACCTTGAATCAACCATTTTATAAAATGATAAGTTTCTCACAAGAGATTCCTTACTTGAAGCGTAGTCTGACATGTGCATGGGAGTATACATAACGTAAGCGATCTTCAGAGTAATAACCAAAAGTACATCTTCATTTAACAAAGTTTGAAATCTTGTTCCTCAAACTTTTCCAGTTTGTCAAACCATGAAACGATTCCCTCGTAGTCATTTGGAACAAATTTAAAGCATTAGTAACTCAAAAGCCAACCCATAAAAGTACATATTTTATCATGTAAAATTATCACAAACTTGTCTTTTCTTAATTATAATCCATGCATGATCATTTTATCAATTAACGATTTTATCGAAGTATCATGTAATTATACCAACAATACTCATGTTTCTGTTCAAGTATTGAAATACATTAATCACAGCATCTCAACATATCAAGTAACTATAAGCAAATGATATCCCTTCCACAACCAGTCAATCATCTAAACACACAAGTATTGTGAATCCATTAGACAAAAGTGACTTGATCAATTTTCTTTGTTGCTAAAGTTTTATAGAAAATCGTGGCAAAAGTATAAAACTTAATTCCTTCTTTGAACCATGAAACGATAAGGTTGTTTCATACACTTTCTAAATCAAATCGCTATATAAGAAGAATGTTCGGTGATAAATCACGTGGAAGATCAGACAGTCACTATACCATGACTCATCAAATTAGATTTATATTAATTAGACAATATGTTGATACAGTAGAATCATCTTAATGCAGTTACCGCAAATTTCGACAACAGAAAAACGAAACTATATTCCTTTTTTCCCATGATTCAATTACGTTATAATTCTTAACCAAATATCGCATTTGCCTTATGATTCACACAACTAGAACAACATACTACATGAAACAAGATATTACATAACACTGTTATCATGCCACATGTTAATTAATCATATGGTCGAACTCCGATCAACGATTAGAATTAAAACCAAACTTTCACGGTAATCAAATCTTAATTAAAATAGTTTGTTCTTTGTTGGGGATATGTCATTTATACGTACCGATTTGATTCCGAAAACACCGCGATCAACTTGTTCTTGAATCCTGCAATTCGATCAACAATATATATTCGTATCTTGGATTGGAACCAGAATCGTGTTAACACTTTCAGAACAAACTATTTGGTGGTACACACAAATATTTGAACGGATAAGACTGGTTTCCTATTTCAAGAACTGGACTTTTTCCATTGAGAAATCTTGTACCAACAATAATAATCATGGTTGTTCTTTGCCTTGCGTATTCAAAGGAGAGAAAACTGAAGTCTCTTCCTTTCACAACTTCTCGTTGTGTGTGCTCAAAAGAAACTGATGTTTCTTCTCTTATAATAAAAGGTATTCAACCGTTTCCCATTTTGTCATAACTAAAATGGACGGTTACCCATTATAAAACGGTTGTGCATTGTAACTGCTTCCCAAAGGAAGATAACGTCCAAACATATATATGTCACAAAGTTTAATACAACTTTCAATATATATATCATTTTAATATTAAATACTTAACATTAAAATTAACTTCATAATATTGAACATAACAATATTAAACCAAACCGTCAATACGTACCCATCTTAATATACATAATCGAGTCCGCACTCCCGCATCACCTAACCCGATTAATTGGAATATTAAGATCAACCAATGAACAAGTTAATCCAACATCACTATAGAACATTGATATCGCTAAAATATCCAACACATCGTGTCCATGTCCTTACATTCCATAACCATCACTCCCATCCCCTAATCCCCTGAAGTCGAATTATCTATAATCCTTGCATATTTACTACAAACACCATAACCAGATCACTCACCAAAATGCCTTTTGAGATCACATATATATGCTAATTCTTAAACCAGCCTTAATTATAACCGTTTTTTATCCTGATGGCATCCTTATTCCCTTTGCAGTAAAGACAATGGTTTCAAGCTCAACAAGGATAATAAAAGGCTATACTTATATTAAGGTTCATCGAACTGAAACAGAAAGATGGATGGATTCAATTACATGTATTGTTGTTATCCAACTCAGTGAGTTGTAAGCTTAACGATACAGGACTCAAAAGAGACTGGCCCTTGTGGAACAACAACAACAACAACAAACCCAATCCCGCCAGAGCAGGGTATGGGGGAGGTGGAATGTAGACAGACCCTACCCCTACCCCCGGGGAGAACTCGGGAATAGAGAGGCTACTTCCAAAGAGACCTCCAGCAAGTGCTTGTGATGGATAAGAAAGCTCTATTTCTAATAACACCTTGACGACATCAAAATAGTTTTGAACCTCATGTTTATGTTAACTTCTTGTTATGTTGTGGAGGGCTTCATAAATTAACTTAAGCCAAGGGGATTATCAAGGCTAAAAAGTCTTTATACGCTACCAGACGTATACCCGCGCAAAATGACGGTATATGACGGCAAATAATTATACTTGCGAAATCGTGATTCTAGTTCTACCTTTTGATGCAAAGCGCGTGTTTTTTAAAATACAAAGCACGTGATTTAAAATTAATATAATGTGTGTTTTTGAAAAGTTACCAAGTTTAAAATTGATCAAGTTTAAAGTGTATTAAGGAATGCTTATGGGTAATTTAGTCAAACTACATTAATTTAAGTTTTCAAAATTTCAAGAATGATCATTTCTTTTTATTTTATTTTTTTGTGCAGGAGAATGATCATTCACTCTTTATAAGTAGTATAGATTAGGGGCAATAGGGTCATCCAACAACTGTAAATTGATGCAAGTTTTAATTCCACACTTGTGTCAGGAACCTGGAAAATTGTAACACTAAAAAAAAATACTACTATTTGTTTGCTCGTGCTCAATATTTTGTATGTAGAACCATATTTCTTTTGTTTGTCATTTTAATATTTTATTTGAATGCAGTGCATATCAACATGTGTCATTTTAATCTTTTGTTGTTCACCTAAAGGTCCGATTTCTGTATGCAATATCTGTTGCTTTGCTAACGCTGATACTTACAAAGATTATCGGTATTTGGAGTTGAACCCGTGACCGCTTGATTATTTAGTTGGAACTTTTTTACCACTAACCGACGACTTTGATACTGCGAACAAAAATATTCAGGATGATAACCAAATATCTGTAGACACATGTTGTATGTCAGCAAAATGAAGTGAAGGCTAGCTGTAGATATAATTTTGTTGGATAGTTATCTACAGTATCAAAATCTTATATGTAAAAATATCAGGAGCTCATTACATGTGCCTGAAGCTGCGGCTTCATTGTGATTATTTATATTTCATCTCGAAGTTCCTCGTCTTTCTTTTTAGTTATTTGTATTTGTTAATATAATCAATTTTGTTAGTAAACGAGTGTGTTGTTCCATATATATTCACTACTGACTAGTGAAGTTATCGCATGAATTATTGATGATTGTGGATCAATAAGTGGAAGACTCAAAAAAAAATTACCCTTAAAATATGTTCTCAGGTGAGTGAGCAAAACTTAGAAATCACACAACTTTGTGCTCAAGTGACCAAACAACAAAACATTGTGGTGTCTTTTTATTTTTCCAGCATGCTTATCAATGTGCTAATTTTGAGTTGATGTATCATACTCAAAACAAGTTCTACCAGAGCGAGGTTTGAGGAAAGAAATCACACAGCTTATAAAGCAGCAGCATGAAAGTAATACAAATGCAATTATTTGGTTTGTCAGTTACTTTGAAGCCAGGGATTTGTTCATTTGGTCATTGTGACGTTTTAGGCAGTGGCTTAAGATGGCTAATGTTGATAGATATCATTATTAGTGTTTTATACATGAGTGATCAATACTAGAACAAACTCAAGGACCTTAACCGTCCAGGGAACTAACGGACTAGAGTGGATCGAATATGAATCAACTTGTGCCAAGAAAGCAAAATGGTGCAAAAACGCAAAAGCATCAGTGAATATATATCATCTTGAGTTTGGGTATTAATGGCTTTCATTTTTGATAGATTGTTCTCTTTTTTTTTATAGGGTTAATGTCAACAATGGTCCCTGAACGCGTCCTTGTTTAACACTTTTAGTCCCTAGGTTAAATTTTTACCGGATCCAGTCCCTTTTGAAGCGAACTATCTCGGATTTAGTCCCTTGACCAGATTTTTACCTAGTTTGAGCATAACATGGGTTAGGTTAGCAAATATTGAGGGGGAATTAGGTCATTTTACGTTTTTCTTGTGTCTCCTTCTTCTTTATAACACCTTACCTCCATCCACCACTGCCTATTTTTTTTAACCCTTCTTTATTATTCCCAACCACCCCCACCTACATCCATCACTATCCAACAACCATATCAATCAATACAGCAGCAGTAAGACAAACTTAGACAACACGTTAATGGATGAACCAACCTTTCTGTCCATGAATCCTGTTTTGTGTCACACCCCCAAATTACGTGAATTGCAACGGAATGGAATTCCAGGGGCGTGACTGCCATAGCACCACAGTTACAGTTATATTGAACGACCTAAAGTGTCGTTTAGAAAATACATCGTTTGATTATTTAAAACATTTAGAGTTACAAAGTTTAGGTCCCAAAAGGTGAATCATGTTTGCGAAAAATCAAGTTCGTACAAATCAAACGATAGATAAGTGCATAAAAATATAAAGTGAGACGCGTCGTCATCGCGACTCCATGATATGTCCACATGCAGGCCATGATGTAATGCCTTATATACCTGAAAATACATTGCTAAAAATGGTCAACAAAAATGTTGGTGAGTTCATAGGTTTATGAAAATGAAATGTTGTACGGAAACCATAAGTATAAAAGTGTATGACAAAAATGTCACATAAAAATAATACATTAGCTCTTAAGCTCATGACCCCGAAGCTAGACTGAAATAAATGCCCCAAATGGGAGTGCTTTGCCGAACACTCTGAATGAATGAAATGAAATGAAATGCGTTCGTATGTCTAGTTGGCGCTACCAACCCGAACGAAGGCGTCACCCTCGATAGATCTATCCACTCACCTTCGCTTGTTCACAATTAACGGTCCATGATAAATAAAAGGGGACTTTAACTTGGCAATGATGTAACTTAAGCAATGTAAATGAGTTGATACTTTGGTCCGCATAAAATAATTGGTGCAATGTATTCTCCCCCGTAGGTTTGAAAATGAAATATTAAATTGAAAACGGGGCTATGAAAACTCACCTGGTATGATAGCACAATGATCATAATGAATATGATAAAAATGAGGCTCGGTCTTTAACCGCGACCTATTATGAATGATATGATCTATTATGAGTAAATGAAATGATTATACTCATGCAATTACGTATGTTATCGATACCACTCGATGATTTTGGAAAATAACGTTTATCGATTAAAAATACATTTTTGACGTCTCATCAAGTTATAAACTACTTTTCGTGTAAATATGTTGAAACGGTACTCCACGATCCTTGTTTGGTGTTTTATTGGTAAATATTGTGTTTTTGTCGCAATTTAGTACTTTTCTCAAAGTTGTAAAAATGACTAAGTGGCCTTGCAAAGCTAGTCGTAAAACAGCGTACGTTAAGTGTTAGGACTCAAACTCAATGTTTTTGGAAAGCTTGTACCAATATCTAAAACTATTAGGACTGACTTTTCGTCCAGAAAGGTTTCGGTCATAAAGATATTTAGTCGTTTATTTAGCTTGTCGGGCCAATTCTGCCATTTCTGGGCAGTTTTCGGGTAAATTTGGAGGGTCATATCTTACGCAATATATGTCCGATTGACGAACGGCTGGTCAATTTAGAAACTAGGCCAGGTATACTTCATTTTAGTTATTGATGAAAATTTTCCAAAACTGACTCAATCAATGAGTAATATGGCTCTCAACATGGTCACTTAGAAAGACAGTTTTAACACTTAGAAAACGCGTGTATCTTGCTCGTTATAAGCTCGTTTTCTACGTTCTTTATATCCACGAAATCGTCACAACATAAACTAACATGTTTTCAGTAGCTCGGCTCTCCTAGATCGCGTTTAACGACTTGTTTTGTCCTTTAAAATTCGGATAACAGCAACAAATTTTCAGAAAAATAGTTTTCGTCGCCTAACTTGAAAAATTCATATATCCTTCGTTATAAGTCGGTTTTTAGTGATTCAAGCGCCCACGTTTTCGTTTTTGAAAGAACTTTCTGAATATGAAGGCCAAAATAGCCCAAAAATTACTGAGTTTTCCAGATTTGGCGTTTTTGGACAGACCCTTAATGAACTTGTTAAAAACTCATTTTCTAAGGTTCAAGGCTTGTTAATACTACTTCAAACCAACTCCACAAAAACACAAATCCTACCATACACCTTCTTAGGGTGTAATGGGGTCCTAAACATCACCAACCATGGTGGATCTCATGAAGATGTTAATAAAAACCATAGATCTAGTGTTTGAGATGGTTTATAAGAAAAAGAGTTAACTTCAAAAATCGTCCCTGTGGTTTACCGGGTCATTTGGAAATGGTCCTTAAACTTTAAAAATTCCGGATTTGGTCCCTGTGGTTTACGACCCATACGGGTTTGGTCCCTTGACCGGGTCAACCGTCAGTTGACCGTTAACTTAAAGGGTATATTGGTCTTTTCATGTAACTTTTCATTTTCCTTTACATATGTATACAGATCACCCTCATTGACCAATCTATCAAAATCAAATAGGCCACCTCTTCAATCACTAATTCATCTTCTTTCTCTCTATCATGACCAAACAATTGATGCGTATCCAGAGCACCATCGATCATGAATTAGTGATTGTATGCCAAAGAGTTCATGACCATAAGCACCATCGATCTCAATTTTATATCTATCCTCCTCCTTGACAAACATATGAATGCGTATCCAATCTATCAAAATCAATCTCTGTTGGGGTTTGTGGATGGGGGTTTGGGTATGAATCTCTGTTGATGGTTTAATGGTTTTAGGTGGGTATCAATTGGAAGATCATGTTTTGGAGTTGAACATGGGAATTAATATGATGGGGTTTAGTTCATCTTTGTAGAATGAGGGTAATAGTTGCTCTAAGTTAAGGGAATCGTTGTATCACTTGTAATTGTGCTAATAAGTTGTAGATACTCGACCTTGAGGGTTGGTGTAACGGATACGGTTTAGGTTTGGTCGAGAATTTCATACCGAAGGCAAGTTTTTGTGTTTGTGGGTTTGTATATCTTGGTTAATTTCTTGGTGATCTTGTCGAGTTGTATAAGACCGGATCTAGGATTTGAGATCCAGTTTATTGTTAACTACAAGAAGTTATATAAAACCGGATCTAGGATTTGAGATCCAGTTTATGTTAAACACTGCCATACAAGATTTTTGTTAAGTAATGTGATCCATTAAATGGTTTATCCTTTGTGTTGGTTTTGTAATATTAGATGACAAGATCTTGGAAGAACAAGTTGTTGATTAAAATCTAATAATGATTTATACGGAATAAAATACTCTATCTTGTTATTTTATTCAAAACTGCATATATTTGGTGGAAACGATTTTTTGACAATTTTTTATTGGTTCAGTTACTCTAAGGTAAATGAATTATGTTCTTCGGTTTTTGTTGATAGTTATTGTTTTGAAAATAAGAAAGTTCATTTTGAAAATAAGAAAGTTCATGAATTCTGTTCTTCGGTTTTGGTGGAGATGGTGGTGGAGATGGAGAGGGAGGTGGTGGAGAGGATGAAGATGAGGGTATATTCGTCATTTCATTCCTCTACTAACAGTCAACTGAAGGTTGACCCAGTCAAGGGACCAAATCCGTATGGGTCGTAAACCACAGGGACTAAATCCGGAATTTTTAAAGTTTATGGACCATTTCCAAATGACCCGGTAAACCACAGGGACGATTTTTGAAGTTAACTCTAAGAAAAATGGTATCAAAACATATGTAACTTGCATTTTAAACCAACATAACTTGAAAATACATAACCACATGGATCAAATGAAAGTATAACATGATCAAAATGGGTTCTTGAACTTACTTGAATTGTTGGAGTATTTTGGATGAAAAAGAACTAATAACCTTGGAGTTTTTATTTCAAAACAATAACAAGGATAATAAAAGGGACTTGTTTAACACTTGAACTTGAAAAAAAATATGGATCTTCTTCTCCTTGTTCTTGTGGCCGTGGGATGTAGAGAGGAAAAGAGAGAAAATTTGATCTTGAATGGCTAGTGAATTGTTACATGTAATGTGTTATGAAAATAAAATGGCAAGACAAAGGAACATAACTAATAAATGTAGCATGGTTTAGCAAAGAAAGATGGAAAAGTTGTCATGGAGGGGGAGGCGTCCTTTTGGAAGAAAATGGGGATGAAATAATTGGTTGGTGGATTTTGTAAGAGATAGTGTAAGATATTAGTAGTTTAGTGTATACTTTAGGTGTTGTCGGGTACCGAGTTATCTTGAAATAAATGTTAACGAAGTGAAATAAAATACGGCGAAGTTGTAAAAATTGAAAAATTATGTTACTGATAAGAATCGGGTGTCGGAATAATTATCGGGTTAAATTTTCGTGAACCGACGGAGTTATAAGCTCTTAATGAAAAATGTAGCAATTGGTTTTAAAACACAGGGTAAAGTAATAATATAAAATTTATATCATTAAAATTAGTATGAAAATATACTAGGATCATTGTCGGGAGTACTGGGTATAATGTTAGTGGTACTGACTGAGTGGTAACGTTAATTAAATAAATAACCATACGTAAATTAAAATAATGCATATCCGTGCATGAACTAATATACTGATGATGTTACTGATGATATGCAGACTCCTCTAGTCTACATAATGTGTTCTTACTGACAATGCATGAATTCACAGCTAAACCGAACTGGTTAAGTGAATTTAAAAACATCCGTAAACTAGGTTTAATTGGAAATGAATGATGATTATGAACGGGAAATTTTCTCCGGGAATGAATAGTGTCACGTGAATAGTAAAATTTTTGAAAGTTTCTCAAATTCACAAATTGACCTCGAAAATGATGAATAGTAAAAAGTGAATAGTGATCAGTGAATAGTAAATAATGAATAGTAACTCGTGAATAGTAAATTGTCGAGGTTAAGAAAATGACCTGAAATTACGATTTGTGACAGTCACCCACCCTAAAAGAATTCAGTCCCTGAATTCAGCTGGTGTTGGTCTCTGGGGTGGACTCGGTGAAAAGATGTGGGTATTTGAGTCGCATCTGGTCTTCTCGTTCCCATGTAAACTCAGGACCTCTTCGAGAATTCCAGCGAACTTTGACGGTAGGAAATTGACTTTGTTTCAACTGTTTGACCTTGCGGTCCATGATTTCTGAATGGTTCCTCTATAAAGATGAGCTTATAGTCAAGTTAATTTTCTTCTAATGGAATTGCAAGCGTTTCATCTGAACGGCATTTCTTGAGGTTTGAGACATGAAAGATTTCGTGTACGCTGCTGAGCTCTACCTGAAGCTCAAGTCTGTATGCCAGTCGGCCGATTCTAGCTAGAATCTTAAATGGTCCAATGTACTTAGGGTTCAACTTCCCGTGTTTCCAAAATTGTATCATGCCTTTCCAAGGCAAGGTTTTCAACATAACTCGTTCCACAATTAGAATTCTAATGGTTTTCCGCTTAGAGATGCCTAATCCCAATGATTTTCGTCATGCACCGACCTAGCTTTTCTATCGTTCTCTTGTTGTTTGTAACTGATTCTTGACTTGTACCATTTCCTTTGTTGTTTCACAATTAAGTTCTAGACCAATGAAATGGGACTTTCTAAATTCGGTCTGTTAATGGGTAGTTGGTACTTCGACCATAAGGTTCCTTAAAGGGTGCTGTACTTGTATTCGTGTGATGATTATTGTTGAATGGTGAAATCTGTCAATGTCAAAGGATTACTCCAAATAATTCAAAGCTAATTATATGGCGCTGAGTACATCCTATAGTACTTGGATAGTTCTCTTCAATGTTCATTGGTTTGGGAATGGCAGAGCGTGTTCGTATCTGCTTGGAAAGAGAATATCTTAAAGGAATTGCCGAAAGTTTGAGAAGTATCGTCTATCCCTTATCAAGTGTATTTGAATTTCGTACAATGTGTCTCGACTAATTCCATGATGATAGGTTCGTCGGAAAGGTGTTAGCGAAAGGATGAAGCTATGGTAGCAGTTTCTGATTCTTGGTGTCTTGCGCTAACTAGTGTCATGATATGAGTCTCTCTTTATCTAAGGCGCTTGGTCTTCATTACCAAGATCTTCACTATTCAATAGTGTTTCCCTAGATCTTCCTTTATCAAAAAATTTCCATGCTATTGTTTGTCACTCACAAGGTTCTAAGTGTATAAAGTGTCGGAGTATGGTGGTTGACTTTCAAAATTTTTGACTCGTTATGGGGGGGTTTGATTGAAATCTTCCTCTGAATAAATAAATTTACGAGTTTGAGTAATGAATTGAATCAATGAATCTACAAGTTTGAATAAATGAAATCCTCCTCTCAATATGGAGTGTTATGGCTGAAACCTTTTTCTAATTAAATGAATTCGCATGTTTGAATAATTAAATTTTTGTGTTTGAATGAATAAACCTTTCGTTCGATACAGAGTGTTTTGGTTGAAATCTTTCTTTGAACAAATGAATTTACAAGTTTGAATAAGTGAATTGTACAAATTGAATAAATGAATTTATAAGTTTGAATGAATTTTTGAACAAATGAAATTTCTCTCTCGATATGCAGTGTTTTGTTTGAAATCTTTTTCCTGGATAAATGGATTTTTCAAGCTTGGATAATTTCAGTGGTCTTGCAAGATTGGACTATTTTCAAATATGACTCAAGGTTTTATAGATAGATTCTCGACCAGATGTGGATAGGAATGTTTTAGCAAGGTTTGTTATTATACATCTCCTAACGCTTCGTAGTTTTGTCAAAGGCTGACCATAAGGGATCTGTTTGCCAAGATAGATACTTCAGGTAAATACTTTCCTACAAAGTACATGATTTGCACTATAGAGAAGGTTCGTTTGAATTGGAAGCGTCAATGTAGTAACAGTCGGGTATGTATATCCGTATGGAAGCTGTATATCTGCATGAATGCTTAAATGTCTGATGTTTCATTTCTGGTGTTGAATAATGTCTAGAGGTAAATCTTAGGTAAGTCTTGTAGGTATGTGTATCCAACTTACTTGGTCCTTTCTAAACTGGATCATGTCTTAGGTTCGTTGTCCTACTTGGTCTAACTAGTACTTCTGAAATGATAAGATTTGGTGATTATGCCAAAGATAATGTTTTGGATTGCCTCGTGAGATCTTACGTTTCCCATTGCGATGTGAATCAACTTACTGTATGTTTCTAGTTCTTGTTTGTGGTTCCAAAACCCCTTCATTGTTTTCTCATGTCATGGATTTTTCCTCGTAGCTGAATAGTCTCTTCTAGGAAGGTCAATGGTGAAGATCTAACTTAACGGTTAATTGAGTGACATGTGGTGTAGGTACTCAGGGAGAGTTTTCCGATAAGGATGTTTATGAAAAGTTTACTTGTTTACAAAGCTTTACTTTCTTGGGATGTTTTGAATGAAAATTGTTATTAGAAATCTTGAAAAGATAATTGTTCCCTTCATGGCATGATCCCTCCTGAATTAGACATAGGTGATCAGGCTATGTATAATTGAGGACTAATGATGCGATGCTCGGTTCAGTCAAAGTAATGTTATGTTTCTCAAAAGTTTTAGATGGTGCTCAACGTGTTGTTTGATAAGATGGTAGTCTGAAATTTTGTTTTAGCAAGAAGAATCGGTTCGCATGTACGTACATTGTTAGTAGAATACTAGTAAATCAATTTATGATGTGATGGTAATATAACATTGTTTAAAAATCCTGTGTAATAATTCCCTGTGATGGTAGCATATAGCTCGGGGTTAAGTTATGTGGAACATTTTTACAAGTAGTAATGAAATAGTTGGGATTAAAATCTGTTGAATGGGTTACAGGATGTATGGGATAATCTCATAGAATAGTACTAGTCTAAAGTCAATTCGAAATTTGCCTAATCCCTTCTAGGATAACGGTATGTTGTTACAGCATGATTGAAAATTGGGCAATTGGAATAGGTAATGAAATAAACGAAGATTGTGCTCATGGTGGAGGTGATAAAAGATAAGGATTACATTAGATAGAAAGGTACATAATACCACGGGGTTGCAAGAAAGTACTTAAGATAGACTACTTAAAGAAATACAACCCTAGCGGCTCCATCTATGGTTTATTATTAAGGCAGAAGTTCCTTGTTATTATCCATTGTCATTGTCGTTGTTGTCTTGACGAGCTTCGCACTTCAACGAGCTCTTTCCCCATTCTGGTTTCTCAGCTCTGGGCATTCACTCTTGAAGTGTCCAATTATTCCACACTCATGGCAGGTCACCGTGACTTTCTGGCTCATTACGCGGGTGGGAGCCTTGCAATCCTTGGCTTTGTGTCCGATCTTTTGGCAGTTTCCACATTTAGTGGGGCATGGTCCATTGTGGTGAAACCGACACTTAATGCACTTGGGTAGGGTACCTTTGTAACCTTTCTTGTCGGTCGGGCCTGCAGCATAGGCCTGAGCAACTTCTTGTCTCTTTGGTGGTTGTTGTTCCATTCTTGTTTATTGTCGTTATTGTTTCTTAAGGTCTTGGTGTGAGCTAGGTATTCCTTTGCCTCGATCGCCATACGGATAGCTTTAGACATGGTATCAGGTTCTGATAAGGTGACCATCATCCGAATTTCAGGGGAGAGTCCCCCGATATACCTCTCAAGTTTCTTGCTTTCCGGTTCATCCATTGTAGGGCCTAGTCGTGCTAGTTCGTAAAAAACGAGTAGTGTATGTGGAAACATCATCTCCTTCCATGGTAAAGTCTAGTATTTCCTGTTTCATTGCTTGCACTTCGCTTCTTAAACAATATTCTAAGCTCATCATCCTTCTTAGTTTCTCCCATGAGATTGAGTAAGCAGCGTCAACCCCTACTATCTGAACATATTTAGTCCACCATCCCTGGGCATGATCCCGAAAAGTGAAAGTGGCGAACTTAACTTTGTCTTCCTTGCGGCCGTTGCCACCTCGAAATATTGTTTCTATTTCTTCGCACCATTTGTAAAATCCCTTTGCGCCTTCAGTTCCGCTAAAGGTGTGGGGGTTGTGTTGGGTCCATAAATACCCAATTATCTAAAACAGGATTTGAACACAAATTAAGCCAAGTGTTTACCAACCGAGAACAATTCAAGTCACTGAGTTAACAGTAACTCAGTGAGTCATCTTCAGGTTGCTTAGGGCGAATTCAAGGCGAAGGATTCACTCCTCAGGAAGGCGGTACTTCCTGAGTGAGACTTAGGCCGAAGAAGAAGATGATGGGTTCAGTGAGTACTGACAAGAGCTCACTGAACCCCTCAGTCTCCTGAACACTAAAAGACTGAAGACTAAAGACTGAAGACTTAGAATCAATCTAAGACCTGAAGTAAAGGCGGGATCGAGCGGGAAAGTTTGAAGAGGATAAGTACAAGTCTTATCACGCCGAAAGCGAACTTTCCTCAATACGGCTTAAAGTACAAGAGTGGTTGGGCAGACACTCAAAAGGATCTTTTAGCTTATTCCCGATGTAGATTGGTAATGACAAAATACAGTTGTACTTTTGTCAGACCAATATAAGTCAACTTGTACTTTAGTTTATAGGTTTTCTTTTACACTTGTGTATAAATAGATACATGAGGAGAAAAGTGAGTTTAAGGTTGTGCACTAAAAGCTTAGACTTTCACAGCCCACTTTTCTCCTCCAAAGAACAACCTACTCACTGAGATAGCTCAGTAGGGTCTTTTAGTTGTCACTCAAGAAAAGCTTGAGTTTAGAAGAGGAGAACACCATACCTTGTCTATTCAATCCCAAAGTGTTTATTCCGCAAAACACTTTGGGTAATAGATTCTTTGATTAATTTCTAATAAGAATTTAAACGTTGAAAAACCTTTGTTGTTTTATATTTACGTTCTAACTTATTTGGTAAAATTAATCATACATTGTATCAGTCTTAGTACACAATTAGGATAACTTTCTAGTTATTTCTATTAGTGTAACGGGAACAACAAGTGGTATCAAAGCCAGGTTTATAAAATCTTTCCAAAACTAAGAGTGCTCAAGGTTTTTAAAACCAAGATCCTACTATGGCTGATATAAATGTGCCCCAGCTAGTTGACAAAAAGGGAGGTAGCTATTCAGCTGTTGCTCCCAGACTAGAAGCTGGTAAATTTAGCAAGTGGAAAAAGCGCATGCTTTGCTACTTGACTGGTATGGAACCATACTACATCACTTGTATCAATGATGGTCCCTATGTCCCTAAAACTGCTGAAGGTTTAGACAAACCTGAAGCTCAGTGGACTATAGATGAGAGAAGGGTGGTCAATCAAGACCAACGCCTGAGAAGCATAATTATATCTTGTCTTCCTGACGATATAATGGAATCAGTCATTAACTGTACATCAGCCAAACAAACATGGGTTGACTTGGTTCATAGCTTCGAAGGTCCCTCAGATACCAAGGAAAATAGGATCATGGATCTTAAACTTGAGTATAATACCTTCAGGGCCAAAGACTCTGAAAGTCTCTCAGAGACCTACACTAGGTACAAGACCCTGATAAATGAGTTATCCAATGATGGTGTAGTTTTGTCTAAGCATGAGATCAATGTTGGCTTTGTCAACTGTCTCCCTGAGAAGTGGTTAAACTTCTCTCAGGGCCTTAGGAATGCTAACCACATTCAGACCCTTGAGCTTGCTGAGATCTATGGAAAGTTTGTCTATGAAGACAACCTAATATCAAGAAGATACCCAGACTCAAAGAAAGCTCTTGAGACCAAAAAGGCCCTGACTTCCTCACCCATATCAACTGCCTTTTATTCTAATGGTATTGTGCAGGACTTTCAAGAGGATTCTGATGATGAGGTTGATGATAGAACCAGTGAGGAGTACTTAAGTGACTTACACTTGGAATTCCAAGAAAGAGCACTTCTTGCAAACTCAAAACGTTTTATCAAAAGAAATCAGTCAAACTTTTCAAAAGCTAAAACAAATGAGACCACTGAATGTTTTAAATGTGGTAAAAAGGGTCATTTTGCAAAAGACTGTTATTCAAAAACAAACTCAGAACCCTCTTACAAGTTCTCTGGAAACAGTTCTTCTTCAAGAGCTAGCAAATTTCAACCTAAAATGTTTCAGTCTTCACAAACTTCTCAAAGTAGTCAAAAAGATTATGAAACTAAGTATAGGATGGCAAAAGCCAAGCTTGCTCTTCTTGAGGCCACTCCCTCAGTCTCTCAGGCTCCAACTCCCAAACCTGTTCAGTCCAAGAACAAGGTCCTTATGGCTGAAGCTTATGACTGGGATGAAGAAGAGGTCTCTGATGATGAAGAAATTCAAGTGAGTGCACTGATGGCACTTTCAGATGGTGATCAGCTGGCTGTTGGAAAGAGCCATGCTAGAGATGGAGAATGGGTCAACATCACAATGAAGAAGGTAAACATTTTACTTTCAATGGATGATGATTCTGATTGGCAGTCTTATTTAAATTATATTTCTGTTGATCTCAAGTTTGTAGAAGAACAAAGGCTTAACCTTCTTTCAAAATATAATAATCTTGTGTTAGAATTGAACAAATGTAGGGATGAATTGCTTGTACTGAAACAAGCCAAGTTAGAAGTAGTCACACTACAAATTCAAAACACTGAGATTTTGAAAAAGAACCAAGCCCTTCAAACTGAACTTGACAAAGAAAGAGCTGTCATTAAAAGCTGGACTAAAAAGAACCCAAGAGTCTATGAATCTGTCAGTCTGAATCCTAGTGAGAACTTTAAAGTCATAGGAATTAACCCACTCACTGACACCCTCAGTGAGACTGACAAAGAAAGAGTCTTTATTCCAGCTGGCATTGCTTTTGAGCAAGAAAAAGAACCCAAGTCAAATGACTGGATTGTCAGGGACAACCCAGTCAGTAAGTTACCCAACTTTGAGACTGGGAAAATCTTACTCCCTGAAAGTCAGGCATTGAAAAGCATGCTAGGACTCACTGAAGAACCCAGTAACACTGAGTTAATCACTGAGTCTGAATCAGAATCAGCTATACCTCTCCCACCACTGAAAGTCCTTCAGGGAGCTTCTCCAAGCTCAGACCTCACTCCATTAGTCTACTCTGAACATTCTCCAAAGGAGAAATCAGGATCGGAAAATACAATCCTGAAAAGGCTAATCCCTGAAGTCTCAGTAAACACTGATGACTCAACAACCTCAGTCTCTTCTGAAGCAAAAGTCTCAGTAAACACTGATGACTCATCTACTTCAGTCCCTTCTGAGGTAAAAGCCCAAAGTCCTGATCCAAGAATTGATCAGTTGACTGAGATGGTTAGGAAGCTGAGTGAGAAGATTGAATCTTCTGAGAAAAATCCTAAATCTAAGATTAAGGATACAAAACCAGCTTCCTCAACTTCCAAACCCAAAACAAAGCCCACCAAACCTCTGCTGATATGTGAGCTGTGTGGCTTTAGAAATCATGTTGCTGATGATTGCTACAGAATCCTTTACTGCATGGTATGCAAAAAGGAAGATCACAGAACCTCTGATCATCAGTCATACACTGCCTCAGCTAAGATGGCAAACTTTAAATCAGTTGCTCTAAAGTATCCATCGGATGCTAAGCAGAGAATGAAAAAGGCAAAGCCTTTTCCCTCTTGCCCTCATTGTGGATTCAATGACCATCTTCCTGAGGACTGCATAATGGACACATGCTGTGACCTATGTGGTGATCCCACTCATGACACCTCAGGACATGATGAGGTCATTCAGGCAAGGAGAGGAAAGAACAAATCTTCCTCTCAGTCTGCTGAGTCTTCCCTTGCAATAAAATGCAAAACTTGTGGGAGCTCAGTCCACTCAACCACTGACCACAAATCATTATCTACTTTTAAGCAGGCTATTAAAGCCAAGCCCTCTATGAAGAGGGGTCCTAGAAAGAACTGACCCAGTTTACTATTTGTGCAGAGACATGCCAGGGAGCCAATTTGGCATCTAGATAGTGGATGTTCAAGGAGCATGACTGGTGTGAAGCAGTATCTGCACAAATATGTGGAAGAATCAGGACCCAAGGTGGTATTTGCTGATAACACATCATGTCCCACTGAAGGTTATGGTTCAGTAAACTGCAATGGTATAGTCTTCACTAGGATAGCTTATGTAAATGGCCTTAAGTATAATTTGATCAGTGTCAGTCAACTATGTGATGCAAAATACATAGTTCAGTTTGATGATAAGCAAGGAACCATCTTCAATGCAAACAAGGAAGTTGTCCTTATTGCACCTAGAAGACAGGATGTTTATGTGTTAGATATGACTAGTCTAACTCAGAATGGTACTTGTCTCTTTGCTAAGGCCACTGAGACTCTCAATTGGCTTTGGCATAAAAGACTCTCCCATCTGAACTTCAAAAACTTAAATCATCTTGTGAAACAAAATAAGGTCCTTGGCTTACCATCTCTTGTGTTTTCAAAGGACAAACCCTGCTCAGCTTGTGAAAAAGGCAAACACAAGAGAGCATCCTTTAAAACCAAAACCAACTTTTCCATCAGGAACTGCCTACACCTTCTTCATATGGATCTCTTTGGACCCATCAGTCCTAGATCTATTAACCATGAGAAGTATACTCTGGTCATAGTGGATGAATACTCAAGATACACTTGGGTTTACTTCCTGACCAAAAAGAGTCAGGCAGCAGAAACTATCATGTCCTTTGTCAGGAACATTGAAAATCAGAATGACATCAAAGTCAAACAGATTAGGACTGATAATGGGACTGAGTTCAAAAACCATGAACTTGAAAGTTTCTGTGATGAGAAAGGTATCCATCAAAACTTTTCCTCACCTTACACACCTGAGCAAAATGGTGTGGCTGAAAGGAAAAACAGAACACTCATTGAAGCTGCTAGAACAATGCTAAATGGATCAGTCCTTTCAAAACATTTCTGGACTGAAGCAGTCAAAACTGCCTGTTACACACAAAACAGATCCATCATTGTCAAGAGGCATAGCAAGACTCCTTATGAGTTATTCAAGGGAAGAATCCCTGACATCAGCTACTTTCATGTCTTTGGGTGTCCTGTGTTTATTCATAATCACAAAGATCACCTAGGGAAATTTGATGCAAAGGCTGATGATGGATACTTCCTGGGATATTCTCTTGTCTCAAAGGCCTTCAGGGTGTTCAACACAAGGAGACAACAAACTGAGGAAACATTTCATGTTACCTTTGATGAGAGCACTGAAGTCATCAGGTTCTCAAATTCCTCAGTGGAAGAGATAGGAATCAATGACTCATCAAGATATCCTCCTGATGAGTTTGATCCTGAAAACAATCCTTCCACTCAGTATCAAGCTGATGCTGATATCTCCTATCACATCCTCCCTCATAACCTTCCTCACCCAAGCATCACTGAGTTTATTGAAGCACAAACAAACTCTGACTCTAACAATCAGAATGTTCAGAGTGCTCAGGAACCAAACAATCTCAGTGATCTAACCAATCATTCAGACACCCATCACCCTGAAAGCCCTCAGGTGTCTGAACCAATCCCTTCACCACTACCCAATATGGCCTCCACAAGTTCTAATCAGTTCCCAAGACCTCAGGACAGATGGACTAGGTCTCAGGATATAGAACTTGTCAATATCATTGGTGAGCCTTCTGAAGGCATGCTTACAAGAAGCATGGCTGCTGAACTGAGAGCAGCCTCATCCAATGAATGCCTATTTGTGGACTTCATTTCCACAATTGAACCCAAAAGTGTTAAAGAAGCACTTACTCATCCTAGTTGGGTTCAGGCCATGCATGATGAACTGGACCAATTTGACAGAAATAAGGTGATGACCTTAGTCAAGTGTCCTGATGGAGTTTCAGTCATTGGCATGAAATGGATATTCAAAAACAAATCAGATGAGAATGGCATAGTCATCAAAAACAAGGCCAGACTGGTTGCCAAAGGCTTCAACCAGCAAGAAGGCATTGACTATGAGGAAACATTTGCACCAGTTGCAAGGATGGAAGCCATCAGGATCTTCCTTGCATTTGCAACCTACATGAACTTCAAGGTGTACCAAATGGATGTCAAAAGTGCATTCTTAAATGGTTCCCTGAAAGAAGAAGTTTATGTCCAACAGCCTCCTGGATTTGAGAGCAATGAGTTTCCTGACTATGTCTGTAAGCTTGACAAAGCCCTATACGGACTGAAGCAAGCTCCCAGGGCATGGTATGAGACTCTCTCATCCTTCCTGATCCAAAACAAATTTGTCAGAGGCAAGATAGACAATACCTTGTTTATCTACAAGACAAATGATGATGTTATACTTGTTCAAGTATATGTTGATGACATCATCTTCGGATCAACAAGCTATAAACTTTGCAAACAATTTGAAAAATTGATGGCAAAGAAATTTGAAATGAGCATGATGGGAGAAATGACTTACTTTCTTGGCTTACAAGTTAAGCAGACTGATAAAGGAACCTTTATCAGTCAAGAGAAGTATGTCAGAAGCATACTGAAGAAGTATGATCTCAGTGACTGTGCCTCAGTCAAGACTCCCATGGCCCCACCAAACAACCTTGGCTATGACCTCACTGGTAAATCAGTCAATCAGACTCTATTCAGAGGAATGATTGGGTCACTGATGTATCTCCTTGCATCAAGGCCTGACATCCAATTTTCAGTATGTTTGTGTGCCAGATATCAGTCTGACCCAAGAGAATCTCATCTCACTGCTGTAAAAAGGATCCTCAGGTACCTGAAAGGTACTCCAAGCCTTGGATTGTATTATCCCAAGTGCTCAGGGTTTGACCTCAAGGGATACTCAGACTCTGACTATGCTGGATGCAACATGGATAGGAAAAGCACCTCAGGCTCCTGCCAATTTCTTGGTGGAAAATTAGTCTGTTGGAGTGCTAAGAAGCAACAATCAGTTGCCATGTCCTCAGCTGAAGCTGAATATGTTGCAGCAGCTAGCTGTTGTGCAAATGTACTTTGGATGAAAAGTCAACTCAGTGACTATGGCATTCAGTATAAGATGGTACCCATCTTTTGTGATAACACAAGTGCAATTGCAATTTCCAACAACCCTGTTCTTCATCAGAGAACAAAACACATTGATATCAGATATCATTTCATCAGGGATCATGTCATGAATGGTGACATTGAATTACACTTCATCCCTACTGAATATCAGTTAGCTGATATTTTCACCAAACCTTTGGATGAACCAACTTTCACCAGACTGAAAGTTGAGTTAGGAATGTTGGATATTGAGACTCAGTCCACTGATTGAATCCATCTAACTGAAGTGTACATTCTTAGAACCTCAGGTCCCTGAATCAATGTGTCCCTCAGTGTCAAGAATCACTGAATGCCCTCCCTGAACCATCAGTAACTAAAACCCAAAGTTACTGAAACCCTCAGTGAATGAAAAGTCATTCAGGGTCCTCAAGATGTCATTCAATGCTAACTTAAATGCTCTAAGTATTGTGTTAGTAAATGTCCTAGGTTGGTGACTGATATCCTATTTAATATAGGAATATATGTCTCTGGCATTCACATCTTGGGCCCCCACTTTCCCACTTGGCATTAACTGCCTATCCAATCACATTAGAGAAATGTGATGACTCATCTCTGCAAACTACACTTTTTGCAGACGGCTCAACTGTTCACCATAATGGTTGCCGAATACATGGGGAAGTGGAATCGTGGCATTTAATGCGGACTTCAAATTTTTATAAAACAATTTTCAAATCTTTTGAAGTAAAATGTTTTATGCCCAAAATACCCCAACCTTTCCACTTCCCTATATATACCCATCCAAAAGAATACACACACACGCTTTTAGAAATTTATAAGCAAACTCTGCCCTTTTCATTTCTCAAACAAAAATTGTGTGTGTGTTCTTAGCATTAAGGATTATCCGACCATTTTTCGACCTAAACCCGATCATCAAATGGCTTCTTCTAATGCTATTACCACCGCCCCAAATGTGAGCTTCACAATGGAGGGCGTGGATTTAACCAAAAACAATGTGGTTGGAAATTTCCATTACCCGCAGCAATATGCGGGTTACAAGGAAGTAGTTAAGTACCTACAAAACTGCTTCCTTGCCACAGCTTTTACAACCACCCCAGAAGTCATCTACAATGACTACCTCAGGGAGTTTTGGTGTACCGCAACGGCTACTAGCCCTAAGGACACCAAAGAGTCAATCATCACTTTCACTGTGATGAATGGGACTAAGACTCTCTCCCTGAACTACAAGACCTTCATCAATGCCACTGGTCTTAACTTTGTTGAGAACTTTGAGGCTAACCCTACTGATCAGGAAATAAAAGCTGAGATGCTTTTCCTAGGGCCTCATGATGCTAGGCATCCTGATGTGTCTCCTGAAGCCTTGTTGGCTAAGGCTCCAATAGTGAAGACATGGTTTCACCCTGTCTGGAGACTTATGATGACATTCGTCATTCAGGTACTCGGAGGGAATAAATCCTCCACTGAGCAGTTGAACTCATCACAACAATTGATGATGTTCAGTCTCTTGGAGGGTAGAAAAATAGATATTGGAGGA
Source organism: Artemisia tridentata subsp. tridentata (assembly GCA_021014915.2). NCBI lineage: Eukaryota > Viridiplantae > Streptophyta > Magnoliopsida > Asterales > Asteraceae > Artemisia > Artemisia tridentata. The sequence continues at coordinate 208,217,046 of CP139508.1, read as the reverse complement.
ATAATCTTCCGCGACCTCGTGTCAAAGCTCTCAGGGAAACATAGGCAAAGACATATGTCGTATCCTAGGTTCATTTCCTGTGTGCTTCAGGACCTCCTTGGTCCTGACTACTTAAGGTCTGATGATGAAGGTACAAAGCCTGACATCTTACATAAGACCAACTTTAGTAGTGACATTACTGAGGTACAACCGGTCGCCCTGACCACCTACATGTTAATGGTGATTCAGGGTGAAAATGTATGCTCACCAGTTCCTTCCCCAACCAAGAAGGGGAAGAAGAAGAAAGGGAAAGGGGGACAATCCAGTAAGGTGGTTAGACCTAAGCCACTCGTCACTGAGACTGTTGCCTCAGGCACCAAAAATGTTGTTGTGACCTTGACCTCTCCGACTCCCATAACAGAGACCACTTTGGCCACAAAACAACCGCCAACGGAGGGTATTGAGCAATCATCCTCAGTATCCTCGGGCACACCCTTTCCACATGTCCCTACTGACAAAAACAAGTCAGGTGGGTCAGGAGCATCCACCCACTCACATCCCAGTGAAGGCACTGATAGATCACAATCAGAGCCTGAGGGAGTACAGGGTTCTATATCCTCGGTGGGGCAGCACTACTCCACTGAGAAGGGGACCCACACCCACTCACATCCCGCAAACGTCTCTAAGCAATCACACTTAGAGTCTCAGGGAGTTCAGGCCTCTAAATCCCCAAAAGGACAGTACAATCCTGATGGGAAGGGAGGCCATCAACACTCACCAATAGTACCTAGTGATTCTACTGGAGAACACCCATCAGTAGATGAAGGTGCTCAGGGGGACAAAGACTCAGGGGGAAACAAACCACCCGCTGATACGGAACCCATCACCCCCTCAGGCGGTCCTAGTCACTCAGGAACTGATCCTAAAAGTCAGGCTGGGCAAACCCCCCCAGTTATTATGACTAGTCAGGCTGGTTCAACCCCACCAGTTATTATGGCTAAAGGATCAGGACCTGGCCACAACGAAAGTGAGCCCTCTTTTGAGGGGGAGCTGGATTCCCTGAAGGCTCCTTCTCTGGCTGACTATGAAATTTTGTTGGCTGATGAGTCAGAGGAGGAGGAGGATTTCGATTTTGGTGATGATGAACCTCTTACTGAAGCCGAGGAGGAAATGGAGGGTCCATCTGAGCAACAACTCTCTTCTCCTCCTCCTGAGGATCAACAACCCAATTCACCATCATCTTCATCATCATCATCATTAGGTGCCTCAGCCACCCCTGAATGGTTAACCAAGTATGACAATGCTAATCCGCCCACTGAAAGGAGTATGGCAAAATACCTTCGCCATGCCAACGAAGGTTTATACAATGCTCTCACTGATGAACTCCTGGATCAGCATACTGAAGCGGCAGCCTCCTATGCCGACTTCAGAGCCTCAGTAGAAGAGTCTCAGGAAAAGATTCTTCAGGCTACAAGGCTTACTGACAATCAACTTGGTGAACTCACTAAAACTTTTGATGAAACGGTCACTGGTCAACATAAGGAGCTTGCCAACATCCTCAAGGCTGTTGAAGGGGTCCAAGAACAACTTTCTGATGATCCTGCCCTGATTGAACAAATGAAAGACCATATGGCCACTCAGACAACTGCCGCCTCAAAGCTTACTGAGCTTCTCAGGCTCTTTATGGGGGTAGACATCAAAGGTCTCAGGGACAAACAGGATTCCATTCTTCAGGCTGCAATGGAATCCCAGGGGCACCTCAACAAGCTTTCCTCAGCCATGGATCAGCTCTCACAAACACATAATGAGCTGATCGTCCGCTACAACACCCATGTCACTGAACTCTCCACCACCCAACAGGCAATGGCTACCGAACTCAGTACCGTGAAGAATGATGCCTCTCAGACTAAGTCCATGGTCTCAGATATCTTATCCATTCTTCAGGCCTCTCATGCACCAACACCTCCTCAGTCAGCAGGTCCATCCACTGAAGCTCCTAAACCTGCTGAGGGGGAGAAAAATGATGAAATTCCTGATCCTTCCTCTGCCTTGGTAACTGTTCCAAATCCTGAGGAATCTACAAGTCAACCTCCTCTCACTGGCAAAGGGAAGGAAATTATGACTGAAACCTCACCTCCTGAACCACAGACTTCAAAAATAAGACAACCAATCCCTGAAGTACCATCTTATGTTGACTTAGAAGATGGGAGAAGAGTCTATGGGACTCAGGAGGAACTGGCTAAGATCTTGGATGAGGAAGATCGCAGGAAAGCCCTTGACCTCACCACTTCTACCATCTATGAGGTTGCCAAGGAAGAAATAAAGGAGTCTGAGAAAGCGATTCAGGAAGAAGAATTCATCAAGCTTCAGGCCCAACTTCTTCAGAAACACAACAAGGCAGCCCAACTGAAGCAAGAAAGGAGGCAAAAGGCATATGAGAGGTATGTGTGGCACATGACCAAAACGAAAGGAGAAGGCAAAATCACTGACATCACCATTCACCCCACCAAACCTCTGAGCTTAACTGTCCATAGAGGTCCAAGAAAGTCTGAACACCTTCCTGAAGTCAGATTTTCAGACTATGGGTTGAGAGAATGGGATATGATGATGCCCATCCTGAGGAAGAAAACCTCAAGCAAGAATGCCCCAATCATCATCAAGTCACTGAGTGCCAAGTATGAGGAACTCGCTAAAGTGGCAAAGAGTCTGGGCATTGACCATGATGAGGCACTTGCTTCTCAGGGACTGACTATCCCTGAGTATACTCAGAAGGTTGGGAAGAAAAGGAAGGCGGTTGATATGGAGCCTGAACAATACATAGCCGCACTTCACTGCAACAGGGAGCCTCCTCAGGGAGTTAAGTTCCGTCCTAACCTTGTCATTAAAGAACCTGAGTATGGCATCTTCTTCGTGGATGAATTTGGTCAGGAAGCCTTTCAGAGAGTTTCGGACATTGATAAAGTGGAAACGACAACACTCCTAGCCTACAAACTGATGGCACTCAATATCAGGGGCTCTAACAATGAGGAGTTTGTCAGGCTGATGGATCGTTTGATGAAGGAACGACCTGACAATGAGGTGTTAGTGTCGAAGAAGGCAAAGCTTGAACTATTAGGTATCCTTCAGGAACCTTAAGTATTTTGTTTAGCTGATAGGACTTTGTAATGATATGAATAAAATGCTGTCCCATGTTTATGTTATTTCGCAGTCCTTACTGTCTTCTTGTATATCAGTATGAGAAGAAGCCTCTAGCTCACTCATACTGATCAATAACACTTAGGCATAATTTATATCCAAATAGGGGGAGATTGTTGGGTCCATAAATACCCAATTATCTAAAACAGGATTTGAACACAAATTAAGCCAAGTGTTTACCAACCGAGAACAATTCAAGTCACTGAGTTAACAGTAACTCAGTGAGTCATCTTCAGGTTGCTTAGGGCGAATTCAAGGCGAAGGATTCACTCCTCAGGAAGGCGGGTACTTCCTGAGTGAGACTTAGGCCGAAGAAGAAGATGATGGGTTCAGTGAGTACTGACAAGAGCTCACTGAACCCCTCAGTCTCCTGAACACTAAAAGACTGAAGACTAAAGACTGAAGACTTAAAATCAATCTAAGACCTGAAGTAAAGGCGGGATCGAGCGGGAAAGTTTGAAGAGGATAAGTACAAGTCTTATCACGCCGAAAGCGAACTTTCCTCAATACGGCTTAAAGTACAAGAGTGGTTGGGCAGACACTCAAAAGGATCTTTTAGCTTATTCCCGATGTAGATTGGTAATGACAAAATACAGTTGTACTTTTGTCAGACCAATATAAGTCAACTTGTACTTTAGTTTATAGGTTTTCTTTTACACTTGTGTATAAATAGATACATGAGGAGAAAAGTGAGTTTAAGGTTGTGCACTAAAAGCTTAGACTTTCACAGCCCACTTTTCTCCTCCAAAGAACAACCTACTCACTGAGATAGCTCAGTAGGGTCTTTTAGTTGTCACTCAAGAAAAGCTTGAGTTTAGAAGAGGAGAACACCATACCTTGTCTATTCAATCCCAAAGTGTTTATTCCGCAAAACACTTTGGGTAATAGATTCTTTGATTAATTTCTAATAAGAATTTAAACGTTGAAAAACCTTTGTTGTTTTATATTTACGTTCTAACTTATTTGGTAAAATTAATCATACATTGTATCAGTCTTAGTACACAATTAGGATAACTTTCTAGTTATTTCTATTAGTGTAACGGGAACAACAGGTTGTAACCCATAAATTCCTCATGAGTAAGATATTTGATGAGGGCTGTGGCTAAGTTCTTGGCAATGATTTGCTCATCAATGGCTTTTGTCATGTATGGAATGGCTTGATTGAACCTAACTTTAACAAAATCATAAGAGATCATGAGAACTTATAGGTAGTAAAGATCATCATACTCCCATATACGCAACCATGACATGTATAAGTGGAGTGAAATCGCGACAAGATGAAATCACGAGATATCGTAAATGTAATCATAACACAAGTGGATATATAAAATGAAAATTTCGGTCTACATGGACCGATATCATAGATAGCACAACCATATCCATGTAGTAGAGTCAATACTTGGTGATTTCGTTGTACAAAAATCAAAATACTACAAGTTTCTTTGAACTATGCCACACATCCCGTGGCTAGGATAATAGTAAAAGCTAGTAAAGATATATGTCTAGTCTAGGGGTTCCCTAGTGCTCCTCTGAGTGAATCCAAGATTGCAGCATCTTGGGGTTGGGATAAGTCCTGATATGGGGTCTGAAGTTGTACATCGATCATGTCTGAGATAGTGTAGATTCCAAACCATTCTTGAGGAATCTGCTGATGTTCCTGTTGAGTCGGTGATCTTGGTATTATCGACAAGGTGTCATCTAATTCCTGGTATGTGGGAATAGAAAAGGGGAATGACAATGGTGGTGGTGGGAAGGCAGGGGCAGTCTCCTGAATTTCAAAATTCGTGGTGTCATATCTAATAGCATCTTCTAAGTCTGGCTCAGGTAGTGCTAATACCTCCAATAGGTGGAAATTATCATCCAATAGTGATGAGTGTGGTGATGTAGGTGTATGAGTGGATGAAAGAGCATCCTCGATATCCGAGTCTGCTAGAATGATAATAGGGTGGTTGGTTGAAGACATCTCAGTGATAATCGACGTAAGATGAAAGTAAATAACCACTTACATTATGCGGGTCATGATGAAATGATGTATGTATGAAACTGCATGTATAATGAATATGCACTTATGGTGAAATGATGAGATGCTATGATGATGTGGTTATAGTCTAGGATCCAAGATACAACCTAGTTCGCTATAACCTTGCTCTGATGCCAATCTGTCACACCCCCAAATTACGTGAATTGCAGGGGCGTGACTGCCATAGCACCACAGTTACAGTTATATTGAACGATCTAAAGTCTCGTTTGGAAAGTACATCGTTTGATTATTTAAAATACTCAGAGTTACAAAGTTTAGGTCCCAAAAGGTGATTCATGTTTGCGAAAAATCAAGTTCGTACAAACCAAACGATAGATAAGTGCACAAAAATATAAAGTGAGACGCGTCGTCATCGCGACTCCATGATATGTCCACATGCAGGCCATGATGTAATGCCTTATATACCTGAAAATACATTGCTAAAAATGGTCAACAAAAATGTTGGTGAGTTCATAGGTTTATGAAAATGAAATGTTGTACAGAAACCATAAGTATAAAAGTGTATGACAAAAATGTCACATAAAAATAATACATTAGCACTTAAGCTCATGACCCCGAAGCTAGATTGAAACAAATGCCCCAAATGGGAGTGCTTTTCCGAACACTCTAAATGAATGAAATGAAATGAAATGCGTTCGTATGCCTAGTTGGCGCTACCAACCCGAACGGAGGCGTCACCCTCGATAGATCTATCCACTCACCTTCGATTGCTCACAATTAACGGTCCATGATAAATAAAAATGGGACTTTAACTTAGCAATGATGTAACTTAAGCAATGTAAATGAGTTGATACTTTGGTCCGCATAAAATAATTGGTGCAATGTATTCTACATCTGTCACACCCCCAAATTACGTGAATTGCAGCGGAATGGAATTCCATGGGCGTGACTGCCATAGCACCACAGTTACAGTTATATTGAACGACCTAAAGTGTCATTTGGAAAATACATCGTTTGATTATTTAAAACATTCAGAGTTACAAAGTTTAGGTCCCTAAAGGTGATTCATGTTTGCGAAAAATCAAGTTCGTACAAATCAAACGATAGATAAGTGCACAAAAATATAAAGTGAGACGCGTCGTCACCGCGACTCCATGGTATGTCCTCATGCAGGCCATGATGTAATGCCTTATTTACCTGAAAATACATTGCTAAAAATGGTCAACAATAATGTTGGTGAGTTCATAGGTTTATGAAAATGAAATGTTGTACGGAAACCATAATTATAAAAGTGTATGACAAAAATGTCACATAAAAATAATACATTAGCTCTTAAGCTCATGACCCCGAAGCTAGACTGAAATAAATGCCCCAAATGGCAGTGCTTTGTCGAACACTCAGAATGAATGAAATGAAATGAAATGCGTTCGTATGACTAGTTGGCGCTACCAACCCGAACGGAGGCGTCACCCTCGATAGATCTATCCACTCACCTTCGCTTGCTCACAATTAACGGTCCATGATAAATAAAAGGGGACTTTAACTTGGCAATGATGTAACTTAAGCAATGTAAATGAGTTGATACTTTGGTCCGCATAAAATAATTGGTGCAATGTATTCTCCCCCGTAGGTTTGAAAATGAAATATTAAATTGAAAACGGGGCTATGAAAACTCACCTGGTATGATAGCAATATGATCACAATGAATATGATGAAAATGAGGCTCGGTCTCTAACCGCTACCTATTATAAATGATGTGATCTAATATAAGTAAATGAAACGATTCTACTCATGCAATTACGTATGTTATCGATACCACTCGATGATTTCGGAAAATAACGTTTTTCGACGAAAAATATATTTTTGACGTCTCGTTAAGTTAGGAACTACTTTTCGTGTAAATATGTTGAAACGGTACTCCACGATCCTTGTTTGGTGTTTTATTCGTAAATATTGTGTTTTTGTCGCAATTTAGTACTTTTCTCAAAGTTGTAAAAATGACTAAGTGGCCTTACAAAGCTAGTCGTAAAACAGCGTACGTTAAGATTTAGGACTCAAACTCAGTGGTTTTGGAAAGCTTGTAACAATATCTAAAACTCTTAGAACTGACTTTTTGTCCAGAAAGGTCTCGGTCATAAAGATATTTAGTCGTTTAGTTAGCTAGTCGGGCCAATTCTGCCATTTCTGGGCAGTTTTCGGGTAACTTTGGAGGGTCATATCTTACTCAATATATGTCCGATTGACTAACGGCTGGTCAATTTAGAAACTAGGCCAGGTATACTTCATTTTTGTTATTGATGAAAATTTTCTAAAACTGACTCGATCAATGACTAATATGGCTCTCAACATGGTCACTTAGAAAGACAGTTTTAACACTTAGAAAACGCGTGTATATTGCTCGTTATAAGCTCGTTTTCTACGTTCTTTATATCCACGAAATCGTCACAACATAAACAAACATGTTTTCAGTAGCTCGGCTCTCCTAGATCGCGTTTAACGACTTGTTTTGTCCTTTAAAGTTCGGATAACAGCAACAAATTTTCAGAAAAATAGTTTTCGTCGCCTAACTTGAAAAATTCATATCTCCTTCGTTATAAGACGGTTTTTAGTGATTCAAGCGCCCACGTTTTCGTTTTTGAAAGAACTTTCGGAATATGAAGGCCAAGATAGCCCAAAAATTACTGAGTTTTCCAGATTTGGCGTTTTTGGACAGACCCTTAATGAACTTGTTAAAAACTCATTTTCTAAGGTTCAAGGCTTGTTAATACTACTTCAAACCAACTATACAAATACACAAATCCTACCATACACCTTCTTAGGGTGTCATGGGGTCCTAAAAATCACCAACCATGGTGGATCTCATGAAGATGTTAATAAAAACCATAGATCTAGTGTTTGAGATGGTTTATAAGAAAAATGGTATCAAAACATATGTAACTTGCATTTTAAACCAACATAACTTGAAAATACATAACCACATGGATCAAATGAAAGTTTAACATGATCAATATGGGTTCTTGAACTTACTTGAATTGTTGGAGTATTTTGGATGAAAAAGAACTAATAACCTTGGAGTTTTTATTTCAAAACTCTAACAAGGATAATAAAAGGGACTTGTTTAACACTTGAACTTGAAAAAAAATATGGATCTTCTTCTCCTTGTTCTTGTGGCCGTGGGATGTAGAGAGGAAAAGAGAGAAAATTTGATCTTGAATGGCTAGTGAATTGTTACATGTAATGTGTTATGAAAATAAAATAGCAAGACAAAGGAACATAACTAATAAATGTAGCATGGTTTAGCAAAGAAAAATGGAAAAGTAGTCATTGGGGAGGGGGGGGGGGGGGGGCGTCCTTTTGGAAGAAAATGGGGATGAAATAATTGGTTGGTGGATTTTGTAAGAGATAGTGTAAGATATTAGTAGTTTAGTGTATACTTTAGGTGTTGTCGGGTACCGAGTTATCTTGAAATAAATGTTAACGAAGTGAAATAAAATACGACGAAGTTGTAAAAATTGAAAAATTATGTTACTGATAAGAATCGGGTGTCAGATTAATTATCGGGTTAAATTTTCGTGAACCGACGGAGTTATAAGCTCTTAATGAAAAATGTAGCAATTGGTTTTAAAACACGGGTAAAGTAATAATATAAATTTTATATCATTAAAAGTAGATGAGAATGTATTAGGATCATTGTCGGGAGTACTGGGTATAATGTTAGTGGTACTGACTGAGTGGTAACGTTAATTAAATAAATAACTATACGTAAATTAAATAATGCATATCCGTGCATGAACTAATATATTGATGACGTTACTGATGATATGCAACAAATTTTCAGAAAAATAGTTTTCGTCGCCTAACTTGAAAAATTCATATCTCCTTCGTTATAAGACGGTTTTTCGTGATTCAAGCGCCCACGTTTTCGTTTTTGAAAGAACTTTCGGAATATGAAGGCCAAGATAGCCCAAAAATTACTGAGTTTTCCAGATTTGGCGTTTTTGGACAGACCCTTAATGAACTTGTTAAAAACTCATTTTCTAAGGTTCAAGGCTTGTTAATACTACTTCAAACCAACTCTACAAATACCAAATCCTACCATACACCTTCTTAGGGTGTCATGGGGTCCTAAAATCACCAACCATGGTGGATCTCATGAAGATGTTAATAAAAACCATAGATCTAGTGTTTGAGATGGTTTATAAGAAAAATGGTACAAAACATATGTAACTTGCATTTTAAAACCAACATAACTTGAAAATACATAACCACATGGATCAAATGAAAGTATAACATGATCAAATGGGTTCTTGAACTTACTTGAATTGTTTGAGTATTTTGGATGAAAAAGAACTAATAACCTTGGAGTTTTTATTTCAAAACTCTAACAGGATAATAAAAGGGACTTGTTTAACACTTGAACTTGAAAAAAAATATGGATCTTCTTCTCCTTGTTCTTGTGGCCGTGGGATGTAGAGAGGAAAAGAGAGAAAATTTGATCTTGAATGGCTAGTGAATTGTTACATGTAATGTGTTATGAAAATAAAATAGCAAGACAAAGGAACATAACTAATAAATGTAGCATGGTTTAGCAAAGAAAAATGGAAAAGTAGTCATTGGGGGGGGGGGGGGGGGGGGGGGGCGTCCTTTTGGAAGAAAATGGGGATGAAATAATTGGTTGGTGGATTTTGTAAGAGATAGTGTAAGATATTAGTAGTTTAGTGTATACTTTAGGTGTTGTCGGGTACCGAGTTATCTTGAAATAAATGTTAACGAAGTGAAATAAAATACGACGAAGTTGTAAAAATTGAAAAATTATGTTACTGATAAGAATCGGGTGTCAGAATAATTATCGGGTTAAATTTTCGTGAACCGACGGAGTTATAAGCTCTTAATGAAAAATGTAGCAATTGGTTTTAAAACACCGGGTAAAGTAATAATATAAATTTTATATCATTAAAAGTAGTATGAGAATGTATTAGGATCATTGTCGGGAGTACTGGGTATAATGTTAGTGGTATGACTGAGTGGTAACGTTAATTAAATAAATAACTATACGTAAATTAAATAATGCATATCCGTGCATGAACTAATATATTGATGACGTTACTGATGATATGCAACAAATTTTCAGAAAAATAGTTTTCGTCGCCTAACTTGAAAAATTCATATCTCCTTCGTTATAAGACGGTTTTTGTGATTCAAGCGCCCACGTTTTCGTTTTTGAAAGAACTTTCGGAATATGAAGGCCAAGATAGCCCAAAAATTACTGAGTTTTCCAGATTTGGCGTTTTTGGACAGACCCTTAATGAACTTGTTAAAAATTCATTTTCTAAGGTTCAAGGCTTGTTAATACTACTTCAAACCAACTCTACAAATACACAAATCCTACCATACACCTTCTTAGGGTGTCATGGGGTCCTAAACATCACCAACCATGGTGGATCTCATGAAGATGTTAATAAAAACCATAGATCTAGTGTTTGAGATGGTTTATAAGAAAAATGGTATCAAAACATATGTAACTTGCATTTTAAACCAACATAACTTGAAAATACATAACCACATGGATCAAATGAAAGTATAACATGATCAAAATGGGTTCTTGAACTTACTTGAATTGTTTGAGTATTTTGGATGAAAAAGAACTAATAACCTTGGAGTTTTTATTTCAAAACTCTAACGAGGATAATAAAAGGGACTTGTTTAACACTTGAACTTGAAAAAAAATATGGATCTTCTTCTCCTTGTTCTTGTGGCGTGGGATGTAGAGAGGAAAAGAGAGAAAATTTGATCTTGAATGGCTAGTGAATTGTTACATGTAATGTGTTATGAAAATAAAATAGCAAGACAAAGGAACATAACTAATAAATGTAGCATGGTTTAGCAAAGAAAAATGGAAAAGTAGTCATTGGGGGGGGGGGGGGGGGGGGGGGGGGGGCGTCCTTTTGGAAGAAAATGGGGATGAAATAATTGGTTGGTGGATTTTGTAAGAGATAGTGTAAGATATTAGTAGTTTAGTGTATACTTTAGGTGTTGTCGGGTACCGAGTTATCTTGAAATAATGTTAACGAAGTGAAATAAAATACGACGAAGTTGTAAAAATTGAAAAATTATGTTACTGATAAGAATCGGGTGTCGGAATAATTATCGGGTTAAATTTTCGTGAACGACGGAGTTATAAGCTCTTAATGAAAAATGTAGCAATTGGTTTTAAAACACCGGGTAAAGTAATAATATAAATTTTATATCATTAAAAGTAGTATGAGAATGTATTAGGATCATTGTCGGGAGTACTGGGTATAATGTTAGTGGTACTGACTGAGTGGTAACGTTAATTAAATAAATAACTATACGTAAATTAAAATAATGCATATCCGTGCATGAACTAATATATTGATGACGTTACTGATGATATGCAACAAATTTTCAGAAAAATAGTTTTCGTCGCCTAACTTGAAAAATTCATATCTCCTTCGTTATAAGACGGTTTTTAGTGATTCAAGCGCCCACGTTTTCGTTTTTGAAAGAACTTTCGGAATATGAAGGCCAAGATAGCCCAAAAATTACTGAGTTTTCCAGATTGGCTTTTTGGACAGACCCTTAATGAACTTGTTAAAAACTCATTTTCTAAGGTTCAAGGCTTGTTAATACTACTTCAAACCAACTCTACAAATACACAAATCCTACCATACACCTTCTTAGGGTGTCATGGGGTCCTAAACATCACCAACCATGGTGGATCTCATGAAGATGTTAATAAAAACCATAGATCTAGTGTTTTAGATGGTTTATAAGAAAAATGGTATCAAAACATATGTAACTTGCATTTTAAACCAACATAACTTGAAAATACATAACCACATGGATCAAATGAAAGTATAACATGATCAAAATGGGTTCTTGAACTTACTTGAATTGTTTGAGTATTTTGGATGAAAAAGAACTAATAACCTTGGAGTTTTTATTTCAAAACTCTAACGAGGATAATAAAAGGGACTTGTTTAACACTTGAACTTGAAAAAAAATATGGATCTTCTTCACCTTGTTCTTGTGGCCGTGGGATGTAGAGAGGAAAAGAGAGAAAATTTGATCTTGAATGGCTAGTGAATTGTTACATGTAATGTGTTATGAAAATAAAATAGCAAGACAAAGGAACATAACTAATAAATGTAGCATGGTTTAGCAAAGAAAAATGGAAAAGTAGTCATTGGGGGGGGGGGGGGGGGCGTCCTTTTGGAAGAAAATGGGGATGAAATAATTGGTTGGTGGATTTTGTAAGAGATAGTGTAAGATATTAGTAGTTTAGTGTATACTTTAGGTGTTGTCGGGTACCGAGTTATCTAGAAATAAATGTTAACGAAGTGAAATAAAATACGACTTTACTGATAAGAATCGGGTGTCGGAATAATTATCGGGTTAAATTTTCGTGAACCGACGGAGTTATAAGCTCTTAATGAAAAATGTAGCAATTGGTTTTAAAATACCGGGTAAAGTAATAATATAAAATTTATATCATTAAAAGTAGTATGAGAATGTATTAGGATCATTGTCGGGACTACTGGGTATAATGTTAGTGGTACTGACTGAGTGGTAACATTAATTAAATAAATAACCATACGTAAATTAAAATAATGCATATCCGTGCATGAACTAATATATTGATGACGTTACTGATGATATGCAGACTCCTCTAGTCTACATAATGTTTTCTTACTGACAATGCGTGAATTCACAGCTAAACCGAACTGGTTACATGAATTTAAAAACATCCGTAAACTAGGTTTTCGAGGAAATGAATGACGATTATGAACGGGAAATTTTCTCCGGGAATGAATAGTGTCATGTGAATAGTAAAATTTTCAAAAGTTTCTCAAATTCACAAATTGACCTCGAAAATGATGAATAGTAAAATGTGAATATTGATCGGTGAATAGTAAATAATGAATAGTAATTCATGAATAGTAAATTGTCGAGGTTAAGAAAATGACCTGAAATTATGATTTGTGACATTTTGTGTTCGACTTTAGCAATAGAATGCTTGTAATCATTTGAAACTTTGTCAATTTTGTATTGTGAGCTTCCAAGAAACAAAAGAAACATTTTCCTCAGTAGGTAAATACCCTAACCAATGTTTATCATTCAATTGGAAAAACAATGTTTATCCTTCAATTTAAACAAAACCTAAAATTCCCCAAATTTTACAAAAGTTAAAAACCCTAACCATAAAAAACCAGATCTAGTGGTGTTGGCAATTTCGAAGTGGTGGCAGTGTGAGGGGAGGGGTTCAAACTTGTGAATATGTTGCTTTGCCGCCTCCTTTTGCTTCAACTCAAAAATCCCATTTCTTCTTCTTTTTTATTTCAATAAAATCCTTATATTAAAAAAGGGTGTTCTTTGTTTTGGTTGAAGTTTTCAAGAAATAAAAGTGGGTTTTGTCTTTGAAAAATTAGAAGCCACTACAGCCACCAAAACCCAAATTGGTGGTGATGGCAGTTTCGGTGGTGGGAGGGTGAGGGTTGGTGGGATTTATGATGAAGGTTGGGTTTGATTATAAAGATGATAAGGGGAGTTTAGTTTGTTGCGTGTGAAATAAATGAGAGATAAGGGTGGTCGAGTCAAGATGAGTGACTGCAAAAGTGTGATTGTGTTCGTGTGTCTTTTTGAGGAGTTATAAGGATGGTGATGATTTGTAAGATGAAATGTTTGTATTTTCTTGAAGTGTGAAGATGAGATAAGACATGGGAGATTAGCTTTTGACGAGCCACTGTGCTCTTTATATGTATCCATCCATGGTTGCAAATGGAGCACTGGAAGATGCCAAAGAAACATAGTGTTTCAAGAATGCTCCTTTGCATATCTTAAGAAAAGAATCTAGTAAATGTTATTTACCTTAGTAGATCTAGTGAGTATTATATTTGAAATGAGACATATTGTATATTTCAACAAATATGCTTTTCTATGAGGAAGTTTATCACTCTTACGAATGCTTAGTGAAACAAGTATTTTAGTGTATGACCAATTTTACTTGTTTATGCAATGACACTTGTTGTATTAGGTTATTATTCAACACTAATAACCTAAATTTGTTAATAGGATGCAATGTATTCTCTTGTAACATAACCATTCATGTTACAAAGAAAATAAGATGCATATGATATAAGTTATCCTTTGTCAATCTTTTGATAAGAGAAATACATGTGATATTCTCGAAGATTGATGACGTACATAATAGTTAATAACATATTATGTGTGACACTTTTACAAGAAATGTGATTTTGATTGTTGAGTCGTTTATGAGCAAAGTTTACATATGGTGTTTGTTTGCTCGTATTTGGTTTTTCAGAAATGACACATTTACTAATTGCATTGCAAAGTAAATTACTTGAATATTTCGGATGAAACATCGAAGTGGTCAATCCTACTTAGTTTTGTATTTTATGCATCTTTTAAACATATTAGTTTGAAGTTTGGAACATAACCATTGGACAAGAAGACTCAATAAGCCATCTTCAACACAAGTGTGTGTTATGATCCGAAGCATATTATTTTCGTCTTGAAAGGACGTCATTATTTTCATAGCAATCGAGTGTGATTTAGTATGTAGAATCAAGATAATACAATTCATCATATTTTGATGCTATCATGAAGCTAGACAAATAATGATTCCAATTTCATGTCCATACTCGAAAACTTGTCAATTAGATTCGATAATGATATCGATCATAATTTGAATAATGAATTGATATGTACTGGAAATCTTTCTTGACTCTCACGATCACTCCTTTTAAAAAGAAAATGAAAATTAAGGGAATGTGTTCCATTTATTCTAATACTAGTTGTATGTGTGAGGTTAATGACATATTAAGCTACTACTTCGATATTGTAATTTATTATTATTTGCGAAAAACTATTTATATTATTATTAAGTACAATATTCTTAGTTTTTCGACACCTCATTAGTATAAAAATAATTATCTTAACTATTTTTATGCAACATACGTAAAATACTAAATGTTTAAAACATTTTGTATGTGTGTTATAACAATTCAAGTTTAATACATTTTCTTTTACTTAAATACTATTGTATTAATATGATCTTTTATCTTGTTTAGACAACCCATGGTCAAGCATGACAAAATAAAGTGATGCTTAAGAGATTATGTTACGGATTTTATGAAAGTGTTAAGTATTTTTAGGTGATATACCTTTTAAACTTAAACCTTTGGAAAAACAATTGTGTAAGACAATATCTTTCGACACACATGATCAACCAACCTAGTTTCTATTCCTAAGAAGGTTACTAAACCATTTTCTAGACTTGCAACATATGCAAGAAAAATGGTCTATGCCTATATGCAATGCAAAATCAATTATGCAACTTAGTGCAAGAAGTATAGTCTAAGTCCTATTGACTAATAATCAACAAATAGCAACAAGGCATGTAAAATGCTTGTGATTATAGATATAGTAAGCTCTACCAAAGATAACTATAAGCACAAAAAATATTAACTAACAATACTAGGGCACAAAGAAAAACAAATAGTCATTTAGCATAACACACAAAAATACTTATCGTCATTTTGTGTATTAAGTATAACAATGTACATTTAGCTTGATTTCCCCTTGCCTATAAATAGTGGACCATTTTACACTTCTAACTTGATTTTTCCAATCAGTTTGCTCTGGTCTAATCCCTCCTCACTTAGATGACTTTTTTTGATCATTTAGAGAGTCTTAGTTTGTTTAAGAGTGATCCTTTCATCCTACCAATAGATCCTCTTCATTCCTCTTCAATAGCAAGAGAAGAACACAAAGTATCCAAAGAGATACAAAGTGTTGTCATTCCTCTTCAAGTACAAGAGAAGAACTCAAGGTATCTAAGAAGATACAAGAGTTGTAGTTTTAGTTAGGGTACTTGTAACATTTGTTACACACTTGTTGTATCATAGCATACATCAAGATCATTTTTCTTTTGTGAGAGTGTGAGTGAAGATCATTGAGATCTTATAGAGATATTGAATATCTCTTGAAGCCATTGGGCTTGTGTGATTGATCAAGTTGATCAAGAGTATATAGAATAGGTTGAGTGAAGTGAGAGTTGATCATTGTGATCTTGTGAGATCTAGGAGATCTCTTGAAGCTTGTGGGCTTGTGTGGTTGATCAAGTGGATCAAGGGTAATCGGGTAGATTGAGTCAAGTGGGAGTAGATCATTGTGATCTTGTCGAGATCTTGGAGATCACTTGAAACCATTGGGCTTGTGTGATTGATCATGTGGATCAAGGGTAGATCGGGTAGATCGTGGTAGATTTGTGCTAGCTAAGATTAGCACTCGACATCTAGATTAGTGTCAGAAATAGGATAAGTGACGTGTATGGTTTTCTCCACCTGAAGGGAGCTTGTTGATTAGTGAAGTAACTCTTGAGTTGGGTACTCGGGGAGTGGAGTAGGGCGAAGAGGAGCTTCGTGACCGACCCACTATAAATCATCGTGTCTGGTTTGCGCGTTCTTACTTATCTCTTTACTTTTATTTTATTCTTTATCGCTTTGTATTTATATGTGCATTACGTTTATGCTTGTGTGCTTTGTTGCTTATATTATGTTGATTATGATTGTCTCATTGTTTGATTGTGTTTGTGTGGTAGTTTACTTTATACTATCTCTAGATGTTATATGATCATTGTTGACACTTTTCATATTACGTCACACTTAATCGGGGTTTTGAAACAAAAGGTTTTAAGTTTTTAAATGGAAACGTATACACCTCCCCCCTCCACTGTTTCCACATCATTCACTGGGCTTGTATCACTCATGTGAAGTTCCTACATGTTTGCCATTAGCATCACAGCTGCATTTGCTTCCAAATCCTCCATATCATCATCTGAATATGCATTCGCCATGAAGCTATTTTCTTTTTTTGATAGAGTGTCCCCTGATTCATCCTTTAGAACTAGAAGTAGTGCCTACTTGTGAAACTCACTGCCTCTGACTCTAGGTTTGGGACATGCATTAGCCAGATGACCTTTCCCATTGCAGTTATAGCACTTGACAGTTTATCTTGTTTTCAATTCTCACCAACACTATCAAAACCCACTCGATGTAGTCTAAACCAGAACCGTCTCCCATTAGAATAGATCCTGTCTATCTTCTGATTCCTTAGATTTTTCCCCTTTCACTTCTGCATGGTACTGAACACACCATATGTATGGTTACTTCCGTATCCATTACATTCCAAACTTATCTGCACTTTTCAACCTTTGTTCTACACTACCAATGCTTCCGTATCCCACTCAACTTCCACACACTTCAAGCGAAGAACCGCTAGGATAAGATGAGATAACCCCACTAGAACCTTATCACTAACCTCAAAACCCTGAAGATTTTATCTTCTTAACCCTTAGGATATCTCCACGTGATCATATGCCTCATCATATGAATATTCTAAGAATATTCACAATGATTGAGAAGAGCTACGTGACTTCAAAGGTGAAGTTTATTGTATGCTATCCACCACTTGTCATGATGTTACTAAGCTCATCGCTACCATCAACGTTTGTTTTCCTCTTTATTTTTTGCACATCTTGTCCAGATAGTCAAAGATTAAGGGGGAGCGAAAATACACTCATATAGTCTTTCAACAAACACTATTAAGAATACACAAATGTAGTTCTTATTCCTTAGAAAACTTCCCTTTAGCTACTCAGAACTAGGCTGCACTGCAAAATTCATGACTTCCAGGTCACGATACCGTTAAATAGGCCACGGTACCGTTAAATTTAACAGTACCATGTGGTATTTAGTGGTACCGTGCCTATGTTTGACGAATTTTCACTGTTTCCTTTAGATCCCTGCATCCCTAACCTCAAACCTGCAAAATTTTGCAAACTCACATACACCCTAGGATTCCCTCACTACACCATAGGACTCTACCACCAACTTTAGTTCGAATCCCACAACTCTTGCCTATATAAGGCCTCACCATTGCAAGCTTATCTTGCATCTCATCTTCACACTCAACCCTTATAACTAAACTTCAATCTTGACAGTGATATTTAGTTTCAAAACCTTCAACCCTTATATCAATCACACTCAAACCTTAACATTATTCCTCACTTTGGATAAGTGATACTTAGTTCAACAACCTTCAATCCTCACAAACACACGAAACCCTTCATGCACCAAATTATCTCTAACACACAACTAGGATCATCCAAACTAGAAATCTAGAACTTCGTTACCTCAACCCCGTTAGAGATATCCACCAACAATCCTGTTAGGATCACATGCACCTTTTCTTTTTCTCTTTTGAAATATATCATGCATCTCATTGTCAGTGCAAACGATATATTAATCTAAACCATCCTTTCCCACCTTTCCTCAAAGGACAAAACCAACACTCTCCCACCTTATGGAATCATTTCCATTCGCATCTAGGTGCTTATCGTTCACATTTTTTTTGGTATAACCTCTATCGAGTCTACTTTATGCACGACTTGTCATAATAGTAATCATAGCATGTCTTATCAACAAACTATCCTTAACATCAATCATCTTAGGTAGATGATTATGTTGTTCAAAAGGTTTGTTAGAACTTTCCTTCCCAATGACAACTTGGAAGAAGTCATTTTATGTGTCAGTCAACGAACGAATCTCGTTCTTGTTAGTGTGATTGATTGAACAATTGCACCTTAGGTTGTTGGTCGGGTTGTGACACTCAAATGTCTTTCAATTGCAATAGGCATTCATCTTTTTATGTCACTCAACTTTCTTGTGCTTTCTTTTTGTTCTTTCCCCTTTTGGCACAATTTTAGGTTGTGTCACTCACATAGTTTAACCCTCGTATATCTTGCTATGTGTATTCTATCCCTATAATTTTGCTCCTATACTGTTATATTCTTGTTGCACGAAGCTAACCCTTGATGTAGGAAAAGCCTTTGTAAGAATTTGATCCATGGATCCGCTAGATACTAAGGTGAATAAACAAGGGGATTCAATCACCATACGGGAGCATTGAGCTAGGGGGAGCTCGGGGGTATTTGAATACATAGCATGGAGTCGTCTTCACAAGTGGTGATAGAAGACTTCACTGGGATGATGCAAGCTCGCCTTTCTGGGGAGAAAGGAAAGTAGTTCAATAAGGGGGAGTAGGGAGTGAATTCAAGGGAGAGCTCGAGGCAACTACCTTTTTGCTTTGACAAAAGGGGGAGAAGGGAGTGTAAACAGGTAACTTTTATATTTTACTGTGTGTTTACGGTTTACATATTTGTCATCATCAAAAAGGGGGAGATTGTTAGTGCAAATATTAAGATATTTAAACTAAATGGAAATGCATAACGTAAAATGCGCAAGTTACTTGTTTACAAAAATCATCAATGCATACTTACATCAACACCTCCCTACGTCTCAAGTATGCTTCAACAAAGTCGTAGATTTCCATCCCGACATAAATCACTCAAGGTATGGACAAACAAATCTACTACTTGACAAATGATCAAAGGATTATATTTTTCTCTAAACTTCACATTTTTAATGTGACTAAACATTTCTTTCAAAAATATATTTTACAAATTATTTTTGAATTAAAAAGAAATGTTTTATTTTGAAAAATAAGTTTAAAAAATCCCAACTGTCATTTTTCCCCTCAAACAACTCCAAACATTCCCAAATAAACCTTCCCCACTAAAAACAAACGGAGGAGCATCCAAGGTACCACTAAAGTACCGACGGCTCCACTAAATTTAGTGCAGTCGTGTGACAATTAGTGGAGCCGTGCCTCTGTAATGGCTACTTTTCCCATTGCCTATAAATAGTGGACCATTTTACACTTCTAACGTGATTTTTCCAGTCAGTTTGCTCTGGTCTAATCCCTCCTCACTTAGATGACTTTTTTTGATCATTTAGAGAGTCTTAGTTTGTTTAAGAGTGATCCTTTCATCCTACCAAGAGATCCTCTTTATTCCTCTTCAATAGCAAGAGAAGAACACAAAGTATCCAAGTAGATACAAAGTGTTGTCATTCCTCTTCAAGTACAAGAGAAGAACTCAAGGTATCTAAGAAGATGCAAGACTTGTAGTTTTAGTTAGGGTACTTGTAACATTTGTTACACACTTGTTGTATCATAGTATACATCAAGATCATTTTTCTTTTGTGAGAGTGTGAGTGAAGATCATTGAGATCTTATAGAGATATTGAATATCTCTTGAAGCCATTGGGCTTGTGTGATTGATCAAGTTGATCAAGAGTATATAGAATAGGTTGAGTGAAGTTAGAGTTGAACATTGTGATCTTGTGAGATCTAGGAGATCTCTTGAAGCTTGTGGGCTTGTGTGGTTGATCAAGTCGATCAAGGGTAGATCGGGTAGATTGAGTCAAGTGCGAGTAGATCATTGTGATCTTGTCGAGATCACTTAAAGCTATTGGGCTTTTGTGATTGATCATGTGGATCAAGGGTAGATCGGGTAGATCGTGGTAGATTGGTGCTAAGCTAAGATTAGCACTCGACATCTAGATTAGTTTCGGAAATAGGATAAGCGACGTGTATGGTTTTCTCCACCTGAAGGGAGCTTGTTGATTAGTGAAGTAACTCTTGAGTTGGGTACTCGGGGAGTTGAGTAGGGCGAAGAAGAGCTTCGTGAATGACCCACTATAAATCATCGTGTCCGATTTGCGCGTTCTTACTTATCTATTTACTATTATTTTATTCTTTATCGCTTTATATTTATATGTGCATTACGTTTATGCTTGTGTGCTTTTTGCTTATATTATGTTTATTATGATTGTCTCATTGTTTGATTGTGTTTGTGTGGTAGTTTACTTTGTACTATCTCTAGATGTTATATTATCATTGTTGACACTTTTCATATTACGTCACACTTGATCGGGGGTTTGATACAAAAGTTTTTAAGTCTTTAAATGGAAACGTATTCACCTCCCCCCTCTACGGTTTCCACATCATTCACTTGGCTTGTATCACTCATGTGAAGTTCCTACATGTTTGCCATTAGCATCACAGCTGCATTTTCTTCCAAATCCTCCATATCATCATCTGAATATGCATTCACCATGAATCTGTTTTCATTTTTTGATAGAGTGTCCCCTGATTCATCCTTTAGAGCTAGAAGTAGTGCCTACTTGTGAAACTCACTGCCTCTGACTCTAGGTTTGGGACAGGCATTAGCCAGATGACCTTTCCCATTGCAGTTATAGCACTTGACCATAGTCCCTGTATTCCAAGTCTCAAAAATTTCAACCCTTTTCTGAGGAGCACCTGCATTGTTCCTACTTCCACTAGCTGCATTAAACAGTTGTCCATTCCCTGAATTTCCCATATAACCCCTGATCAAATTCTTCCATAAGTACGATTCTGAATTTCAACCCGTCCATCTTGTACAGCAGCTTGATTCCTTGTGTTGGATGAAGTGCGGAGACGATTGTTGGATTTGTTACAGAATTTCTGAAAGCTCGAACAATAAGTGCAAATCCTTCATTCAAAGAGTTGAATGCATCATCTTCGTCACTGTTTGTATTAGTGTAGAGCATGGTGTCAGTGTTGTCATAGGGGACTAGTTGATTTTCAGTTGATTGTTGTGTTGAATCATATGGAATGAGTTGGGTGGAAGAGGTTTGTTGAGGATAGATAAAGTGATGTTGCTACTGGACATAAGCATGCTTTGATTATGGAACAAAATGAGATTAAGGTATTAGTGCCAATGAGTTTGGAGTTCTAGAAGGTGAATAAGTACCACGAAGAGCTCGATCTTTGTCAACTGGTGTTTCAGATAATCATACAACAAACCATAAGATGAATTGTGTAGATTTTTTGCTTGACGAACAAACGGGACATATTTTTGCCAATCTGGACCAAGACAGCTGAGAAACTTTGTGTTGATTGCAATCCTGGGTAAAACAATGTTCTGTATGTCCAAGTCATTGATGATGTTTGCGAACCGATGGTAATAGGACTCAAGTGACTCGCCTGATTCAATCATGAACTTTGAATATTCTAGGTAGAGCTTGGATTCCATGTCTTCTTGGTTCAGTTCAGTGCCTTCCATTAAGAGATGAACATGTTACCACATATCCTTAGCTGTTTTCTGAGCATCAATGCTTCGGAAAATCTAATTAGGTATTCCCTGAAGAATGTATGACATTGCAAGTTCATTTGCTTCACAATGAAGTATTTGCTCTGCAGTAAGTTGAGCTTTAGGAACAGGGAGCACGGTGTTAGGTCTTGGAGGAATAGTAGTTGGATCTCAAGGAACCGTTGTAGTTGGCATTTGGAATGAACCTTCAATTATAGCCTTTTTCATATATTTTCCATGTGGTTTCTTGAGTTCTATGAACCTTAAGAATCGACTTGCCCATTGAACATAATGACCAGGAGTGAGCATAGGAGGTGTGTCAAGTGATCCAGCTTCATGTCTTGATTGTTGACTCCTGATGGCCTCACACATTTGATCAAACCAATGTGGTTGTTTTGCAGGAAGTGGGAAGGATTGCATTGGTTGTTATTGATATGGTTGTTGTTGAGGGGATTGTTGCTATGGAAAGAATTGATGTTGTTGCATGAATAGTTGTTATTGAGGATATTGCGGTTGCTGAGGATACTGTTGTTGCTGAGGATACTACTGTTGATAGAAGTTGAAATAAGGTGGTTGAGACATGATTGTGATTAGTTAACTTGTGTTGTTATGGATCTTGTAGACAATTGAGAAGTGTGATGTGAGTTATAAAGTTTGGTTTTGGTTATGAGGATGCTGCGGTTGTTATTAAGGATACTGCGGTTGCTGAGAAAATAAGGTGGTTGAGACATGATTGTGATTAGTTAACTTGTGTTGTTATGGATCTTGTAGACAATTGAGAAGTGTGTTGTGAGTTATAAAGTTTGGTTTTGGTTAAGTTTGAATTAAGATGTTTACTGTTCACTTCCAATTCCGACAAACACTGTTCACAGTTTTCCAATTGCGACGAGTTTTGTAACACCCTAACCCGACCTTGGTTAAGATGCCACATTATGGTGTATATCAGAACATACAAAATAAACGCAAGCGGAAGACTTCATTAATAAAGTCAAGAACATCATGACTTACAAATTACAAGGTCCCAAAAGTCAAAACAATATCCAAATGAAATGAAATGAAGTAAAACATCCAACATAAGTCCAAAACAAATCCAAGACAATTGGGAATCTAAATAAGGTAGGTATTCTACTCCTACTCACATCACTCTTGCCCAGCATCCCGCTTATTACCTGCCACATGGAAAAGAAAACGCGGCTGAGCTTAAAAAGCCCAGTGAACAGATATATATACAAAGCAGAAAAGGTAATAAGCACAAGTAGATGAATATGAATCAAATGCATATATATCATGAGTCAGAATAGCTCTAAGAGTCAAGTAATAAATACGGCAATGAACACGTCCAAACGAGCCACTCGAACGGACCAAAGATACCTAACGGATAGCCACGAGCCTGTCTAATTGAGCCACTCGAATAGACCACATGATCACATATACATATCCGTCAAATCACAAGTTGTACAAGGAGTTGCAGACTCCAATGTACCAGAAGTGAAATGGGGTGCATGGCACGCACAAACCAATCACTAAAATCACATCATAATCATTCCAAACATATACATAGGATGCATCCATACCCCCCTGCAAAACAGAATACATATGCAAGTACGAGACTATACATACATATAACAGAATGGCCACGTGCGCTATAATCATATAATCATAACAGAAGGGAATACCGTGGATCAATCACACCTCTACAGAAAGTGTCATGCCATTGGTGATTCAATGACATGGCCATGGTACCTCCATGGCTAGTTGGCTCAGGCGTCAAAATAGAACATAACAAAACAAAACTATCCACAATAAGCAATCATAACATAATCAAAAAATGCATATCAACTGAACATAATCTCAATAAAGGAGATAATAAACAAATCATCATAACAGAACGGATAGAAAACGGAATCATACCAAATGATAATATCAACCGGATCATATCAAAGAATCATATCAAACGGAATCATATCAAAGCAAATGAATCAAGTCAAGAAGCGAGAAGTCATGAGATCAGAACCCTTACTGAGAAAGGGTAGAATATCGGTACCTTATGCAAATCAACCAACAAAAATAAGAAAGCACCGCAAATAGGGAATCACTCCTTCTTCACCGAACCTATACACGTTAATGATCACGCATTACTTATAAGCTCATTTTACAAGTTTACTGATTATAATTATTTAGGTTTCCATTTAAGGCTTCTTTCTATTTTTAGAAACTTTCCATTTTTAATAACTTTCTATTTTAGTAACTTTCTATTTGTAGCAACTTGCCGTATTTAGTAAGTTTCCTTATTTACTAAGTTTCCCAATTTAGTAACTTATTATATTTAGTAAGTTTCCATAAATAGTAACTTTCCAGATTTATTACTTTAGGTTACATTCACAATTAATCAAACTTAAGGTTTACAAATGATAATAAGTTAAGTTGAAGGCTTATTATGACAAATACCATAGTTTAGGGCTTTATGTAACAATTATCAATGTTTAGGACTAAATGTTTCAAACTATCATAGATTAGGATTAAACATGTTAAATTAGGTTTTAGCCGAAATAGGATAACTGGATAAATCGAATTAAGAACCCAAAAGAGAATCTCGAAATTTCACCACACCATACACTCAGGATAATTCTAAAAATATAATCATGACCCACATAACACCCTCTTGGTAAGACCTTTATCTGAGACCAAGACTCAACCGAGACAACACATGGAAAGTGAGACCCCAAGCAACGATTAATAAGGCCACCATCAAGTATTCTTAAAATCAGTATTTCACGAGTAGATATTTATATATAGCCGACCCATGATCACCATATAGTATTTTATAACACTTATTATACTTGATGTCCACATATATAGGTTATAGACTAGCCTTATGTAGGTTATAGTATGTCAATGCAAAACAAAACATGAATACAAAAGTTAATCAGGCCTGGTTATTCCCCCAACCATGCATACACAAATTTAGTTATGGTTTGATAAAGCACACTCATACATTAACACAACCAAAATACTTCATTTCCTTCCCTTTTTAACCAGAACCAAAACCCCTTTCTTTGCCCATTTACCCGACACCAAAACCATGCATGAAAACATCTTTTTGACCCATTCTTCTTGACCCCAAAACACATACACCCAATGCCTCCTTTTCTGGCCTATATGACACCAAAATCTTATCACATTTAGTCGTACTACATGCAAGAACAGACCACACATAAACACCCAATTTTGAACCCAGAATAGTAACACAAACAACCCTTTTTTACCGACCCAACATTGCCCATATTAGACCCTTGTTTCCAACCAAATCGACACACATATTAGTAACCATAACAACCCATTATCACAGCCACACAACACACCATAATGAACACATAAATCATAACCTACACCCTATTTATTCCTTGTATTCGACCCATTTTAATACGACCTGAACATGCATGAAACTTTCCTCGTATAATACCTAGGTTTTACGCCACACAAGCCCCATAATGCACACCCTTTTTATCGACATGACATCAACATCTTACACGTTTAAATATCTAGATTACACGCCTTTAAATACATATGTACTGACTATTATTTCATGTACACTAAGAATCCAAATTTCATGCAGAAGAGACCTGATTCAAATAGCCTCTAAGATTTATATATCGACATGTATTTATGCATTATGTTAGGCGACATTCATCCAGCTTTAGATCGTATACTAATGATCAAAACAAGTGTACAATTATCAGATCATAGGTTCATATGTATAGTGATATATTAACTGGTTATCTCCATCATTTCATGCATTCTTATTCTATCATTTTATGTGCGCATTATAACCTTTCATTCGTTATATCCTTTTAGGTGGACCAAAGCTTAGTTTTTGGTTATAACTTATCATGCTCTATGCGTACATGTCGAAGGAATTAAGGACAAGGATGGAGTATACCTTGGTCGAATAGCAAAGAGAGAACAAGAACAATAGACTCCCAAAGTCAGAACCTGATCGAACCAACAAAAGCACCCTATTCGAACAGAATCAAACCCTCTGACACAGTATAATCATGATCAGTACAGCCTGGATACGCCCCTTTAATCCTCCCTTGAATCACCTTTGTACCACTCGTATAAGATCAAACCAAACAGCCGCTACTTATTTTATTTCTAGGGTTTAGTGTGTATTCTGAATGTGTAATTCGGTTGGGAGAAATAAGGATGAGGGGAGAAATATATTGGGATAATGCCGATCAAAGAGGGAGGATAGGAAGACCAATTCTCCTTTCAAAAATATAAAATGCTGTTGGGAACACGTTTTGTAATGTTTCAAGTATTGATCATTTGTATTAGGTTGCTTAGGCCTTTAGGTTTGTTATTAGGCCCAGCCCGTGTAGAAGGCCCATGGTTTGTGTCGTTTTATCATTTATTATTGTTAATTATGTATTATGTTAAGTAAGTTGGGCTAGTAGCCCATTCTCTTGTAAAAAACTATAAATACCCCTCCCATCCAAGGGAGAGGGTTGTTGGTTGATGAATTAAGAAGTTTTATTATTAAGTGTGTGAAATCATCTCCCTTCCATCTCTTTCTCTCTCTAGCTTTCTCTCTCTAGATCTAGTAGGTAATTAGTAGGTAATTAGTGGTAGCTTAATTCATAAAAGTATAAAACAACAAGTGGTATCATTCGCCTAGGGGTAATTTAGGTTGTTAGAAGGTTAGATCTAAGAAAAAAATTAAGAAATCCGAATTGTTAGACTAGTTACTGTTCATCCGAGTTGTTACTGTTCTTCAGATATATATTTATCGAATTTTTTTGTTCACCGAAGTTTTCTGGGTTTCATCGAACTTGTACGTTAATCGAACTACTGATTATTCACCGAGTTAGGTGATATAATCGAATCTCTGGGTTTAATCGAACTATTTGATCGAACTTTCGTAACCGAACTTTTGTAATCGAACTTTCGTAACCCGAACTTTCGTAACCGAACTTTCGTCACCGAACTTTCGTCACCGAAATTTCGTCACCGAACTTTCGTCACCGAACTTTCGTCACCGAACTTTCGTCACCGAACTTTCGTCACCGAACTTTCGTCATCGAACCTCAGTAACCGAACTTCTGTAATCGAACTTCAGTAACCGAACAACTTTGATCGAACAAGTGCTTAACCGAACAAGTGATTGATCGAATTTGAATCATCAAACTATTTAGTCGCATTTCAGATTTCTTTGGCAAGATTATTTGAGTTTCTAGTGTAAAATCCTTCGAGTTTCATCGTTTGAAATCTCCTAGTTTCTAGAGTAAAATCCTCATAATTTCTTCACGTTTTTCATAGTTAACCATATCTAATCTTCACACAACAACCGTCTTTATCCTTTAAAGATCCTTAACCGTCACAAGCTACTACACGATGTCTCAACCACCACACTTTAATTACTACTACCAACTACAGCAATATCCTCAACAACAACAATACTCTCAACAACAACAATTTCCTCAACAATATCCACAACATCATGCATTTGTGCAACAACATCAATTCATTCCTCCACCACAACTATCTCCACAACAAATAATGCAACAAAATTACCTTCAGAACAATCCTTCAGTGTCCAGAGAACCTCACTGGTTTCATAAGATGTGTGAAGCTATAAGCAGTCAGCAATCTCGTCATGAGGCTGGAAATCAAGATACTCCACCCATGTTAACACCTGGAAACTATGTGCAGTGGGCAAGTAGGTTTCTCCGATTCATTGAACTCCGCAAACCCCCTGAACCGTATTTGAAGCATGTCATCACTGTGGGGCCCTTTCCAGAACCAGTAATTGTTGTTCTAGCAACTCCTGAAAGAGAAGAAACATCCACTCCTATTGCTGTTTCTGGCTATACAACCGAACAAGCCTTACAACAAGAAGCAAATGGAATGGCAATGGCATTCATCCTTCAGGGAATTCTAAATCCCATCTATCGAAGTGTTGATGCTCAGAAGACTGCAAAGGACATGTGGGAGCATGTGCATCTACTGATGAAAGGAACAGAGCTCAATCAGGAAGACCTTGAATCAAAATTGTACATGGAATTCAATAATTTTGTTA
The DNA here is from genome assembly GCA_021014915.2 of Artemisia tridentata subsp. tridentata. Classification (NCBI taxonomy): domain Eukaryota; kingdom Viridiplantae; phylum Streptophyta; class Magnoliopsida; order Asterales; family Asteraceae; genus Artemisia; species Artemisia tridentata. The sequence goes on along the minus strand of CP139508.1, from coordinate 208,188,732 downwards.
TGGAACCGGGAGAGACAATCGAATCATACTACCACCGCTTCACCAATGTTGTTAATGACCTTGATCGTCATGACCTGAAGTTTCCAAGGATTGCAATCAACTCCAAATTTCTGGGATGCCTAGGTCCTGAATGGCAAAAATATGCAACGTTTGTTAGGCAATCAAAGAAGATTGGTGAAATCAAATATGGATTGATTTATGATTTTCTCAAACAACATCAATCAGAGGTGGACAAAGAAGTAGCAGCAAGAGGAGGTTTCATACCAGGACCACAACCTAATTCGCTTGCACTAATGGCTCAATCAAACTTTTCTCTACCTTCACAGGAATTTGGAAACTCATCTTATCAACAAAGCTTTCAACCTCAAAACCAACTTGTCCCATATGAACCACCATCTCAACAATCAGGCAACCAATTGGTAACCTATAACAACACTGACTCCAACTTTTACACCAACAGTGAATATGATGAAGAAGAAGAAGCTTTCAGTTCCCTCAATGAAGCATTTTGGTTGATTGCTAAAGCGTTTGGAAAATTCACAAACAAATTAAACAACCGCCTTCGCTCATCTTCAAACACAAGGAATCAGGCAGTTGTTAATGATGGTCGGGTAGAAATTCAGAACAGATCATCGGGAAGGTTTGGTTCAGGAAACAGAGGAGGATATGGGTCACAAAGGTTTCAAACTGGAGAACAAAGGTTTCAGTCTGAGGGTAATAGGAATTATATGGGGGCAGATCAGAACAGGAATCAATTGAATGGAAAAGAATCAAAAGGCATTGCAAATACCTCAATCACATGCTACAACTGTGGAGGGAATGGTCATATGGCTACTGCATGCCCAAAGCCTCGTACTATGGGCAGTGTATATCACAAAGAAGCTCTCTTGATGGCACTTAAGGATGAGAAAGCAAGCTTGATGAATGTGAAAGAAAACAGCTTCATGGCAAATGCAGACTTAGAAGATGATATGGAAGATCTTGAGGCAAACGCAGCTGTCATGCTCATGGCTAATATGCAGGAAATGAATATGTCCGAGACAGGCCCGGTCTACGATACTGACGGTCTTTCTCAGGTACTTGATCCACAATGTTTACTACATGAGATTGCTTCACCTTTCGCATCTTCATTCTCAAGTGAACATTCTGTTCAAAATGATTCACCATTTTCATCTTCTTTAGATAATCAAATCAACACTGATATATCATTTGATGATGATAGAACAGTTGTCTCATTTGATGATCTAATAGAAGATGACAATCATGATCAGATTGAACAAAATGAAAATTTGACTAATCAAGATTCGGAGCTTCAGGCCTTAATAATGTCCACCCAATCACGAATAGAGAAGTGCAATGAACTTAATCAGAACTTAAAAGCCAAAATTGCAGTACTATCTCGGGATAATGAGTGCTTTAAACAACAACTTTCTGGATACCAAAACCAAGAAAAACGTGAACAATCTTTTGAAATCGCTTTCCAAAAAGAATATGTCAAAGTTCAAGATTTGCAAAACCAAGTACGTAAATTAACCGATTCTAAGGCTGAGCTTCTCTCTCAAAAAGAAAAGGATCAATTTGAATTCATAAAACAAATTGATTCCTTAAATTCTGAGCTGTTAAAAACTCAATCTGAGCTTTCAACTTCTCAAAATCAACTTTTTGAGGAAAAGCAAGCCTGCAGCAAACGTGTTGATTCATATCTTGAGGATATCGTCACCTTGGAAGCACAAATTAAAGAATTTCAAAAAATTGTGTATAAAAATGGTGAATCCATCACTCAAATCCAACAACTAACGGTAAAATCAAATCCGAAAGGACACGGATTTGCAATTGGAAGTGATTACCCACGTAATCTCTCAAAAGCACTCAGTAAACATCCCAAGTTGTACAATGCACAATTATTGTTTGATGACACTTTTGAGCAAGATGATATATATGGTAATGATGAGGAAATTGATGATCTTGAACGTCCAAACAAGTTTGAGAGTCGATCAAAAGGAAATCTTTCAATCGGGGATCCTTCAAAAGCAAAAGATTTTTCAAAACAGTATTATGATTACAACGCCAGACCTCATATAAGCAAATCATTTGTGCCACCAACAGATAAACCAGAACAAACGTTGTTACAAACCTACATGAATACTTCTTCTTCAGTAAATTCTGTGTCCCAAACAGATTTACAAATCTCAGATTTTTTTACAAAGGAAGATGTTAATCCAGAAATGCCTACAGCTTTTAAAACTCTTAAATATTTTGAGACATTTATGGAGGACATCAAATTTTTAGAAAATGAAATTGAGTTTAACTCAAAAATAACCGTCTCCGTTTTTTTCTCTCCTATAGAGAAAGAAAAGCTAGAGGTTCTTCAAAATAAAATTTTACCTCACGTCAATCATCTGAAAAAATGTGCATCTCAATGGGAAGAGGATTTACAAAAAGAAATGGTATCTATGAAGGATATTTTCAAATCAAAAGACGTCATAATTCATAAACAATATCTTCATAACAAATTTTTGAAAAATGAAGTTGATCGACTCTTGCAAAATGTTCTTAGTCGTGACGTTGTTTCTGTAATGATGAATGCACTTTATGAATCTGGTAATGAGTATCTTATGAAAAATCATGTTGTTGATACAAAGATGTTGCAAATAGAAATTAAGAATCTAGTGAAAGAGAATGAGGATCTTCGACAAATCAACAATGATGTGGAAAACAAAGTTTTTAATCTTCAAAAAAGGCTTGATTGGTGTCAAACTCAAAGTGCTGAATTTGAACTAAAATTTCAAAATCTCATAGGATCTTTATCATTTCAAAACAGTCATGTTCCTGTAAATAATAAGGAAACAAAGGCTTTCTTAAGACTTAAACTGTTTCAAAATGAAAAGGAACTCGATGAAATTCTTCAAAACAGGAATGACACAGTCCGCCTTAACAGAAAATTAGATTCACAAAATCAAGAATTCCAACACATCATTGTTGATCTGAAGAAGAAAATAAAAGTTTTAGACACAGGCAAAACCAAAGTTCATAAGATTGTACCAACGATGCAAAAAATAGACAGCGCACCTAAGAATGCATCATCAAAAACAACCACTAATGCTCTTACTTCATCTTCCACAGGATTAGTTGACACATCTAAGGGTAGAAGATCAAAGACCACAAAGAGACCAAAGAAGACTAGTATCTGGCTACCTAAGAGTGGAACATCTAAGAATGGAGAAGTAGAAGTTAATGCATCTAGTGAGAATAAAACGCATGTTATGTCTAAAATAGAATCTAGCTTGGTTAAGTGTAATTCTACAAAAGATGTAATGAATGCTGAATCTTTAACAGTTATGAATGATGTTAATGCTTCTTGTGTGTTTTGTCATACTAGTATCTTATCTGGTAATCATCAAAAATGTGTTGCTAAAATTTTGCTGAAGAGAAAAGCGAAACGAACTAGTGGCCTCCCTAAGCCCAGCACAGCTGCCCAATCAATTTTAGGGAATCCACCACTAGAAGCTTCAAAGCAGACCATAGTTGCACCTATAGCAAATCCCAAAAAGACCAAATCACCTAGCACATTCCTTAGGAAGAAAGCAGAAAGTAGTAGGAAATGGCAACGTTGGCTAGAGAACACAACAAACTTTAAATGGGTTCCTAAGATACTTAAAACATGTGCTTCTAACCCAACGGGTCCAACCGTTACTCCATCTGTTTCTACTAATTGTGATGCAGGTGGTTCAAATCGTTCTATGGATTGTTGATAGCGGCTGTTCCCGACACATGACCGGCAATCTCAAACTTCTCATAAACTTCGTTGCAAAGTTTATAGGAACGGTCAGGTTCGGGAATGACCACTTCGCCGCAATCATGGGTTATGGCGACTATGTAAATGGGAACATCGAAATAAGTCGTGTGTACTATGTTGAAGGTCTGGGTCACAATTTATTCTCGGTTGGTCAATTCTGCGATGGAGACTTAGAAGTAGCATTTAGGGAAGAAAACCTGCTTTATTCGTGATCTTCAGGGAAATGATCTGATGAAAGGAAAACGGGGAACTAGTCTTTACACCATCTCCTTTGAAGGAATGACAGCTTCGACTCCTATATGTTTACTCTCCAAGGCTCATCCCACGAAAGCATGGTTATGGCATAAACGATTGTCTCATCTCAATTTCAAAACCATGACCGACCTGGAAAGGAATAAATTGGTAGATGGTTTACCAAAATGCAGATATGCCAAGGATCATCTGTGTTCTGCATGCGAACAAGGAAAAAGTCATCGAGCTCATTATCCACCAAAAACAGAACATAGCACAGACCACGTCCTACAGCTGCTTCATATGGATTTGTGTGGTCCAATGCGGGTTCAGTCTGTAAATGGGAAAAGATATATTCTGGTAATAGTAGATGACTACTCAAGATGGACATGGGTTTACTTTGTCCGCACAAAAGATCAAGTTCCGTCTATAGTAACCACGTTTCTCACAAAGATTCAAGTGCAAGTCCGCAATACCGTCAGAATTATTCGTACCGACAACGGCACTGAATTCAAAAACCAAATCCTTCAGGAATTTACAGAGAAACATGGGATTGTTCACCAATATTCTATAGCTCGCACTCCTGAACAGAATGGCGTAGTTGAACGACGAAACCGTACACTCGTGGAAGCAGCTAGAACTATGTTGATCAATGCCCAATTGCCAGATTATCTTTGGGCTGAAGCTGTTAACACTGCTTGCTACACTCAGAACCGCGGCATGATCACCAAAAGACATAACAAAACTCCATATGAGCTAATACAAGGCAGAAAACCCAATATCAACTATTTTCATGTCTTTGGAGCATTATGTTACCCAAAGAATGATAAAGATGATCTTGGTAAATTGAAGGCAAAAGCAGATATAGGGATATTTGTTGGTTATTGTGAGAACTCCAAGGGATACAGAATTTGGAATCGTCGGACCGAAGACATTCAAGAGACGATACACGTTAATTTCGATGAACTCACAGAGATGGCTTCTGAGCAAGACCGCTTGGAACCCGCAAACAACCTTTTGAACTTCCCAGAATCTTCAGCTGAACCATTACCTTTCAAAAGGAAAGATCTGGAAGATCTGTTTGCTCCTATGTTTGATGACAGTTTGGTTAACAGTGCGTCAAAGGCTTCCACAAGTTCCGCTGCTCAACAACTCCCAAATCAAGCACCTGATCCATCAGCATCTACCTCTACAGTAGTTGCTGATGATGCACCACAACCTGAGCCATCATCATCCATAGATAAAACACCTCAACCAGCAGTTGAAGATTCTTCTCCCATTTCTAACCAAGTTCCAACACCATCAGACTTTGAAGGAAATGCATTTTTCAATCCATTTGCTCCACCCCCAACCATTCCCGAACCAGGAGAATCTTCCTCGAGCAACATGGAACCGTCAAATCTGAATCACAACATTCAACACTACCCATCTACTCATAAATGGACAAGGGATCATCCATTAGTTAATGTGATTGGCAATCCAGATAAACCAGTTATGACACGACAGAAACTCCACACAGATGGTGAAACTTGCATATACGCTCTCACCGTTTGTCAAGCTGAACCGAAAAATATTAAAGAGGCCATGACTTATGACAATTGGATTGAATCAATGCAAGAGGAGTTGGATCAGTTCAAAAGATTGGAAGTCTGGGAACTCGTTGAAAAACCTGATGGAGTTTATGTTGTGGGCTTAAAATGGATTTGGAAAAATAAGCTGGATGCTGAAGGCACGGTTATTCGTAACAAGTCACGGTTGGTTGCTAAAGGGTATAGCCAAGAAGAAGGAATTGACTTCGAGGAATCCTTTGCTCCAGTGGCTAGGCTTGAGGCAGTAAGAATGTTCCTGGCGTACGCGGCTCATAAGAACATCACAGTTTACCAAATGGACGTGAAGACAGCATTCCTGAATGGACAACTTCGTGAAGAGGTGTATGTTTCACAACCAGAGGGCTTCGTCGATCCAAAACACCCACAACACGTATACAGGCTTAAGAAAGCCCTCTACGGCCTTAAACAAGCCCCGAGGGCCTGGTACGACAAACTTTCAGCATTCCTTATTGCTAATCATTTCACTAAAGGCTCTGTAGACCCGACTTTGTTTATACAAAAACACGGGGAGGACATTCTCATCGTACAAATTTATGTGGATGACATCATTTTTGGGTCTACCCACAAAAAGTACTCAAATGCTTTTGCAAAACTTATGAAACAAAACTTTGAGATGTCCATGATCGGTGAACTAAACTTTTTTCTAGGATTACAAGTTCACCAATCACCCCGTGGTATATTCTTGAGTCAGTCTAAATATGCACAAGAGATATTAAAAAAAGCATGGCATGACATCTAGTGACACCTATAACACCCCTATGTCCTCCTCATCCCCGAAGCTAGATGCTGACATTCATGGGAAACCCACTGATCCTACAAATTATCGTAGCATAATTGGGTCTCTCATGTATCTCACCGCTAGCAGACCGGATGTTGTATTTTCCACATACCTATGTTCACGCTATCAGTCTAACCCAACAGAAAGACATTTATCTGCTCTTAAAAGAATCCTTAGATACATCAAGGGAACCATTTATTTAGGGATCTGGTATCCAAAGGATTCTGGTTTTGCACTAACTGCTTTTTCAGATGCGGATCATGCGGGATGTATTGATACAAGAAAGAGCACATCCGGTGGTGTTCAATTCCTAGGTGATAAGCTGGTGTCCTGGCAGTCAAAGAAGCAAGATTGTACGTCTCTATCATCCACGGAATAAGAATATGTAGCCATGTCTTCCTGTTGTGCTCAAATCATTTGGATGCGATCACAATTGATGGATTATGGTTACATATTCAACAAAATTCCGATGTACTGTGACTCCAAAAGTGCTATCGCTAACTCGTGCAACACAGTGCAACATTCCAAATCCAAACACATCGCTCTCAGATATCACTTCATCAAGGAGCATGTGGAGCAGGGTACCGTTGAGTTGTATTTTGTGGGAACGGAACACCAATTGGCGGATCTTTTCCTGAAGGCTTTACCTCATGATCGCTTTGTGAAACTGGTTCACCAAATTGGAATGAGATGCTTGACTCCTCAAGAATTAGAAAATTTTCTCAAGAACACCTAATCGAGTCATGCTCTCTCACTATCTTGTATATATATTAAAAAAAAAAAAAAAAAAAAAATAAAAAAAAAATAAAGTGTGCAAACGTAGATCTCAATCAAAATATGTTTTTGCCCATTGTTTCAAAATTTAACATTTTTTCCAAAATCTCACATATTTTGAGGGGGAGAAACGTTTGTACATTTATCCATAAAAATTCTCGTCATCTTTCTAATCATCATATATTGTTTTTCATCAGCTTGCGTTAACCATTATACTATACATCTCATAACCTTGGACTTAATATAAATAGAAATGCAAAATTAAAAGGTTAAATGTGTAAAATGGAAAGGAATGAGGACAAAAACAGTCAATTCGGTTAACTCTATTCAATATATACCACAAATCATTGACTTAGGTCAAAAGTTTTATCACACTCTCAAACACACAGTGTCATCTCACAAAAACGCGCGCTTCATTTCTCTGATCTTTCATACTTCTAAAATTCGATTAATTTGCTCTAATTGTAAGTCTTTCATTTGATTTCTATGGTACTCATTTAACTGAGAACGTTGCTTCAGAGATAATTTTTGTTAGATTTATATTAGGCTTTTTAGTCTAATTTAGGGCTTATGCTTGAAAGTGTTTATGCTTATTTTTGTGATTGAGATAATATGCTTATGTCATTGTTTATCTGTGTTAAGCATAAAAAGATGAATAATTGAACTTTTGAGATAATCGAACTTCATATATGTAAAAATGATCGAACAATAATCGAACAATTGGTGTAATCAAAGTATAGGACTGATCTCCGAGTTAGGAGTATTATGTCTGGTTTGATCGAACTTTGATCGAACTTTGTTTGATCGAACTTTTTTTGATCGAACTTTGTTTGATCGAACTTCGTTTGATCGAACTTCGTTTGATCAAACTTCGTCTGATCGAACTTCGTTTGATCGAACCTCGTTTGATCGAACTTTGTTTGATCGAACTTTGTTTGATCGAACTTCGTTTGATCGAACCTCGTTTGATCGAACTTCGTTTGATCGAACCTCGTTTGATCGAACTTCGTTTGATCGAACTTCGTTTGATCGAACTTTGTTTGATCGAACTTTGTTTGATCGAACTTTGTTTGATCGAATTTTGTTTAACTGAACTTTGTTTAACCGAACTTTGCTTGAACGAAACTGACCGAACTTTTGATTGATCGAACATTTGATTTCTTCGAAGTTCAGGACTGAGTGTGTATAATCGATTTTTTGACTAAGTATCTTTGATTGTTGAAGATGAATTGTATTCATATGTTGGGCTGTGTTTACTGAATGAGTTGTTTCCATCTGTGCTGTATTTCTTCATAATTCTTGTTTCATCATGTTCCTTATGCTCTGCTGTTTAGATTAATATGTGCATTAAGATGTTCTTTGCTTAAGTGGTGATACTAGATTATGTGATTATTGATGAAACGTGTTCTATTGCTTAATTGTCTGAACTTGTGTCTATATGATGATAAGCAGTCTAACATACAAAGGGCATATCTAACATATTCACTAACACTCATAATATATGCTCTTGCGTATTGTTGTATGTTTGTGTTATGCAGTCAAAACATGTCACGAACATTATCTCAAGCATCACACACATCCAAGAAGGTCACTCAAGCTACGGAAAAACCCAAGATCGTCCGTTGCAATTCAAGAGTTGATTTCGATAAACTCAAGTGTCATCCATCATGTCAAATCATCGCAGAAATCCTTGCTAGACACTTCATTCACCCTGCTTTAACCAAGACAGCAAGTGTTCCAATGGATTATCTTAATCAGTTCTGGGGATCAATGTCTGTCAGCGAAGATCAAGCATCAATCACTGTCACTCTGGATACTCTTGAAATCTCATTCACAGTTGACACTCTGAGGACCATTCTTGAGCTACCCAAGGAAAAATCAGGGAATTTCGAGAAGTTTCAAAATAACCAAACATTTCCAGAGATGGCTAGAACTCCAGAAATGTTGGGGTATGATGAATCAACTGAAATAATGTCTTCAATCTATAAAGTTGAAAGAAAGTTTTTTCCAAAACCTTGGTTAACAATGTTCGCCATCATCAATCACTGCATCACTGTAAAAACCACCGGCTTAGAACACCCAAGACTTGAAAACCTACATTTTTTCTGTGGTATTGTCAACATGAAACATCTAAACTTTGCACAGTATATCTGGAATGACATGATCTTTCAATGTAAAAAATTCCAAGAGAGCAATAAAGATTCAAATATCCCTTTTCCTCGCTTCACCAAACTCCTCATTGCTCGTGTTATGAAAAAACACCCAGTGCTACAACGTTCAAATTCTGAGCAGATGCATACCGAACAACATGATCATGTCCTCACTCGCCTCAACATCCAGTCCATGACCGATACAGACAAACAAGGTGCTCAAATCCCTGATTATTTCCTGAGTGATGACATTAGGAACACAGCAGCATATCTTACATATGTTAAAGCATTTAAAGATCAGAAAGTGGGGTTTGTTCCGAAAAGGGATGCATTACCCAAAGGATCAAAGACTAAAGGGAAGAGTCATTCACTCCCAGATCGAGCCACTACTTGCCGATCAAAGAAAGCTGAAACAGCTAAGAAAGGTAAAACAGTCACCAAAGCTTCATCAGCATGGCAACTTCGTGATGAATCGAGTGATGAAGAAAATGACGATAATGTTGAGATCAAGAAAGTCAAAGCACAGAAGGGTCTTGAAAAGATGAAATCTATTATGGGTTCAACTGATGAGAAACTGAAGCAAGGCAAGGGCAAGTCTATCAAACCAACAGATGTAAGTTTTTCACCGATTCAACCGATTGAAAGCTCAGAAGAAGAGGGTGACGAATCAGATGAACACACCCATACCCTATCGGGTTCTGAAGTTGAAGAATCTGATAACGACAGACAAAGTGAGGATGATGAAGACAATGATGAAGAAAGTGACAAGGATAACAAAGATAGTAGTGTCAACAACGATGAAAGTGATGATGATGATGATAATAAATCTCAAGATGATCAAGATAACCCAGATGTACAACCCCACACAACCATTCCTCAATCACCACCTACATCATTAGTGGCTCAATCATCAAATGTCATAAGTCAGCTTGAAAGTAAACTGAATAAAGTGTTGAGTAATCAAGAAGCCCGTGACAAGGAATATCAAGAAACAAAACTGAAACTGACTACACTTCAGGAGCAGATGGACAACCATATACTGAAGTGTGATAACGTTGATTTGAAAAAGGAAGTCGCTGAACTGGTTCCAACTAAGGTCTTCAAGACTCTTCAAGATGCATTTCCTGACATGCTCAACAATTATGCCAAGAAGAATCTGGAAGAGGTTGTGGCAAAGTTGATGCAGACAATACCAATCACAATCAGAACGTTACCTCCACAACCATCTGGATCAACTCTCAGAGAACAACTTCTTGAAGAAATTCGAGAAAACCCTGCAGAAGATGAACTCAGACAAGCATTACTTAAATCAATGAAACAAGCTGAAAAACAAGATGAACCATGCAAATCAACCAAGACATTGAAGCGACATCAGGATGACCCAGAGGATCAAGGAAAGAAAAGACGGAAACCTTCATCTTCAAGCCGAGGTCCCATAGCACACTCATCTGGAAAAGGAAAACAATCAAGTGGACTAGTCTTCAGTCCCATTGGAAGTGGTCAATTTGAGGACATAGAATTTCACGAGAACATCAGTGCAGATGATGAAATACCCTTTGTACCTACAAGTGTTCAAGAAGCTGTGATTCCTTCTGGTCCAGTAAATGATATACCACTACCAGAATGGGTCGATCCAGGAGCTTCAAAGTACGACTGGTTTGAAAATATGGTTGATGCATACCCTGATGAAGATCACAGCACACCCGTGGAAGGATCAATTGTAGATTTTACCAAAAGACTGAAAAAGGCAATCAAGGTTCAGAAGTTGGGGTTGTCAGATATCATTCGAGTTCGTAGCACAGGCTTCACTGAATTTAAGACGGTAACAACTACTGAGATAGAGTTTGAGTACAATCTTGAACAAGTTGCACGAGCCCTTGGAGAAAATATTGCTGATGAACAAACCCATAAATCAAAAGAACCATTACACTACAAGGATTACACCAAACCATTACCCCTCATTGGTCACCCAAAGAATCCTAAGTTACCAAAAGAATACTTCTTCAATCGAGACCTAGGCTATCTCATGAGTGGAAGCACGGATCCTATAGTACGATATGCAACATCACTATCCAAGTATCCAGCAGCTTCATACTCCATAGAAGATTTGGAAGAAAAGGTCGACGATTTATGGAACCATGACGTCTATGTCTACAATGACGATGCTGTTTTTGGGATTCATCATTGGCGACATATGAGGAGATTGTCCTACAAATACTTGGTCACCACGAGAGTTTCAAGAAACATAGATAGGAGGAACCCTAACAGGATTCTATCCATAACCAGTGCTGAAACCGAACCATTGTACGGGTATAACTTTCTAACCAAGATCACCCTGAGAAGATCAGATGAAAAAGAGTATTCGTTCTGTGAAGCTGACTACCCATACTTGTCCCGCAATGATATAGAAGACATGTACCTACTGAAGATTCAGGGGAAACTTGAACATCTTCCTGGCCGTCTTCAGTATGACATCATCAACTCCATTCTCATATTCATCCGCAACATTGTCATAAGGCATCGAGTTGAGGACATCCAACTTGGGGTAGAAAGCTACCAAAAATGAGTTAATCTCATCAAGCCAGATCTTGATCGGCCGGGTGTTCATGGCCAGTCTCCTTATACGTTCATGGATAAACCATTTGGAGTGGTTTACAAACGGAAAAACTGCAGCCCACACTTCATAGGATTTGAAGAACTGAGAAAATTTGGGGATACGACATTGGTAATGGTCAAGACAGAACTTGAGTCAATCTTGGATAATTACCACAAGGGTTCAAAAATGGGAGTCATGCAAGAGGTCAAATGGAGCAGAAATGATGCCAAGCAAGCAGCCAAGTTCATCAAAAGAATCAACGAAAAGCTTCAGTCTTGGACTCAAATGCGAAGATTGGATAGTTATGTGGGAGGACGAGCAAGACTTCCAAACATTCTCACCTTCCGACGTCCTGCCTAATTTGATTGGTACAATTTGTCTCATTTGATCATCATCATTTCATTTCATCATTCACTTTCAAATATCACTACGGCTTGTGCACACATAACAGTGTACAACCCGCTCTTGTAAAGAAAGGACCCTGAGGTACGCTTCAGTGCCTCAATCCTGAAAAAGGAGCGAAAGCTTCTTACTTATGAGCAGAATTAAAACCAGAATGTTTTCTAAAGTTTTTCAAACATTCTGCTCATAAGGACAAGTACTCCCTTGTTAAGGGGGAGTATTTGAAAAATCTTTGTTCAAAACTACCAACGTTCTTGACATTCTTCCACAAACACCTCAAAATAGCATATTTTAATCAAAAGTTTGTCAAAAACATCATAACTATGCTATTTTTGAGGGGGAGAATGAAAAAGTGATTAAAATATGGTATCTCATTGCTGGAATCTCATGAGTGTAAGACTCAAGAATTGACCCTCGAATTGACGATAATAACAGTCAGTAGTCGAAAAGGTATATCCGGGACGGGTAATAATTTCAAGCCAGTTCATCTGGTGATGTAAGCGTGTCTCGCGAAGGATATATCTGAGTAGAATGTACCAATTTCGAGCGACGATCTTTGAATATGACCGGGACGGGTAATAATTTCAAGCCAGTCCAACTGGTGATGTAAGCGTGTCTCGCAAAGGTCATGTTCATTGAAAGTCAATCAATTCAAAAAATGCCAACTCTTCCCGACATGTGCAAATTTCAAAGTGATTTACATATGAGCACATGTTAAGGGGGAGTTCTTCTGAAAATAACAAAACTCTCAAAGTGTTAACAAAACGTGTTTTACAATCATAAACACTTTGAGAGATTTTCAAAAGGTTTGGTATTGGCATCAATAGGATAGTCATGGTGTTATAAGGTGACTAAGGTTAGGTAATAACCGTCCTATGATCCGCCAGAGCCGGAGGGATCTACCCAAGGACAATACCAATAGTTTAGAACTAGAAAGTCCTAGGTATGATAAAAAAAAGGAGATAATGAATGAACGGAGAAAGAAGGGGTTGAAGAATTAAAAAGAAAAGCAAAAGAAAAGGGTGAAAAGAAATAGCCCTCCATTTGTTCAACCTTAGGGCAGACACCGGGTTCAATACATAATCTACTGGTTGATCAAGAATCACCGGTATTGAAGATCAAAGTCGTCATAGACCCAGTGACGCACTGCACTAAACCTTCTAAACCACTCAAGTGTCTCTCAAAAGACATTTTTTCATTCACACGGAGAACCCTTCATAATCTATCGACCTCTCATTATGAGTGTGTTGATATTGAAAAGGAGGCAATCTGCTCCACGCCTCTGACGACCAAACAAATGTGCACTAATTGAGTCTAGAGCCATGAGATTCATAAAAAGATCTCTTAGGTACATTTAGTATTACTCTGCTGTTCTAAATCATGGGCAGCAGATGTAAAATTAAGAAAGTGTCCTTCGCAGATCTTAGCAATCTGCCGAGAACATTCATGAGAAAAGTCACATATGTGATTATCAATGATTGAATGGAAACCCTGCCAGAGCAACATCTAACAACTCTGACAGCAGGTCACTTCGGTAACTCCTTGTGGGTTACGCTTAGTGTTTGTTCCAAACGGTCTACAGTCGTGGGGTGATCTCCAGCGACTCACTGAATCATGGGTGCACTTCGGTGTGTTCGTGTAAGCCCTCTCGGGGGTATCCGGTTCAGAACGGCCTGGGCAAGGATTAGAGAAAGTCTTCACACTATGCTGTTGACGATCTCAAAGTCTGAGCCTGTAAGTGCCGGTTGGTTCGTGCTGCTGCTGCTGCTGAGGAGCTTGGAGACCTGGAGTTCAACCATCACCAAGACTCCATCATGTTCATGTCCTGAAGATTAGTTCTCACCAAGACTCAGAATCATCAAAAGTTCAGAATATGTTTAAGGAAAGTCTAAGTTCGAGCACTACAACCTTTCATATGTTAAAGATTGAAGAAGTGAGAACAAGATTGAAGAACATAAGTCACAAGTCATATGAACATGATGGAGAGGACACGAAGACACCAGTATCAAAAGATCGTTGGAATACGGCAGACCACCACCATATCATATCACATCACTTTCAAGAACAAAGAACAAAGATTATGAAGACGTCAAAGCCAAAGAAGCAAAGACGACGTCAAGCAACCTTGATGACCAATACTTAGGGGGAGATTGTTGGGAACACGTTTTGTAATATTTCAAGTATTAATCATATGTATTAGGTTGCTTAGGCCTTTAGGTTTGTTATTAGGCCCAGCCCGTGTAGAAGGCCCATGGGCTGTGTCGTTTTATCATTTATTATTGTTAATTATGTATTATGTTAAGTAAGTTGGGCTAGTAGCCCATTCTCTTGTAAAAAACTATAAATACCCCTCCCATCCAAGGGAGAGGGTTGTTGGTTGATGAATTAAGAAGTTTTATTATTAAGTGTGTGAAATCATCTCCCTTTCATCTCTTTCTCTCTCTAGCTTTCTCTCTCTAGCTTTCTCTCTCTAGATCTAGTAGGTAATTAGTAGGTAATTAGTGGTAGCTTAATTCATAAAAGTATAAAACAACAAATGCCTTCTAGACTTTTCTCTACTACAAGTTGTGTACAAACTTTTTAATCTTTTTGGGACATTTGGATCGTGTGAGGTGTGTAATATATATACCATGTATGTCGATTTTAGATGGTTTAGGTTATACTATTTGTATTTTGTAAATCTCATGTTGTAGCTCATATTTAATTCACTTGTGTTCGAGATTAAAAGTTAACTTAGTAACGGATTTTAGAATTAATGTATCGGGTTATTATAATTCTTCCCCTCTAAAAGAAAATTTTCGTCCACGAAATTTGAAATAGAAATCAAACTCATACGCACCGAAACACGAAAAGAATGCGGATAGCTAAGTTCAAGTTATATTCAATCTTAAGTTGTAACAAAGCAACCTATTAGTACCAGATCAAATCAGCCTTACTCACAGGTGGTTTCGAAATCAAACATTTCCAATGAAATAAATTAGCAGATCGGATCTCATCATAAAATAATGGAACAAATCGGATAGAGCGAAACCTAGTAAGGTAGAGGAATATTCGTATGTTTAGCAGAAATGAAATACTCCATCGATTGTGTCAAACAAATCATGATCATAAGAATCCTCAAAACGAACAAATCAAACCGATATCCCAAGATCAACATGGAAGGAAAATACTAAATGAGAACTCAAAATATCCGTACGACAAATTAACAAAGCAACCAACCAAAAAGAGAAGTGGTTATCAAGGTATTCGGATAAATGGAAATGGAGTAGAGAAATAACTAATCGCGAAAGTGATCTCCTCACTGAGCTGGTTTGTTGTCCTTGGCACTCTTATTGTTGTCATTGTGACCACCAAACTTGGGTCATTCTCTAGCCATATGCCTGGTCGATCCAAAAGAGAAACATGCACCCGTAGCCCTATGACAAGTCCTTCCAGGGTGAGACTTTCCACAAGAATCACAAGCAGTAGCCGAAGACTGACCTGTACCACCCCTCTGACTAGATGAACCTGAAGAACGATGCTGCTGATAACCGCAGTCCTGCTGATCCCAATACTGCTGATTATGTCCCGACCTCTGTTTGTTGTAGCCCTTCCTATCATATCTCCGCTGATCATCATCCCATGAATCCTTATCCTGGTGATTTCTTCCCTGAACTGGTCACACTCGATCCCCATCATGATTCCTCTTGACACCCTGCCTAGCCCTCTCCTGCATAATTTCAATATGAATGGTCACTGGTGGAGCACCAGCACCCGAACCTGTTAGGAATATAAATATTCATATGAAGGTTCGGTCACCCCGAGTATCTATTTAGCATTTATGTAGCTCGTAGGCTTATTAATATTATTATTAGTACTATTAGTATTATTAGTTTTATTAGATTAGTCGTATCTATATTTGTGGAGTGGGTCGGGTCTTTACCCACTGTCAGCTCACTCCACAGCCCACTAGGGGCACAAATATTAGTAAGTATAAAAGCCCCTTCCCACACATGGGAAGGGTGGAACTCTTGTAACCTTTCACACACTTGAATCTAATATTCCAGGTTTCCTTTCAAGAGTCTCCCACCTCTCTCTAGTTCTTCATCTCTCTAACATCTAACTCTTCCACCATGAGATTCTTGATCTTTCAAGATCCAAGGCCACCCGAATAGATCCACACAATCAAAAGGTTAGATCTTACAATTGGTATTAAGAGCCATGGTTAGGTTCGATTGATTGTGTGTGCCTAGATTTGTGGTCTCTATTTTATTTGTGTGGTTCGAACACAGTTTCAAATTTTTTTGTATTCTATTTGTTCGAATATCTTTGACTGGTGAGTCCTATTTTTGTGGTTCGAATACCACTTGGGTTCATATGTTAATTTGTGTCTTTGGGCTTTAACAGCAACATACGTGGTGCATCTGGGCTTTATCTTTAACAAGTAACATCTTAGCTAAAAGTTCAAACTCTGTTGTTTTTTTTTTGTGTTGTCGTGGTATGAGAATCATTTGGGATTTAATTGTTTACTAAAGATGTTGCCAACAGTGTGTATGGATTTGGGTTATTTTGTTTAAGTTTGAGCCCATTATTGGTTTAACTTTTGTGGTGCTACCTTTGCTGAGCTCTTTGGTTTTATTTCTTGTTTGTCCAGTATTCTTGTAGTTTATGGTTTAACTTTTGTGGTGCTACCTTTGTTGTGCTTTACGGTTTGCAATATTCTTGTTTGCGACTTGGGTTCTTGACAGCGGTTTGAAGCAGTTAACTAAAACGGAACAACGGTTTGCAATATTCTTGTTTGCACATGGTGTTCTTGGTAGAGATTTGATAAAAAGTTTGTTATAAGAAAAGGATGTTCATAGTGGCGATTTGTGTGTTTCTTGGTGGTGTTTTGTCGGTACTTTATGCTGCAGTTTGTCTGGTATCCTATAATGGGAAAGAAGACGAAAAAGGACGAAAGGGACAGTTGTACTATTATGATAGTGACAGACTGGCGTTTTGTGGTACTGGCGATTTGTCTCTGGCGATTTGTCTCTGGCGATTTGTCTGTGGCGATTTGTCTGTGGCGATTTGTTTGCCAAACTGGCGATTTGTCTAACAAAATCTAACAGTGGCGTTTTGACTCAAGAAAAGAATAAAGATGAAGAGACCACGACATAACCATATTCCATGACTCACTTGTGACTTCAGTCAAATACATGTCCAAACACAAACCGATTACAACCGAACATACCCAACTCTCATTACTAGACTCGAAAGGAAATTTAATGTATCATACCGTCCAACAACAGCATCCTTAACAAATCCAACACTACCTAACTACATCAACAACAAATCACTACTATCCTAAAACTGCCACATCCAACCAACAGCTAGACTCAAACTTAAATTTAAAGAATATACAAAGATCTCTGACATCATTTCGTGCTTAACAAAGTATTTCATGACTTTTTCAAGATCTACGCACGAAAAGGAACATCATCATCGATCGATTTGTGGAGGCTTCACCTCTTTCATTTAATATCCGAATAATTAAAAGAGATGAACAAAACAAACAGTTTCATTCAAATCTCTCATTCGGTTGAAACCTATACGAAAACAAAACGAAAAACAACCTACCCGAGATCTATTTCACCAGACCTTGATGTCACACAAGTGCTTCGGCGTGTATTTGTTTTGGAATAGATGATGTGTTTGTGGGATGATAAGACTGGGTAGTTGATGTGTTGCGTAAGGTTAATGAGTTTAATGGTTGGGTTGTTGATGCCTATCATGTATTATAGGAAATGAAGGTGCTTCGTTAGTGTGCTATAAGGATGCATCTTGTGATATGAATGGAAGACTTGATTGTAGTCTTGATGAATGTTCACTGCATTTGATTCGTTGTGGAGAGATAAGGGAGGTTAGAGAAAAGTTAGAAGTGTTGGCTGCGATGTGTAAACGTGAAAGTGATTAGGGTTTGGATGAGATTAATTTGAGTTAGGTGTTATAAGGAGGCTTTATATACCGTGTGATTAGGGTTAGGTATTAGTGTGATATGGGTTTGGATCATCTGTTCAAGATTTGTAAATGGGAGGCTAACATGATTTTTTTTGTTATCTTTCAAAAAAAAAGTTGTGGACTTTGTTGGGTTGTGTGTTACACGAATTTTCTTTCTTTCGTGTGATGGGCTTGGTTGACCGAAACTTGTATAAATCCAAACTGAAGCCAAGTGTTGTTAATTGTTATCAGGTTGTAACGTTAGACACTAACTTTGTCCAACGTTTGTGCCTTTCGGCTAATTTTGGATTGGGCTGTGGTTACCTATGATCCGGGGTTATCATTTGTCAACCGTATGTTGTTGGATTTGGGCTTAAGAGTCTAACGCAAAAATGGTGAAAAGTGTGGTATGTTTGGATCTACAATATTTCACATGGATTCACACATCAAGGCTAGTATTTGGGTTTATGAACGTCAACGGGATTACAGAGTTGTGGATTTGTCAGCATTGTTCTATTAGTGCCTACGACTTGAGTGAGCCTGCAATTTAATCTTTGCAATTTGAGTTATAGCTGACAAATAACAATTTGTTTAAATTGCGATTTGTTAAGTTGCGTGTTGACTTGTTACAACTTGACTGATAGCAATCTGACCAGTTGCGATATGACGTTGCGAGTTGACACTTGCGATTTGACTAATTGTGATTTGGTTGATTGCAATCTGACTTGTTGCAAGTTGACAACCTGTGACTTGACTTGTTGCGATCTGATCAAGTTGTGATTTGACGTCTTTGACTTGAATCTTAAAGATTTGTTTCGCAATTCACTCTTAGTTGTTCTTGTTGATTTTACGGTTTCTCTTGTAGGTTTTAGAAAATCCCGCGAAAGATTCGATTTCTCGGTTTAAATCTCAAGAGCTGTAAAATCCCGTCAAATCAATTTTGGACAAGTAGGCTGGACTTGGATTTAGACATAATAAAACTTACGGGGTTTGACTAATTTGTCGGGATAAGTTTGTGCTTCGAGATCGGCAGGAATTGGGAAATTATGGTAACTTGGTTGGTTTGTTAATTCACGGGTTGGTGTACTTAGTGTCTCAAACATCTCGGGGTTGGATGGATGCACGATGTTTGATGACCCTTGCTCGAGCGTATTTATGGTGATTAGACTTGGATGTTCAAGAAGTTGATATATACAATAAAGGATGGAAGGTTAGGTATATATCACAACCTATATTTAAAGGAGTTACGTTATTGTGCTCAATATATGTTCTAAATCACAAATTTAGTGCAAGTATAAGTCGCGGACTTGTCCTTTATCAAGCTTCATCAAGTGATTGTTGTTTCTCAAGCTTCTAATGGGATTGTAGTTCAAGATCTTCTCAAGAGGTGGTCAGACTTAAAGACAGGAGGTGGTTGTTCAGAGACATGGTTTAACCTTTTACACATTCTAAAGTTAAACATATTTCATCAAGCGGTTTTGGCATATTATGAGCTTCGGGGAATTTATTAATCTGCTAAACTATTGATGAGGAGACAAGCAAGGGGTTACTTCAAGAGAGTCTTAATCACCATCTTCGTTGCAGTAGTTTTATTTGTCTCTTTCCATGTATTGTACCTGACAGATTCACAAACATCACGGACTCTCAGCTTTGGCAAAAAGGTCATTTCATGCCCTTTTTGAGGGGGAGAATTTGCGCGAGTTTCCTAGCGGTTCCGTCTCCAGCGATGTGAATCTTAGCAGTTCCGGTTTCAGCGGGTCAGATCGTAGTGATTCAGGATTCAGTGGTTCAGTCTCCAGAGGTTTGAATGTTAGCGGTTCCAGTTTCAGTGGGTTAGCTTTCAGTGGTTTGGGGCTTAGCTATTTGCCTAAGATTTCAGTGGTCTGATACTTACTGTTGTGCAGTTTGTTCTTGAATTTAGTTCTCGGTTAAATCTCAAGAACTGTAAAATCCTGTACACAGTACGACAACTATTCCATGCACTGCACCTGATATCATCCAAGCAGCTGGGTCAGACAGCTATGTTTGATTGGACTGACTATGAGTCATGGGCACTGCTAAGAATTAGCGCATGTTTCTTCTCCCTTCGACTACTCAACCACACAAAATGATCACGAAGTTAATTTGGTATTCCTTGCTTGAGAGTGAGGTTGGATTTCACAAAAGAGTCTACCTGTTTTTATCTTGAAATCGGGGATGGTTGGATGCATGATTTCAATGATAACTTGCTCGTGCTTAAGATGTAAGTTGAAGACTTGGGTTATCTAGTTACCAGCAGTTGGGGTAACTATCACTTAAGAGTTATTGGAGTACTCAGTGTCACACATCAATGACGATGTCGATAATCGCAAGAGGTGTTAATGTCTCATACTTTGGTTGGGTATTGAGCACTTAGAGATTTGCTTGGAGCATCAATTCTCTACACCGTTCTTTCAACAACAATGCAAGCTTAGGTAACAAATTTGAGTAATTCTACTTCATTTGCAAGATTGGTATATCGGGTTTCCTTCATCAAGTGGTCACAATTAGTTGTTTGTGTTCGAGGTTGGTTAGTTGGACGAAAGTTTTAAAAGTTGTGATGTGCTCAGTAATTCTCACGGGATGTTCTTAACCCAAACTGATATTCACCAAAAACGAATCAGTCATGCCACATTCAATCTGTTACTGTCTCACGGTTTCTTCTTGGTTTTGTAAAATCCCGCGAAAGAACTTATTTCTCGGTTTAAACCATAGATTTATAAAATCCCGTGATGATGGGCTATGCGCTCTTGACCATGATCGGGTTAAAACCATTATCAAAGTTCAGCTATAACATCACAAATGGCTGGATCGGGGGCATCTAATCGACAAGATGTGACTACGGCATTTGTTCAGTATTATTTATTTGAGGCTGAAGTGAAATTTCATGAGTGCGTGCACTTAGTATCTGAAGATATCGGGGAGGTTGGATGAAGATTCTTCGAGATCCTTGTTCGAGCTTTCAATACAATGACGAGGACTTGGATATCTAGTTATTTTTTTCTTTCTCCCTATTACAAAATAACTATCACTTTAAGGAGTCATGTTGTAGTGCTCAGTGTCACACGAAGTTGTGGATATCCAAGAGGTGATGTACGTCTTATACTTGATGGTTGGTTGGTTGAAGAGTATAGAGTACTTAGGGATTCGATGTTGCACGAAGTCTCTGCACCGCTCTTTGTCTCGCATTAGTACAAGTTTAAGTCACAAGTTCGGGTTATGTTACTTCAGTCTCAAGTTCATCATATTGGGTTTTTCTCCATCAGTGGTCACGACATCAAGCCGATAGAATGATAATAGGGTTGGTAAGGAGTTAGATGAGAGAAGTAGAAAAGAGAGTTATGACGTCTGTACACATCAGTGCAGGCCTCGCTCTTCATCATAATGACGTCTGTACAAGTCAGTGCAGGCCTCGCTCTTCAACATTATGACGTCTGTACACATCAGTGCAGGCCTCGCTCTTCATCATAATGACGTTTGTACACATCAGTGCATGCCTCGTTCTTCAAAGAAAAGAAAAGTGTACGCTTGAGTGCACTTTATCTTCAAAAGAAGAGGAATCTTCTTATTTATGGCCATTCTTATCAACAAGTTTCATGCTCTTTCCGTGCTTATTCAGTCTTCAAGTGGATCGGCGCATCTAGGAGTATATTCTTATTCACTTATTCAACCAAAAATTGCAGTTGACAGGCATATGCAATTTTTGAGGGGGGGGGGGGGGAAGGGTGAATAAACAACATGTCAGCCTTCAAGTACCGTCAAGTGGAGTTACTTACCGTTGATGGTATTCATATTCACTAGTTCAATCATCAAAAATTGCAGTTGGCAGGCATATGCAATTTTTGAGGGGGGGAAAGGGTGAATATTAATCTACATGTTGGTTGATGATTGAGAAATGGTCATACGACTCCTGAATACGTCAGTTCAGGAGTCGTGCAAACCATGGTTCTCCAACACTACTTCTTCCTCCGTCTATCAAGGTGTTGAAGAACATGGTCATGGAATGCTAATCGACATCGTCTCACGGGCTGGTACAATCAGCAACAAAGGGTTCTAGTCAATGCTTCATGTACACGTCATTACGCTGCATGTACACATCATGATGATGATTCCGATTAATCGTAACCATCAGGGGAGAGAGAATGTGTACATCAAGGACGCACAACAGGTTCACGTGATCAGGGCTTAATATCCAAGGATGGATACATACTATAGATGATCAGTGGTTCAACTTGTTACTTTGGTGTTATACTCAAGACTGAAGAAGGTCGAGTCGTCAGTCTATTCTACATTCTCTGTTGGGTGTTATCATCTCATGTGTATGCTGCGGGCTGATGGGTTATATGTAAGGTTACTGGAAGGCATTTGGTGAGATGAAGATGATTGGTATTCTGTTCCTCCACATTGGGCAATCTTGAAGAAGGTCGAGTCTACAGTCTTCTCTACATTCAAAAAATGTTGAGTTCTTTTCTAACAACTTGATATTTAACTTAATCCCATGACAGTTCTTGTTTGATGAGTTGTGGAGTTAAGTTAGGATCAAGTTGTTCTGTAGTTTAAGGTTAGGTCCAACTTGATTTTAACCTAATCTCATGACAGTTCTTGTTTGATGAGTTGTGAGGTTAAGCTGAAATCAAGTTGTTACTGGGCTTAAATTTGTGGTTTAGCTTAACCTCATGACAGTTCTTGTTTGATGAGTTGTGGGGTTAAGCTAGATTTTAGTTGAGGCTCAACTTAAACTTACGAAAAGAGGCCTAAGGTTTTTGACGGCTTTACTCAAGGACGGGAGTGTTAGAAGACTAAAGACGGCATGCATTTGGTTACCAAAAGACTTCTTCTTATTATGGGTGTTCATCCAAAGTCTTCTTCTTCTTCCCATTATGGGTGTTCATCAGGAAAGGTTGTCAGATTGGGGGAGAGCACTAATTAGGGGAGAGTGAAAAGCCTGAATTAATCCCTGATTAAATGTGCTCACATTGCTCTTCAGCAAGTAAAGGAATGGCAGCGGAAATGATCCAAGAAGCTGAGGAGTAATGGTTTTGGTTCGTATCCTTGTACATATTTTCTTCATACATTTTTGTTCATATCTTATACCATTTTGTAAATAGATATATAGAAATCTTGCTAATTGTAAATACAGAAACGTAAAACCAGAAAAACCATAAAAATTGAAAAATAGAAAATACCAAAAATAGTTTCACCTAGGCATGTCTTCTGTTTATCGATAACATTTACGGACTTAGAAATGTCATTCAATAATGGCACGGGTCTTTAAATGAAGCTCGAGCAGAAGTTAAAATGGATTGTTAAAACATGTCTAAATGACTTGCTATTACTTTAGATAGCAACCCGCGCTTCAAATTGGGGAAAGCACGTCGCCAAAAAGACGGTTGTTCCTCCAACTGGGTGATGTTCACCTGGGCATGGATTACTTTATATCCATGTTTTTCTTGATTTGGTGTACGTTTCAGTGCATCATTTCTTGATTAAGAAGAGAAGTCTTCTTTGTATACAAATAGTTTTCATTCTACGATTCTTCTGAAAATTATTTGTGAGACACTTGGTGAATATGTGTTGTATGAAATTTGTTTATACTTGGATTATGCATAAAATTTGTCAATCAATCAACGACCATGAATCTTTAACTTGAATACGAGTCATTGATTGAAGGGGATAGTGAATTCAAATTTTATATCATCAAACGGGTTTCTTGATTAATTCATGATTCTTAGAAAAGGTTTTGCAGTTAATGGGGTATTAGTTGAAGAGGAAATTGATTAAATACATCAAATGATCAAGTGTGTTAGTTGCTAGAAAGTTTAGGACATTATGTGCAATTTGCTTATAGTATCCTAGCTTCATATAACTAGAAGGTTCATTTGTATCTCTTTGGAATCCTCGTTTAATCCCCTAGATACATTAAAACTCAAAATCTGAAAGAAGTTAGAAAACCCTATGTGTTTGATGTTCTTGAATGCTCCACTGACATTTGTATGATCTAAGTGAATGAGTCTCAAATGTTGCTTGTCGATTGCTTCTTAATTGTTGTTGATATTGTGCATATGTTCTCAGGATTCGCTTAGGTATATTGCTATCATGTTAGAATCATGTTCCTAAGATCCTGAGTTGAATATTGATATCTGTGTGAATTGCCATGTGCATGATTGCTAATTGCTCTTCATGCTAGATATTAGTTTGACGTATTTCCTGACTGTGGTTTGATTAAATGAACTTGGTATTATAATGTGGCAAGCTGCTGAAGGGTAGCTATTAAGGAATAGTGTATCTGTATGTATGCATATCTGTGTTGATATTCTTACGCAGATTCCATAGCTAAAATGAATGTGCCAGTTCCCATTCTAACCATTTGATCAGACGTTCAAACTCTATTGATTGGCTCGAAATTCACCACAACAACAACATCGGCAGCAACAACAACAACAACACTGTCATCACCACCACCACCTTCACATCAACAAAGCAGTTCGTATTCTGATCTCGCCAAGTGGAGATCTTCAACGTGTGGGAAAGATTTGTTGGTGGATGGATGATTGATGTTGACCACTGACTCACTCAGAAAAGCTGGTGATTACATCATCTGCGCAAAAAGGTCAATATCATTTGTGTCATAATTGTCAACTTGTGCATAATAAGCAGTGAATCTCCCTCTTAGATTAAGGGGGAGCACAGTATGTTTCATCATCAGAATACATTAAATTGGACACATTTTCTCCCACATTTTCTAACTTATTTAAATCAATTGGGATCACAAATCTCAAAAGGTTTGAAATTTTTGATCGGGGGAGAGAATGTGATTTAAATATGAAATCTGATAAAATGTAATAATTTGGAAGTAAAAGTAAGCTCTCCCGTATGTGCTAAACCATTTTGTATATCAATGCACATATTGAGGGGGAGCAAAATGTTTTGGATGTGGAAGTAAACTCTCCCATAAGTGCTCAGTTGTACGTCAATGCACTTATTGAGGGGGAGCAAAGGATTTGGCATCTCATGTGACCGTGACTCAGAATTAACCAATGAATTGATGAAACTTGAACTGTCATCAATCGAAAGGATACGTCTTGGCCGGGTAATAATTTCAAGCTGGTCTAACCAGTGATGTAAGCGTGTCTCGAAAAAGATGTATCTGAGTAGAATGTACCGTTTCGAGAAACTTTCTGTGGACTTGACCAGGCCGGGTAATAATTTCAAGCTGGTCTAACCAGTGATGTAAGCGTGTCTCGAATCGGTCATGTTCACTGAAAGTGGATCAATTCAAAAAGTGCAAGCTCTACCTAACATGTGCAAATTTATAAAACTATCACTCGAGCACATGTTGAGGGGGAGCATTTGAAAAATATAAAACTCTCAAGTGTTTGCAAAAATGTGTTTCAGAATCATGAATACTTTGAGAGATTTTTCAAGGATTTGGTTTGGCAATTATGGAAGAACAACAAAGACCGACCATTGTGTCTCATATATTGGAGTTATAAGGATGGTAAGTTTAGGCTCAAGTTCCCACGATCCCGCCAGAGCCGGAGGGATCTACCCAGGGACAATCCACTAGTTAGTGTAGAAGTCCTTAGGTATGATTAAAAAGGAGAAAAGTGGATAAGGGAAAAGTGCCGACTGAGATGGAGCTAGTACTGGAACAAACCCAACAAGGTTCTAGTAATGAAGTCTCGGTAAGCACTGAAGGGGTTGAAGAATGAAAAAGAATTGTAAAGATAAAGGGTGAAAAGAAAGAAGCCCTCCTTACTCTTTAGGCAGAAACCGGGTCAATACATATGCTGTCATAATCACTTAGTTGATTGCTGACATTGAAGACAAAGTATCATGGACCCAGTGATACACTGCACAACCCTCCCTAGCCACTCAAGGTCCCTCAAAGGATTCTTGTTTCAATTGTCACGGAGATCAATTCATTTCTATCGTCTCTCTCACTCCGAGTTAGATGATATTGAAAAGGTGGCAGTTCTCTCCAGCCTCCGCTCACTAAATCAAAACGCACTATCGAGTCTAGAGCCACGAGATGCATAATAAGATCTCATAGGAACACATGCTACTTCTACACTGGTTGTTCAACATTAAGGACACCAATTGTAAACTTAAGAGTCCTACGCAGATCTTAGCAATCTGCCAGAACATTTATGAGGGAATTTACAATTGTAATTCTCAATGATTGAATGGAAATTCCTGCCAGGGTCAACATCAAGCAGCCCTGAAAGCAGGTCACTTCGGTAATTCTTTATGGATTACGCTTAGTGGTCACGGCGGTTTCTAACGGTCTACAGTCGTGGAGTGATCTCCAGCGACTCACCTAATCGTTGATGTGCTACGGTTCGATCTTAAAAAGCCCTCTGTGGGTTTTCGATTAGGAACGGTCTTGGTAAGGATTAGAGAGAGTTTTCACACTATACTGTTAACAATCTCGAAGTCCGAACCTGTAAGTACCGGTCGTTTTGTTGCTAACTGTCGTATGCAGGAACTTCTGGCGATTGTAGCTGTGGAATGCTGTAGCTGGTTGCTGTTGTAGCTGGTTGCAGAAAAGATGCCAATCCTCTACCACATGTTCACACTACATCATCATCTTAAACAAAGAAGTCATGATCAATCTAAAAATACCTTCAACACTGCTTCCGCAACTCTGAAGCTAAAGATCATGATCCAGAAAAGTGTGAGCATGTCGACACAACATACACAATCCATTACCACATGTTCACTCTACTCCATCATCATATTCAAAGAAGTCATGACAACCTAAAAGACCTTCAACACAGCTTCTGCAAACTCTGATGCTGAAAGTCATGACCCTGACTAGAGTGAGCATGTCGGCTCAAAGAATAACACATCACGTGGTGACATACTGCTGAAAGATGACTTGAAGACAAACGTTGGATGACGAACTCAAAGAATTCTCAAAGATCATCCAAGACAACCGATCAGTCATCAAAAGATTACTGCTGAATGCACAAAGTTTCAAGACGTTGAAGAATCGAAGACTACGAGCTATGAAGTCAAGATCAAAAGATCAAATGCTAGAATTCGAAATATTATTTCCGGGGTGACCTCCCTTAGGGGGAGATTGTTAGGAATATAAATATTCATATGAAGGTTCGGTCACCCCGAGTATCTATTTAGCATTTATGTAGCTCGTAGGCTTATTATTATTATTAGTATTATTAGTATTATTAGTTTTATTAGATTAGTCGTATCTATATTTGTGGAGTGGGTCGGGGCTTTCCCCACTGTCAGCTCACTCCACAGCCCACTAGGGGCACAAATATTAGTAAGTATATAAACCCCTTCCCTCACATGGGAAGGGTGGAACTCTTGTAACCTTTCACACACTTGAATCTAATATTCCAGGTTTCCTTTCAAGAGTCTCCCACCTCTCTCTAGTTCTTCATCTCTCTAACATCTAACTCTTCCACCATGGGATTCTTGATCTTTCAAGATCCAAGGCCACCCGAATAGATCCACACAATCAATAAGGTTAGATCTTACAGAACCACCACTTCCACTACCACTACCACTGGCCGTGTTCTGACGGATCTCAGTCGCGATCCGTTCTGTAAGGCCCAGAATCAGTGCTTCTACAGTCCACTGGACTGCAACAGTAAATGCAGGGTTGTTACTGAAATCTTCGTTATGACGAGTGTTTACCATCTGAATGGTCATAAACGAATTAGCGAGGACAAAACGAAGTTAAGGAGTAAAATATGAAGGAAAGATCGTGTCAAAGCAAAACCTAATGTCTACCCAATCCCCACCGGTCAAAACCTAAGTCCTATAGGGCGAAACCTAAGGGTCCAGATTTTCACAGGCCATAACTTATGAGCTACAAGTCGCAGCCTGGGCTCTGGTACCATAATTGTAACACCCCAACCCAACCTTGGTTAAGATGCCACATTACGGTGTCTATCAGAACATACAAAATAAACGCAAGCTGAAGACTTCATAAGTAAAGTCAAGAACATCATGACTTACAAATTACAAGCTCCCAAAAGTCTAAACAATATCTAAATGAAATTAAATGAAGTAAAACATCCAACATAAGTCCGAAACAAATCCAAGACAATGGGGAATCTAAATAAGGTAGGTCTTCTACTCCTACTCACATCACTCTTGCCCAGCATCCCGCTTATTACCTACCGCATGGAAAAAAAAACGCAGCTGAGCTTAAAAATCCCAGTGAACAGATATATATACAAAGCAGAAAAGGCAATAAGCACAAGTAGACGAATATGTATCAAATGAATCAAATGCATAAATATCATGAGTCAGGATAGCTCTAATAGTCAAGTAATAAATACGGCAACGAACGCGTCCAAACGAGCCACTTGAACGGACCAAAGATACCTAACGGATAGCCACGAGCCTGTCTAAATGAGCCACTAGAATAGACCACATAATCACATATACATATCCGTCAAATCATAAGTTGTACAAGGAGCTGCAGACTCCAATGTACCAGAAGTGAAATGGGGTGCATCGCACGCACAAACCAATCACTAAAATCAAATCGTAATCATTCCAAACATATACCTAGGATGCATCCATCCGCCCCTTACAAAACAGAATACATATGCAAGTACGAGACTATACATACATATAACAGAATGGCCACGTACGCCATAATCATATAATCATAACAGAAGGGAATGTCGTGGATCAATCACACCTCCACAGAAAGTGTCATGCCTTTGGTGCCTCAATGACATGGCCATGGTGCCTCCATGGCTAGTTAGCTCGAGTGACAAAACAGAACATAACAAAACAAAACTATCCACAATAAGCAATCATAAAATAATCAACAAAGGCATATCAACTGAACAGAATCTCAATCAAGGAGATAATAAACATATCATCATAACAGAATGGATAGCAAACGGAATCATATCAAATGATAATATCAAACCGATCATATCAACTAAACATATCAAACGGAATCATATCAAAGCAAATGAATCATGTCAAGAGATCAGAACCCTTACTGAGAAAGGGTAGAATATCTGTACCCTATGCAAATTAACCAACCAAAATAAGAAAGCACCGAAAATAGGGAATCGCTCCATCTTCACCGAACCTATACAAGTTAATGATCACACATTACTTATAAGCTCATTTTACCAGTTTACTGATTATAGTTATTTAGGTTTCCCATTCTTAGTAACTTTTTATTTTTAGTAACTTTCTATTTTTCGTAACTTGCCATATTTAGTAAGTTTCCTTATTTGGTAAGTTTCCCGATTTAATAACTTTCTATATTTAGTAAGTTTCCTTAATTAGTATGTTTCCATAAATAGTAACTTTCCAGATTTATTACTTTAGGTTACATTCAGAATTAATCAAACTTAAGGTTTACAAATGATAAAAAGTTAAGTTGAAGGCTTATTATGACAAATACCATAGTTTAGGGCTTTATGTAACAATTATCAATGTTTAAGACTAAATGTGTCAATCTATCATAGGTTAGGGTTAAACATGTTAAATTTGGTTTTAGCCGAAATAGTACAACTGGATAAATTGAATTAAGAACCCAATAGAGAATCTCGAAATTTCACCACACCATACACTCGGTATAATTCTAAAAATATAATCACGACCCACATAACACCCTCTTGGTAAGACCTTTATCCGAGACCAAGACTCAACCGAGACAGCACATGGAAAAGTGAGACCACAAGCAATGATTAATAAGGCCACCATCAAGTATTCTTAAAATCAGTATTTCACGAGTATGTATTTATATATAGCCGACCCATGATCACCATATAATATCTTATAACACTTATTCTACTTGATGTCCACGTATACAGGTTATAGACTAGCCTTATGTAGGTTATAGTATGTCAATGCAAAACAAAACATGAATACAAAAGTTAATCAGGCATGGTTATTCCCCCCAACCATGCATACATAATATATATGCTTAAACCCAACTAACATTTAACCCTTTATTCAACGCATACATGAAATCTCACAAATTTAGTTATGGTTTGACAAAGCACACTCATACATTAACACAACCACACTACTTCATTTCCTTCCCTTTTTAACCCGAACCAAAACCCCTTTATTTGCCCATTTACCCGACACCAAAACCATGCATGAAAACATCTTTTCGACCTATTCTTTTTGACATACACCCAACGCCTCCATTTCTGGCCTATATGACACCAAAGTCTTATCACATTTAGTCGTACTACATGCAAGAACAGACCACACATAAACACCCTATTTCGAACCCTGAATAATAACACAAACAACCTCTTTTTACCGACCCAACATAGCCCATATTCGACCCTTGTTTCCAACCAAATCGACACACATATTAGTAACCATAATGACCCATTATCACAGCCACACAACACACCATAACGACCACATAAATCATAAGCTACACCCTATTTATTCCATGTATTCGACCCATTTTAATACGACCTGAACATGCATGAACCTTTCCTTGTATAAAGGTTTTATGCTACACAAGCCCCATAATGCACACCTTTTTTATCGACATGAAATCAACATCTTACACGTTCCAATATCCAGATTACACGCCTTTAAATACATATGTACTGACCATTATTTCCTGTATACTAAGAATCCAAATTTCATGCAGAAGAGACCTGAATCGAATAGCCATTAATAATTATATATCGACATGCATTTATGCATTATATTAGGCGATATTCATCCAGCTTTAGATCGTATACTAATGATCAAAACAAGTGTACAATTATCAGATCATAGGTTAATATATATAGTAATATGTTAAGAGGTTATCTCCATCATTTCATGCATTCTTATTCTATCATTTTATTTGCTCATTATAACCTTTCATTCGTTATATCCTTTTAGGTCGATCAAAGCTTAGTTTTTGGTTATAACTTATCATGCTCTATGCGCACATGTCGAAGGACTTAAGGACAAGGATGGAGTATACCTTGGGTCGAATAGTAAAGAGAGAACAAGAACAATAGACTTCCAAATTCAGAACTTGATCGAACCAACACAAGCACCTTAATCAAACAGAATCAAACCCTCTAACACAGTATAATCACGATCAGTACAGCCTTGATACACCCCTTTAATCCTCCCTTGAATCACCTTTGTACCACTCGTATAAGATCAAACCAAAAAACCGCTACTTATTATATTTCTACGGTTTTAGTATGTTTTCTGAATGTGCAATTCGGTTGGGAGAAATGAGGATGACGGGAGAAATATATTGGGATAATGCCGATCAAAGGGGTAAGGATGGGAAGACCAAATCTCCTTTCAGAAATTTAAAATGCCTTCTATACTTTTGTCTACTACAAGTTGTGTACAAACTTTTTAATCTTTTTGGGACATTTGGATCGTGTGAGGTGTGTAATATATATACCATGTATGTCGATTTTAGATGGTTTAGGTTATACTATTTGTATTTTGTAAATCTCATGTTGTAGTTCATATTTAATTCACTTGTGTTCGAGATTAACAATTAACTTAGTAACGGATTTTAGAATTAACGTATCAGGTTATTATAAGTTCACTGAATTGCGACAAAGTTACAATTGCGATGGATTTATCCAATTCCGACAAAATAGAGTGAATTCCGACAGAACTTGGTCAATTCCGATAAGCTGGCTGAATTGTGATGGACTTTTCAATTTCGATGGAGCTTGGGAATTGTGATGAACTTTGCAATTGCGACAGAACTTTGCAATTTTGATAAATTATCTGAATTGCGACGGAACTTGGCAATTACGATGATTTCTCACTAACTTATACAAGATAGGATATTTCCACAAAGTCAAATTATTTTCACAAGCTTGTACAAGCAAGGAATCTATAGAGTATACAATTTCGATAAACCCTTGTTCTTCAATTCCGATAAACCCTTATTGTCCAATTCCGATAAACCCTTATGTCCAATTCCGATAAACCCTCTTTTCCAATTCCGATAAACCCTCTTTTCCAATTCTGATAGAAAAACAGTTTTATCAAAACACTTTCTTTCAATCAAAAATGATGTTTAAACTGAGTTTCTATGGATAAAAACGTTTAAAAACATTGAAATGATAAGAAAGTTTCAAGCTTTAACATTTTAAATGAAATTTGAGCAATTTTGATGAAGTGGAATGTAAATTGAATGTAAAAACTAGTATAAATCGAAAATAACTATAATTTTGACAATGAATCAAACTTCTAAACACTATAGATTTTTAACACTTTACAAGCCTGAAGAATGAAAATGAGATTTTGTCACAAAAGTAACACAAAACCAAACCGTAAGCTAAGAAGAGACTACGAACTACACTAAATAATAAAACTCAATGATCTTTAGGCGAATGATACCACTTGTTAGGTCATCTTAATAGTGTAACACAAGTAAATAATACGAGAGAGATGAGAGGAAGAGAGAAGAGAATGGGTTGATCACTTCACACAATAGAATAATAAAAGGTAGCTTCCATTAGTAAATTAACCAACAATAAGAGAGTAGTATTACATGTCTTTATATAGTATTCTACCTAGGGCAACGCCTAGGATTCTAACACTAACACTAACATGCATGACCCTTGGGCTTGCTACAAGGGCCGTGACCTCTTACTAACTTACAAGCCTATTAAACTTAGCAACATATTACA
Source organism: Artemisia tridentata subsp. tridentata (assembly GCA_021014915.2). Lineage (NCBI taxonomy): Eukaryota > Viridiplantae > Streptophyta > Magnoliopsida > Asterales > Asteraceae > Artemisia > Artemisia tridentata. The sequence goes on along the minus strand of CP139508.1, from coordinate 208,155,777 downwards.
TAAATTATGACCAAGACTTGATATTAATGGAATGTGTTCCCAACATGTATGTATAATGGTTTAAAGTACTTGTGTCCATAGATAAAAGCAAGAAATGTATTCTCACCCCAAAGTATTTGAAAACAAGTATAAACAATGTAAAAGTGGGGCTATGAAACTCACCTCTAGTAAAAGGATAACAAGTGATTAAATATAAGACAATGGAAAGCCGAGGAAAACTCTTGGAGCAACCTAAATATAATGATGCACTTTAGGTTGTAAATAATATGTGTATGTATGGCTGTTATTTTTCCAATGGCAGACCTTATTCCTCACCTTATCAATAAGGCCTTTACAGTCCTTTATTCCAAGTCTTTTAGAGATCAAAGGGACACCAAGGTATTTCATAGGAAGGTGAGCTTTTGTAAAAGCAAGATTACTGAGAATATCATTTTGAACCTGAGAATATCATTTTGAACCTGTTCATTTAAGCTGCCAAAGAACACAGTACTTTCTGAAAAATTAGGCTTTAGAACAGAGCAGTTACCAAACTCTTCCAAGGATTGCTTGATGAGAGAAATAGAACCAATATCATCATGACAGAACACAAGAAGATCATCAGCAAAGCATATATGTGTGATTTTCCGACTTTTGCAGCCAAAATGGTAGCAAAACTTAGGATTATTCCTCACATTCCTATCAACCATTAGAGTGAAAACTTCCATAACCAGGATGAACAAATAAGGGGACAATGGGTTACCCTGTCTAAGGCCTCTACCACCTTTGAAAAACTCACTGCTTTCACCATTAACATTGATTGAAAACATTGCAGTTCTGATACAGTTCATGATCCACATAATCATGGTTTCATGAAAACCAAACTCTTTTAAAATTATTTCCATAAAATCCCAACTAACAGTGTCATAGGCTTTCTGGATGTCTATTTTAAAAGCCAACCTCTTGGGACCCCCTTCCTGTCATAACCTTTCATGAGTTCCGGAGCAAGAAGGATATTATATTGAATTTGTCTACCAGGAATAGAGGCACTTTGGTTGAGGCTTATCAACTTATCTAAACATCCCTTTATCATGTTAGTCAAGATTTTACTTATGCATTTAAAGATCACATTGCAGCTGGAAATTGGTCTGAAGTCAGATACTTTGAGTGGAGTTTTGATATTGGGGACAAGAGATATAATGGTAGAATTCAGTTCCCCCAACATTTAACCGAAAGAGAAGAATTCCCTAATAGCCCTGCAAACATCATCCCCAACAATGCACCATGCTTTCTTGAAAATTTTAGAGGAATAACCATCTGGACCTGGAGCTTTATTATCTCCAATGCTAAACATAACATCTTTAATTTCCTTATCAGTGACTTCAGCAACTATCTTATTGGCATCCCCCTCGGATACTTTTCTAGATAACTATGAATCTTCATCTATAAGAGGACTAACAGGAACAGTAGAACCCAAGAATTGTTGAAAGTGGTGGACAATCTATGTAGAGAGGTTATTAAGTCTATTAATTGCCCCAGTACTAGAGTCAATTCAAGTATATTGGTGCAGTGTTTTTCTTCTCAAAATGAAGTGTCAAAGGGGAAGGCTAAGGTGGCATGGAAATCTATTTGTTAACCTAAAAGTAATGGTTTCATGGGTCTAAAAGATCTCTTCACATGGAATAAGGCACTCCTGGTCAAGCATCTTTGGAATCTTGCCAATAAAAAAGACACTTTGTGGGTCAAATGGGTAAGTACTGTGAAGCTTAAATATGCTAGTTTATGGCTTATCCAAAAAGATCAGAATGATAGCTGGGGATGGAGGAATTTATTAGAAATAATAGATCTTGTTCACAGTCATTTCAAGTATGAAGTTGGCAATGGTAAAATGATCTCAATATGGTATGACAACTGGAGTACTATGGGACCCCTGATTAACATCATTGATCATAGATCCATTTATGATGCTAGACTGAATAAAGGGTGTAATGTGGCTAACATGATTGAAAATAGCCTCTGGAGATGGCCTGTTGATTGGTATGATGAGTTCCCTTTTCTTAGAAATATTGATGTTCTTGTTCTTAATAATGACAGAGCTGACAAGGTTGTATGGGTATCTAATGCTAGCACAAAGAAAAGCTTCTATACTAGATGGGTATATGAAGACTTAAGAGAATAGATTGAGAAAGTAAGCTGGTCTCCTCTTGTTTGGTTTACACAGTGTATTCCCAAACACTCCTTTAATTTGTGGATGGCTATTCAGGGTAAACTGCTTACTCAGGATAAGACCAATAAATGGGGGAGCTATGATATAATGGTTTGCAGCTTGTGTAAGTGTCATGAGGAGAATCATAATCTTTTATTCTTGCAATGTGACTATTCTAATAAGATTTGGAAGGAAATGCTCTCTATGATGAACTGTTATGCGTATGGGCGGCAATGGAACAGTACTATTGACAAATTTGTGGAAATGCCTTCCAATAACAACATATGGAGTGTGATAAGAAGAATTTGTATTAGAGCTATAATCTACTTTATATGGCAGGAAAGGAATTGGAGAATCTTTAAAAATGAAGAAAGAGATTGGATAAATGTGTACAAAGTGATTTGTGATTCTGTTAAGTCTAGACTCATGGGTTTAACAGTTAAAAGATCTTCTTTTGTTGAAAAAGCTTTCATTACATGGAACATCAATTGGGAAATTGCTCAACAAAAAGACAGAAGGCAATAAATGAATATGCCCAGTTTAAGGGGTGTTTGGGATTATGAGTTACTCTTAACAAATGGAATTTCCACTAAAGAGCAGATGGCTAGTACCTAGAGTTCCAATTGTCTGATCAAATTCTTGTGCTCTACTGAGTTTGGGGATGGTTATCTCATGGTCTGACAAGAATTGTGATTACACTTGGATCTCTTAAAGTAGTTTCATGTTGGAATACTCTATGATGGACTTATGAAAAAGCGATTTAATGGTCTGCAACATATGGTTTTTTACCATTTCCTCAGTTCTGCTAACTTGTAGAATGGGGATATATTAGCTCACTCAAATGGATAGCCTTGTACCTTGGTGTATCTAGACTGCAACATTATATACTTTTTCTGCCCTGACATTTGGCCTTGGGAGGAAATGTTTGAGCAGTTAGAGTATCTAATTTGCAGTCTTACACAACATAAAGTAGGTTTCCCATTTGTTAGGGTAAGTGAGATAGGTGGGGCAGTGTATGAAGTATGGAATAGTGAGGTGTGAAAGATGAACCTACTTGGTCCATACTATACATTGCCATAGGAGGTTTGGTTGGTCCTCCCTCAAGGTATGTGTTCCCAGAGGTCTGAAGCCATTTTTAAGAGATGGAAATGTAGGATATTTGGTATACCTCTTGATTGGAGGGGAAATGGGTTACTAGTGATGCCATTCACCTTTCTACCTTGATCACTGTGGATGTTGGTTGAGTGGTCTTGGTGGAAAGGTGTAACGGAAATGTAGCTAGACGGTATGGTGCATTGAAAAGGTGATTTCAGTTGTGGAAGTGGATGCAGCTTTGGTATAGCTAATCTGTGTAAGTGAGGTTCTGTCAGAGATCTATTCTGTCTGACATGCATTATAGTTCTATCCGATATCGGCTGTATGTTTCTTTTGAATGTTTTTCTTTACATCTGGTTTGGGGTGTTGTCCGAACCTGTTAGACTTATGATGTACAATATGCTTGGAGCTAATATAAATTCACCTTGCACCAAAAAAATATGCGTATGTATGCAAATGATATTATACATTGTACTTAGATAACAAAACTAGAAAACTTAAGAAAACATGTTTTTGTTCATAATTTTATGTGACAGTTTTGACCAGGGGCATAAACATAATTTTTTGTTCTAATCAATGGGTTTCTGGATTTGGGAAAAACATAGGGTTGTACATCTATGTCTTAGCTTTGATTTTCCGGGTGACTCGTCCCGTAACGATACCCGATGATTTAATTAGAAAATAAATGGTAAAAGTGTTCCAAGTTTTTATAACAGATTTCAAATGGTTAAATCTTTTTTTTTTTTTTTTGTAGAACCCACAATCGGTGTAAAAAGGGAAGAATGTAGAGCACACTTTAAATTAAATGTGGCTTTTTGAACCGGTTTAAAACGGAGTTTTAAATTGGAAACTAGAGCCGTTTTCTTGGGACTGTTTTGTTCAGTTAAAAATCAGCTTTGACACTTAAGGGTAATTTGGTAACTACACCAAGTTTAGGTAAATTTTGGAACTTTGGGGCCCACAAATCTAATTAGTAGACTCAAATACCTTTCCGTGTACATAAAAACCGAGTCGTAACCCGTTACGGTTTAGGAGAAACGGATTTATTGATAAACTTTATGAAATCCAATCAATACTTAAAGTTTAGACTTATTAATCTTTCCGAACATATCAAAACTAGTTTTTGTCATGTTAAAAACTTTATAAACACCAAGTACAATGGTTTTTTAGGTCATTATTTAACCATTTACTTTTACTATTTATTTTAATTTTATGTAAATTAACTTTTACGAGTAACAGGTTAGGTTCACTCGTGTACGTCTTTTCACGTACATTTAATTTAAACCAACTATAGACTATGCTTAGTCTACAAATTTTATGCATTTGGGTTTCCTTAATTTAACATTTTAAATGTCATATTTTACTTTTTTCCTTTTTACGTAAACCATTCACCTTTTACGTTTTACGCGTTTACAACTTACGTTTTTAGTTTAACAAATGTTTTAACACTCCAATAAACCCGTTTCTCATCTAATATACTAAGATTAGTTAATTTGAAAATTATAACATTTTTATATGTTTTAGACTTTTATATTACCCGGTTTTACGTTTCGTGTTTTTAAAACTTTACGTTCCCATGACTCCATCCGATGAATGAAATAGAAAATAAAAGGCAAAACTATGCGAGATTTGGTAACCAGATTTCTATGGCCAAAAACGTTTAAATTTTGTAAAGAACTTCCTGTTGGTTTTCAAATAAAAGTTGTAGCAGACCCTTTAACTTAAATGTGGCCGCTTGAACCGGATCAAATGGAGTTGTAGTCTGTAAAATAAGTCATTTTCGTGGCACTAAAATGTGCAGACAAAAATCTGTTTTGATATACAAGGGTATTTTGGTAATTTGAAATTAGTTTTGTAATTTTTAAGATAGTGGGACCCACAAATTTGATAAACACACTCAAATACCTTTCCAACCTTTCCAAGGACATAAAAGTCGAGTCATAACTCTTTACGGTTTAGGAGAAACATAATTTATAACATTAAGTAAATACTTTAAAACTAAACTACACTTAAACAACGAGTTTATTAAACTTATTAAACCGACGTAAAAGATGTCCCAATTGTTTTATAAAATTTATACACACTAACTACAATGTATAATCTATATGTAAAAATCTTATAAAACTCATTTGCATATTTACATTATCATTCATAAACCTAAGACGCGACGTCTTATTTTTGGTTGCTTCTAAAGGGTTTTCTTGGCTTATTCGTCGTTTTACTTACTCATTTGCTATCATCTTTGCATATGGTAAGTTCATGCCCCCCACTTTTACTTGTTTTGAACTACTTTTGGGGTGAGAAAGCATGCTTGTTTTACTTAAACATTTATGGATTGACACTAAGTTACTATATTTACCAAGAGTCGCGATTATACATGACCGAATGAACTGGTCACATAACCGAATGAACTGGTAACATTACCGAATGAACTGGTATCATGACCGAATGAACTAGTTGTAGGAAACTAGAAGGGGGGTTGAATAGTTTTTACCGATTTAAATTTAATTTATAAAACTTTAGATCGATAGTATGTGAAACCTTTGGATGCTGAGATATAGATAATGCAAGTTAGTATGAAAAGAAATAAATATGATAATAGTAAAGAGATAAAAGGATAGAGGCATGACACAATGATTTATCATGGTTTGACTACAAGGACACCTTCCTTGCCCTACTCCACTCCCCGAGTACCCAACTCGAGAGTTCTTAAACACTATATCGACAAGCTCCTTCAACCGGTGGAGAAACCTCACAACGTCGCTTACACTTTTTCCGGTACTAAGCTAAATACCGTGTCCTTTACACGGAAGAACCAATCCAAAACAGCAACACAACTATCACAACTACTTTATGAATACAAGAAGATGTATCAACAACATGAGACAACTCAGTGGTCTTGAGGTGATGAAGAATCTGAGCAACTTGGAGAAAGAATGGCTTGTATGCAAGAAAGCATGATCTCGTCTTGTAAAAGAACCTTGAGAAACACAAGAGAAAGAAGGCTACAAGAATGATCTTATAGATATGAGGTTAGAAAGATATAAGAATGAAAGAGAAGATATATTAGAATGGGGTGAGAGATAAGGAAGAAATGGCTAACTATTTATAGACAAAACTGTCAACTGTTCACCCGGATCCCTTCCCAGAGGGATTTGGCCAGTGTAATCCAAGGGATCCGACAATCTGGTAGTACCAGTCTGGATTTTGGGTTACAATTCCGGGTTTTGGGTTATGGGTTATGGTCCATGGGTCATGTGATGTCATGCACAATCTAAAAGATATATTGGGTCATGGGTTATGGACTTTGGGTCATGGGTTATGGGTTTTACCCATTATAATGTCATGCATGATGCAATGAGCATGGGCCATGGGTTTTGGGTCATGGATCATGGGTGATGCGAGATTTGTAAGACCTCGAAACGAAGCTTTACAATCCTCTAGGCAGTGTACCTAACCGTTGTAGTGTAGTATAGGTAAGTCCGGGGGATTGATCGTTCTCTATAGGAATAGTGTCGTTAGGTTGAAGTGAATGTCGGGATAAGTCTAGAGGTGAAGGATGATTCTTTTTGTGTTTTTCTATTTTTTAGAAAGCAAATTCAAATGTCGGTTTTTGAAGGAATGGGCGGAATTAGTTGTTAAGCAACTAATCCAAAAACTACTTATAAAACTTAAATTAAAATAAATTAAACTTAAAAAAACAAAAAAAATTAATTGGTGAACTTCTTATGATGGTAAAAACGTGTTCACTTCGATGAAATTACTCCCTAGTTATCTCCTATTAATTTGTGGAATTGTCACGTCCTTGTTTTAGTTGAAGTGTTGTATTCCTTAATATTTGTAGTAGGCTAGTGTCGAAGTCCCCAACTCTATGAACATTAGTCTCCCCTAAAACCCTTAAACTTTATTAAGAATTCTAGGATCTACAAGCCGCAATTCATGCAATAAATACAATGAGAAAAACCAGTAGTGCACTCTACGGTTGTTTTTTCTAAGACGTTCAAGCTAGTTACATATAAGAGGTCAGCCAGTTTCCTTAGCCTAACTCGAAGCAATCGACTAAACAATAGACAACAAATCAACATTCAATAACTAGATTTCATTAGATCTAAGCAAACACTAAGTAAGTTAAGCTAGCATGTTAAAGAGAAAAGAAGATAAACAATTAATCAAACGCTACATAGACACAACGAATGATTAAATGGAATACTTAGCTCTTATTAAAACATGAAGTTCTAGGGTTAGAAAACCTTAACAATAGCTGCAAAATTCGTACTAAGGTTGTCACAATATGTTATCCTTCAAGATGTCACACTTAATGAAAATAAATCAAAAACTATATATAGATTTACATTGGTGACGGCGTCAGGTTATAGGTCCTGACGCCGTCAGCTCTTCGTGTTTAGGGTTTCGTCTTGTGCAAGTCACCGCTCTGATGTCGTCACTTGTAATCCTCTGACACAGTCACCTTATGCTTGACGTGGTCCCTTTATAACTCCTCTGAGTCGCCTCTTGTAATCTTAAAACGTGACTGCCTACTCCAAAATACACCTGACGCCGTCAGGTGTTAATTCCAAATTTGTTTCTGAAGCAACGTATGGGTTAATTATGAAGTGACGGTGTCACCTAATAAAGCGTGATGCCGTTAGCCTTCAATTCTGAAGGTTTTTTATGACTTAGTTGTTTTCTTCACTGTGGGAAACTAGAAGGGGGGGTTGAATAGTTTTACCAGTTTTTAAGTTCTTTTAAAAATCATGTTTAAAAACTTTGCTACTGGAAACTTTGATTCGAACTTTTATGTGTAATCAATCGACACCAATATGAACTACACACTGAGCTAACTAATGCTAAATAACGAAAGTAAAGAGTAGAGTTTGGAAAGATAAAGCCGAGACAAAGGATTTATAGTGGTTCGGCTACGAAGCTCTTCTTCGCCCTACTCCACTCCCCGAGTACCACACTCGAGAGTTTCAAGCACTATGTCAACAACCTCCCTTCAGGTGGAGAAAACCGTACACGTCGCTTATCCTAATTACCGACACTAAGCTAGATGTCGAGTGCTAATCTTAGCTAGCACCAATCTACCAAGGTCCACGTGACCAACCACTCAAGCCTAATGGCTTCAAGAGATCACCAAGATCTCAACACGATCACAATGATCAACTCACACTTCACTCAACCTATTCTATCTACTCTAGATCCTTTGATCAATCACACAAGCCCAATGGCTTCAAGAGATCTTCACTATCTCTTAAGATCACAATGATCTTCACTCACACTCTCACAAAAGAAAAATAATCTTGATGTATGCTATGATACAACAAGGGTGTAACAAATGTTACAATAAACCTAACAACTATAACTCTTGTATCTTCTTGGATACTTTGAGCTCTTCTCTTGCACTTGAAGAGGAATGATAACACTTTGTATCTTCTTGGATACTTTGTGTTCTTCTCTTGCTATTGAAGAGGAATGAAGAGGATCACTTGGTGGGATGATAGGATCACTCTTGAACAAAAGAAAAACTAATCTAAATGATCAAAGAAAGAAAGTGTGAAGAGAGTATTGAACTCATAAAGTTTTGTGTGTGAAAGGATGCCTATAAACTGTGAATAGGGTTGGTATTTATAGGCAAGAAAAATCTGAACGTTACAGAGGGACGGCTCCACTAAATGCCCCATGGCTCCACTAAATTTAGTGGAACCGTGGAGCCGTCCCAGACAAAGACGCTCCAATTTTTGTCTTTTCTGGTGAAAACTTATTTGGGGAAGTTTGGAGCTGATTTTGGGGGGAAAAATAGCTGTTATGAATTTTAAACTTATTTTTCCATTAAAACATTTCTTAATTATTCAAAAATAATTTGTCATGTGTATTTTTGAAAAAAAAATGTTTTGTCACATTAAAATGTGAACTCTTAAAACACAAATTCACTTCTTTGATCACTAGTCAAGTTGTAAATTTGTTCTTGAGTGATTTGCGTAAAAAACGGGATCTTCCGATTAAAAACTCGTTTACGTTAATCTTAACGTAACGTGATTTCACATTTTGTCATCCTCAACTTGTGAAGTAATTGAAAGATATAAATAACGTTTTTAGAACATTATTTGTATCAACAATACCCCCCCCCCTCCTATTTTGATGATGACAAAACATAAACTCATTTTAAGTTAAAATTAGTTTTAACAAGTTTTTAATGAGTTTACTCCCATTTCTCCCCCTTTTGTCGAAGCAGAAAGGTTGCAAAGGCTCCCCCTCGACGTATACTCCCGGTCATTTGGAGAACACCAAGGAATCAAGAAATGATTCATGCTACAAAACAAGGTTAGATGACACATGTATAATATCTAACATGTAGCACTTAAGAAAAATATCCAAACATAAAATAAAGTAGCTAAGTAGCTAAAAATAAAAATGGAACTATCACATGAATGCCCATTCATAAAAATAAAATAAATGTCATACATAGGTATGACTACATCATGGAAGCAAAATAAACAACAAAAAGTCACATAAATATCCCTAGTAGTATGAGACTTCAAGATTTGCTTCAATTTCAAAAGGGTCCTAAGCTTTTATTTGGGAACCTAAACATGAACATGTTTAGTTGGTTGGGTTATTTGGTGGTGGAGGTGGTGGGATGATGGGTCCTTGTGGTGGTGTGAGGAGGTGCTCAAGGTAGGAGAATTGAAGACCCAATTCATCTCTAAGGCTCATGATAAGAAGTTGGTTGTGGTGACAACAAGGACAACTTAGGGTGTGAGGTTGTAGGGGGTAAAGGATGGGATGACCCATTAGTGGTTGTGGTGATGGTGATAGTGATGAGGATGATGTGTTGGTGCCAAGTTCAAAGGGTGATGTAGGTGATAGGGTTAGTGCGAGAGCCAAAGGTTGTGGTGATGATGATTGGGTGAAGGTTAAAGCAAGTGGTTGACGAGGACTTGGTTGAGATTGATGTGTGTTGATTCTAATGGTGGTGGAGGATAAAGATCTTGGTTTGGTTGAGGTTGCCTTGGATAGAGCTTGGGGTGTAGTGATGGAAGATGATGATTTGGTTGAGGTTATGGGTGTGTGTGTGCATCATCTTCATCATCCAAGGTGAGATCAATGAACGTTATCCCTTTGGTGGTTGGTTTGGTTGAGGATTGAGGTGTGGGAACACTTTTGATCCAATGATCAGTAAGAGTGGTTACATTGGTTGGTTTGATGTTGAGCCTTGGCCTTTTGTTTTTGTGTGAAGTGGTAACAATGGTGGAAGACATGATAGTAGTATGGTGAGTGTGATAGTGGTAAGGATGGCAATGTATGATGTTAGCTTATATAGCCAACTCAAAACATGAAAAGTTGGATGGGATGTTGGATTTGGGGATTTGGGTGCATGGGAATCAGGTTATGTTTGCAGATTTCCAGGAAAAGAGAGTCAAAAAGTGGAAGAGAATAGTAAAATTCGTATTCCCAGGTCACGGTACCACTAAATGACCCACGACACCACTAAATTTAGTGGAGTTGTGCCCTATTTAGTGGAGCCGTGGCCTCTAGTTGACCTTTTTTCTAGTTTTGTAGGTTCTAGGCTGCCTAAAATTGGTAAATCTGGGAAAGCCATTTGCTGCAAATCTCAAGGCCTCAATCTACTAAAGAATAATCACATAAAATTCCTAACACTAGTCTCAACTAGCAACTAATATCATCATGTGATCATCTATGCTTTTAGGCAACTATTAAGCATGCATCAACCTAAGCAAATATTATCATGTAGTGCATGCATGTGAAATATGGAAAATTATCAAGCTTGATTAACTAAACAAATTTATCAAAACTAACAGTTTAAACAAGTCTAAGTTATATGGACATTGCCATAATCCCACTAGTAATATTTTAATATTAATACTTAGGTTAGTAAAGCTACTTAAGTAAACACTCTCTAATCCTTCCTTTTCCCCAACTTCTTTATTTTGTTCCCTAGTCATTTGATTGCTTTGCCGATTGACTTGAACCCACCGATAGTTTGCGCATGCATCTTGACTTGTCGATTGTACATGGTTGTTTGCCTTCTCATCATCATGGATAAGTTGACCATGCCATTCTCAAGGTCGGTTGTTGGTCGAAATGATGAGGTGTTAAGGTTGCCAAAGTAGGTGTCAGGAGAGGGAATTTGAGGACTAGATGTTCCTTCTTGGTTCTCCACATCATCGTCCTCATCCATAGGTTGAGATGATAAGCCATGACCAAAGGAGGAGGAGGAAAGAGGAACATCAGAAGTGGATTTACGACCACGTTTGGACCCTTTGTCCTTACATTGCTTTGTGCGATGTTGTGGTCCACCAAGGGGTTTCATAACTGGATTGACTAGGACATTTACGGAGATGGAGAAAAGTTTCCATGACCCAGTTGAAAAGACGAGTAAGCAACATACCATATGGCATGAGCTTATCCGAACGACTATAAATATTGGCCATCCGTTTGACCATAAGTATGCGAGGTTATATGGTTCCTCGATACTAAGACAGTAGAGCATGTGGGCGAGACTCGCCAAAACGTCATCACGGTTGCCCGCAACGCTCAACACGTTCTCACGTAGAAGGAGTTCCCAATTTCTAAGGTCGGGAAGGAGCTCTTTGAGGTAGATGCGGTTGGGGTCAAGATGGACAATGGAACCGTCACATTTTTTATACGTGTGGACAACTCGAGGTGTTTGGATGACTTGTTTGATAGCTTCGAGGTTGGGAATTTCAGTACGATACGTACCTACATTCTCAAGGTTGTAGAAAAGAGACTCAAGAGACTGGTCTTCAGTGTATGCACACTGACCATATGAAGGAACACCTAGAATCTCACCAATCTCGGACACAGACAGGATGATATTGTGGTTTTGGTTCCAAAAATCAAGGAAAACATTACCTTCAAGATCATTGAAGGTGAGGACTCGACTATAAAACTCGAGGACAAAATGAGGACAGATTTGACCGTTTATTTTGTATAAACAGTCAAAGTCAATAATAGGAAAACAAACTTGGATGTTATCCATGACAACAAAATGAGCATCAACTACACGTCCTTCGTGTATATATCACTCTTGGACTTTAGCAAGATGAGCTTTTTGCTCAATGGGAATGTTTGGATCGTCTATAAGACGGGGAATGTAAAGTTTAGTATCTTTGTAATCAATACGAGGCATTGTCACCTACAAAAAAAATATAATTTTGCATATGTTAATTCGTTGCATTTTAATAATCACGTTTCTAGTGTGTGTGTGTGTGTGTGTGCCTAAGTGCAAATAATGTGGAGGTGCGGTAATCTCGACTCTAAAACAAAACTAATGAGATTACGCAAATGCTCCTAACTTACTTTTACTCAATCAAATATGTCGAATAATGCGTATGAGTTATGTAGTTTGATCCACATTTGAGAGTTCATGTATGCATTGATGAAGCAAAAATTGTACCGCTTTTAGGGGGTCATTTAAGCCCTAAATCGTATTTATTTGATCAAATATTGCCGTAAATCGTTCCTTTTGTCATTTTAGGTACTTTGGAGAAGAAATCTGGAAAAGGAAGCATTTTGGACGTTTTTGGAGCATAAAAGTGAAGAAAACGACAAAGTCTCAAAAATATGCTGGAAAGTACCTTTGACGGCGTCAAGAATTGTTCCAGACGGCGTCATGGCTTGGCAAAAGAGGTGGATATGAAAAATACACATGATAAGCCAGGGAGTTTTACAAAGGAAATTCTGACGGCGTCACCCTTTAAGGTGATCAAGGCCATCACGGTTTAAGTCAAAGAGGGACGGCGTCAAGCTCATTTCTGACGGAGTCAACCCTTGATAGGCCAGAGCGGATTTTGGAGCACTAAAGAGGGACGGCGTCAAGAAGGCCATCCGGGAACCCTAAACGCGGCGAGGTGACGGCGACACACTCCATAACGTGACGCCGTCAGATCTGTTTTCCTATATATAGTTTTGCAATTTTTAGTCATTAGTGTGGAACTTTGTGTGTAACCTTTTGGGAGGAAACCCTAAGACGATTTTAGCAGCTTTTTCAAGGCTTTTTGCCTTGAGATCTTCCATGTTACATTGAAGATAAGTTATCAATTAATCATTCAATATGTCTATGTGTTGTTTGATTCTATCTTGTTCTTGTCTTTTGTTTAACATGCTAGGCTAGGTTTTCTTTGTGTTTGCTTAGATCTAATGAAACCTAGCTATTGATTATTGGTTATTAGTGTGTTATTAATTGTATTGGATGATTGTTTATCGATGTTAGGCTTAAGAAAACTGGCTAACTTCCTATACGGTAACTTGCTTGAACGTCTTAAGAAACATGAACCAATGCGTACTAAGGTTATTATGGTTGTATTTAATGCATGAGCGAATTCTAGTGATCCCATGTTAGGAGCTTCCTAGCCGGCTCGACATAGGAGTGAAGTAGGAGTTCGTAGAGTTGGGGAAGTACGTACGCCACCCCACGATTGGTATTAAGGAATACACCCGTCATCCACGCAATTAATACACACTAATCAACCGGTAAAAGATAGTTAGGGAGTAAGGAAATCTAAGTAAACACATTTCTCTCCACATAAGTTCCACCACAACCTTTTCATTTTCAATTATTTTATTTTATTTGCATTTGTAGTTGTTGATCCCAGTTGAGCTTCACGATCTTATTAATTACTTTAGATAAATCTAAGGTAATCGGTATAGAAACTGATCTTGAGTTGTATATCAAATATTATGCGGAAACTAATACTTGATTTTAAGAAGAATAAACACAAACGAATTATCAAACAACACTTCAATATATTAATACGATTGCTCTGAATAGCAATAGGGTTACAAGAAACCTTGAAGTGTAAACAATACGTATGCTAAGATAATCGATATCTAACCCTAACCCTAGAACCTCCTTTTATAGCGTAAGGAGTCCTAGTCGGTTTACAAGACTTTCTATACAAGAAAAATATTCATACGTATCTTTTCTATACTTATCCTTAACATACTATACATATCTAATAAGCAGCAGAGTAATTCTTCTAGCAGCAGAGTCTTCGTAAGCTAGCAACAGAGTTACACTATGCCTATTATCCCAAACAGCAGAGTTATCAAAACAGCAGAGTTAATACACTAATCAGCAGAGTCACATAACTATCCAGCAGAGTTATGTTTCTCGAATCAGCAGCATTTTAGACCCAACAATCCTCCCCTAAACTTGATATTTTTCTTCAAAAATCATCAAGTTTCTTTCAAACCCAGCTAACCACCAGGAGGATGCTTCCAAACACCTTACTGTTTTGAAACCTTTGATTCAAGCAACTTTTTATATTTCTCAATTAGTTCAAATGCTTGATTATCTGTATCAAATGGTCTTTGTAATGTCAACTTACCAGGTTGCAACATTTGATACAGAATAGATGTACTGTTGTTGATGACATAGTCCTTTTCCACAAGCATATACACAGTCACACCTATGCATGATAAGAGATGAACTCCACAAGATTGATATAAATACCATTTTTGAACTGTAGAGCTTAGTAACTTCTTCCATTCAATACTTCTCTCATCTGGTTCAAACATGTTCTTCAAGTAGTAATAATTTAGTCTCTCATACACTATCTCTGGTCTAGTATCTCCATACTTCATCTTGTATAAATTCCAGAGTTGAGTAATATCATCCCTATCCATGTAGTGCAGCATCTGAGAAAAACTAATATACCCCACACTTGAACCATTTGATCTCTTAATTATCCAGCATACTTGACTATCAGCTAAAACATCATGTGAATAAGAAATGATTGGATATTTTACTGATAAAGGAACTTCATTAAGTAACTCAGGCTCTTCTTGAGGTTCATGAACTGTGAGATCCATAACCCCTTTCATGTCATCTGCAGTCACTTCTTCATTCTCTGAATCACTATCTTCTTTCTCCTCTTTTTCAGAATCACTCATCACTACTGACTGAGTTCTTCTCTTCTTCCTACTCACCTGCTTTACTCTTCTTCTATATCTCTTTGTACCAGCAGAGGATTCAGTCATAACTTCAGCTTCAACAACAATTTCTTTCTCCTTTTCAACATCAGATACTATGGGCTTTGAAACACTTCCACTCCCAGATGCTTTCATATTTTCAGATCCCATAACTTCTGGATTTCTCTTCTTGTCAGAAACTTTTCTTGGATTAAGCTTAGCATAAGTTTCATAAAATTCCTTTTCAATTAAGTGATCTGACTTTCCTTTGAAATCCTTCATCTGATAACCTCTTGCATTCTTCAAGTAATACTTCATGTCATTAACCAATGCTTTCCTTGAAGATGACTTAGGTTTGTAACCATGCTTCTGTGCTTCTTTAATCCTCATAATCAACTCTTCCCACTTAGCCAATCCATTCTTTCTGAGTATAAACTCAACAAGCTCTTTTGTCTTTTCAGTTCCATCCAACTGCTCATCATTTGATATCAACCTAGCTTCACCTCTTACAATCATATCAGAATCAATGAAATACTGCAATTGTTCATCCAATTCTTCTTGATTCACTTCTTTAAATGTAGAGCTTTCCATAAGATCAAACTGATTTCTTTCTTCATCAGCTGCAACACTTCTTGCATATTCTTCATCCTGAGCAATCTGAGCTTGTTCATCAGCCAACTTTTTCTTCCTTTCAAGCTCTTCAGCAGATTCAGCAGCTTGTTGTTGTGATGGTGTGGGTGTTTTAGTTCCTTTGTTCATGTTCAGTAGTACTTGAGCTAAAGTCATCTGTTCATCATCTGAATCAGCAGAGTCCTTTACTCCTGCACTCTTCTCAGTATCATCAGCAGAAACCTTTAACCCATCAGCAGAGTGTTCTGCACCAGCAGAGTCAACCTTGTCTTCTGCACCAGCAGAGTCAACCTTGTCACTCTCATCACCAACATTTTCAACAAAATCTTTAACAACCTCCCCTGAACCCATTACACCTTCCTGATCCTGATCATTCACTTGAGCCTCCTGATCATTCCTCCCCTGTTTGGAAGCATCCTCTTCCAAACTTGGTTTGGAACTCTTCTTTAGCCTCCCCTCAAGGTGTGTAACCCTTAGCTTAAGCCTTCTTATTTCAGCACCTTGAGTAGCCTTAACCGTCTTTAACTCCTTTCAAAGACTAAGGACCTCCTTTGACAATTGTGTACAATTATCCGTCAATTCTTTCAATTGTTTCATGATATCCTCACAACTTCGGTCTGTGTAACCTGACCCGAGAGGTTGATCATTGGAATTGGCATTATGTACTGGTGTTTTAACCGTCAAATCCTCAGTGTCATGTTCAATACTAGCATCAACACTTCGACCTGTGTGACCTGGTCCGAGAGGTGTATCATTTGCAATGTCAATATGTACATCAGTGTCCATCAATTCAATAGTTTCATCTCTGTCCTCATCACTTCGAGATGTATTACCTTCTCCGAGAGGTGAATCTTGGGACACAAACTCAGTCTCATCCCTAGGATGAACATCTGAGCCCCCCATAGAAGCCATTTGGCTGGGGTTACCACCAGTTGTGTCAGGTTCCTGAGAACCTTCTACAAATGATGTTGCCATGGTTGAGGTCTTAATTATGTTGACACTGTCCTGTTCAACTACTAAGTTGGAAACAGTAGTGCCAGCCTCTTCCATCATGATACCTCCAACACCTGTATCAGCCTCATCTGCTACCATACTGACATTGGCCTGAGGTTGCACAATGTCCTCTTGTGAAGTCCTAGGTGTTTGAGTATTTTGGGGTTCAGTGGAAGATGACTCATTTAAGCTTGTAGATGAGGATGTGTGATGGGAAGCTGTGGGTGTTCCAGCCTCTTCATCCTCATTCTCTGCAGCCACTACATTCAAGATGTGCTCAGTTAGGGGAGTTATAGTGCCAGAAAAACCTTTCCCATTCTTCTTTAAAAATGCAAACATCTTGATTGCCATTCTACTACAGGGCTCAACATTTACATGCCTCAATGGTTCCCTTAGTTGTCTGTTTATAATAAGTTGTAGAAACCTTGGGTACAAGTAAAACTTCTTCTTAACAAACTTCTTCATCCCCTCAAATATCATAGCAGAAAAATCAAAGGGCTGCCCTGTAGCTAAACACACTAAAGCCATAGCTTGAGAAGCACTAAACTCACTCCATCCACCTACTTTGGGAAACAGGCAGTGTTGAAGTGTATGTAGCAAAAACTTCCAATGTGGACAGAGACGACCTTTCAAAAATGTACCACCAACCTCAGGTCTCTCATATCCAATAGTCTCAAGCTCAGTCATAACAGTGTCTGAGGTAAGGGTAGGGGGTGTTGGTATGCCTGATAAGCGCAAACTTCTCTTAATTGTTGTTTCACTAACTACAATATTCTCCCCATCTACACTACCTATCAATCGTTCCTCACCATCTAGTACATCCAACTTAACAGTTGACCAAAATTGCTTCATATGAGATTTGTAAATGGTAGGATCAGCTGTTAACGCATACCTTAACTTAGACGAACTCAGAAAATCCATAACCTCATAAAATCCATCAGCTGCAGTAACCTTACTGAGAAATGCTATCTGATTGTGTTCATCCGGAAACGTTCTTTGCGCCATTTGATTTGGGGGTTTTGAGTGAAATGATATGAATTGTTGTTCTTGGGTGAAGGTTGAATGGAATATTGAGCAATTAAAATGTAATGAGATCAAATTGGTGAAAGATACCGTTTTGATCTAATTAGGTTTAAGAACGCGCCAAAAGTTTCAGTTTGACCCTTCAACTTTCAAACTCATCAGCAGAGTTGCGATAGTGTTGACCAAAAGTCAACATTCCCAATATCTTCAAAAACACCTCCATAAATACCATACCAACTCCACATTTAATTCCATAAATCCTTTAATCTCTAAATCAAATCCCCAATTCACAAACCCTAACTCAACATCAACAAATCATGAGTTCTTCAAAAGCTCCAATAATCGACATTTCCTCAGATTCCTCATCCGATGACTCACAAGGGTGGGCAAGCTATTTTCCTCAAGGTTATCTAGCAAGTTCATCGTCAGCACAACCAAAAGGAAAAGCGGTTGTTGAAGAGGAGTATTCCGACCCACTTCCATCAACACCATCATCCTTTGAGGATTCTGATGATGATAAGAAAACAAAAATCGATCCTCCACAGCATCCTTTGACCGCTGAGCTGCAGAAACAAATGGAGAATGCCGCCGCTGCCTTTGCGAAGAGTGTCCACCTGCCTCATCCAAAGCCAAGTACGGTTGAGCAGAAACCTCCTGTTCCAAAGAAGAAGAAGCAGCAGAAGAAATCAGCTCCCTCGACAAGCCAACATCAGAGTCCACCACCACGACCAGTAGTACTTGCACTCCCCTGTCCAAGGGTGTTTGAAGCCATGGGCACTAGGGGACCTCGTAGCAAGGTCATGCCTGACTTTGCTAGGATTTAGGTTGTGAATCTTTGTATTTTGTTGTCTTTTGATCTTTAGCATGTATGTATGGAAACACTATGATGTACTGATGCCTTGATTATCAATGAACTTCTCTTTTCATGCTTTACTTGATTGTGTATGCTTATGTATCTGCAAAAGGTTAGTAGCAAATAACAAACACAAGCAAGAATATTCCATAATAGCAGCAGAGTAGCATAACAGCAGACAACTAAACAGCAAACAACTCAACAAACAGCAAATTTTGACTTAACAAACAGCACAAATCCTTACAAAACTTTACAAAAACATACAGAGATAAGATGGTTTAAGATTTAAAGATTGATCATACCAATACTAGCAACTAAAAATTGAAACCTACTTATGTCAAAACCTTTGGTAAGTAGATCAGCAACATTATTGTCAGTATGTATTTTAACCACTTGAATTAGCTTTTTCTCATAACAATCTCTAATAAAATGATGTCTTATCTCTATGTGTTTTGTTTTAGAATGAAAAACAGGATTTTTTATAATACACATTGTGCTGTTGTTGTCAATAAAAATTTTTGTGTTCATAAAATTGTACCCATAATCCAGCAATTGGTTCTGAATCCAGAGCACTTGTCCACAGCAGCTAGAAGCAGCAACATACTCTGCTTCAGTTGTCGAATTAGCCACCACTGTTTGTTTCTTACATTGCCAAGAGATCAGTCTATGTCCAAGGTACTGACAGCCTCCAGTGGTTGATTTTCTATCCAAAGTAGCTCCAGCATAGTCACTATCTGAGTATGCTATCAAGTCAAATGGTGAATTATTAGGATACCAAAGACCCAATTTAGGTTGGCCCTTTAGGTACCTAAAAATTCTTTTGACTACTTCCAAGTGTGAAACTTTTGGGGACACTTGAAATCTAGCACAAGCACACACAGAAAACATGATATCTGGTCTTGAAGCAGTCAGATACATCAATGAACCAATCATTGATCTATACAAGTGTACATCAACCTCTACCCCTTCTTCATCCTTGAGCAAAGGCTTGTTTTTATCCATGGGTGTCTTTGCTGCCTTTACATCTTTGAAACCAAATTTCTTTAACATATCAGCCACATACTTGTCTTGGCTAATAAAAATCCCATCTGACTTCTGCTTAACTTGTAGTCCTAAAAAGAAAGTCAGTTCTCCCATAGAACTCATCTCAAACCTGCTGTGCATAAGCTTTTCAAATCCTTCACATAACACCTTATTTGTAGACCCAAAAATGATATCATCTACATAAACCTGAACAAGTAGGATATCCTTTTTGTCTTTCTTAATGAATAATGTTTTATCAATGATTCCTCTGCAAAAACCATTGTGTAACAAATACTGTGATAAGGTGTCATACCAAGCTCTAGGAGCTTGATGTAATCCATACAGTGCTTTCTTCACCTTGTAGACCCTATCAGGATACTTAGGATCTTCAAACCCAGGTGGTTGCATCACATAAACCTCTTCAGGTATCTTTCCATACAAGAAAGCACTTTTCACATCTATTTGATACACAGGAAAATTTTTATATGAGGCATATGCCAAGAAAAGTCTGATAGCCTCCAATCTTGCAACTGGGGCAAAGACCTCATCATAGTCTATCCCTTCTTCCTGAGTGTATCCCTGAGCCACCAATCTAGCCTTGTTTCTGATGACAATACCTCTTTCATCTCTTTTACATCTGAACACCCATTTTGTACCAATTGCCCTTTTTCCATTTGGCAAATCAACTAATGTCCAGACCTCCTGAAGCTTGAACTGCAGCAACTCCTCTTGCATAGCTTCAACCCAACTTTCATCCTTCAAAGCCTTGTGAATGGTCTTGGGTTCTTCTTGAGATAAGAAACAGGAAAACATGCAATTCTGTAAATCCTTGTGGCTATTTCTCTTCTTAAGTGTTTGAGCAAACAATCCTTGATCAAGCAAATCACTCAACCCTTTTGATTTACTTCTAGTCTGAACAGCAGAGTGAACATCACCAATTATCTGCTCCTTTGGATGATTCTTGTGGATTCTGGTTGTAGGAGTGGGACTAACAGGTATATCAGTCTCCAAATTTGATAAATCACCTTCAGCACCAAAAACATCAACAACTTCATCATCAGTATCCACATATACTTCTTGTAATTCAGGCATCTCATCAGCAGAATCATCATCAGAATCACCATTTCTATCAGTAGAGTCCTTTGGCATAGCAGCAGAGTTACCAAACCTAACAGCAGAGTGTTTGGGCCTAACAGCAGAGTGTTTTGGCTTATCAGCAGAGTGTTTTGGCCTGGCAGCAGAGTTGAAAGAACTGCTGCTATGAATATTCCCATGTTGTCCATCAACTTCTGACTCTTTATGTCTTTCCTTATCATCATTCTTGACATCATGAGAAGGTCCATCAACACCTTCTACATTAACCTTTGGTACTTCCTTATGAACAGCAGCATCATCTGAACTTTTTCCCTCTTTAGGAGTGAAGTACTGATCAAACGTGCTCCTTTCAATCAAAACAAACTCCTCTGCAGTTTCATCTTTCTTTGCTTGTGTACCTGCATTGGGGTTAGTTTGTGTACCTGCAGACATGTTAGTAGTACCTGCAATGACTGGTTGATAATTCATACTCTTGGTTAAAAAATCAATATCAAACATCCACTCAGGACCTTTTCCATCAACATTAGGTGTGGTTTCTCTAATTCTAACATGCAAATTTTCCACCACATGCCCAGTTCTTTGATTGAAAACCCTAAAAGCCTTACTTTCAGTAGAGTATCCAACAAAGTAACCTATGTCTGCTTTCTCACTAAACTTGCCTAAGTGGTCAATGGTGTTTAAAATAGTGACAGGACACCCAAATGGTCTAAAGAAATCTATCAGTGGTTTCCTACCATGCAATAACTCATAAGGGGTCTTAATGTGAGGTTTAACTATCTTAGTTCTATTTTGCACATAACAAGCAGTGTTGACTGCTTCAGCCCAAAAGATAGTGGGTAACTTAGACTCTGACAACATTGTCCTAGCAGCTTCAATCAATGTTCTATTTCTCCTCTCAGCCACACCATTTTGCTGAGGAGTTCTAGCCACACTGAATTGTCTAGTTATCCCTTTTTCCTCACAGAACTGATTCATTACTTGATTCTTAAATTCAGTTCCATTGTCACATCTGATGATCTTAACCTTGTGATTAAATAGGTTTTCTATCCTTGTAATAAAAGTCTTAAGAATGCCAGCTGTCTCATTCTTAGTTGCTAAAAAGAATACCCAAGTAAACCTACTGAAATCATCAGTGACCACTAAGCCATACATCTTTTTATTCAAACTATTCACATAAGTAGGTCTAAATAAGTCCATGTGTAACATAAACAAAGGTTCAGTTATAGAATTCACCAATTTGGACTTACAAGATGCTCTATGTTGCTTTCCCATTTGGCAAGCAACACATACTTCAGGATTCTCAAAAACCTTTGAAGGTAATCCTCTGACCAAGTTCCCTTTCACCAACTTGTTGATAGCCTTGTAGTTCAGATGTCCAAGCCTTCTGTGCCAAAGTTTGGATTCATCAATAGTGGCTTTGGCAAATAGACAAGTTAAATCTCTTTTGGGAATAATGTTCTTTATGTCCACACTGTATATGTTGTCATTTCTAGGGACTTTAAGAAGTACCAATTTATCATCAGGTATCTTATAGTCGGGAGATAAGACAAGACATTCAGTGTCTGTAAAAAGAACAAAATTCTTTCTGTCACACATTTGTGAGACACTAAAAAGATTGAACTTTAAGCCATTCACCAAATACACTTTCTCAAAATCCAATTTTCTAGTTCTGATTATGCCTTTACCAACAATTTTTCCTCCTTTAGGGTCATTCCCAAAGGCAACATATCCACCATCCAAAGCTTCAAAATTCTCCAAATTGCTTTGGTCTCCTGTCATGTGTGAAGAGCATCCACTATCAAAAATGCATTTATCCTTTAGCTCCTTTTGTAGATTGCCCTGCACAAAAAGTAAGAGAATTAGTTTCTCTTTGGGACCCAAGCCATTACTGACTTGGATCTACCTTGTGCATCAAAGTAGTCAAATTTCTTCAACTGCATTGGTGCACTGCTGTGTCTGAGAACATAATCTAAAACTTTAACTTTTGGTTTCCAGACCCAGCAAGCTGAGGCTTTAACAGCATAAAAATGATTGCCCACAACAGTATCAGTAACAACTTTAGGCAAAACAGCAGAGTCTGCCTTAACAGTAGAGTTTGCCTTAACAGCAGAATCAACTATATCCTTCTTTATGGGCACTGTTGGTGCAATAGGAGAGATAACTCTAGAAGCACCATCTCTCATCAAAACTTCCCTAGGAACCATGTTTCTTTTGGGGTGAGGGTGAGTCTTTCTAGCAGAGTTTCTATGGTTCACCCTTGTGTACTGGTTCCAAGCTGGTTTCTTATAGCACTCATCTTGTAGATGTTCAAAACTACCACAACAATAACATGCCTTCTTATGTAATTGAAAATCAGTACCTAATTTATGTGAAACTAGGTTGTTCCAATTTCTCTGATTTCCCCTAGGCAAGTTATTTGTTCTTTTAGGATATACTCTAGGTGTGTTTTCATACTCAACCATCTTCCTAGAGATACCTTTACCAAACCTAGGCTTAACAAAATCAACCTTTTTAGCCCTAGGTACTTTTGATTCAACAACAGTAGGAGTTTCTTCCATTTTGTTCTTAGAGGTTGAATTAGATTCTACTTCATCATCATCACTGTCAGACTCCCAATCTTCAATTAGGGGTGGTTGTTCATACTTCTTTAACTCAACCTTAGGTGACTCTATTGCTTTTTCACTAGTTTCAACTACAGGTTTACTAGTTTCACCTACAGGTTTAGCCCCAGACTCAGATATGAAAGTTAGTGTCCTAGTGGGAGGTGCATTGGCACTAAGTTTCAAAGGGTGAGCAAAAGCATTATATCCTATACCATTAAAGTGTTTTCCTAATGGTTTACTGAGAATGTCAGTTGCAAATTGTTGTTTTTCTATCCTAACAACATGTTTTTCAGTCTCACTAATAGCTGAAACTCTAGCCTGTTCAGCCTCTTCTACTTTATCCATAAGAACCTTAATCTCATCATCTCTCTTGATAATTTCATTTTTCAGAATAGTGATCTGATCAAGGTATTCAATTTCAGCCTTTTTATAAAATTCTAGCTTCTCTTCTAAGTTCTTTAAACCATATGCATAACTAAGATTATCTAGCTTAAGTGTTTCATTTTCCATCTTAAGGTTTCCATTGCTAGACTTAAGAATATCAATTGTATCAGAACATGATTTAAATGAACAAGTCGAATCATTTGATACCTCAGAGTCTGATCCAGAAGAAGAATAGGCCATGAGAGCAAAATGCTGTACTTCAGGTTCCTCTTCAGCTATCAATGCACAATTTGGACCATCCTCAGCATGATCACTCCAGTCATAATCACCTAACCCATCACATGATACCATAGCAGTAGTAGAATTTGGCTCGTCATCAGCAGACTTCTTGAAATTCTCATTGCTTCTTTTTGGTGCTTTGCATTCTCTTGCAAAGTGTCCCTTCTTTCTGCAGTTAAAACATTCAGCCTTTGACTTGTCAAATCCCACACTCTTGTTCCTTCTGAACTTCATCTCTTTACCAGTTCGCTTAAGAAACCTTCTTGCCCTCATTGTTAACATTGCAAACTGCCATTGCATATCAATCTCTTCAACATCATCAGGATCAAGTTCATCCAGATCTTGAGGCATGACTGAAGTACTTGTAGTAAGTCCAGCCAAGTAAGCACAAATTGCAGCATCACTGATAGTGTTGGTGTTAGCAGAGTCAGCAGCAGAGACATGTGAACCAACAGCAGGAGCAAAAGAACCAGCAGCAGAGTGCTGTTCTTGATGTCTACCAGTAGTCTTGTTGCTTGAGGAAACAAAAGCAAGATTATTTGTGGTAAAGGATGAACTTGACAATCCTTTAACTTCAGATTCATACACCTTCAAGTTGTTATACAGATCATCCAATGTCATAGTATCAAAATCTTCCTTATGTCTCCAAACCACTGTATGAGTGTTCCATTCAGAAGATAGACTTCTCAGAAACTTTAGATTGACATCCTCTTGAGATGGCTCAATCTTCAAAAGAGCCATCTGACTTGATAGCTTATGAAGTCGATCATAAGTTCCCTCAATGTTCTCAGAACTTGAAGCAGAAAAAGTCTCAAACTGGTGCTTCAGTAGATTCTTTCTAGATTTCTTGGTAGCTTCATTCCCACCAAATCGAAGCTCAATAGCTTCCCACAACTCCTTAGCAGACTCAATATGATTAAAACTCAATTGATAATCATTAGGTATTCCCATCATGAGAATACTGTGAGCCTTAACCTCCAATCTTCTCTGTGCTTTCTCCTCACTTGTCTTGAGAGTCAAGACTGATCCAGTAGCAGTCTTGGTTTGCACAGTGTCTCCATGAACAACAACTTCCCAAAGTGAGTAATCAACCATTCTTATGTACTGTTGATCCCAGTTGAGCTTCACGATCTTATTAATTACTTTAGATAAATCTAAGGTAATCGGTATAGAAACTGATCTTGAGTTGTATATCAAATATTATGCGGAAACTAATACTTGATCTTAAGAAGAATAAACACAAACGAATTATCAAACAACACTTCAATATATTAATACGATTGCTCTGAATAGCAATAGGGTTACAAGAAACCTTGAAGTGTAAAACAATACGTATGCTAAGATAATCGATATCTAACCCTAACCCTAGAACCTCCTTTTATAGCGTAAGGAGTCCTAGTCGGTTTACAAGACTTCCTATACAAGAAAAATATTCATACGTATCTTTTCTATACTTATCTTAACATACTTTACATAATTAATAAACAGCAGAGTAATCCTTCTAGCAGCAGAGTCTTCGTGAGCTAGCAGTAGAGTTACAATGTGCCTATTATACCAAAACAGCAGAGTTACCAAAACAGCAGAGTTCTTGTGCTAATCAGCAGAGTTACATAACTATCCAGCAGAGTTGTAATTCTCCGAATCAGCAGCATTTCAGACCCAACACTTATGTACTGTTGAATCCTCATCTTCCAGATCTCATACTCTCCAGTCTTGAGCATGGGAACCCTTGATGCAGTAACCATGTGTGTAGAGTCGGAATCCATTGCTTACTTTGATGATTAGCAAATCTTGTATTCAGAAATTCTTCTTGGTACCAGTTTCTAGATCACAAGCTCTGATACCACTTGTTGATCCCAGTTGAGCTTCACGATCTTATTAATTACTTTAGATAAATCTAAGGTAATCGGTATAGAAACTGATCTTGAGTTGTATATCAAATATTATGCGGAAACTAATACTTGATCTTAAGAAGATTGCTCTGAATAGCAATAGGGTTACAAGAAACCTTGAAGTGTAAACAATACGTATGCTAAGATAATCGATATCTAACTCTAACCCTAGAACCTCCTTTTATAGCGTAAGGAGTCCTAGTCGGTTTACAAGACTTCCTATACAAGAAAAATATTCATACGTATCTTTTCTATACTTATCCTTAACATACTTTACATAATTAATAAGCAGCAGAGTAAATCTTCTAGCAGCAGAGTCTTCGTGAGCTAGCAGCAGAGTTACAATATGCCTATTATCCCAAACAGCAGAGTTATCAAAACAGCAGAGTTAATGTACTAATCAGCAGAGTCACATAACTATCCAGCAGAGTTATGTTTCTCGAATCAGCAGCATTTTTAGACCCAACAGTAGTTATTTGGGTTAGTTGACTAGCAACTAATTCCGCCACTTCTTCAAACCCGAGATTTTACTTGCTTTCAAAAAATTATAAAAATACAAAAAGAATCTTCCTTCACCATTAGACCTAATTAGAGTAGTTTTTCATACCTAACGAACACTATTCCCTGTGGAGAACGATCAATCCCCCGTACTTACCACTACACTATACTACGTCGGTCAGGTACACTGCCTGGTGGGGTTGTAAGCCTCTTGAGATCCCTCGAGAGGTAAAACCTGTTGTAAGGTTGCAAAACCACGCATCAAGTTTTTGGCGCCGCTGCCGGGGAATAGTTATTGTTTAGGTTGAATTTTTATTTTATTAGGTCTACTCACTAGATTCCTTTCTAGTGAGATTTTTATTTTATTTTTTTAGGTTTTCTTTAGTCTATCTATTTTCTTCATGTTTTTGTTCGTATAAGATTTTCATTGACTATTCAGTTTGCCATTATGGAAAACGCGAATCCACCCCTTACACCCGGCGAAGTGGCTTTGTTGCGTAGCCAACTTGAGAATGAGATTAGTGAGCTCAGAGAGCTCAATAGAATGATTGATATAGAGCTTGATTATGCCTTGAACAACTTAGAGACCGCCATATACTCAGATAATTACTTTGAACGTAATAATCTTACGGTTGAGAAGTTGATTGAGAAAATTGATGAAGTGAAGGTAGATCCTAGGTTGGATGATTATTTCAATGAATACCCCACTAAGGAGGAGATTGCTTACTATAACAACCTAGTTGACAACCCTCGACCACCTTTTGTTAGAATTGACCCAAAGATTAAGAGGGGTGATCCCGGGAATGTGAAGATACCGTGTATGATTGGGTACCTATACGTTGAGCATGCTTACATTGACTGTGAATCCCCAACCAATGTGATGTCCTCAGGCCTTTATAGCCAGATCACAAACACACCACTTGAGCCTAGGAAAGACCCCAAGTGCCTCGGCGGAGTTTGCAACTTCGTTGGAAGAGTTAAGGATATGCATATCCTTGTTGGGAATTTTACCTTTGCCACCGACTTCATGATCTTAGAGGATTTGGCAAGTGTTGTTGACTGCCGCCTATCTCACGTGGTGTTAGGTAAGCCGTTTATTGAAGCATCCAATTTAAAGTATGATCGTTTGAGAGGCGCGGTTCAGTTTTCTAATCACATTGATAGGATCACATATAGGATGCCTTATCGGGTAAATGAATTTCGTTTTGTGCCTCGATTTGACAAGGACAACATTGGTGCGATTGAGGACATCAATGATGAGGATAAAGAGAAAGGCGTGGACTATGTTTGGAATAAGAGAAGCCTTTATTATAAAGATTGCTTGAACCTAGGACCTAAATACAAAGTTGATATGAAGGTTGTTAGGATGATTAGAGGGGCAATTGAGAAGCAAAACGGAAAAACGTAGAACCCGTGACTTTGAGTCTAGCTACAAGACTCGTTAATAAAGAAAAGCGCTTCTTGGGAGGCAACCCAAGCTTTATTTGCTTTGTGTGTTTATTTATTTGTTTGTTTGATTTTATTTGTTTCCGTATGTATGTTTAATTTTTATTATTATTGATTCATGTTCAAAACTAAATTGTGAAAATGCTTTATCTTGTTTTTAACTTCGTCTTAATTACATATAAAGGTATTTTGCAAAAGATAAGTGTAAGGGAAATCCAAATCGGTTTATTAGAACAAATGAACATGAATCATAACAATAGTAAATTAACATACATATTAGTATTTGTTTGAGTCAAATGCTTGTATCGAGTCATAATGATGTTTTGCAGGAATTCCAGGAAGTAAGGTAAAGGTTTTTCCAGAAATTTTCCGGAAACTTAACATGAGAATTCTGTCAGATCATTTCTGACGGCGTCAGGCCTTACAACCTGACGGCGTCAGGTTTTAATTTTCTGAAATTTTTGAAAGTTTTGTTTTCATAAAAAGTTTTTATTAAATCTCTAACTTATAAACTCCAGGAATCTGCAAAATAATCATTCCACAAGCATTATATCCTTATACAGATTTATCCCGCCGATGTTGTGCAGGTTTTCGTGTTTGTTTTCTCAGGTTTAACAGGTTATTTTGGACAAGGAGATGTATGTGGAATCTAGCTTTTGACGATGCATTAGTCTTGAAGCTTCTACATTACCTTGGAAGAAGATCTAACCATGTTACCTCTTTATCCACCGAACGAATCAGGGGAGTATTTGATTTCATTCTTTTACCTTATTTACTTTTACATCTTGTTATTTGAACATTGGGGACAATGTTCATCTTAAGTGTAAGGGGGGTAAAAGTACGATACTTTAGAGAATACTATTACGCTTGATTTTTGTTTGTTTAATGGTAGATGTGTAATAAAACTGAGATAAATACCTGTTAAGGCAATTTTAGTGCCAAATTTAAAATTTTTTACAACATATAGGAGTGAAACTTTGGTCTTAATGAGCGTCTCACGGATAGGAGTTATATGACTAGCATAAAACCGTACCACTAAAAAATTTTCCACCCCCAAATATGTGAGGTTCGCCCCTAGAATTGGTAGGAAAAGCATTTATGCTATGATGTGTGTACCGGTAGCACTTAGATTCTAGAACTTGCGTTAGGACCATTCCAAGGCCACAAGTGAGACTACATTCGTGTGGTTAGATTTACTACATGATAAGAGGCATTAGGATTAACCCATTGTTTTACACCTGTGTTTTTGTTATAATTATTTTGGCTACATTGGTCAAGTAATTCTCCCACACCCTTTGCGTTGTACTCATTTTTAGTACACGATACCCCTAGTACACCCCTCAGAGCCTATCTTTTCATTTCGACATTTAAGCATTTTACTTAAAGGAAGAATTTGTTACACCCCACTTAAATGTACACCCAAATCGCCTTAGCCTACCTTGTATGCACTCATCTTTAGTGCATTATTGTGACAACATTTGTTTAAACCCCAAGTTAATTATCTAATTGATTACATGGTTGCTAAGTCGAGTCATATCCTTGTACATATTGTTTGGGGACGATTGGGACTCATGGGTAAAGTACTAGTGTAATGGAGTAATGGGGAAGAACAACATTATTACCCCCATATGTGCTAAATATTTTAAAAGTACTCCAAGTGTTTCGATTATCTTAATTCGAGTCATTAGAATAGTTATTTGTAAAGTTATGTAAAAGTTCAAGTGTAAGGGGATGCAACGCCCCTATGATGTATTTTTTGGATGGTAGGGCAAGAGTGTATGAAAAAAAAAAAAAAAAAAAAAAAAAAAAAAAAAAATCGAAAAATCAAGAAAAATACAAAAAAAAAATGAGAAAAAGAAAAATAGAAAAAACATACGGACTACCATCCCGTTTCATATTAAGTTTATTTTATGTTTTTGTTATTTTGTTTTTAGCTTAAGTCGAGTCTAGTCTTGGCTTAGCAACGCCATATTGTACATGTAATTAATCAAGATCTTTAACTCGCCACCAGTAAAATATCCCTTATTGATGCGCGTGATGTGTCGTTGCGGTTTAGCAGTTTTAATGCCTACTCAAGTTTTAAATTTATATTTAGCCGACTTATCAATAACACACACACTTAACGAGCAGTGTACCCGGTCAGTATGAATATAATGGTAAGTAGAGTGTCGATCACTAAGAGTGGAACGTATTATCTCGTTATTCTAATCAGTATTTTAATATCCTAACGCAAGGGGGTTTCAGTCTGAGAGACTGGCACGATTTGTTTGCAATTAAATAATAAAATAAACCAATAGGCACGAATCAGCAAGTAGCACACACGTACACAGATAAATACTCGAGACAATAAGAGGGCTGTCCTTATGATTAAGTAGATTGTCACTTGTTTTATTGATAGCTTTATATGAAGTGTATGTAGTTAACCCTTTCTCGTTGGTCCTATTCTTATCGGCGAGTAAACCCTTAATGATTACTTATGTCTAAAAGTTATTCCTAAGTGATCAATTTAGTAATAACCGTGGGAGCCACATTATTTTCCGCAGTCAAATGCCCGCAAGCCACTAATAAACACAGAGGTTATCAATGCACTAATAAGTAGTAACCAAAGACATCAACATATAAACTTTAATTGATGGGAAAGCAAGTATTAAAGGGAGTGCAATCTTTCGTTGTCACATTACACAAGCCACCAATCCTGATGAATTAAAGTTTGCTAACACAATAAAACAAAACTACTTAATGAATTAAACACATGCAGCACCTTCTTACAGCTCTTGTATCTTCGTTTGGTGTGTCTTGTGCCGCCTCCTTGACTGAATTCGTCCTAGGGTTCTGCTGGTTCGGTCTTCGATACTATGATATTGCACCAGAAATTCGTCTGGCCTTGGGGTATTTATAGTTTCTGTCTGAGGGAAGATGCGGCGCATCTATTAAGTAGATGCGGCGCATTGACTTAACTTCGCGTGGGGTCCAAGATTATAATATTCAGGAATATTCGTACACCGCCAGAAGATGCGGCGTAACTCCATGATTAGATGCGGCGCATGTCCTCTTGTATCTTGGATCGTATCTGGTGATATCTTAATAGAGATGCGCCGTATGTAATGAGTGAGATGCGGCGCATCTGGAGCAGATTAGTCTTGATCTTCTTCATTTCAGTAGACTCTTAAC
Organism: Artemisia tridentata subsp. tridentata; assembly: GCA_021014915.2. Lineage (NCBI taxonomy): Eukaryota > Viridiplantae > Streptophyta > Magnoliopsida > Asterales > Asteraceae > Artemisia > Artemisia tridentata. The sequence continues at coordinate 208,124,655 of CP139508.1, read as the reverse complement.
TTCTTGCATGTTTTGCTCCATAATCAGTCCAGAATCGCTAAGTTTCACCAAATGCTTGTTTTTACCTGAGAATTACAAAAGTAAACGATTAAGTATCAATCCTCATACATAATATAGTAAAACAAGTCAAATTAATAGGATAAATGATAGTAATAAAATGTACTTATTTGAGTTCATCAAATATCCCCCCACTTGAACTTTACTTGTCCCCAAGTAAACCTTAGAATTTCTCTTATGAAAATGTATCCTAAAAGATGTTAGGATTTATTTTTATATTTAAGCATGTATTCGTTTATTTCATAATCACACAACTAAACACTTAACGAATTAGAAGTAAAATAAAACAATCTGATAAAAGCAAATCAAATCGTTTAACTGTCCAGTCGTGACGAATATTCTATCATAAGCTTGGCAAGTATACACATCTCCTCCACTAAAGCTAAGGAATAACAAGTCTAAAGCGGTAAAAAGGGTTTTCAGGCTTAAGGGTTAATTATTCTTGATCACTATCGATCTCAAATTCCAGAAAAGGCGACAAAATCACAAATACATGATCGAATCCACGAACACGATACTTGCAATTGCTCAAATCCTTAACTCGAATAGGCTAAAGATAGGTCCAAACTTCACCAATAATAATATATCAAAAAGGGCGACAAAATCATAAATACATAGCCGAATCCATGACTACGATACTTAAGATTGCTCAAATCCCTAATCTCAATAAATCAAAGGTTCGGTTGGATAAAGAATAATAAAGGGTATGGATAACATTTGGGATATAAATTGGTGTAAAATGAAAAATAAACAAAACAAATAAATTAAAATCCTAAGTGTGGTTAATCACTATCCCAACCATCCCATGAATAAGACTCATATCATTGAATAACTCACGCTTTAACACTTGAAACACACGCTTTAGGTAGACACGAATTATACTCAACAAGATCTTAATCAAAGAATAAACCTTAATTGGCGTTCCCATAACTGCCAATTCCCATTCAATCCATAGATATAGTACAACAAATAGTGGTGATATCGACCACTTAATACAAAACTTTACATAAGTTGGTTAAAACAAACATCCAACTTTTTTTTCTTTCTTTTTCTTTTCTTATTTTTTCGATTTTTTTTTTTTTTTTTTTTTTTTTTTTTTAAAGGTAAACATAGATGTGTAAAATTTCACCACATCACTATAATGATAATTCTGGATAATTTTTCCATACTTTTCATACTTCAGAAATAACGGTAATAGTGAAAGTAGTAAACACACGAAAAATAAACTCAAAGATATACAATATTTACTTTCACTCCAATTGCATTGTGCAATTTCCCGACCTAACCAAAGATAATGAATTACGCACGCGAACACACGTAATGTAAGGAAACAAACTTTGCCTATAGCAATTAACCAACCACGGATTCTAATCTACAGGGTAGGCTAAGGTGTAAGGGTGTAACGAAACATTTTAAACATAGGTGTAAGAAACGAAAGGAATGGCTCTGAGTGTTTTTCTAGGGGTATCTTACTCTAAAAATGAGAGTAACAAAAGGGTTTATACGGGGGTTAACTAACCAGTGTAGTTAGTTAATAACACATAACATATAATAGGCTATTTTGGGTGTAATCCTAGAATTTTACCAATTTAGACAAGTCATTCCAATTATATAAATAATACTCATTATGGTGGTCTCGAATAGTATACAAGCCAAGTTCTAAAGTTTACAAGTCACCGGCACACTCATAGATTTGTGAATTTTGAAAAATCACAATTTTTGAAAATAACGTCATGTGTGCAGCTATGCAACTTAGATCTTAAACAAAAACATGCTAAAAATTTTTAAGTTTGATATATTAAGCACATTTTAAGCATAATTTTTGAAAAAGTTTAGGACAAGTAATTGTTAAGTGTTTTAATTCTCCAATCCCCCCACTTAAGTTAAACAACGTCCTCGTTGTTTGTATAAAAGGTTAAAAACTGGAAAATAAAAGAATTAGAACAGGAAAACTCCCCTGAGATTTGCTCGGTATGATCCTCCATTTGATAAGAGCAAAAATCATCTTTCTTGTGGATGAAAACGTTAAAGCTTAATACTTGATGTATCCACAGGAAATCCAGGAAACTATAATACCACCAACACTTTAAAACACACCTAAGATAAGAAAGGTTCAAACTTGCATAATACATTAGTAGTTAGGAAAAATAAAACTTAAAAATTAAAACTGAAAATCATCAGGTCAGTCGATGCGCCGTATCTTATGGAAGAAGATACGCCGTATCGAGCCTGGATTAAATACGGATCAGAATAAAGATGCGCCGCATCCTTAACCAGGGATGCGCCGCATTAAAATAAACTGATAAATAGTTTTAAAGTCGCAAATAAAAATGCAGAAAAATAAAATAAGATATGACCATTGCAGGAGATGCGTCGCATCTCAGAATTGAGATGCGCCGTATCCTCATGCGGGCCTGACTGACTCGACACAAAAAACAGAATAATAAAAATTCTCCGGGTTGTCTCCCGGTAAGCACTTGTCTTTATTCCAGAGTCTTCAAGTTAGACTCACGTTCAGCTCTTTAATATCGATCATTGAAGGAGTCGGAAACATCGCGCTCCTTCATCGCCAATTCAGTAATATTGAACACTCCTTGCTCGTCCTTAATTTCCACGCCGTTCTTCTTTAATATCTGCATAAACAAAGTCCTGTCCCTTTCGGGCAGAGATGACAAAATGATAGACGGGAAATTCTTATTATCATATAGGCACAAATAAGCAAGGTGGGGTGGTAGTTCAATAAACACATCATTATTCAAATTTGTTTTCTCAACTATTCTCCTACGTTTATTAATTACTACACAATCATACCACTCATCATCAGAATCATTAACAACATTGCGTCTAAGTTCGGTAGGTACATTAAGGTCAATGAATTCCTCAAAGTTCTCATGATTAGGATTAGTTGAGTTGTTTTGAATCAATGTTTCTCCCATAAGTCTAGCTTCAAGATTGAGGTCCATACGCTCTCTTAATCCTAGCACATAAACACTTCTAATTATGCTTTTAACCGGATCTTGGCACTTATAGACTAGTTTATTATTCCCCACCCTTAATGAGATTTTTCTCTTAAACACATCAATCTTAGCATGGGCAGTAGACAAGAAAGGTCTTCCGAGGATTAAAGGAATCTTAACATCCTCGGGCATGTCTAGTATAACAAAGTCTACGGGAAAAATAAACTGCTCAATCTTAACTAGCACATTATCAGCAATCCCTTCAGGTCGTTTTACCGTTTTATCAGCCAATTCAATAAGTAACTTAGTTGGCGCTAATTTTCCTAGTCCTAGGGTAGCGAATGTCTTAAGAGGCATAACACTAACACTAGCTCCTAAGTCAGCTAACACATTATTGAAAGATATATTATTAATAGAACAAGGTAGAGTAAAACTTCCTGGGTCTCTTTCTTTATGAGGCAAGGCATTTGAGTCGGTTGCAGGGCTCTCTTCTTTCATTGTTGCCTTGATCTCCTCTTCAATCTTTGTCTTCTCTTTTAGTAGTCTCCTTAAGCTGATTGAAGAATTAAAGAAAAATTCGGGTCTTGCACCATCATTACCATTCATCGATCTTCTAGGTATATTAGGAGTGACTTCTTCAGTGGTGCTTATGGCCTTGACATGATCTCTTGGGTTGGTTTCAGTTGAGCTCGGTAAACTTCCATATCCCCTTTCTTGAAGAACTTTGCTCATCTGACCAATTTGTTGTTCCAATGCTTTGATCGAAGCTCCTTGATTTCTTATAGTAGTGTCCGTTGAAGCTCGAATTTCTTTGATCATAGCAGTATTCTCTTCATGTCTTTTAGCAGCATCGGTCATAATTTGCTTTAAAGTATCATCTAAAGTCTGCCTCCTTTCTTGATAAGCGGGATTGAAGTTGTTCCTTTGATATAATCCCGGTGTAGCTTCCCTAAATCTCCCCGAAGGTCGGAATGGTTGTCCAAATTGGGTGTAATATGCTTCTTCAAACGTCTCACTTTCATTCTTATTCGGGCAATCTTTAGTGTAGTGAGGTCCTTCGCACTTTTCACATCCAACTTGGGCAGCATACGCTCTTTCATCACGCTTCTTCATCTCTCTACTAATTTTATCCAATTGAGCTTGAATAGCAGCAATCCCGTCAAAATTAGTGCTGCTCTTAGATCTAGTAGAGGTCCCATCGTGCCATTTTTGAGAATGATCGGCAGCTTCTTGGATTGCTTTCCTAGCATTAGTTGCACTCATTTGAGGTACAGCTCCCTTAGCATCCAAAATCTGTCTTGTAGGCACGTCCAATCCTTGATAAAACAATATTATCTCCTGCATAGGGGTTAGATAGTGTTGAGGACATTTTACCAATAAATCTTTAAATCGTTCCCAAGCTTGATAAAGAGTTTCATCAGGCTCTTGCTTGAAACTATTGATAGCCTCCATCTTTTTAGCAGTCTTAGCAGGTGGACAATATCTCTTCAGGAATTTGCTCTTCAAATCTCCCCATGTAGTGATTGAACTCGCAGGTTCATTCCTTAGCCACTTGTTAGCAGCTCCTTTTAGTGAGAGTGGAAAGATTCTTAGCATGATTTGATCGTCAGTCACTCCTTCTGAAGTAAACAAATCTGCAATCTCCAGGACCTTTTCAACATGCTCATTAGCATCCTCATGTTCTGTCCCACTGAAAGCATTCTCTCTAAGTTCCTTGAGAAACTGACCCTTCAATTCAAATTTTGACTTATCATCAAACTTAGGTCTAGCAACTCCTGAAGTGTAATCAGCACGGGTACTGTTCATGTATTCCTCCATAGTAGTGTTTTCGCCCATTGTTTCTGTTTCAACTTCCTCTTTTTCTTCAGAAAAGTAATCAAGCTCGAGTGAACTTGAAAGATCAAAGCTTCTTGTGTTGAAAAGCCTTTTAAGCGAATGTAGGGCTCGTTCAGGATCTTCGAAAGGTTGAATCAAGTTCTTTGTAGAACTCCTGGTCATGCACTTCCTAAAATCAACACAAAAATATCAGTAGGGTATGCTCGAGAAAGTAATATATCAGATAATTAATAACGAAAACGGAATACGAAAAATTAAAGTTACTGATATCTGCAGACGATGCGCCGTATCCAAAAAGTTGGATACGCCGTATCTTATAATCGTTAAAATTTAATCAGACTTTATCCAGAAAATAGATACGCCGCTTAGAATTTATGAATGCGTCGTATCGAATTAATTAATCAAAAATCGATATTTATTTAAAATTAAATGCGTCGTATTAACGAAAGTTAATGCGCCGTATTTTCGTTACGTTTAAAAATACAAGATTTTTGATTCAGAGGATACGCCGTATCGACAGAGATCGATACGTCGTATCTGTTTAATAATTCGCAAACTGTTTTTAATTAAAATAATAGATACGCCGTATCTGCTAAAGCAGATGCGTCGTATGGCGTTAACGTTTAGAAAAAAAAAATTTATCAAAAACAGATACGCCGTATTTTAGGGAAAAGATGCGTCGTATCACTTTATCGCTTAGAAAAAATTTTCTTATTAAAAACAGATACGCCGTATCTTGGGGAAAAGATGCGTCGTATCGAATTAATTAAACGCGTTGTATTTTATAAAAATTGAACGCAATACGCCGTATCTGAAAAATCAGATGCGCCGTATCGTTCGATTTAGCTCAGTACAACGATAGCAGAACACACAAAAATACGAAAAATAAAAACAAAAATTAAAACACACAAACAAAATAAACACAAAAACAAATAAAAGAAAACAATTAACACACAATACAACAAATATGCAAAATAATACAATGATGCAATTAATCTAATAAAAAGAAAAACCTAATTAAAATACTAATCAAATTAACAGATAATAACAATTCACTCCCCGGCAACGGCGCCAAAAACTTGATGCGCGTGATGTGTCGTTGCGGTTTAGCAGTTTTAATGCCTACTCAAGTTTTAAATTTATATTTAGCCGACTTATCAATAACACACACACTTAACGAGCAGTGTACCCGGTCAGTATAAATATAATGGTAAGTAGAGTGTCGATCACTAAGAGTGGAACGTATTATCTCGTTATTCTAATCAGTATTTTAATATCCTAACGCAAGGGGGTTTCAGTCTGAGAGACTGGCACGATTTGTTTGCAATTAAATAATAAAATAAACCAATAGGCACGAATCAGCAAGTAGCACACACGTACACAGATAAATACTCGAGACAATAAGAGGGCTGTCCTTATGATTAAGTAGATTGTCACTTGTTTTATTGATAGCTTTATATGAAGTGTATGTAGTTAACCCTTTCTCGTTGGTCCTATTCTTATCGGCGAGTAAACCCTTAATGATTACTTATGTCTAAAAGTTATTCCTAAGTGATCAATTTAGTAATAACCGTGGGAGCCACATTATTTTCCGCAGTCAAATGCCCGCAAGCCACTAATAAACACAGAGGTTATCAATGCACTAATAAGTAGTAACCAAAGACATCAACATATAAACTTTAATTGATGGGAAAGCAAGTATTAAAGGGAGTGCAATCTTTCGTTGTCACATTACACAAGCCACCAATCCTGATGAATTAAAGTTTGCTAACACAATAAAACAAAACTACTTAATGAATTAAACACATGCAGCACCTTCTTACAGCTCTTGTATCTTCGTTTGGTGTGTCTTGTGCCGCCTCCTTGACTGAATTCGTCCTAGGGTTCTGCTGGTTCGGTCTTCGATACTATGATATTGCACCAGAAATTCGTCTGGCCTTGGGGTATTTATAGTTTCTGTCTGAGGGAAGATGCGGCGCATCTATTAAGTAGATGCGGCGCATTGACTTAACTTCGCGTGGGGTCCAACATTATAATATTCAGGAATATTCGTACACCGCCAGAAGATGCGGCGTAACTCCATGATTAGATGCGGCGCATGTCCTCTTGTATCTTGGATCGTATCTGGTGATATCTTAATAGAGATGCGCCGTATGTAATGAGTGAGATGCGGCGCATCTGGAGTAGATTAGTCTTGATCTTCTTCATTTCAGTAGACTCTTAACTTCTTGCATGTTTTGCTCCATAATCAGTCCAAAATCGCTAAGTTTCACCAAATGCTTGTTTTTACCTGAGAATTACAAAAGTAAACGATTAAGTATCAATCCTCATACATAATATAGTAAAACAAGTCAAATTAATAGGATAAATGATAGTAATAAAATGTACTTATTTGAGTTCATCACTTATCCAACAAAACCGTGTTTATCATATCCCTACACCTAACGTTATAACCCGTTTAAAATCCCTCTTTGATAGTTTATCTTAGGTGCTTACGCCTAGTGGAGGAGGTTTTTGATCCTTTCCCAAGCCTATGGTAATCTATTTGCTATGACAGGTAGTGAGAGATATTATCCGTTTTCATTTATGAGATTTATTTTGATGACACCTGAGAGATGTGAGTATCTAAACACTACTTGTGAGGTGCTAGTATGTAATCTCCATGCTTATTATGATTAAAGTGGAACGACTATTTGTTGTAATTACTTTTATATTAGCATTAAATGACCCCTAACTTGTATTTTGATTAGAATAAAAGCGCATTTGCTTGAGGACAAGCAAATCTCAAGTGTAAGGGTATTTGATGAAGCGAAAAGTGTACCGCTTTTAGGGGGTCATTTAAGCCCTAAATCGTGTTTATTTGATCAAATATTGCCCTAAATCGTTCCTTTTGTCATTTTAGGTACTTTGGAGAAGAAATCTGGAAAAGGGAGCATTTTGGACGTTTTTGGAGCATAAAAGTGAAGAAAACGACAAAGTCTCAAAAATATGCTGGAAAGTACCTTTGACGGCGTCAAGAATTGTTCCAGACGGCGTCATGGCTTGGCAAAAGAGGTGGATATGAAAAATACACATGATAAGCCAGGCAGTTTTACAAAGGAAATTCTGACGGCGTCACCCTTTAAGGTGATCAAGGCCATCACGGTTTAAGTCAAAGAGGGACGGCGTCAAGCTCATTTCTGACGGCGTCAACCCTTGATAGGCCAGAGCGGATTTTGGAGCACTAAAGAGGGACGGCGTCAAGAAGGCCATCCGGGAACCCTAAACGCGGCGAGGTGACGGCGTTACACTCCATAACGTGACGCCGTCAGATCTGTTTTCCTATATATAGTTTTGCAATTTTTAGTCATTAGTGTGGAACTTTGTGTGTAACCTTTTGGGAGGAAACCCTAAGACGATTTTAGCAGCTTTTTCAAGGTTTTTAACCTTGAGATCTTCCATGTTACATTGAAGATAAGTTATCAATTAATCATTCAATATGTTTATGTGTTGTTTGATTCTATCTTGTTCTTGTCTTTTTTTTAACATGCTAGGCTAGGTTTTCTTTGTGTTTGCTTAGATCTAATGTAACCTAACTATTGATTATTGGTTATTAGTGTGTTATTAATTGTATTGGATGATTGTTTATCGATGTTAGGCTTAAGAAAACTGGCTAACTTCCTATACGGTAACTTGCTTGAACGTCTTAAGAAACATGAACCAATGCGTACCAAGGTTATTATGGTTGTATTTAATGCATGAGCGAATTCTAGTGATCCCATGTTAGGAGCTTCTTAGCCGGCTCGACATAGGAGTGAAGTAGGAGCTTATAGAGTTGGGGAAGTACGTACGCCACCCCACGATTGGTATTAAGGAATACACCCGTCATCCACGCAATTAATACACACTAATCAACCGGTAAAAGATAGTTAGGGAGTAAGGAAATCTAAGTAAACACATTTGTCTCCATATAAGTTCCACCACAACCTTTTCATTTTCAGTTATTTTATTTTATTTGCATTTGTAGTTATTTGGGTTAGTTGACTAGCAACTAATTCCGCCACTTCTTCAAACCCGAGATTTTACTTGCTTTCAAAAAATTATAAAAATACAAAAAGAATCTTCCTTCACCCTTAGACCTAATTAGAGTAGTTTTTCATACCTAATGAACACTATTCCCTGTGGAGAACGATCAATCCCCCGTACTTACCACTACACTATACTACATCGGTCAGGTACACTGCCTGGTGGGGTTGTAAGCCTCTTGAGATCCCTCGAGAGGTAAAACCTGTTGTAAGGTTGCAAAACCACGCATCATGCATGCAAAACATTTTTAATTTGCATCAACAATGCATGAAAAAGGTTTCATGATCCTAGACTCGTGAACGTTTTCGAAAAATGATTGAATTGGGGTGTTTGGCAAAGCCTCAATGTGGCACCAAAAAGCTTAAGATTGAAAAGCCTCAATGTAAATCATTCCTAATCCAATTTTAATCATCCTAGACATGATTCCACTACAAATAATTAATCTTAATCCGATTTAAGTGATTAAATTTGGACTAGGTTTTGCAAAATAAGTGGGTTTATGAAAATCCTAGGTTTAGGGAATCATGTAATTACTACATTGTCTAATCCTAGTACTAATTTCAAAAAAGTTCAACAAAAATTGAAAATCCCCAATTCGGATTTATGCTCAAGAACAAACCCTATACTCAAATTGAAAAGAAATTAAAGATGATTTACTTACAATTTGTGTTGTAGTGATTAAGATTTGTTGATTCCAATGCCTCGATCTTGATTAACAAGAGTACAATTGGATTTTTGGTTATGGGTTCGGTTTATGACAGCAGGAGAGAATGGGTTTATTTGTTTGAAATGATTATGATTAGGAAAGAAGAAGAAAAACGGGAATTTTCTTAGATACACGGTACCACTAAACATTAGTGGTGGCGTGCCACTTTAGTGGAGCCGTGGGTCTGTAATACCCATTTATGTTCTGTTTCGACTCTTGACTGATTAATCTTACTTATTTACTAAGACTTTTTGACGCGAGGAAAAAGTTTATACCTAATAAACTTTTTGACGAAGACGATTAGGCGAGATGACAAGGAATGACCTTAGTATTTCCAAGGAAATTTCCTAAGTTGTCATTGGATGAGGTTTGACTTTTAATATTACCCGTGAAATAAGTAGAAGTCATGAGTCGAGATTTAGAGAGTGACTACAATATTTCGAATGAAATATTGAATTAGTCAGGATACGGAACGTAAGGAATGACTTGATATTTCCAGAAAAATATTTGAAAGTCATGTGACAAGACGTAGGGGAATGATTTAGAATTTCAAGCGAAATATCTAAAAGTCATGAGCGATATGTAAGGAGTGACTTCAATATTTCCTGTGAAATATTTGAGCGGTCATAGAAAAAACGAGAAGTTTTACTAAATATTTCCAGTGAAATATTGAGCAAGTTACAAGGGATGACTTTAATATTTCCATTGAAATATTGAAATAGTCATGAACGGGATGAGAAGGATGACTTAAAAAGTCATACGACGAGATGTGAGAAATGACATTAATATTTCCTAGTAAAATATTAAGAGGTCATCAGACGAGAAATAAAAGATGACTTTAATATTTCCAAAGAAATATTCAAATAGTCATAAGAGGGGTGTGAAGAAGGTATAGGTTAGAATATCAACGATGTTGTCCTACAAGAGAAACTTTTCTAAGAAGAGATTTTTCTTTTGACATAATCATGACGGATGAGATGACGTACATCGATGAGCTTCGTTCATGAGCAAACTGCGGGGTTCACGGTCAAGTCTATTTGCATCTCGGCGGTTAATCTTCACAGGAGTGTTGTTGAGATGGATGTCTCTTTGATTAGAGGTTGTCTCATCCATAGTGCTTGTTTTCATGCCTTTCTGGCGCTTACGTATTCGGCTTCGGTCGTGGAGATAGCGAGAGTGGTTTGTTTCTTGGAGAACCAAGAAGTTTGAAAACAACTATGAGGGTACACTTATCACTCTCTCTTTATCAATCCACATTATCTCTCCCATTTTTAAGGATGATATAGACAACAATTTCTACATCAATCCCCTTGAGATATCATAATCTCAAGTGTATAGTGCCTTTAATGTATCGGAAGATACATCAAACACTTTAAGGTAAGAAGTTTTGGGATCATTCTTACAACTGGGCACAAAGCCAAACACTAGACATGATAATGAGCCTACCTGCCGTTAGGTAAACTAAGTTACCTATCATGCCCCTAACCTAGTGATATCCACGCACTCACCTTCATCGTCACTTGTGAGATTCGTATTTGCGGATATGGACGTTAGGTTTATCTATGCTAAGTATCTTATACATATATAGTACTTTAGGTTTATGAGGATACTTTCTTCAAGTAGTATTATATACGTGCAAGGGAAGAAACTTGATTCACTCATCAATGCTTAACTCAAACTTGTCACACATGATCTTTGAGCGATCATTGTACATTTCTGGACAAGTTGGGTTTGTCATGATGAAATGTGAATTTTGTTTCTTTGTGATAGTGCCTACCATGTTAGATTCTAATTACACTACATGCTTAGTATTTCTACCAACAAAGGGTGTTTTAAGAAAGCGTACCTGAGCCTGAGGTGTTGCCCTTAAAACTATAAGATTACTACCTTTGTGTCACCATATTTGTTTGATCACAAATCATACTCCATTTGTTAGACTCCAAAATTTATTTACAACCATGTTTTCCTAGCAAAACAAAAGTTCAAACATCTGGTCCCCAATATCTCATGGGTCCAAAGTTGTTAGAGTTAAACATCCTACGCATTTTTTGCGTCAGTTTAGGATGTGAGAATGGATGACACATTTCCCATGGTAAGTAACTTTGTGAGAGACAATCATTCCAAGTTGTGGGAAAGTCACTTGGATGATTTTGTCTTCTAAAGTTACCTCTCGGTAGAGGAGTTCTAGACCGAGGTTTGGGAGAATTTGTTATCCTATGTGGAGGAGTAGTTGACCTAGTGTCGCGCTTTACAAATCTAAGTCTAGGAGATGACAAGGGTTTTTGAAGACTCTTGACTTCCTCTCTACTAGTGACAGGCACTTTAGTACTATCTACAACAATGTGACTTGGTTTAGGACTTAAGTTATTTTTCAAGATTGACCCAGATCTGTCTTTAGCACCAGACGGTACCACGGTACCACTAAATTTAGTGGTGCCGTCTGTACCTTTAGTGGTGTCGTCACCTTCAGACTTAGACATTTCAGGCATTACAAATTTTACTTGTTTAGTACCACTTGTAGAAGCCTGATTTGGGTCAAATCCTAAACCCGCACGGTCATGTTCACTATATCTAATGTTTTCAAGTATATCATTAAGTGTTTTGGTTCCTTCATCAAACTTAATAATTCTTAAAGCATTTTCTTTAAGTTTTTCATTTTCTACTTGAAGACTTATGCATGACCCACATCCTAAGTCTACTTCTTTGTTTTTCTCAAGTCTTTTGACATGATCTTTTAGTTATAAGATTTGTATTTCAAGTTCTTGTGATTTTAATTTTAGTTTTGTGTTTCTACCTAAAATCTTAGTACTAACTTCGCACAGTTTATTATATTCGTCATGTAACCTATTGTCATCTATTGACGAATTATTATCACTATAATAAGAAGAGTCGGAATGTACCTCATTAGAAGCATGAGCCATTAGGCATGTTTCATCATTGAGCTTCTTCTCTTCTTCTTCACTGCTATCACTCCAAGAGCCTCCTATGAAAGCTCATTGGTTGTTGAATTTTGGTGGTTTGGGACATTCTCCAATGAGGTGATTAGGATCTCCGCATCTATAGCATTTCCTATCACTTGTCCCTTTCCTTTCATCATGGTTCTTTTGGAATGACCTCTTTTCGTCGCGATGTTGTCTAGCAAATCTACCTTTCCTCCTAAAGAACTTTCTAAAGTTCCTAACGGCTAGTGCATACTCTTCATCTTCACTATCGGAACTCGAACATTCCTCATCACTAGACTCCTTCTTGGCTTTCAATGCTAGAGATCTAACTCTTTCACTTTTTCCTTTGACTATATCGAAGTCCTTCTTGATTATCATCTCGTGAACTTTCAAGTTTCCTATTAGTTCATCGAGTGACAATATCGCCAAGTCCTTTGACTCTTCTATGGCGGTGACCTTTGCTCTCCATTTAGGATGTAGAGCCCTAAGAAACTTCCTAACATAATTCTTGCTAGAGTAACCTTCATCAAGAGCTTTAAGACTAGTGATAATAGTATTAAATCTAGCAAAAGCATTATCTATTGACTCATCTTCCGAAATGGAAAATTGTTCATATTGTTGAACAAGAAGATCTATCTTGTTCTCTTTGACTTGGTTATTACCTTGGTGAGTGACTAACAAAGTTTTCCAAATGTCTTTTGCCGTATTACACATGAAAATTCTTTTTTTTTAGGCAAAGCATTGTAAATCATAATTTTAGCCTCATTATTTTTGGCTAATTTCCTTTTAAGTTCATCTCTTTGTTTATCATACGAAACAATTTCATTTTTTTAGTTAACGGATTCATTTGAATTGGTTGAAAGTCACCCTCGGTAATAACATGCCAAAGATCAATGTCTTTTGATTTCACATACGTTTCGAATCTTGTTTTCCAATAAATAAAACAATCGGTTTCGAAAAGTGGTGGTCTTTGCATAGATTGCCCTTCTAGATATTTGTCGGAATCCATTGATCGATTCAAGTTTTAAAATACAATATACTTTAAAAACTTGACTGACGTGGCTTCTGATACCAATTGTGGGTAACTAGAATGGGGGGTTGAATAGTTTTACCGGCTTTTAAGTTCTTTTAAAAATCGTGTTTAAAAACTTTGCTATTGGAAACTTTGATTCGAACTTTTATGTGTAATCAATCGACACCAATAAGAACTACACACTAAGCTAACTAATGCTAAATAATGAAAGTAAAGATTAGAGTTTGGAAAGATCAAACTGAGACAAAGGATTTATATTGGTTCGGCTACGAAGCTCTTCTTCGCCCCACCCCACACCCCGAGTACCACACTCGATAGTTTCAAGCACTATGTCAATAACCTCCCTTCAGGTGGAGAAAACCGTACACGTTACTTATCCTAATTACCGACACTAAGCTAGATGTCGAGTGCTAATCTTAGCTAGCACCAATCTACCAAGGTCCACGTGACCAGTCACTCAAGCCCAGTGGCTTCAAGAGATCACCAAGATCTCAACACGATCACGATGATCAACTCTCAGTTCACTCAACCTATTCTATCTATTCTAGATCCTTTGATCAATCACACAAGCCCAATGGCTTCAAGAGATCTTCACTATCTCTTAAGATCACAATGATCTTCACTCACACTCTCACAAAAGAAAAATAATCTTGATGTATGCTATGATACAACAAGGATGTAACAAATGTTACAATAAACATAACAACTATAACTCTTGCATCTTCTTGGATACTTTGAGATCTTCTCTTGCACTTGAAGAGGAATGATAACACTTTGTATCTTCTTGGATACTTTGTGTTCTTCTCTTGCTATTGAAGAGGAATGAATATGATCAGTTGGTAGGAGGATAGGATCACTCTTGAACAAAAGAAAAACTAATCTAAATGATCAATGAAATAAAGTGTGAAGAGAGTATTGAACTCAGAAAGTTTTGTGTGTGAAAGGATGCCTAAAAATAGTGAACAGGGTTGGTATTTATAGGCAAGAAAAATCTGAACGTTACAGAGGGACGGCTCCACTAAATGTCCCACGGCTCCACTAAATTTAGTGGAACCGTCCCAGACAAAGACGCTCCAATTTTTGTCGTTTTTAGTGAAAACTTATTTGGGGAAGTTTGGAGCTGATTTTGGGGGGGAAATAGCTGTTATGAATTTTAAACTTATTTTTCCATTAAAACATTTCTTAATTATTCAAAATAATTTGTCATGTGTATTTTTGAAAAAAAAATGTTTTGTCGCATTAAAATGTGAAATCTTAAAACACAAATTCACTTCTTTGATCACTAGTCAAGTTGTAAATTTGTTCTAGAGTGATTTGCGTAGAAACAGGATCTTCCAATTAAAAACTTGTTTACGTTAAATTTAACGTAACGTGATTTCACATTTTGTCATCCTCAACACGTGAAGTAATCGAAAGATATAAATAACGTTTTTAGAACATTATTTGCATCAACATTCACTTTTTCGTCCAAATATGTCCAAAAAGCGCCGAATTTCAGATTTCTCGTCCCAAGTACCTAAGATGCAAAAAGAAACTATTTGAGGCAATATTTGATCATATTAACACGATTTTGGGCTTAAATGACCCCTAAAAAAGGTATCAAATAAATCCTTGTCAATGAGTCATGGGTTATGGGTCATGGATTACCCAACACATTTAGATACATTTCTTTTATTACAAATAAATACATATTTAACAAATGTAAGTAAATAGTAAATGTAAATGTAGTAACATGTAATCTTTAGATTTATACTTTGAGACTTTGTTATTCTTACATAAACCTTTTACTCTTTACGTGATACGCGTGCTCAAACCCACGTTATTAGGTTTTCACAACATAAACGCACTCTGTTGAACTTATCACACTTTTAATATACCTAGTTGGAGTATATTGATAAGTTTGGACATTTTCATAAGTATTACATTCTTATGTTACCCTGTTTTAAGTTTTGAGACTTAATGACTAAACATTAGTAAATACCAGGACCAAACTATACCCCATAGGGTTATAACTTCACTATGAAGTATTCATCTCAACCTATCAAGCAACCACCACACCATCTTAAGTAGGAGGTGGCATGCAAACAAGTATCCACAAGACCATATGGCCTTATGGTGATACTTCATCTCATGCAAGGGAGACACGTGTATTCTTGAATCATATATAAGTGATACTTCATCTCATGCAAGGGAGACACATGTATTCTTGAATCATATATAAGTCTAACTTCAACACAAAGAAACACATTTAAGAGAAGTAAAACTTTCCTAAAACTCTCATTGCTCCTCTCTTAACCGTACACCATCACCACATCATCATCATCATAAGTTGATATTCAAGACCTAAGTTGTACGAAGAAGATGAAGGCTATAATTGTTCCTACCTAAATCAAGAGTTACTTTGGTGATTCGAAGCTTACAACAAGACATATTCAAGACCAAATCCTGAAGTAGAAGTCCAAGCACAAGGTATTCATAAGGCTACCACAAGTTTTATTAAAGATTTGAAAGACTTGTTGGTGATTAAAAGACTTAGGGTAGTGTTCTTGGGTTTTCGGTGATTTCCATCCAAGAAGTTGTAAGATTATGATTAGTGTTCAAGTCTTTCATTCATTTTGTTTTAATTTATACTTTGTACAAATCTTATATGTATTTTGACAGGATATGATATTGTATATAAAGGAAAAACATGAGTTAGACTTGTAGAAACCCTTTTGAAACAACTAGTGAGTAACTAGTTATTTTATTAGGATTTGACATAGAATCATGAACCATGGACTTGATTAACCTTAAGAAACAGATAGAGGAAGTAAAAAAGACGAATATGAGCTTTTGAATCACTTAAAAGGGGCTTACGGTTTGAAATATACGACAAAAACAAGTTTTGTTAAAGTTTGGTACGTCAGAAGGCATTTAGCCGCATGGATGAGGTTTTTAGCCGGCGGTTAAAAGCCTTATGACCCATATAAAAACACCACTTAGGCCAAATAGCCGGCGTCTAAACTTTTCAGCCGCACGGCTAAGTCCACAGCCGGCGGCTAAGTTTAACAGCCGCACGGCTAAACCCATTTAGGGTGCGTTTGATGTGTTTAGCCTAGCCCCAGCCATGGCTAAGCCACGGCTATGGTCTCAAGGCTATTTAGCTGAGACCTAACCATGGCTAAAGTGGGCTTAATGGGCTAAAATCCTAATAGCCTTACCCTAGCCGCGGCTAAGGCCATGACTAATGGGTTTTTATGGATTTTTTTAGCTTTTGAGGCCGAGACACAACCTTGGCTAAGTCAAAGCTGTTGTCTCAAGGCCTTCTAGACGAGACACAGCCATAGCTAAGGCCTTGGTTGTTGTCTCAAAGCCGTTTAGCCACAGCCTAGCCATGGCTAAGGCTAGCTACGACACAACCATGGCTGTTGCCAAGGCTAACTCACAAACACCCCACAGCCCTACAGCTGTGAGTCTAGCCGCACGACTAGACTGAGTCTGATGACTCGGGTATCATTTTTGAGACTTATTCATTTGATTGAACCATTTCTTGACCTCGACAACCTATGAAATTGACCATATCAAATATTGATTTCACGAATATTATTTTCACAAAGTCTCAACTTTTACTTGATCCACGAAAATTGAATTAACAAGTATGGTGTCTAAAAATTTTTTTGAACTCTTTTGTTGGGAGCACGTTTAACTAATGTCAAGTGTCGGTCATTAAGTTTTGTAATAGGTTGCTTAGTTATAAGGCTTATATGTTTGTTATTAGGTCTAGGCTTATGAAGTAAGCCCATGGGCCTAGGCCTAAGGCCTATTCGTGTGAAAGGAAGGAATAGGGAGTGTTGCCCTAGCTTCCTTCCCTATAAATACCATGTAATACTCGTCATTTTACTTGTTGGTTATTTCATATAGTTACTAAACCTTTTTCCATTCATATTGTGAAATAATCGACCACTTCTTTATCTCTCTGTAACACCCCAACCCGGCAAGGGTAGAAGTATTACGCAAATGGTGACATATCAAAGGCAAGCATAACATACGACTTACATAATATAAATGGTTTACAATGTTACAAAGGAAATATGCCAAATCTACGTAGTCATACATAAATGAATACTAAAACTAAGGTATCGCCTTCAAAAGCTAATCTCTCATCCCAAAGCAAACCCAAGCTCCTGGCTTCCTACTAAAACCTGCCGCAGGAAAAGAAATGCGGCTGAGCTTAAAAAGCCCAGTGAACAGATATATAATAAACGGAAACCAAAATCAAATGGAAATGAATAGACATATCATAATGAATGAGATATAAGAAAGGAAAATAAAGAGTAGAGGTTTAGGACAGTCATCCACCACGAGCCCAAATAAATCAAATCATATCATATCGTAACCATAATCTTCAAATCATATAGAGGGGAGACCTCTCAGATAATCAGATAATATGAGGGGTGTCCTCATTCTTCAAATGGAGTAGCTAGCTCCCAAATTTTGTGAAAGACGTGGATTGCACCCATCATCAGTCACCAAATCAAATCATATCATATCATATACAAAGCAAATCTAGGATGCATCCATACGCCCCCCAAACATATCATATTGGCCATATCAAATCATATCATAGTGAGCTCATATCAAATCAAAATGGGGACGGTGTACAACATCACTCGAGTACACTAGAGTCATGCCACTGGTGCATCAATGACATGGCCATGTTACCTTCATGGCTAGGAAACATATTTGGCTCGTAGTATCAAACTGGGGTCAAAGGTCAAAGGTTCAAATATCAAAGGTTCATAGCAAAGGGTCCATATCAAAGTAAGGGTTCATATAGTCATAGTCCGAATCTCAAAGTTCATATCAAAGGTTCATGTCAAAGGTTCAGATGCAAAAGGTTCAAATGCCAAAGGTTCAAATCATAGGTTCAAATCAGAAATCAAGAGGTCGAAGGCACCTTATTAAAAAGGGCATAATATCTGTACCTTATTCCAAAGCAAAGCACAAACCAAAAGAATAAGATGCAAAGGATCATGTCCTCTCCTTCTTCACACCTAGAGGGTAGAAAAGAATTACAAACCTTTCCATTTTAAGTAAGTTTCCATTTTTAGCAGGTTTCCATATTTAGTAGGTTTCCATAATTAGTAAGATTTCCATATTCTCATTTAGGTTAAGTTATTATTGAATCATAATATAGCTTTAGGGTGTATTTAAACAAGTCACAAAAGTTTAGGGTCAAATATGACAAGTTTTCATAGTTCAGGGTTATAAACGTAACTTTACCAAAGTTCAAGGTTTAAAATAGAAATCTCATAATTTACCATTCGAATACTTTATTTTCCAGAATTATACTTTTAGCCTCCAAGTTTCCAATATTTACGGATTACACCCCTTTACTTTATTAATTTACAAGTTAATCTTATACTTACATAATTTACAAATTTAACCTTTACAATATTACATTTGCACCTCAAGCCCTTCATTACACATATTTACAGAAAAATACCCTTTAATTTAATTATGGCATGACAAGTCCTTCAAGTTTCATTAATTTACACATTACCTCCTTCTAATTAATTAATTTACATTTTAAACCTTATAAATATATAATTTACACTTTAACACTTATCATGTTTACATTCCTCATCAAGCCCTTTTATTCTTTCAAATTACAGAAGTAACCCTCAATATTATTATGTTACAAACAGCCCTTAAACTTTCGGTAAATTACATATTTAGTCCTTGAACTTTATTACATTACAAATCTATTTACATAATTAATCATAATTACATATTAAGCCCTTAATTTCTTAATTTTATACAATGAACACTTATTTTAACATGTTATACGAACACACCCTTAAACATTCACAATTTTCACATCAAGTCCCTCTAGTTATCAAAGTTACATATTTAGTCCTTAAATTTACAATTTCAACCTTTAATTATTAACAATTACATATTAAGCCATTAAATTACCAAAATTACACATAACCCCCTGAATATAATTTATTACTCAAAACAGCACCAACTTTCCAGAAATTACATATTTAGTCCCTCATTTTAATTTATTTTTAATTCGACATTAAAATTACAAATTAAATCCTTTTCTTGCCTAATTTACATATAAGACCCTCATGTTATAATTTTTACACATTCTCCCAGGTCCATACAATATTACAAAAATATCCCACAAGTTTTAATAATTACAAAACATACCCTTAACTTATTATTTCCAAATCGTTATGCTTAAAAACTTATCAAAATCAAACCCTAATAATCCCAATCATTATCCAATAATTTTACCATCATTATAACACTATTATTTCCAGATTTCATCACTAAAAACCCTAGGTCGATTTGTTCTTAGGGTTTTCCACGATTTCCCCTTTTTATTTCTTAAATCCGGTTTTAACTAAATTCCATAAATCACGAATTCGACTCAAAAAAATCAAAAAACCATTTTTCTCATGTTATAAGAAGCCTATAGAACCCAGGAAAAATAAGTATACACCTCAGAAAAATCGCATGAATTAAATAGAATCGATTATTCAAAATTAGGGTTTTAAGCTATTTATTTTTCATTCGATCAATACATGAAGCATGGTTCGATTTCAATATTTTTCCCATGTTATATGTGATTGAGAGAGAGCTAGAAAAATACCAGAATTAATTTAGATCAAGGGATTCACACGCTTCGAATTATTGTTGCTCGGCTACACTATTTCGACCCAAATAATTTGCCACAACCAAACGATCGACCTTATGACCTTGTGGCTATTTTTCCCACCTCATATGCACTATGAAGAACTCCAGAAAAATATTCCCTTGATTCAGAAAAATCGGATTGAGGTGTGAGTGATTTTAAGAGTGGCGGCTTGTTGTATTTTTAGGGTTTAGAGGTGAAATAAAATTTATGGAGTGATAAATTAGTGATAGGCCGACCTTGGGGAGGGAATGGGACCAAATAACCGGCCTTCACAAGGCCCAAATTAATTTACCCTTTATTTTGTGTATTTTCCTAATTTAATTGTAATTTAAATGCTTTTTAATTAATAATAATTGTGTATTTAGATTTTTTGTACACACAAGGGTATTTTGGTCATTTCACAACTTGTATAAATATTAATCGAAGTCGTCAAAATTATTTTGTATCATATCTTGTTCGTTTCCAGAAGTTTGGGATCGATTCGGAACTTTAATTAAGCTTTAATTAAATTTTAAAGTTTCAGGGGCATTTTGGTAATTTTTGCATGTTTTAGATTTTCGGGTTTTACAACTCTTCCCCTCTAACAGAAAAATTTCGTCCTCGAAATTTGCAAAGAATCAGAAGTGAAAGGATCGAAAACAAAATAGGGACGTACCAGATCAGAATACAAAATGTGGATAACTAGCTCGTATTGATTCCTCGGTTTCCCAGGTAGCCTCCCGCTCTGGGTGGTTCTTCCAAAGAATCTTTACGAACGGAGATGAAACGAAACAGAAGACACAACGGACAGCGAACGGAAATGTAAAAAGACTTGTTTCTCATGACTCTTCATTGCCGATCCAAAAGTAACTTCAGTTCCCAGAAATGACATATCATACGGAATTCAGATTGCAAGGATCATATTCAAACATGACGAATGGTTATCATATTCTCTCAGAAGAGATACAAGGATACGCAAGATTGTGACGGATATGCCGTCCATAGCATTCGATTAGACAAATCAGATGAGATCAAATGGAAGAAACTTATAGCAGAACTTAAGATTCTTATCGGAATTACAAAGGTCAACAACCGCGTACCGAGAATCCAAACGTATCAAATCGTATAACGGCGAAACAGATTAAGCGTATAGGTGGAACGAACCTAAATCTTACAAATGCGAAATTTCTCACATCTCTAATCAAAATTCTAAGGTTTCTAAAGTACTCCTCGAAATATCCTATGAACACAATGAGGGTACGTCATATGACGTAAGTATTATCACGTTCGCGAACCGTCATAATACCAGCATCATATGAGTATACCATCATGATGGTCATACTTTATCTCAAGTCGCGAACAGAACTACTTATCTTAACCACCTATCAGTCTTTCTACCTCCTAAGGTTGGTCCAAAACAAACATCACTACGGATTCTAAATCGGAGGAATTTGAACGTACAAATAGCGTAACGGAATGTGTACACCTCAAAATGAAACTCGTCGTCGAAACGTTAGGTCTTCCACAATTCATCATCCTTCTCATAACGAAACCATCATCCAACAAATGCATAACGAACACAGAACGGAATTTCTAATAGGGTAAGGCTCATTCAAAAGATCCTATCGAAAGGTAACGGAAACTTAAGTGGTCTAAGAGGAAATGAATTACGTCTTCAATATCTTCATCCTTTACAAAAATCAAATCTTCCGAATCCAACGTTTACTACAAAATTTCATCCATTCAATCTCATGATCTCGGATCTTTTCAAATTCCAAGTAGTCGCCCTCTTGTCTAATCATATGATCATAGGGTGAAAAGGAAATCATAAACTTGAGTCTGGTTCCTCAAGTCTTCGACACTTCTTCTGGACACTTCGGTATTGTAGCGTGAATCTCTGACGTGATCACCGTGCATTCCTCCATTGGCGAGTCTGCTTCAGCTCTCAATTCATCTTAGTACAACTAAAATGACTAGAGAAACAAGGTTGCGTGCCTCCTATAGGTCTTCTAACATGATTCAGAATTTACCAACTCAAACTGCTGTGGACTTCCTGGTTTATGTGCTGAAAGCTCATCTTCTACGGTCTGGTCGTCTTGATGTCCAACTGAAATCTCCACGTGCTGCTTGAGTCTCATCCCAGTCTGTCTTCTCCTCACATGCTTCTCTCTTGGTAACGCCTGCCACGAACCTCTTCTGCACATCTCCTACAAGGTTTCTAACTCTGACAATGGTCTTCAGTCTTGGTCCTTTCTGTGGAAACTTTGTCGTCATCGGACACCTGGTGGCGTTGTCTGCTACAATCTCTGATCGTCAAGTAAATCTATTCTTCTAGAACAAAGGGTCGGTTCACTTCATACTAAAATGGTCAACGTGTTCCTCGTTTGTCTCTGAGCATAAACACACTGTCATACTATGACAATTGTCCGAATACTTGCGAAAACATGAATCTTCTAGCCAATACAATTGACATCATTCAAAACTCATAGTGGTCACATGGGTACTAAAACAGCTTCAGGAAATCTTCTTAGGGAAAACTTCATATCACAAATCTTTCTCTTCACAAATCAAATTGTAATGCTTCGCGGAACTTAATCTCAACTAATCAACTTCCTTCTCAGATGTTCTTGTGGTTGCTTCTTTCGTCTTTCAAACTCAAATGAGGTCGTCTGCTACGGAGTTTCAAAAATAGAACAAATCAAATATTGATACGCGGATTTGGAATACTGATTACGGTTACATTTACGATGGTTGGTGTGCCGCCGCACACTTTTCTCTTTCTTCTTCATAAACCAACAGGAGCATTCAAGAGATCACTGAAGTGAACAAACTCATATCCCATCAGTTCCTACAATCTCTTAACTTCTTCAATATCGTGGTTTCGCCAATTCAGATTAGTTCAATGCAAACTTTACTTCCCAAACGGATCTCAAAAGGTTCATCAGAAGCACCAGAAATTCGTACAACAAACTTTCAAATGCCGGAGCTTTCTAAGAGTGGGTACTAACAGGCGTTAGGAGAAAATTTAGGAATCAAAGAGATCGGAGTATGTGCTTCATAGCAACAATAAACTTAACAGATTCAAATGATTGAGAATATCATAGTAAAATATGGTGAAGCAGATTGTTAAGGGTCGCATTTCAAAAACCATCAATCTATCATCAAGAGACCTCACAGTCAAATACATCCAAAGGGAAACGGATTCTCAAAGCGAATGTGGTTGTCAAATCATACGGATAGTTCACATATCAAATTTAGGTACATGGTTCATCAAAGTGTGGGATGGGAGAGTATTAGAATATATCAAGGTCAAATATATCAAATTGAAGGTTAGAATTTTGAACAGTTCAAAAGATTGGAATCTTATAATATAGGAATGATAGGGTGTGCACCGATAGTAATACGAACATCGTTTAACTGTCAGAGTTGAGATGTATGGAATATCAGTTATTAGCATCAGCATGCTTAGATAACAATTCCGTACTAGACAAATATCAACATCAAATCCTTCTAAAGGAAAAGTTGGTTAACATACAACGTTCATCATTCAAATGACGGAAGGTAAGACTTCCTCGTCTTCTGCGACAAACGTTCTTATAAGGCATGACTAAAGGCAAAGGCAAGATTCAGAGTGATGCGGAAGCAATTACTATTCACATGGATGTCCTAGACTACCCATTCCTCACCGGTTATGACTTATATTCCTATGGGAAAATTCTACGCAACTTCGCAAAGATTATCCTACGAGCGCCTACAGGGAAACTTAGTGGTCCTAACTTACACAGGCCAAGGGTAGATGTACTACAAGTCGTAAACCTGGCTAGACATGACAATCTTTCCTTCTAATATCAGAGCCAATGATCGCGTAAAATGGCTAAAATGCCCTCTTATTTCTAATACGATCGTTGACCTCTGCATCAATGACACTAGAGTCATGCCACTAAGTTTCCAATATCAGATCCAGGTTTACGACTTGTAGTACATCTACCCTTGGCCTGTGTAAGTTAGGACCACTAAGTTTCCCTGTAGGCGCTCGTAGGATAACCTTTGCGAAGTTGCGTAGAATTTTCCCATAGGAATATAAGTCATAACCGGTGAGGAATGGGTAGTCTAGGACATCCATATGAATAGTAATTGCTTCCGCATCACTCTGAATCTTGCCTTTGCCTTTAGTCATGCCTTATAAGAACGTTTGTCGCAGAAGACGAGGAAGTCTTACCTTCCGTCATTTGAATGATGAACGTTGTATGTTAACCAACTTTTCCTTTAGAAGGATTTGATGTTGATATTTGTCTAGTACGGAATTGTTATCTAAGCATGCTGATGCTAATAACTGATATTCCATACATCTCAACTCTGACAGTTAAACGATGTTCGTATTACTATCGGTGCACACCCTATCATTCCTATATTATAAGATTCCAATCTTTTGAACTGTTCAAAATTCTAACCTTCAATTTGATATATTTGACCTTGATATATTCTAATACTCTCCCATCCCACACTTTGATGAACCACGTACCTAAATTTGATATGTGAACTATCCGTATGATTTGACAACCACATTCGCTTTGAGAATCCGTTTCCCTTTGGATGTATTTGACTGTGAGGTCTCTTGATGATGGATTGATGGTTATTGAAATGTGACCCTTAACAATCTGCTTCACCATATTTTACTATGATATTCTCAATCATTTGAATCTGTTAAGTTTATTGTTGCTATGAAGCACATACTCCGATCTCTTTGATTCCCAAATTTTCTCCTAACGCCTGTTAGTATCCACTCTTAGAAAGCTCCGGCATTTGAAAGTTTGTTGTACGAATTTCTGGTGCTTCTGATGAACCTTTTGAGATCCGTTTGGGAAGTAAAGTTTGCATTGAACTAATCTGAATTGGCGAAACCACGATATTGAAGAAGTTAAGAGATTGTAGGAACTGATGGGATATGAGTTTGTTCACTTCAGTGATCTCTTGAATGCTCCTGTTGGTTTATGAAGAAGAAAGAGAAAAGTGTGCGGCGGCACACCAACCATCGTAAATGTAACCGTAATCAGTATTCCAAATCCGCGTATCAATATTTGATTTGTTCTATTTTTGAAACTCCGTAGCAGACGACCTCATTTGAGTTTGAAAGACGAAAGAAGCAACCACAAGAACATCTGAGAAGGAAGTTAATTAGTTGAGATTAAGTTCCGCGAAGCATTACAATCTGATTTGTGAAGAGAAAGATTTGTGATATGAAGTTTTCCCTAAGAAGATTTCCTGAAGTTGTTTTAGTACCCATGTGACCACTATGAGTTTTGAATGATGTCAATTGTATTGGCTAGAAGATTCATGTTTTCGCAAGTATTCGGACAATTGTCATAGTATGACAGTGTGTTTATGCTCAGAGACGAACGAGGAACTCGTAGACCATTTGTTTGTATTTTGTGAATCGACCCTTTGTTCTGGAAGAATAGTTTTGATTTGCGTTTCAGAGATTGCAGCAGACAACGCCACCAGGTGTCCGATGACGACAAAGTTTCCACAGAAAGGACCAAGACTGAAGACCATTGTCAGAGTTAGAAACCTTGTAGGAGATGTGCAGAAGAGGTTCGTGGCAGGCGTTACCAAGAGAGAAGCATGTGAGGAGAAGACAGACTGAGATGAGACTCAAGCAGCACGTGGAGATTTCAGTTGGACATCAAGACGACCAGACCGTAGAAGATGAGCTTTCAGCACATAAACCAGGAAGTCCACAGCAGTTTGAGTTGGTGAATTCTGAATCATGTTAGAAGACCTATAGGAGGCACGCAACCTTGTTTCTCTAGTCATTTTAGTTGTACTAAGATGAATTGAGAGCTGAAGCAGACTCGCCAATGGAGGAATGCACGGTGATCACGTCAGAGATTCACGCTACAATACCGAAGTGTCCAGAAGAAGTGTCGAAGACTTGAGGAACCAGACTCAAGTTTATGATTTCCTTTTCACCCTATGATCATATGATTAGACAAGAGGGCGACTACTTGGAATTTGAAAAGATCCGAGATCATGAGATTGAATGGATGAAATTTTGTAGTAAACGTTGGATTCGGAAGATTTGATTTTTGTAAAGGATGAAGATATTGAAGACGTAATTCATTTCCTCTTAGACCACTTAAGTTTCCGTTACCTTTCGATAGGATCTTTTGAATGAGCCTTACCCCATTAGAAATTCCGTTCTGTATTCGTTATGCATTTGTTGGATGATGGTTTCGTTCTGAGAAGGATGATGAATTGTGGAAGACCTAACGTTTCGACGACGAGTTTCAATTAAGGTGTACACATTTCGTTACGCTATTTGTACGTTCAAATTCCTCCGATTTAGAATCCGTAGTGATGTTTGTTTTAGACCAACCTTAGGAGGTAGAAAGACTGATAGGTGGTTAAGATAAGTAGTTCTGTTCGCGACTTGAGATAAAGTATGACCATCATGATGGTATACTCATATGATGCTGGTATTATGACGGTTCGCGAACGTGATAATACTTACGTCATATGACGTACCCTCATTGTGTTCATAGGATATTTCGAGGAGTACTTTAGAAACCTTAGAATTTTGGATTAGAGATGTGAGAAAGTTCGCATTTGTAAGATTTAGGTTCGTTCCACCTATACGCTTAATCTGTAACATCCCGCCTACTCAGACCACAATATTGTCCGCTTTGCCCGCAGGCTCACGGCTTTGCTTTTGTGGCCTCATTTGAAGACTTCCCGGCAGGTCACCCAAGCCAGTACTACTCTCACATGAGCACGCTTAACTGCCAGTTCCTAAGAACTCCACCCGCAGTAGACCACAAAACGCGTTGTGTCATTGTAAGGCGAATGTTATCTTATGAACCCAGCATCTCTCCAGGCCACAGCCGATGTGGGATTTGCCTAGGGTGTTACAATCACCCCCCTTAGGGACTCATCGTCCTCGATGAGGTTTGCCCCACCATCCCGAACGGCTCAGGAGTGGCTCTGATACCACCTGTAACATCCCGCCTACTCAGACCACAATATTGTCCGCTTTGCCCGCAGGCTCACGGCTTTGCTTTTGTGGCCTCATTTGAAGACTTCCCGGCAGGTCACCCAAGCCAGTACTACTCTCACATGAGCACGCTTAACTGCCAGTTCCTAAGAACTCCACCCGCAGTAGACCACAAAACGCGTTGTGTCATTGTAAGGCGAATGTTATCTTATGAACCCAGCATCTCTCCAGGCCACAGCCGATGTGGGATTTGCCTAGGGTGTTACAATAAAAATAAGGTAACATATCATATTGGCCATATCAAATCATATCATAGTGAGCTCATATCAAATCAAAATGGGGACGGTGTACAACATCACTCGAGTACACTAGAGTCATGCCACTGGTGCATCAATGACATGGCCATGTTACCTTCATGGAAGATAAAATTACTACAATGCCCTCTTAGAACCGAATGGTATTTTTATTAACATTTTAAATTATATATAAAGTAAATTAAATGCATTTAAATATAGAAATTAATCACATTAATTTACCAATCAATTTTACCAAATCCCTGGTCATCCTTTCCCCCCTTTTGACTCGGCCTACCTACTTTAAAGCAAATCATTATCATTTTCTTCTCAACCCTATTTGCCGGTTCTAAATAACACACACACAATAATTCACATAGCCTCCATTCGACCTCCTAAAAACCCTAGAGCATTTTTACACGATCAAGCATCATCCTAAGGAGCCTAGAAAAATACTAACTCGAATTGTGGTGGCCGGATTCAAGAGTTTTCGAATTTTCTTGTTTAATTCAACTCGAAAGGTAAAAATTCCATTTTGATTCACACGACCTTCGTAAAATTCGTTTCTTATTTTTCTTGTATTCCTCACGTTATATGTAACCTGCGAAAATTGGTTTCAAGATTTTTAGATCGTTCGTGAAGCCGTGGTGAATTTTAGTCCGACTTTCTCATACGCGTAGGGAAGTAATTCGTGCACCCACTCTACACGTTCGAATCCTCTTGTGGTATTTTTCTCAGATCCTATATGTATTTAGAACATCAAATAAAATGATTAAAACGTACCATGCATGATCCATGAATTATTTGTGAATTAAATATGAAAAACGTGTTTAAATCCAAAATAATTGAATCCGAATTTTGGTGACATATCAAAGGCAAGCATAACATACGACTTACATAATATAAATGGTTTACAATGTTACAAAGGAAATATGCCAAATCTACGTAGTCATACATAAATGAATACTAAAACTAAGGTATCGCCTTCAAAAGCTAATCTCTCATCCCAAAGCAAACCCAAGCTCCTGGCTTCCTACTAAAACCTGCCGCAGGAAAAGAAATGCGGCTGAGCTTAAAAAGCCCAGTGAACAGATATATAATAAACGGAAACCAAAATCAAATGGAAATGAATAGACATATCATAATGAATGAGATATAAGAAAGGAAAATAAAGAGTGGAGGTTTAGGACAGTCATCCACCACGAGCCCAAATAAATCAAATCATATCATATCGTAACCATAATCTTCAAATCATATAGAGGGGAGACCTCTCAGATAATCAGATAATATGAGGGGTGTCCTCATTCTTCAAATGGAGTAGCTAGCTCCCAAATTTTGTGAAAGACGTGGATTGCACCCATCATCAGTCACCAAATCAAATCATATCATATCATATACAAAACAAATCTAGGATGCATCCATACGCCCCCCAAACATATCATATTGGCCATATCAAATCATATCATAGTGAGCTCATATCAAATCAAAATGGGGACGGTGTACAACATCACTCGAGTACACTAGAGTCATGCCACTGGTGCATCAATGACATGGCCATGTTACCTTCATGGCTAGGAAACATATTTGGCTCGTAGTATCAAACTGGGGTCAAAGGTCAAAGGTTCAAATATCAAAGGTTCATAGCAAAGGGTCCATATCAAAGTAAGGGTTCATATAGTCATAGTCCGAATCTCAAAGTTCATATCAAAGGTTCATGTCAAAGGTTCAGATGCAAAAGGTTCAAATGCCAAAGGTTCAAATCATAGGTTCAAATCAGAAATCAAGAGGTCGAAGGCACCTTATTAAAAAGGGCAGAATATCTGTACCTTATTCCAAAGCAAAGCACAAACCAAAAGAATAAGATGCAAAGGATCATGTCCTCTCCTTCTTCACACCTAGAGGGTAGAAAAGAATTACAAACCTTTCCATTTTAAGTAAGTTTCCATTTTTAGCAGGTTTCCATATTTAGTAGGTTTCCATAATTAGTAAGATTTCCATATTCTCATTTAGGTTAAGTTATTATTGAATCATAATATAGCTTTAGGGTGTATTTAAACAAGTCACAAAAGTTTAGGGTCAAATATGACAAGTTTTCATAGTTCAGGGTTATAAATGTAACTTTACCAAAGTTCAAGGTTTAAAATAGAAATCTCATAATTTACCATTCGAATACTTTATTTTCCAGAATTACACTTTTAGCCTCCAAGTTTCCAATATTTACGGATTACACCCCTTTACTTTATTAATTTACAAGTTAATCTTATACTTACATAATTTACAAATTTAACCTTTACAATATTACATTTGCACCTCAAGCCCTTCATTACACATATTTATAGAAAAATACCCTTTAATTTAATTATGGCATGACAAGTCCTTCAAGTCTCATTAATTTACACATTACCTCCTTCTAATTAATTAATTTACATTTTAAACCTTATAAATATATAATTTACACTTTAACACTTCTCATGTTTACATTCCCCATCAAGCCCTTTTATTCTTTCAAATTACAGAAGTAACCCTCAATATTATTATGTTACAAACAGCCCTTAAACTTTCGGTAAATTACATATTTAGTCCTTGAACTTTATTACATTACAAATCTATTTACATAATTAATCATAATTACATATTAAGCCCTTAATTTCTTAATTTTATACAATGAACACTTATTTTAACATGTTATACGAACATACCCTTAAACATTCACAATTTTCACATCAAGTCCCTCTAGTTATCAAAGTTACATATTTAGTCCTTAAATTTACAATTTCAACCTTTAATTATTAACAATTACATATTAAGCCATTAAATTACCAAAATTACACATAACCCCCTGAATATAATTTATTACTCAAAACAGCACCAACTTTCCAGAAATTACATATTTAGTCCCTCATTTTAATTTATTTTTAATTCGACATTAAAATTACAAATTAAATCCTTTTCTTGCCTAATTTACATATAAGACCCTCATGTTATAATTTTTACACATTCTCCCAGGTCCATACAATATTACAAAAATATCCCACAAGTTTTAATAATTACAAAACACCCCCTTAACTTATTATTTCCAAATCGTTATGCTTAAAAACTTATCAAAATCAAACCCTAATAATCCCAATCATTATCCAATAATTTTACCATCATTATAACACTATTATTTCCAGATTTCCTCACTAAAAAACCTAGGTCGATTTGTTCTTAGGGTTTTCCACGATTTCCCCTTTTTATTTCTTAAATCCGGTTTTAACTAAATTCCATAAATCACGAATTCGACTCAAACAAATCAAAACACCATTTTTATCATGTTATAAGAAGCCTATAGAACCCAGGAAAAATAAGTATACACCTCAGAAAAATCGCATGAATTAAATAGAATCGATTATTCAAAATTAGGGTTTTAAGCTATTTATTTTTCATTCGATCAATACATGAAGCATGGTTCGATTTCAATATTTTTCCCATGTTATATGTGATTGAGAGAGAGCTATAAAAATACCAGAATTAATTTAGATCAAGGGATTCACACGCTTCGAATTATTGTTGCTCGGCTACACTATTTCGACCCAAATAATTTGCCACAACCAAACGATCGACCTTATGACCTTGTGGCTATTTTTCCCACCTCATATGCACTATGAAGAACTCCAGAAAAATATTCCCTTGATTCAGAAAAATCGGATTGAGGTGTGAGTGATTTTAAGAGTGGCGGCTTGTTGTATTTTTAGGGTTTAGAGGTGAAATAAAATTTATGGAGTGATAAATTAGTGATAGGCCGACCTTGGGGAGGGAATGGGACCAAATAACCGGCCTTCACAAGGCCCAAATTAATTTACCCTTTATTTTGTGTATTTTCCTAATTTAATTGTAATTTAAATGCTTTTTAATTAATAATAATTGTGTATTTAGATTTTTTGTACACACAAGGGTATTTTGGTCATTCCACAACTTGTATAAATATTAATCGAAGTCGTCAAAATTATTTTGTATCATATCTTGCTCGTTTCCAGAAGTTTGGGATCGATTCGGAACTTTAAATTAAGCTTTAATTAAATTTTAAGGTTTCAGGGGCATTTTGGTAATTTTTGCATGTTTTAGATTTTCGGGTTTTACACTCTCTCTCTCATTTATTTCATTCATATACTTATGTTGAATCTATCATGGTGACCTAACAACTGGTATCAATCGCAAGAAGATAGTTAAGAGTGTAAGGTGCTGATTTTTAAGCTTAAAAGTATTTTTTTATTTACACGTATTTTTCTTGTTTTTGGTCTCTTTCTTGTTTTTTCTTGTTGTTTAGCACTTCTTTGATTACAAACTAGTGTTACAAAACTTCTAGAACAAGAAAGTTACAAGCTTTAAGTTAAATTTTTTTATTTTTTAGTTGTACGTGTTAGGAATACGTCTATTTATTATAAAGTGTTGGTCATTAAGTTTTGTAATAAGTTGCTTTGTTAGTTAGACTTATATGTTTATTTATGTAACAATGCTAAATGTAAAAGCCCAAGGCCTATGCATAGGCCCATTAGAAAGAAAGGAAGGAACTAGGGATGTTGCCCTATTTCCTCTCCTATAAATAGAACATGTATGGCTACATTATTATTGTTGGTTATTTCTTTATCTATACTAAACCTTTGTCCATTTATCTTTCATATTGAAGTAATCATCCACCTCTCATTTCTATCTCATTTCTATACTTGTGTTCTTATATTATGGTGACCTAACAAGTGGTATCAATCGCTAGAAGAAGGTTTGAAGTTTTTTTGGTTGTTTTTTCTAACTGAAAGTTTTTTTTCTTCTCTCGTTAAGTCCTTGATTTTTCTTGTTTGTTTCTTGGTATTTAACACTCTTTTGATTACAAAATAGTGTTACACACCTGTTGATCCAAGTTGAGCAATGATCTTATTAGTTATCTTAGATGTAAATCTAAAACAACAAGTATAGAAACTATTCTTGAGAAGAATATTAAACACTATGCGGAATCTAATGTTTAATCTCAAGAAGAACAATTAATGAAAACTATAGAATTCTCTCAATAAACACTTCAATATATTAATACGGTTACTCAACAATAACAGGGTTACGAAAACCTTGAAGTGATTCGACTCTAACAATGATACGTACGTGTACAAAACTCTAACCCTAGAACCTCCTTTTATAGACTAAGGAGTCCTAGTCGGTTTACAATATCTTTCTATACAAGATAAATCTTTTCGTATCTATTCTAAACTTAGCAAAACATACTATACATAGTTATCTAATAAGCAGTAGAATACTAACTCTAGCAGTAGTATCTTCTATGCCTAGCAGTAGTATCCACTTTGTGTATTTACTTGATCTTTTTTAGCAACTTCAGCAGTAGTGTGAAATACACCATCAGTAGTATCATGAAGCCCAGCAGCAGAATCATAATTGGTGAATTTTTCATTGAGCAGTTGTATTCTTCTGAGCAACAGCATCTCAAAACCCAACAATCCCCCCTAAACTTGATATTTTCTCCCAAAATCATCAAGTTTCTCTTAAGTTTAAACCATCACCAGGAGGATGCTTCTAAACACTCACTTCTTCATCTTTCTCCTATAATCTTCCCCATACAGTTTTCTTTGCATTTTTCTAAGAAGATCTATAACCATTTGACTCCATTGATCAATGTGAAGTTTAATGGTTCCATTGACCATCATATCAAGGAAACTCCTAGACAGAGGGTAATCTTTTTCTACCAGCATATGAATTTGAAGTCCTCCCTGCATGATTACATTGTGAACTCCACATGACTGATATAATCTCCAAAGGGTAAATTTAGCACACTTCTTCTGTTCCAACCAAACTCTGTCTTCAATATAAACTTCAAACATGATCTTCAAATCTCCCCAGAGTACTCTATCTAACTCATTTTCAGGCCTTGAATCTCCATATTTGTTCTTGATCAACTTCCACAAAGTCTCCAAATCTTCTCTATCAAAGTTCTAAACATTTGAGAAAATGCCAAAAACCTTTGAGTTTTTCCACCAGCTCTGTTGATCTCAAACCAATGAGTTTTTCCATCATATCCAGCCTTCCATCCAATGATAGGAGCTTTAGAATGTAAAAGAGCAGCATCAACAAATATGTCATCATCATTATCAACCACTTTAGTCATTTGTTGCAAATCAGCTGTTTCCTGTTCATTCTACTTTTTGGATTGCTCTGATTGCTCTATTTCCTCCTTTTCTTCACTTTCAGAATCTGACTCAGAACTACTTTTCACCACTGCTTTAGACTTGTTAGCTTTCATCTTCTTTCTTCCAACACTTTTCAAAACCCTTCCAGGTCTTTTTACTACAATGTTAGAACTTTCTTTCTCTTTTTCTTTTACTTTTTCTTTTACCTCTTCAACCTTTTCTGCTATCTTCTCTTCCACATTTTCTTTTTCAATCTCAGTCTCCACTACTTTCTTAGCCCTATTAAATTTTTCGTTTTCCATTTGAGACCCCATAGGCACAAAACTATCACTTTCTCTCTTAGCTTTCTCAAACATCTTTTGAATTGATTCATCAGAGTACCAAGAAAGATGTTTAAGTGTGTACCCCTTCATATTTTTCAGGTAGTAACACTGAAATTTTCTTATCTGTTAAACAGTTGGTGGTTTGAGCAATTTTCTTTTCCTTCTCTCAGCAAGATACCATTTCCTTCTTTCTTCTTTGAACTTTTTCAATCTTGCATCTATAGTTTGTATATCTTGCTGTTCCTCCTTAACCATCCTAGAAAACTCAACATCTGCTTCATTTTTAACCCTCTCCTCATCCCAAGCATCAAGAAATTCCTTTTTCTTAGCCTCATCCTCAGCATGCTTTCTTTGTTGTTCAAGAACCTTTTGGTTTTCTTCTTCAAATTTAGCAGCCAACTTCCTTGCAGCTTCTTCATTATACTTTTCTTGTAACTCTCTTGGCCAAAACTCAAAGGGTATGTCTGGAGTAGGTTCAGGTTCTTCTATCATTTTCCCTTTACCCTTTCCTGAGTATGTATGTGTATGAACAAGTTTCTTGGTTGGTATGGGTTCTCTAATTTTCACTCCTTTGACAGATGGTCTAGCAGCAGTTAGTGGTTGTGGTTGTAATTGTGGTTGTGGTTGTAATTGTGGTTGTTTTGGTGTTGATGATTTTGTAGACTTAAGTTGTAGTATTACCTTAGCCAGACTAACATCATCATCCAATTACTCAGCAGTAGAATCAACTTGAGTCTCAACAGTAGGAACTTTAACACCAGCAGTAGAATCTTTCTTGTTTCAGCATCAGCTTCTTTTTCACTAGCAGTAGAAAGATTTACACCAGCAGTAGAATCTTCCTTGGTCATTTTTCCACTATCACCAGCAGCAGATTCAACTTGAACTTTTTCGACACTTTCACCAACAGCAGAACTTGCAGCAGTAGTATTACCCAAGATCTTAATTGTTTCTACTATAACTTTAGAAGCTTTTATAAGCTTGTCAGCATCCAAGTTTTCAATATGTTCCCAATCTGCTCCTTTTTCCCTTTCTCCATAACCACTTCATTACCCTCTTTGTCTTTAACCACAAAGTCATCATTCTCACCACTATCCATATCCATTTCCATTTCATCACCCACATTCTCTGCAGAATCACTTTCAACATGTGTAGCCTCCCCTGAAGTCTTGGACTCATTCCTCCCCTGTTTGGGAGCATCCTCCCCCAAACCTGTGTCTTTAGAAGAGCTTATTCTTTATGTTGTTCCGACCTTCTTCAATCTTTTGAATATCTTGGTTCTTGACTTCTTTTGACCTTCCAAGTGTCTGACCCTTAGCTTTAAACCTTTGACTTCATGTTGTAGGTCAAGAACCTGGGACTGCAATTTGGTACATTTTATCATCAATTCCTTTATGAGTTTCATGCTATCCTCACCACTTTGGCCTGTGTTACCTGGCCCGAGAGGTGGATCACCGGAATTGTCATTGTGTACATTATGTGTGTCCATCAATTCCTCAGTTACATGCCTATCCTCATCACTTCGGGATGTGTAACCTTCCCTGAGAGGTGAATCATGGGATTTGTGATGTTGTACATTTTGTTCCATCAATTCATGTATTTCAAGTCTACCCGTATCACTTCGGGATGTGTTACCTTCCCTGAGAGGTGAACCAAAGGGTGTAAACTCAGTATCAAACCTAGTTTTCTAACACCCCCGTTTTTGATATTCGCAGCGGAAATATAAGTTGGGGTGTTACTTCATGGTTCGTAGTCATGATAATAGAAAACGACTCGAAAAGAGACGTTTTAAATAAAATTGTTATCATTCATTTATTTAATATCAGAGTACATAATATAGGTCCCAGAGGGAAGTTTGGAAATACGTTATAAAAGTTACATTATTCATTTGAATGATAACAAATGGACACCCTTTTTATAAAAGAAAGTCCACAGCCACTCCGTGCCAAGTTCGTTCTCTTAATTACCTGAGATAAAACATGCTAAAAAGTCAACACAAAGGTTGAGTGAATCCATAGTGTTTTATAATCAATTTGAACACAAGCCAAGTATAAAGTATAAAATCATAGTACGGTATATTGCACTAAGCCTCATGACACGCAATGCGTTTACAGTGCCTAGAAACTCTTTATAGAAATCAAATATAATGCATTTGCATACCCGGCTACCCCAAAGGGTATCCATCCGACTAGTACAAATGGGTCGTCAGGCCAATAGATCTATTCACTATATTCGCGCTCACCCTGCGGGTGACTAATGGTGCATGATATGAGGGACTTTTTAAATAAAAATAGGCAATAAGTTAACCTAGTGCAATAACAATTAAAAATACTCGTGTTCGTTTTAGTAGCATGTATCTCCCCACAAGTTTGAAAAATGTATAAATAAAAGTGGGACTATGTGATAGCCTGGATGATAAATTAATTTAACTAAAGTTGATAAACGTCTCTGGCGCGCAACCTGGGTTGATTTGTCATAATTTAGTAATCGTTCTCGAAATATAATTAAGTTTATTTGTTCATTTTATAATGTTTTCGGTTATTGTTTAAATTTGATACAAAATGAAGTTTCTCCAAAAGTTATAAGATTTATCTTATTGCTCATTTTTATGTGTTCGTTCCGTTCGTTTGTTAATTAGATACATCGTTCGTTCGTTATCGGAGAAAACGTATTTTAATTCTTATATAATCTCTAAGTCAATAATAATATCTCACCTTTTACTGTGGGCGATTGGAAACTATGGAGATCGGCCTGATCTCTTTCTTCTTCCCGCTCAACTTTCTTGCAATCCCTTTCAACACTCTCAGTTGATTCACTGGTGTATATACTCTCCTCTCCTTTGTTTTTTTAGGGTTTCTTGTTTGCATGATCTCTTAATTAGGGTTTTCATTCTTTTTCCCTACCCCCCGGTTTTTCATTGGTTGTTATTTGGGCTCGTGATACATCTGTTTCTGTGGCATCTGTGGTATACGCATATTAGTGCTGTGGTTGTTATTTGGTCTCGCGGTATTTCTGGTTCTGTGGCTGCTGTGGTATACGCACATTGGTTTTTTGCCTTGTGCCTGTACTCTGTGGTACTGTGATTCTGGACAGTGTGGTATTCTGCTCTGGCATCTGTGGTATATTATTTTTTTTTTCTGGACTCACGGTATTTCAGGTTCTGTGAAATCTGTTGGTATACGCACATTGGTCTGCTGTTTTGCCTTGTGCCTGAACTCTGTGGTACTGTGTTTCTGGAACAGTTCTGTGGTATTCTGCTCTGGGTTTTCAGTGGTGCGTTAATATTGTTGCTGCACTCGTCTGGTTATTTGCTACCTGTTCTGCCGCGATCCTGGTTTCTGTGGTATTATGGTATTAAGGTTTTGAGGCACTAATGTGGTATGTTATGGCTACACGATTATGATGTACTAGGGGTTTGGGTTTCGTTTGCTGCTGTACTTTTGCTTTTGTTACTAGTTGTTGGGGTTTTTCCTTCGTCAGGAACAGTTCCTTGCATTGTTTGTGTGTTGGATATCCTTCCCATGCCTATTGTGAGATTTCATTGTCCCTTCGTGGGGTTAAGTGGATGTCACGATGGGGTAGTGGGAATAGCCTTACCAAGACTTCATTGATCACACATCTTCGCGATAGACATTGTAATGGTGAGGCTCAAGCTATCACTAAGCACTCTCTTGTTTCTGATTTGGTTGTTTTTGAGAGGGCTGAGGTTACTCTTAAGCGTATGGGACTTTGGTTATGTGGTGTTTGTTTTAAAACGCATACTCTCCGGGCTAAGTGTCGTCATGGTTCTGAAATTGTGCCACCCACGGATTCTGGTGATGGTTTTGTTAGGTCCGTGTTGTACGGCCTCACCAAACCACATATACCTTCTTCTGTCCATGTTGATGATTTGGTTCTGGATGAGCATGTTGGTTTTGATTTGCCTCTTCTTGACACTTTGTTGTCTAAGGGGTTGCGCACCGTTAAATCCATCCCTCCCAAGTGTCGCTTAGGGTTTTCTCGGGTATTGAAAGGAGCTCTTGATAAGGTGATTTGC
Organism: Artemisia tridentata subsp. tridentata; assembly: GCA_021014915.2. Classification (NCBI taxonomy): domain Eukaryota; kingdom Viridiplantae; phylum Streptophyta; class Magnoliopsida; order Asterales; family Asteraceae; genus Artemisia; species Artemisia tridentata. The sequence continues at coordinate 208,086,585 of CP139508.1, read as the reverse complement.
ACGCCTGATGACATTTCTTGCTGGGTTAGTTTATTGGTCTTACCTACTTGTATCCTTAAAGCCTTCTGTCCGAGAAGTAATCAAGAGGGTAGGTCTGCTATTAAACGTCAACGCCAGGAAGAGTATATTGTTAATGCCATTCGATCTTGGGACATATCGGGTGGTAGTTTGCAACTCGTGAGGGTGGCTTTAGCCGATCCCTCCCCATCATGGTCTAATATTGATGAGGATAACTTGGTCTTGGTTGAGCGTAATGTCAAGCAGTGTAAGAGGAAGATTTGCGACGGCCATTATACTGCTGCGGTCAGAGTTCTTTCTTCTTCTAGTGTTGCACCTTATAATGATGCAACTCTTGAGGACTTAAAGTTTAAGCACCCTTTCAAAGCTGCTCCTTCTTTGCCTCCTTTGCCTATTGATCATCATCCCCTCATTGCATCTTCTTCTGTGGTTCTTGATATGATTAAGAATTTCCCTCGTGGTACTTCTTGTGGTCGGGATGGTTTGCGTGCCCAACACCTTTTGGATTGTATTAGTGGTGCTGCTGTGGCTATTTCTGATGAGTTGATCGCTTCTATCACCCAAGTGGTGAACCTTTTTCTTGATGGTAAATGCCCTAGGGAGTTGGGTGAGTATATTGCTAGTGCTCCCCTTACGCCGCTGGTCAAGCCGGGTGGTGGTATTCGCCCTATTGCTGTGGGGACCATTTGGAGGCGCTTAGTTTCCAAAGTTAGTGCCGCTATGATTGGCCATTCTTTGGATGGTTATCTTAATGATCTACAGTTTGGTGTTGGGGTATCTAGAGGAGGAGAGGCCATTCTTCATGCCGTGAATCGGGTGATTGAAGAGCGTGGAGATGATGTGGGTCTTTCGATGTTGTTGGTTGATTTCAAAAACGCCTTCAACTTGGTAGATCGTGAGGTTATGCTTCATGAGGTTCGTCTTCGTTGTCCTGCTATTTCACGTTGGGTGGAATTTTGTTACTCCAGCCCAACTAGATTATATTATGGGGAACACACATTATGGTCGCATCAAGGCGTACAACAAGGTGATCCACTTGGGCCTTTGCTTTTTTCTTTAGTGTTACATCCTTTGGTATGTAAGATTAGAGATTCTTTTAGCCTTTCCCTTCATGCTTGGTACCTGGATGATGGCACTATTATTGGAGATACTTTGGTAGTGGGGGAGGTTTTAGAACTTATCATGGTGGATGGACCTCGTTGTGGTTTGCACCTTAATGTTGATAAAACTGAGGTTTTTTTGCCTAAGGAAGATCCCAGAAGCAGGCTTGTGGGTGTTTTCCCACCTAATATTGCCCGACCTTTGCATGGTGTTAAATTACTGGGTGGGCCCGCTAGTGTGGACTTTGATTTTAGTAGTGAGCTTGTTATGAAAAGAGTTGCAAAAACCATTGAGCTTATGGATGCTACTGCTAAGATTAATGATCCTCAGTGTGAGTTATTACTCCTTCGCGCTTGTGCTGGTATTTCCAAATTATATTTTGCTATGCGCACTTGCTCTCCCCGGGTCTTTGAACGTGCTCAGATTTCTTTTGATGGGGCTCTTCGCTCTACTCTAGAGCGTATTGTTACTGCTTCTGGGCCTGGTTTTGGTGACTGGCAATGGAGACTTGCTACATTACCCTTTGCGTTTGGGGGGCTTGGAGTATATTCTGCAGGTGATGTCTTAAACTATGCATTTCTTGCGTCTAGACTTCAATCTGCTGGCCTACAGACTATGTTGCTTCGACATTCTGGTATCGTAACCCCTGGGCCTTCCTTTGATGACGCCTTGTGTGCTTTTAATGTGAAAATGGAGATTGACCTTTTGAGTAATCCGTGTGAGATCGCTGCCCCCAAACTCATGAAGAAACTGGCAGATATATATTTCACACGTGTTACCCGAACTGCCGAATCTACATTTTCTTTATCCACTCGACAGATGGCGTTATGGAAATCGCAAATGGAGGACTACACTTCGGACTGGCTTAGGGTAGTTCCGATATCTGGGTTTGGACAGACTATGAACGCTAGGACCTACCGTTGCGTGTTATGTTATCGGCTTGGTGTCCCCCTATTTTCTGTTCAGATGTCGTGCTCAGCCTGTTCCAGGGTCTTTGCTGGTGATATTTATGGGGACCATGCTGTATCTTGTGCTGGTATTATTGGTATTAAACATCGGCATAACATGTTACGTGATGTTCTTGTTGACATATGTTCTCGATCTGGGGTTTCGGCTCGTAAAGATGTCGACATTGGACTTTGTGGTGAAGGGGACAAATCTTTACGTCCTGCTGATGTGTTGCTCTACTCGTGGGATGGAGGACTTGATGTATGTGTTGATTTGACTGGATCATCACCCTTGACGCAAACTGGTATGGTTGATTTTGTGCCGGGTCGTGTGGTGATTGAGGTTGCACAACGTAAACGCGTCAAGTATGAGGCTAAGTGCGCAGGTATGGGATATGGGTTCCTCCCCTTCTCTTTCTCTTCTTTTGGGGAACTTGAAAAAGACGTTGTGACTTTATTGAAGCGTATTCGAAAGTTTTCGATGACCCAAGACATTGGAGCACGTGCTGCTGCTCATATTTTTAGTAGGATTAGCTTTTCTATAGCTAGAGGTGTGGGAGCCCAATTAGTATCTCGGCTCCCTACTAACTTCTTGTAAATCCTATTTGTTTCTAATAAAGTGATGTTTATAATAAAAAAAAATAAATAAATAATAATAATAATAATAATAATAATAATAATAATAATAAATAATAAATTTAATAAAAATTATTATTTGAAGATTTTCACTTCTTCCCCTAACGTTCTACATACTGTCAACTTTTACCCTTGAACTTTCGTATATTGACAAGTTTTACACCTCAACTTTCAAAAATTACAATTTTTACCCCTCAACTTTGGTTAAATGACAACTTTTACCCCTATTGTTTCAAAAATGACACTTTCTATCCCTAGGGTTTAGGTTGACTTCATATTAAGTCCTTTTTATAAATCTATTTAGAGTTTTGACATAAAATACCCTTGAGACTCCCGTCGCGTTACACACGACGTCCTTATTTCTTAAAAACGCGTTATATCTTACGAATTATGGCAAAACTTGTGGAAAACTAGAAGGGGGGTTGAATAGTTTTACCGTTTTTCAAATTTAAACCTTTTTGTTACTTATGTGAATTCAATGAAACTATGTACACATAAATATTCAAACAATATTAATGAAAAGTAAAGAGAGGAATGATCAAACCACATAACACGGATGTTTATAGTGGTTCGGCTACAAGGACTCTTTTCCTTTCCCTATTCCACTTCCCGAGCCTCTAACTCGAGAGTTATGCTTCACTAAGAAACAAACTCTGATCTAGGTGGAGAAAACCTTTACACGTTGCTTACTTCCTTTTCCGGTAATAAGCTAAACACCGGGTTCTACTTCAAGGCAGAACCAACCTAACGTCGCCTATACAATTACCGACACTAAGCTAGATGTCGAGTTCTTTACAAGGGTTCAACCACTCTCTACACTCTTTGTGTTTTGAGGACTAAAACACTAACCACACTCACTGATATACATGATACAAATAGTGATATGAGAACTACTCAAAAATCACACTGACCCTAACTACTACAACTTGCAACAGTATGTTTGTTGAAGTTCTTTAACTTGATCTTCTTTGCTACAAAAGAGAGATCAATGATAATGTTAAAACCAATGTTGCAAAAATCGTGAATCGGTAGCGTGGCGGTCGACCACCCTGCAGCGATTAATCGGCCAAGGCGGGATTAATCGGTGATTAATCGGATTGGCATTTTTTGCATGTTTTGGGTATTTCTGGAGACCAAACTAAATATCGTAACTGATTCCAAGCCTACTATGTTTCCAAACCTCAATAAAATGCTCCAATTCTGATTATGAGGCTCATTGTGTGTTATAAGTGAAATAAACGATCCCCAAATTAAGTAGAATGCCTAAATTTTTATTTTTTTTAAAGCTGACCGATACGGCCGATTAATCGACCAATACGGCCGATTTCTGGCCGATACGGCCGATTTTTGGCCGATTTTTTGCCCAGACCGATTTTTTGACCGATATTCAAAATTCTACAAGGTCGAAGGCCGATAAGCGATATATCGGCGATTAATCGGCCGATACAACCGATTTTTGCAACATTGGTTAAAACTAATATGGGTTAGTAAATGAATGGATGTATGTTTTCTATTCTCTAAGTGATGAAATGGCCAAATGATCAGCTTGCTATTTATAGGCAAGCTGATCAACAAGGCACGGATCCCAAAATATGGATCCGTCCTTCATTGGACTTGGATCCACCAGTCTTGACAGCTAAGAGATCTTGTGTATCTTTCCATATCTTGCATATCTTGCCATATCTTACAAAATATTCAAATCTCAACTATTTAACTTGAGAATCTAACCAAAATATTATACAATCTAAGAAAGATTTCACTTGTGATGTATGCCATGATGTCATGGTATTATTTTAAAAATAAAGTTTCCTTTTAAGGAAATAAACTAATAGATGTGTAAAATGTAATTCTAAGTAATCTTGTAAAAAGTAAAATGTGTTTTAAAGAGGCTTTGGCTAGTATTTATAATTTGCTAAAAAGATATACTTTGTAATTGTCATTAACAAAACTAAGTAAAGATCGTAAAATATAAATAACGTTTTTAGTACGATATTTGTATTAACAATCTCTCCCTTTTTGTTGATGACAAAACATAAAGTATATTTTCGAGCAAAAGAGTAAATATAGCATGAGTTCTTCAAAATATAGATTTAGTTTGTTTTATTTGAGTTTAAAACCATTTTTGTGCAAAAATAACTAAATATGCAAACTAAATGCAAAAATAACTAAATATGCAAACTAAATCCTTTCTCCCCCTTTTTGTCGAAACAAAAAGAAGAGTTGCGAAGCGGAATGTGATTTTGCGAAGTTTAATAGCTCCCCCTTATTTTATACTCCCCCTAATTGGAGTAACAAGGAAATGATGTATGCACCTACAAAACAAATGGTTAGAATACGTAATGCTCCCCCTTGATGTATACTCCCCATTACTAGAGCACCAACGTATACTTTTCAAGGGTATGATATGCTGCAAGTGAAGTGTTAGTTATGAATGACTTCAATGAATATGTGCAATGCAAATGAAATGGATATCCAAACAAGATAATCACAAATGTTGACTTTTAAAAAGTCAAACTGAAGTGTCTGATCAAAAATTTTACCTAATGCACATATGATCAAAGTATAATGTAGATTACAAAAAGCTATAAAATGAAGTTAGTTATCAAAAGAATGATAATATGCATTATGTTGATCACTCACAAGCATAAAAACATCATTTCCATATATTGAAAATTTTGTGACAAAAGTCACAATCAAATGATGTTACAATAAAAGAAAAGAAATACATCCTAAAAAGTTGAAGATAAAGGTCCTAAAACAACATCCTTAAAGAGACAATAAAACTTCTATTGTGGAGGATGAGAGATTGCATTGAGACGCTCAAGAATGTGGTTCAATATGAACCTCATTTCATTTTGGATTTCATGAACCCAGATGTTGGTTCGTCGAACTAAATGGGTGATCCTTTCACAAATGATACAATCATGTCGCCAAGGTGGGTGGTTTGGTTCTTGCGTAGGCAAGGATGGCGGTTGGTTGTTTGTTGGTGGTGGTGGAGGAATGTAGTTAGGAGATATTATGGAGGCCATTAAGGTTGATTGTAGTTCCATAGCCTCATCAAGGTTAGAGTCCACTATAGTGGAGAAGGCATACAAACGATCAAGCTCCTCATTAATATTTTGTTGGGTTTGAGGTTGATTAATCCACATCTCTTCGTCAATGGTGTTGTGAGTGGATCTCGGTGAGAGTTATTGAGGTTGCGGTTGAGGTGGTGGTGCATCATGGTATAATGGGTGTAGGATCGAGTACTTCGAGCTTGATTGAGCTTGGTATAAACAAGAACCTCTGCAATACAAGTGTTTATGCGGAAACTAGACAACAAGTATTATAAAGAAGAAAACTCTAAGAGACAATGATCCTCTATGGATCAAAACTAATGAACTAAGAATCGTTTATTGAAAGTTAATAGATGTTCAAGGCGTTCATAAACTCATAGACGGGTTTATCTTTTATACTAACAAGATCATCTAACCCTAACCCGTTCTACAAGAAAACGTGTAAAGAGATTAACAACAATCTCTTCTAAAAATAAATCATAACAAACATTCTAAATATACGGATAACTAACAATACTATCCGCAGCAACAATACTATCGGCAGGAACAAGATAACACTGTCGGCAGCAATGAGCTTTCAGCAGGAACCAACACTATCGGCAGGAACCAACTTTACACTATCGGCAGCAACAATGAATTCTTATTTCCCAGAGATCCTAACAATGGGTCGTGGATTTTCGGATTTAGAGGATGGAAAAGCATGGGTTCTTGACCTTCAAAGGTCAAAGGTGGAGGATTGTTTGATCTTGGTGGGAGATCTTCCAAATTATCAAGATATGGATGGGGTGATGTTGGTGGAGTCCTAAAAAGTTCTATTGGTTGTAGCTTGGGTGAGTTTGGTGATGATTGAGATGTCACAGATTGTGTTGGTGCGGGTGGTGGTGTGGTTGCTATGGGTGTGATTGTTGGAGGTGGAGTTTGAACAACAACATTAGGTGGTGTAGGAGTGGCGAGATTGAGGAAATTATCACTTGTAATAGGTGACGATATATTTAGAGGATATGATTCCTCTGATGATGAATGTGCAAGATTTATGAAGTAACAAGGCTTAACACTAATATGGGCGGTTCGTTTTGGAGTTCTAGAGGTGGAAGAAGTGTTTGATTTGGTCATGGTGAAGTATATTAATTTAGAGGTACAGATTATATTTGGAGAGGAAGGTGAATGAGTGAGTTTTGCTCTAAGATATGATTCTAATTTATAGGCAGATAAGTTATTGGAAGTGGTGTTTGGATTTGATGTAAATCCAATGGAGAATGTTGGTTCCTAATGATTTGGAACAAAATTTTTTGCAAATCACATCACATAAGTCAATCCATAGAACTTATGTTGAGTAATATGATGAAGATATGCAGTAAATGCAAAGAGATAGAGGAAAATCTTCTGATGTGATGTTCCCACGGATTTGAAGGATCCCTGAAAAGGGTTCCTTGCTTTTATCAGAAAGGTAACTTACTCCAAAATTTTGAAAATTCAAATTTTGGTGGGAAATTTTGTTCTTAAGTGTCTAAGAGTTCCTATAATTAATCTAAGATGATTAAGTACCAGTGAACATAATCTAAAGTAGACTAGCAACTAAAATCTAAGAATCGGGATGTGATCTGGATTTATGAAGATGTTATTAATGTACTTACGGATCCAAACGATTACACGTGCGGATCCAAATTTTGGGATCCGCAGAATCCGTAGGTGCAAGTTTGGCGGAACCAACGATAATACATGGCGGATCCAAATTTTGGGATCCGCTAGATCCGTCGTCAAGCTTGTAAGAAAAAATTGTCTAAAGTATGAGGTGCCAAACCTATCATGTATTAAAGTGAGATAGTACTACAAATATTTAATAACCTACAAATTTAACTTTTATTGAAAATTTTGTTTGTGATAGATGTCTCAAACTTGAAGTTACATTAGAAAGTCCCTAAAGATTGAAGAAGTCCTAGAACAATTCTACGAAGTACACTAAGATGATACTTAGGAGAAGCTAATAGTTTCTATGGAGTAGCATTTGTTGGTGTTGATGGAGATATGATGGAAGCTAGCCAGATGGATTCTAAATCCTTAGTGTCACAAGGATTAGTGTCAAGTTCTTCATTTTCTTGATTGTTTGTTTGATTTAGCCACATTGAATCATCAATATGTTGAAGTGTGGTAAGTAAATCATGTGGTTGAAGGTTGTGTGGATTTATTGGTGATGATGATTCTCTTTCTTTAGGTGGTGGTGAGGAAGCCATTGATGTAGTTATAGGTGATGGTGTGCTATATGATGGTGATGATGTTGTATCTAGTGGAATTATGATAGGTGATGATGATTTTGGAGATGAGTTGATTATGGAAGTCATGATAGGAGCTGTAGTGGTAGTAGTAGATATGATAGGAAAGGTTACGTTTGGAAACGGATTCACGTACCAGTAAGGCCTAACGCTAATTCTAGCCGTGCGTTTGTGTGGTCTAGACATGTAAAGTTTGTTGGATTTTTACCTTGTGAGAGGTTTCCAGGAATGATATGAAAATTAGATGAAAGTTTGGTGTGTTATGATCATCTTAAGGTTCTAATTTATACTTCCTATTTTGTATGGAAAATAGTGTTTTGATTAGTGGTGTTTGATTTTCCATAACTTGGAACAAGATAAAGAAGTTTGTCATATTGACAAAGTCAATCCATAGAAATGGAGTTGATATGAGGGTATGCAAAAGAGTGACTCAAAAGGATGAGATTTGATTGATTCACGGTTTTCAAGAAGGTACCAAAAGAGTCTGTGTGTAATGAATAGGAAAAAATTTGTATATTCAAATTTTGATGAGGACTTTTGTTCATGAATTTCTAAGAGTTTCCAAATGAATTTAGGATGTTTTAATGTTTAGTGAACTTATTCTAAAGAAAGCTGGAGGCTATAATCTAAGAGTCGGGATGAGTCAAGAATTCTTGAGAATTTGACTATTATACCTGCGGATCCAAATGATAACATGCGCGGATCCAAATTATGGAATTCGCCAGATCCGCAGGTTGGAGGATGACGGATCTAACGCTAACACATGGCGGATCCAAATTCTGGGATCCGCCAGGTCCGTCTTGCAAAAGTGAAAAAGCTTAACAGAGAGTATTGCAAATTTTGCGTTTATTCGATGAAACCCTGAAAATTCTCCTGGAGCATATCTAACAACTAATATGTAATGCAAAAACTACTAAGCATGAGAATTCTAACACACATATATAGAAATAAAACCGATTATCAAATTTCATCATAAAGGAAGTTAATCCAAACAGTGACTTAAATTCGGAAAATTGATAACAATACATGTTATCATCAATTTAAGTCAAGCTAACACACATAAGAGTTAAGAGCAGCCATCATGTCTAAACAAACATATAAATATGATCATACAAGGTTTAATAAACTATTGTTCCAAACACTCCTAAATTCTCACTTGTCTTTCAACAATTTAAGTATTTTCTTCTAATCCTTGCGGAGTTTCATCATCCATCGTCCTACATTATTTAAGATTCTCTTTACTTGTCGATGTTCCCCAGATTCATTATCAAGTGAAGAGAGTTGATTCAAGTAATCGATTGTAGGAAGCTTAGAGTTAGGTAAACCATCTTCATCACTAGCCGATGATGATGATGAAGATGAGGATGAGATGTGAGCCCGTTTCCCTTTTCCTACTGCCACTCTATAGTCACTAAGTGGAACGAAGGTGTGTTTGATTTCGATGTAGTCTGGAATAAATCCGAATGAATCTAGAGGAATAAGAATGGAAGCTCTAAATAAACGTGTAAGAAGCATTCCATATGGCATTGAGGTTTTTCCTACGACACGTATATCAGCCATTCTTTTGGCGATATAGTAGGCTAGATTGAACTTTTGATGAGTAGACACACAATAGAGCATGTAGCATAAGCTTGCATTCACATGATCTTTGTTTCCAATAGTGCTAATGACATTTGCTCTAAGAATCTCTTCAAGTTTCTTAAATTCGGGTTTTAGTTCATTGAGTTCCATAGCAAATGGATCTCTATTGACATCTTTGCCTCGGAGTTTCTTAGTTTGGTTGGTTCTAGGTTTGAAAAGATAATCACGGATAGTTTCTTTGGGAGTTAGAGGAGTGTCATATGGATGTTCACGACCTAGGTTTGCTTCAAGAATGGTTAAAGGCCATTTGTCTGAGTAAAAGCACGTGCCTTCACTTGGAATGCGTAACACTTCCCCGAATTGATCTAATGGGAAATTGTAGGGGTTTTGGTTCATTTTGAAATGAATGCTAAAGGATCCAAAGTCGTAAGAGATGAGTTTTACAGAGGCATAAAATGTAACACCCCAACCCAACAAGGGTAAAGGTATCACATCACGGTGACAAATCAGAGCATACATAATACACAGCGGAAGCCATAAACCAAAATCAATAAGAAAGTCAAGCCAACACGGCTTAAAACAAATTACATGAATTCAAAAGATAAAGATAAACCAATGGAGTAAACAAAGGAAACAGAATCCCGAAACAAATGTCATAATATAAGGGTGGTCATCTAAGGTAAAAGCTCCAACCAAAAGCTCTAACTCTCATCCCAAAGCAAAAGCCCCAGCTCCTAGCTTAGATACCTGCCGCACAGAAAAAGAAAAGACGTGCGGCTGAGCTTAAAAAGCTCAGTGAACAGATACATATAATAAGCAGAAATAATGAAGAACGAATCATGGCAAAGATTAAATGATAACGAATCAGATATAATATATGGTGCAAAGGAAAGTATCATAAGGTACAGTCAATGAAAGGGAAAGAATAATATAGGATAGTAATCCACCACGAGCCCAGAAACATATCAGATCATATCATATACAGTAACCATAGAGGAGCGACCTCTCAGAAATGTGAAGGGCATGTATTGCACACAGTACCAATCACCAAACAAATCATATCATATCATATACAGTCAAATCCACTAAACAGAAACAGATCTAGGATGCATCCATACGCCCCTACCCAATCACATGCAGACCAAATCAAAGGGACGGTGTAACCAAATCACTAGGGCTACACACTAGTCATGCCAGTGGTGCATCACAGACACGGCCATGTTACCTTCATGGCTAGGGTCACAAATTTTGGCTCGGGTATCAAACTAAGAGTCAGATGTCAAATCAAATCAGAAGGTCATATCCAAAGGTCCAAAATAGATAGTTCATAACAGACAGTTCAGATCAGATGTATCAGATATAATATGCCAAAGGCCAAATCAAAGTCTAACAGATCATATCAAAGGTTCACAACAAAAAGGGGACATAGCAATGGCTTGGGAAACTTAAACAAATCAGAAATCAGAAATCATATCAAGGAATTAAGACGCCCTTACTGAGAAAGGGCAGAGTATCTGTACCTTATTCAAATGCAAGCACAAAGAACAAAAGCAGAAAGTACTGAGACAGATCAGGACCTCTCCCTCTTTACACCTAGAGAAAGTAGAAGACAATTTACTAAGGGGGTTCAAGTTCAGATTACCATTTTTAGTTCATCTTTCCATTTTAAGAAGCTTTCCAGATTTAGTAACTTTCTATTTATAGCAGGTTTCTAGAATTAGTAAGTTCCCATTTTTAGTAATATTCAAATGATACAAACCAAGTTAAGTCTTCAATTAGCTTATTATGGAAGGAACGTTCATTTTAACTCATTATACAAATTTAAGATCAAAATATGATAATCTTTCATAGTTTAGGGTTATTAATGCAAATTTACCAAAGTTAAAGGTCCACATTTGAAATCTTATCATTTTACCATTCAAACACTTATACTTTCCAGAATTACATATTTAGCCTTCAAGTTTCATAATTTACAAGTTACACCCCTTTACTTTATTAATTACAAATTAAACCTTATACATTTATAATTTACAATTTAACCTTTACAGTATTCATATTACACATCAAGTCCTTTTATTTATTCATTTTACAGAAAATACCCTTCAATATAAATATGTTACAAACAGCCCCCAAGGTTTAGGTAATTTACATATTTAGTCCTTGTACTTATTTAAAATACAAATCGAATTATATAATTAACCATAATTACATATTAAGCCCTTAAATACTCAAAATTACACATTTTACCCTTCATAATATTATTTACTTCGAAAACCTTTCACTTTTCAGAAATTACACTTTTAGTCCCTCATTTAAATTAATTTCCAATTCGATAAATACATAATTAACAATTTACATTTTAATTCCAAAACTTCCATATTTTACAAATAGCACCCTCAAGTTATATTTTATTCATATTTTCCTTGATTTATAGAGTATTACAAAAATGGTCCATGACTTTTAAAAATTACAAAACATACTCTTTACTTTATTTCTCCAATCGATATATACAAAATAAAATCAAAATCAAACCCTAATAATACTAATCATTATGAAATCATTATAACATCATTTAACCATCATTTATAATCCAAGAACAACCCTAAATCCTTAAACCCTAACTCGTTCCATTTTATTTCTTTTTCTTTCTTGTTTTATTTTAAATCCGATATAACCAATAATCCCAAAACCCACGAATTAAGCCACAACAATTCGAAATCTTATTTTTCTGATGTTATATGATGTACATGGAGGCCACGAAAATTATACATAAGGTCCAGAAAAATCGCATGAATTTTATATAGAGTTTTTGTGTTTTTAGGTTTTCGAACACATTAATTCCCATACGATCGAATCAAGCCATGAAAATTCGAACAACCATTTTTCTAGACTTGTTTGATGACTAAAGAACTCAGGAAAATTATAATAAGAACCCAGAAAAATCGTTTTGTATATTTTACGTAATTAACCCATATTTACCCATTATAATTCGTACGATGTAAAAATCCTTGCATGAATCGAGTTTAACATTTTTTATGAGTTACAATTGATGAAAGGGACATAAGAAAAATACCAGGTCGATTAATGAACGAGTAGAAAGGTCACAACGAATTTAACCTTGGCGAATAGGTTTTTCGAATCAAGAATGCCTAGCGATCAAACAAGCAACTCCACGACTCCAAAATTATTTTTCCCCACTCCTTTAGATGATGATCTAACCCAGAAAAATGATCCTTGAATTTCTTGGTGGCCGGATTTTGTTATACGAATTATGTGTGATTTTGTTAGTCGACACTTTAGTTTTTAGGGTTTAAATGAGTTTGTTGCTATATTAATGAGAAAAGCCGGTCATAGGGGGAGGGATGGGCTGGCAAATCACGAAATTTATGGACACCAAATCAATCACATAGTTTCCTAATTTTAATTTTGCATTTAAATGGTTTTAAAACATATTTATAAGGTTTAATTAGAAATAATAATATTCATTATAATTTTCGGTACATATTGTGTGTCACAAATAATTTTTTTGAATTTCCCAAAATGTCAAATGTAGTATTAGAATTAATTTTACTTCATATCATAATCATTACTCAAAGTTTGGAACCCTTTTGGTACATTTATAAACATTTTAATCAAAGTTTTAGATTGTAAGGGCATTTTGGTCATTTTACACGTTTTCAGATTTTAGGGTTTTACAACTTCTTCCCCCTAAAAAAAAATTTCGTCCTCGAAATTTGCAAAGAACCGGAAACGAAACAGAACGGAAAACAACACAAAGGCATACCAGATCAGAACACGAAACGTGGATAACTAAAATAGCTCCGATTATGATTTCATAGACGCAGAGATAAGGATACGATTAGTTAATGATGTTGGTTTCAGATTAAGCTTCTTGGCAAACGGATTAGATATGACGAAATGATGCAAAGACAAAACGATCACAAATGAAAAGAAAGCCGATAATAGTACCTGCTGAGTCCTCCGCATGATCACGAGTGTAAGCATAAACTCGTCCCAAAGTGGGTGCTGGCTTAGCCGGTTCCGTCGGTACAGTATGGTTCTTCCTGGGACAGTCCTTCACCCGATGATGAGTAGAGCCGCATGAGAAACAACCGCCGGTAATCCTAAAGCAAGTACCCGGATGCGCCTTCCCGCAAGTAGCACATAGAGGTGGAGGAGGTAAGGCCTCAGTAGTCCTCCTCTGCTCGTGACGATCACCATCCCGCCTAGAAACTGACCTCGACTCCCGACCTCGCTGATCACGACCATGGTCCGCCCGATCTCGTTCCTCATAACTCTTATACTCCCGACTCTGGCCCTGACGGCCCTGCTCCCTGGAGTTTACCCGATTACCGTCCCTATCCCGCTTATTAGAATCCCTGTCTGCATGTAACAACTAGATGTTACGCGCGGCGTCCTGAACTCCAGCCACATCTTCGAACGGAGTGTTAACAATCCGGTCTAACACCCACCCCTTTAAAGCCCATTTGAAATGACGAGCCTGCCGCATAGCATTACCAGTGACCTCTGGCCCAACGAAACTGGCCAGACGCAGAAACCGTTGCATAAACTCTCCTGACGACTCCTGATCACCCTGACGAATCGACCCGTATTCCCTTTCATACCTTAGCTGCTCCGACATAGGAATATACTGTTTATAAAACACCTTGATGAACTCCGCCCACGAACAAGTCTCAGCAAAATCATCCCCTTTCGCCTGAACAAGAGCAGCCCACCAATTTTGAGCATCACCTTCAAATTTGAATGTGGCCAACCGAGTTTTAAACTCGTCAGCACATCCCAGAACACGAAACAATTTCTCGATGTGTGTGATCCAGTCCTCCGCTTCATGGGGAGTAGCAGCGGACCTGAAAGAGAGAGGCTTAAGCTTGTTGAACCTCTCGATCCACACATGAATGCCAACAGGTGGAGCAGCGGGAGGAGCAGTGGGTGGAGTCTCGGGTGGAGCACCACCACCACCACCACCAGAAGAACCTGCACCGTCCCTGATGTTATTGGTGACCTGAGTCACCACTTGAGGAATAGCAGCAGCCACAGCAGCGGCTATCATAGCCTGAAAATCAGGGGCTTCCCCTTCACCATTCCCATCAGTGTACTGAGTAAAGCGTGTATTCACCATCTGAACGATCACGAAAATGATTAGCAAAATATAGGAAGAATAAGCACGAAAGGGAAGACGAAACCGAAACCTATGTCTACCCAAATCCTCACCAGTCAAGACTCAAACCTTAAGGGTCAAATCCTAAGGTCCACATGATCCACAGGTCATGGCTTATGTACTACAGGTCGCAACCTGGCTCTGATACCATAATTGTAACACCCCAACCCGACAAGGGTAAAGGTATCACATCACGGTGACAAATCAGAGCATACATAATACACAGCGGAAGCCATAAACCAAAATCAATAAGAAAGTCAAGCCAACACGGCTTAAAACAAATTACATGAATTCAAAAGATAAAGATAAACCAATGGAGTAAACAAAGGAAACAGAATCCCGAAACAAATGTCATAATATAAGGGTGGTCATCTAAGGTAAAAGCTCCAACCAAAAGCTCTAACTCTCATCCCAAAGCAAAAGCCCCAGCTCCTAGCTTAGATACCTGCCGCACACAAAAAGAAAAGACGTGCGGCTGAGCTTAAAAAGCTCAGTGAACAGATACATATAATAAGCAGAAATAATGAAGAACGAATCATGGCAAAGATTAAATGATAACGAATCAGATATAATATATGGTGCAAAGGAAAGTATCATAAGGTACAGTCAATGAAAGGGAAAGAATAATATAGGATAGTAATCCACCACGAGCCCAGAAACATATCAGATCATATCATATACAGTAACCATAGAGGAGCGACCTCTCAGAAATGTGAAGGGCATGTATTGCACACAGTACCAATCACCAGACAAATCATATCATATCATATACAGTCAAATCCACTAAACAGAAACAGATCTAGGATGCATCCATACGCCCCTACCCAATCACATGCAGACCAAATCAAAGGGACGGTGTAACCAAATCACTAGGGCTACACACTAGTCATGCCAGTGGTGCATCACAGACACGGCCATGTTACCTTCATGGCTAGGGTCACAAATTTTGGCTCGGGTATCAAACTAAGAGTCAGATGTCAAATCAAATCAGAAGGTCATATCCAAAGGTCCAAAATAGATAGTTCATAACAGACAGTTCAGATCAGATGTATCAGATATAATATGCCAAAGGCCAAATCAAAGTCTAACAGATCATATCAAAGGTTCACAACAAAAAGGGGACATAGCAATGGCTTGGGAAACTTAAACAAATCAGAAGTCAGAAATCATATCAAGGGATTAAGACGCCCTTACTGAGAAAGGGCAGAGTATCTGTACCTTATTCAAATGCAAGCACAAGGAACAAAAGCAGAAAGTACTGAGACAGATCAGGACCTCTCCCTCTTTACACCTAGAGAAAGTAGAAGACAAATTACTAAGGGGGTTCAAGTTCAGATTACCATTTTTAGTTCATCTTTCCATTTTAAGAAACTTTCCAGATTTAGTAACTTTCTATTTATAGCAGGTTTCCAGAATTAGTAAGTTCCCATTTTTAGTAATATTCAAATGATACAAACCAAGTTAAGTCTTCAATTAGCTTATTATGGAAGGAACGTTCATTTTAACTCATTATACAAATTTAAGATCAAAATATGATAATCTTTCATAGTTTAGGGTTATTAATGCAAATTTACCAAAGTTAAAGGTCCACATTTGAAATCTTATCATTTTACCATTCAAACACTTATACTTTCCAGAATTACATATTTAGCCTTCAAGTTTCATAATTTACAAGTTACACCCCTTTACTTTATTAATTACAAATTAAACCTTATACATTTATAATTTACAATTTAACCTTTACAGTATTCATATTACACATCAAGTCCTTTTATTTATTCATTTTACAGAAAATAACCTTCAATATAAATATGTTACAAACAGCCCCCAAGGTTTAGGTAATTTACATATTTAGTCCTTGTACTTATTTAAATACAAATCGAATTATATAATTAACCATAATTACATATTAAGCCCTTAAATACTCAAAATTACACATTTTACCCTTCATAATATTATTTACTTCGAAAACCTTTCACTTTTCAGAAATTACACTTTTAGTCCCTCATTTAAATTAATTTCCAATTCGATAAATACATAATTAACAATTTACATTTTAATTCCAAAACTTCCATATTTTACAAATAGCACCCTCAAGTTATATTTTATTCATATTGTCCTTGATTTATAGAGTATTACAAAAATGGTCCATGACTTTTAAAAATTACAAAACATACTCTTTACTTTATTTCTCCAATCGATATATACAAAATAAAATCAAAATCAAACCCTAATAATACTAATCATTATGAAATCATTATAACATCATTTAACCATCATTTATAATCCAAGAACAACCCTAAATCCTTAAACCCTAACTCGTTCCATTTTATTTCTTTTTCTTTCTTGTTTTATTTTAAATCCGATATAACCAATAATCCCAAAACCCATGAATTAAGCCACAACAATTCGAAATCTTATTTTTCTGATGTTATATGATGTACATGGAGGCCACAAAAATTATACATAAGGTCCAGAAAAATCGCATGAATTTTATGTAGTGTTTTTGTGTTTTTAGGGTTTCGAACACATTAATTCCCATACGATCGAATCAAGCCATGAAAATTCGAACAACCATTTTTCTAGACTTGTTTGATGACTAAAGAACTCAGGAAAATTATAATAAGAACCCAGAAAAATCGTTTTGTATATTTTACGTAATTAACCCATATTTACCCATTATAATTCGTACGATGTAAAAATCCTTGCATGAATCGAGTTTAACATTTTTTATGAGTTACAATTTATGAAAGGGACATAAGAAAAATACCAGGTCGATTAATGAATGTGTAGAAAGGTCACAACGAATTTAACCTTGGCGAATAGGTTTTTCGAATCAAGAATGTCTAGCGATCAAACAAGCAACTCCACGACTCCAAAATTATTTTTCCCCACTCCTTTAGATGATGATCTAACCCAGAAAAATGATCCTTGAATTTCTTGGTGGCCGGATTTTGTTATACGAATTATGTGTGATTTTGTTAGTCGACACTTTAGTTTTTAGGGTTTAAATGAGTTTGTTGCTATATTAATGAGAAAGGCCGGTCATAGGGGAGGGATGGGCTGGCAAATCACGAAATTTATGGGCACCAAATCAATCACATAGTTTCCTAATTTTAATTTTGCATTTAAATGGTTTTAAAACATATTTATAAGGTTTAATTAGAAATAATAATATTCATTAAAATTTTCGGTACATATTGTGTGTCACAAATAATTTTTTTGAATTTCCCAAAATGTCAAATGTAGTATTAGGATTAATTTTACTTCATATCATAATCATTACTCAAAGTTTGGAACCCTTTTGGTACATTTATAAACATTTTAATCAAAGTTTTAGATTGTAAGGGCATTTTGGTCTTTTTATACGTTTTCAGATTTTAGGGTTTTACATAAAACTTGAGAATAAACCTAGGGATAATGGGCTCATCTATGTCTAGGAGTGCATCTAACTGAATGATTGCCATTTGTTCACAGATGTTTGTTTCTTCTAGGAATGAGGGATCTACGGTTCTGCCTTCATGAACATACCGACTTTCTAAGGTTTTGAAAATTTTGACTTGTGCTTCCGTGAGTCCCTTTGTTTGATGATAGTTGGGTAAGTACTTTGTAGTCTTTTTGTGATCATAGTTAGTAGCTGGAGGCATGATTATCCTAGACAAGAAAATTTATATGATCTTAGTTGAAATATTCTACAAAGCATGAAATCTCTAGCTGTGTGCCTATATGAGGACAAATACGGAGGTGTGATTATTTTGACTCTTTTTTATGTATATAAAATTTTAGTGAATGCAAGTTTTGTGTTAAAACAAGTGATAACCGAAACACTCCCAATGTAACGATTTTGTATTAACAATGTTCAAGAAAACAATTTTAATTGTGAGAGGATTTGAGCAAAAGTTTTTTATATGTTATATTGAATCTTTACAAAGTTTAATAGAGTGTAATGAAATCACAATTTGCAATACAGTAAGTATTTTTACTGAAAAAGAATTTTCTTAGTTTATGAGAAATTTATTTGATGTTGTGTCTATTAAAAATTATGATTTGAAATGTCTTATTGATAATGCATAATCCCTAATTGTGAATTGTGGATAAAGAAATTAGAGTGGATTAGGAAACTTACAGCGATTGATTAAGCACGAGTTAATATGAGAAGGATGACCTAATTTTTGAGTTTGGGATGATAAGGGTCGACAATGGGTTGATG
Source organism: Artemisia tridentata subsp. tridentata (assembly GCA_021014915.2). Classification (NCBI taxonomy): domain Eukaryota; kingdom Viridiplantae; phylum Streptophyta; class Magnoliopsida; order Asterales; family Asteraceae; genus Artemisia; species Artemisia tridentata. The sequence goes on along the minus strand of CP139508.1, from coordinate 208,067,587 downwards.
TTATCAGTCTAACTAAGTGTACACTGCAATAAGTGGTGTTTGTTTATTGATAATATGTTTTATTGACTCACGGATCCGGCAGATCCAATAATTTGGATCCGTACTTGTTGTCGTTTGGATCCGTAGGATTAGAGCAAAGTTTTGGTGATTTCGTTTTTGGTTTAACTAAGATTTGGACAATTGTTTAAACTACTTTTAAGGTTTCAATAAACCATAGATAGAAGTAGGATTCTTTGTATTTGTGAGAGGATTATCAATGTTATCTTTTGAGAAACTTTCTCAAATCGAGGTGTTTTATCATCTAAACATTGTTTAAGACGGAAATGATGAAGGAGAAGCTAATTTTATTTTGCTAAGATGAACATTGCAATTTTGTTGCCACAAAGGAAAATTTTATAGATCATGAGAGTTTTCTCCACACTTTGCCTTAAAGTAGCAAGGACCGTTTGTTTCTTAGTAAATCATGATGTGATACAATGTCTCGCATTAGTACACATATTTTTTGAACTATTCCTATATCTCTAATTACTGGGATGATCATTAGTTGATATATATTATGGTTTCTACACCTGTTCCTAAATGTTTGATGGTTTCAACTGGGAATCACCTTGAAGGAGTATAATATTTGAAGTTCTAGTTATGGAATAAAGTATTCTATCTAATGCATCTCTATGTTTAGGGTCATCTTTTTTTTAATCTTGGTGAGTCTGATTTAGGATAATGTGAGTGTTTTTCAAAGGGTTTTACTTACTTCTCTCAATACTATCTTGGTTTTAAACTATTTGAAAAACATCATAAGTCATTATCTGCCAAAGATGATGTCTTAGGGGAAGGAGGACTTTCGTCGAATGTTGACTCCTCGACTTTTGAGTTCAGAACGATGTATGAAATCCTGAGAAATGCACTATTATAGGATTGTGGGTCAAATGTGGTGAGATTATCCTAAAGTTGAGTTAGAACTTAATTTAGATTGACAACATGTCTGCAAACATCACAAATCTAATTTTATGTCATAAAGGTTTAAGAACCTTTTTCCTACTCATCATGCTAATCTTTTATTTCTATTATCACAAAAGATGTGATACTAATCACAGTACCAATGACTTATGCTAAGTGAGTATGAAATCTGAGTAATCTATGAGAGCAATCATTGTTAGGAGTTATGAGGAATCATACCTTTTTCCAATGCTATTGAACAAAGTGTAAGCTCCGTTGAATACTTTGTGGATTGAGAAGATACAATTGTTTTTAGCAATGTATCTCGAAGTTCCATTAATTCATTCATTTGGATCTAATCCTTTCTTTCAAGCGTACCTAATGAAAGCTCAAGTATTTGGTCCCCAATATCTCATGGGTCCTTTTGGGTTAATCAAAATATTACCAAGGTTCACTAATATCTTGGAGGTAATCAAATGGAATTTGTTCACTAAGCATTGTTCCTTTATATAATGAAGTGTCTACCGTCGTTTTATCTTTTCTTCTAATTGTATTAGGCTTTTTAGATATAATAACAGGTTTAATATCATTTAAGGTTTGACATTTTTGTTCTGTACCTACGGATCCTTTGTTTAGACCAGGCGGATCCAAAGTTTTGGATATGTGGGATCCGTGGGTCACTGACTCAGTTGGTGTAGTATTATTTTCTTTTGTCATTTGATTCTGAAAATCACTTAAGTGACCATTTTTCATGAAATCTGGCTGGAAACTACCACGAGGTATTTTTAGCAACCTTATTGTATCATCTGTACAATTTATGTGCTTTCGAATCTTTTAAAAACGGAGTTTTGTTTTATAAGACTCTCTTGGGTAAGCTTTAGTATTTCTAATTCATGTTTTAGTTCTTGACATAAAACACATGTTTTAGTATTTTTGCCTTTTTCTAATCCTATGACTTTATCTTTTAACCGATGAATTTTATTTTCTAAAAATTCCTTTTTGGTTTTTAAGAACTTATTTTCACTTATGATTTTTAGAATGATTTTACATGCTTTGTTATATTATATATCTAACGTGTTATTATTTATGAAAGAGTATGACGAGTCAGAAAGTACCTCTTCTGTGTCATTGGCCATGAGAGCAACTTCGTTGATCTTTGGTTTGTTGTCATTATCTTTACAATCTTTATTGGTGAATCCTTTTTTAGATTTGTTCTTTGAAGGCTTTGGACAATCTCTTATCAAGTGACTAGAGTTCCTGCATCTAAATCACTTCCTACTATTCTTTGACTTCACATAAGTCTCAAGACGATTTTTCCAAAATGTAAAATTATCTGGTTCAAATAGTGGTGGTTTTTGCATAGATTTTTCTTCTTTAAAGTTTTCAAAATCCATGGATCATTTAAGTTTTAAAATACAATATATTTTAAAAATCTTAAGTAACGTGGCTCTTGATACCAATTGTGGAAAACTAGAAGGGGGTTGAGTAGTTTTACCGTTTTTCAAATTTAAAACTTTTTGTTACTTATGTGAATTCAATGAAACTATGTACACATAATTATTCAAACAATATTAATGAAAAGTAAAGAGAGGAATGATCAAACCACATAACACGGATGTTTATAGTGGTTCGGCTACAAGGACTCTTTTCCTTGCCCTACTCCACTTCCCCGAGCCTCTAACTCGAGAGTTATCCTTCACTAAGAAACAAACTCCCTTCTAGGTGGAGAAAACCTTTACACGTTGCTTACTTCCTTTTTCGGTACTAAGCTAAACACCGGGTTCTACTTCAAGGCAGAACCAACCTAACATCGCCTATACAATTACCGACACTAAGCTAGATGTCGAGTTCTTTACAAGGGTTCAACCACTCCCTACACTCTTTGTGTTTTGAGGACTAAAACACTAACCACACTCACTGATATAAATGATACAAATAGGGATATGAGAACTACTCAAAAATCACACCGACCCTAACTACTACAACTTGCAACAGTATGTTTCTTGAAGTTCTTTAACTTGATCTTCTTTGCTACAAAAGAGAGATCAATGATAATGTTAAAACTAATATGGGTTAGTAAATGAATGGATGTATGTTTTCTATTCTCTAAGTGATGAAATGGCCAAATGATCAGCTTGTTATTTATAGGCAAGCTGATCAACAAGGCACGGATCCCAAAATATGGATCCGTCCTTCATTGGACTTGGATCCGCCAGTCTTGACAGCTAAGAGATCTTGTGTATCTTTCCATATCTTGCATATCTTGCCATATCTTACAAAATCTTCAAATGTCAACTATGTAACTTGAGAATCTAACCAAAATATTATACAATCTAAGAAAGATTTCACTAGTGATGTATGCCATGATGTCATGGTATTATTTTAAAGATAAAGTTTCTTTTTAAGGAAATAAACTAATAGATGCGTAAAATGTAATTCTAAGTAATCTTGTAAAATTTAAAATGTGTTTTAAAGAGACTTTGGCTAGTATTTATAATTCGCTAAAAAGATATACTTTTTAATTGTCATTAACAAAACTAAGTAAATATCGTAAAATATAAATAACCTTTTTAGTACGATATTTGTATTAACAAAACTTTTTACGACTCTTTTGTAAACTTGTTAATTAGTTCATAAACTCAATTTCTACAAAAACTCAGCTCGTGATTCGAGCTCACGAGCTCGCAATTAATTAATTTAGGTGCGTTTGGTTTGTTTGTCGAGGCAGTAAACACGCGACAAAGAATGGGTCGTATCTCATTGAATTCTTAACCAAATGACTCCGTTCTTTTTCCTACTGTTAGAAAACTAATAGACCGTTATTATACCAAAAACCTAGAATTTTTAGAACTCGTTTGCTAGTCGAATTCCGCGTCACAAACTCAGGGTCTACTGGAGTACTCGACAGCGAACAAAGGACAAAAACAATTTTGTTTTCGACTTTAGAACTTGTGACCTAGGGATCTTTGATTTTATTTAGTATCCTTAACATGTCTTAAATACTTCCACTTAGTTTTATGTATTCTAGGCTTGTCAAGAGAATTTAAAAGGGTGTTTGTTTGTTCGACTAAAAATGAAGAAGAAAAAAAATTAAGTTTTAGATCTTAGGGTTTCTAATTTAGGTTCTAGAGTATATTAGGAGTATTTTAGATTTGTTTAGACTATTTCTTAATATATTCTAACATCTAATGAACTAAAAAAAAAAAAAAAAAAAAAAAAAAAAAAAAAAAAAAAAAAAAAAAAAACACTAAGGGTGTGTTTGCTCGACAAAAACGAAAATAAAGAAAAGAAAATGTAAAGTTTGGTTTTAGGGTTTTATTATTACTAGGGTTTGTTTATCAGGATTATTAATGATATTTATAACATATAGAACAAAAGAAATGGTTTGGAAACTTACCTGGATAGTGTGGATTTAATAGGGCAAGAATTTAGGCGTATTGTTTGGAAATGGATCTCTAGTGTTCCTATCTTCTTCCTTTGGCTTCCTAGGGGTTCTAAGACTTGTATAGAGGCTGTGAACTTCAATGGTATGGGTGATTGTGAGCTGTGGGATTTTGTCGAATAGGTTGTGAGGGTTATAGTGGAAATGAGACCTTGTATTTATAGAGAGATTATCTAGGGTTCCAAAAGGTTCTAGGTTTCCTATTGGGGATGATGAGGAGGTCTTGGGTGATGTGGGAGGCCAATTGTGGCGCCACATGGTTAGGAGGAGGGAAAGTGAGATGTGTAAAGCTACTAACCATCCATGTTTCTATTTCTAGAAGGAAGGGAGGTGTGGCAACTTAGGGTTTATCCATTTGGAGCCTTAAGGTTTAAGTGATTTAGGGTTTTGGTTTGATCTTGGTTTAATTAGAACTAGTTAGGGTAAAAATGAAAGGAATTGTTCGAACTAGGCTTAGGGGAATTGTACATCATGCTTAAGGGTATGGTACTTTAGGGTTTTGAGTTTAGTTAGGGTTCCTAGGGTTTAGGGATTTCTAGAAATGAATTTTTAGAGTTTTATGAAATATAAATATATATATCGAATTACATATATTTAAAGGGAAAATAATTTTGTGCATTAGGAAATTGTACTCTAGACCTAGGGATGTTGTACTAGGGTTTATAAAATAAGAAAAATATAATTTTAATATTTCCTTAATTTATATAATTTTTATATAATTTTTATTAAGGTTTTAAGGTAATTAAATGGATTTTTAAGTTTTTGTGCATTAGAGGGTTGTACCATAGGTTTAAGGGTTTATACATTTGTTTAATAAATTAATAAATTTATTTTTAAAAATTAATGTGTAAAATTATTACAAAGTATGTCTTTTAATAAATTATTATTAAGGTTTACATAAAGTTTTTATTTATAATTAGTTTTTATGCTTTAAAGACTTGTATCTTAGTTTAGAAGACTTGTACTTATATATTTTATAAAAATATTAATTAGAGTTTGTGATTTTATTTCATATAATAATAGTTTTGTGAAATTAGGGTTTGATCGGGAGTTATAGTGGTATTAGGGTTTCTGTGCTTTAGTGACTTGTACATTAGTTAAATAAATTATATTTTAATATTTCTAGGGTTTTGTTATCTTCATATGTTATTATGGTAGTTTAGGGTTTTATAAAAACTATTATCAGATAGAATATGTTTAGTTTAAAACGTACGTTAACGAAATAACGCAAAGTGGTAAGTGGGACCTCGTAAAGTTTTAGGTCAAAGATGTTTAGATAGTTATATACCAAATCTGTTAAGGTTGGGTTGCGCGCACGTTTATCGAGGATGTGATCTACGTGGAAAAAGGTTAAGTATTAAATAATTATGTAGGGAATTCTTACAATGGTTACATTATCCCCCCGTTGAAAGGAATCTCGTCCCGAGATTCAGTTCGTGTTGGTGGTTGAATTGGGAAAAAGATGTGGGTATTTAGCCCGGATTTGATCTTCCCGTTCCCAGGTAAATTCTGGCCCTCTCTTGGAGTTCCATCTAACCTTAACGATGGGAACGCGACTTCGTTTTAGCTGTTTGATTTCTCTATCCATGATCTCCACAGGTTCTTCCACAAAATTGAGTTTGTCATTGAGACGAAGCTCTTTCATGGGAATCACGAGTGTTTCATCTGATAGACACTTTTTCAGATTAGAGACGTGGAAGATAGGATGTATCTTACTGAGCTCTACAGGAAGTTCTAATCTATAGGATACTGGACCAATTCTCTCCAGAATTTTAAATGGTCCAATGCATCGGGGATTCAACTTTCCTCACTTCCCGAATCTAACCATGCCTTTCCATGGTGATACCTTTAACATAACTCGATCTCCAACTTCTAATTCCATAGGCTTCCGTCTTAAATCTGCGTAACTCTTCTGCCTATCTCGTGCAACCTGTAAATGTTGCCGAATTTGGACTATTTTATCGGTGGTTTCCTGCATTATCTCTAGTCCGGTTTGTTGGGATTCTCCGACTTACGCCCAGCAAACAGGGGACCGGCACTTTCGTCCATAAAGTGCTTCGAACGGCGCTGCCTTGATACTTTCATGGTAACTACTGTTGTATGAGAATTCTTCCAATGGCACCCATCCTTTACCAAAATCTATTACACATGCTCTGAGCATATCTTCCAATGTTTGAATGGTTCTTTCGCTCTGTCCGTCGGTTTATGGTTGATAAGCCGTACTCATATCTAAATTAGTACCCAAAGCTTTCTGAAGCTTTTCCCAAAATCGAGACGTGAAACGAGGATTACGATCCGAGATAATGGAAATTGGTACCCCATGTCGTGAGACTATCTCTTTTAGATACAATTGAGCTAAATCTACTACTTCATCAGTCCCCTTAATTTTTCAAAAAGTGAGCTGATTTCATAAGACGATCAACTATAACCCAAATAGCATCATATCCGCTGGATGTCCTAGGTAATTTAGTGATAAAATCCATAGTTATTTGTTCCCATTTCCATTCAGGAATCTCAGGTTGAGTCAATAAGCCGGATGGCCTTTGATGCTGCGCTTTAACTCGTGTACATGTCAAACATTTACTGACATATTCATCTATGTCAGCTTTCATGTTTGGCCACCAGTAAAGCTTTCTGAGATCCTGGTACATCTTTTCAGATCCTGGGTGAATAGAATACTTGGACTTATGTGATTCATGCATAATCACATTCCTTAAATCACCAAAGAGTGGTAACCAGCTCCGGTTCTTTATGCATCGAGTCCCATCAGGACGAATTTCAAATGCCTTGTCCATACCTCTCAAATTCTCAGCCTGAACATTTTCTTCCTTCACTGCTTCAGCTTGTGCGTTGAGAATTTAGGATGGAAAGTCCAAACTGATGGTCATGACTAAAGCTCTGACTCTAAGTGGCTTAATTTGTTCCTTCCTACTTAAAGCATCTGCTACAACGTTTGCTTTTCCAGGGTGGTAACGAATTTCACTGTCATTGTCACTTAGCAATTCTAACCATCGACGCTGTCTCATATTTAATTCTTTCTGGTTGAGAATATGTTGAAGGCTCTTATGATCTGTAAACACAACGCATTTTGTGCCGTACAAGTAATGTCTCCAGATTTTAAGAGCAAATACTATTGCTCCTAGCTCAAGATCATGAGTAGTATAATTTTCTTCATGAGGCTTGAGTTGTCTAGAAGCATAAGCAATAACTTTGTTTCTTTACATCAACACCGCGCCTAGACCTTGATGTGACGCGTCACAATAAACAACGAAATCATCACTCCCTTATGGTAAAGCTAGAATTGGAGCTTCACAAAGTTTTTGCTTTAATAGCTGGAAAGCTTTTTCTTGATCTTCTCCCCAAGCATACTTCTTGTTCTTCTGGGTCAATTCCGTTAAAGATTTGGCTATCTTCGAAAATCCCTCGATGAATCTCCGATAATAACCAGCAAGTCCTAAAAATTGACGCACCTCGGTGGGAGTCGTCGGTGTCGGCCAATTTTTGACTGCTTCTATTTTGGAAGGATCCACGTGAATACCATGACGATCAATCACGTGTCCAAGAAACTGTACGGTATGAATCCAAAAATCACATTTGGAAAATTTTGCGTACATTTGCTCTTTCTTTAGTTATCCCAAAATAATCTTTAAATGCTCCGCATGTTCTTCTTCGCTCTGAGAATAGATAAGAATATCATCGATGAACACGATCACGAATTTGTCCAAATAAGGTTTGCACACACGGTTCATGAGATCCATGAACACAGCTGGTGCGTTAGTTAACCCAAATGGCATTACTTGAAATTCGTAATGACCGTATCTCGTTCGGAAAGCTGTTTTAGGAATATCCTCTTCCCTAACACGCAGCTGATGATATCCGGATCTTAGATCGATTTTCGAGTAAACACTTGATCCTTGCAGTTGGTCGAACAAATCATCGATCCTTGGCAATGGATATCGATTCTTCACCGTAAGTTTATTCAACTCCCGGTAATCGATACACATCCTGATAGTTCCATCATTCTTCTTGACGAATAGGACAGGTGCTCCCCAAGGCGATGAGCTTGGTCGAATAAAACCTTTATCCAATAACTCTTGCAGTTGATTGGATAGTTCTTCCATTTCTGATGGTGCTAAACGGTAGGGTGCTTGTGCTACTGGCGCTGCTCCCGACACTAAGTCGATCTAAAACTCTACCTGACGAACAGGTGGTAGCCCAGGTAACTCTTCAGGGAATACTTTCGGAAAGTCTCGTACTACAGGTACATCTTCTAGTCATTTTTCATCCGTCTTTTTCTCAGTTACATGAGCTAGAAACGCTTGACATCCTTTGTTGATGTATTTTATGGTTTTAATGCTGGATATTATACTTAGTTTGGTCTTACTTTGATTACCTCGGATAATCAAAGTTTCACCCTCAAAAGGGATGTGAACCACTTTCTCATCGCATATAATCCTTGCATGATATTTGGATAACCAATCCATACCAACAATCACGTCGAAGCTTCCGAGTTCAATGGGCATAAGATCGATGTCGAAGGGTTGATTTAATAGAGTTAAGGTACAACCTCGGATTATAGAGTTAGTGCCTACTAATTTCCCATTAGCTAGCTCAATTTCATATGTATCATTTAAGGCAGTGGGAGTATGTTTAAGTGAAGTAGCGAAAGTAAGGGATATAAAACTTTTATCGGCTCCGGTGTTAAATAATACTCTAGCTAAATGTTGATTGAGAGAAAACGTACCCGTGACAACGTCCGGGTTCTGCTGCGCATTACCATCTCCTAACACATAAACTCGTCCGCGGGCACCGTTGTTTGGATTAACATTCATCTTCGGACACTGATTCCTATAATGTCCCTTTTCTCCACATCCGTGGCAGGTTACGGCCACTGACTGTAGATTTGCTCCTGTTGCTTTACAGTCTTTGGTCTGATGTCCAACCTTCTGACACTTCATGCACTTAACAGTGCATGGACCATAGTGATGCAACAAGCAATGATTGCACATCGGTTTCCTACCGACATAACCACTTTTCTCTGCAGGAGTGACTGCATAAGATCTGGCAGTTTTCTGTCGACGGTTCTGTTGATGATGGTATTGGTTACGGTTTTGGTGGTAATTGTTTTGGTTGGTGCGGTTATTGTTGTGGTAGTTGTGACGGTTGTCGTAATGATGGGAATTTCTTTTATCATCAAACTTTCATTTGTGATCGTTATTTCCCTGAATAGAATTTCGCTTGATTTCCCGATCCATCAGCTTCTGAGCTGTTGTCATTGCTTCTTCCAGCGACTGAGGTTTTGAAACAGTAATGTTCCCCTCGATGCTTCGAGGTAAACCTTCAGTGTATTTCTCCAACAACTTTTCCTGATCAGGCACCATAGTTAGACATAGGAAAGCAAGCTCCTAAAACCTCCTATTGTATGCCTTGATATCTGTTCCTTTCACTGCTAGCTGGTGAAACTCATCTTCCAACTTTTTGATTTCGGTACGGGGACAATACTTTTTCAGCATTTTCTTTTTAAGATCATCCCATGTGAGTTGATGAGCTGCTCTAATCCCCATGGTTTGGGAAGTAGCAGACCACCAAGACAGGGCATCATCTAATAAAGTCCCTGTAGCAAAAGCAACTTTGCAGTCATCGGTACACCCGCTCCTTACAAAGACTATTTTTGTAGGCTCAAACCAACGAGCTAATTCAGTAGCTCCTTATGTTCCTTTGAAGAAAGTTGGTTTACAGTTTACGAAGTCTTTATAGGTGCACTTGCGAGCTATGGTAGCTTCGCTTTCTCCATTGGGTCGGCTAGTGCTTCCAGTACGGGTCATTTCCGCTGCTTGAGTCTGAAATGCTGCAGCAACACTTTCTGCAACAAGCTTTCGAATAGCAGCTTGGGACATGGCCAGTTCTGGGGATTTGAGAGACATTTATCTATTACAAGAAAACACTCGTTTAGAATTTGCATAATAACCATGTAAATTTAACAGGGTAAAATACTGTCATAATATCATAACAGTTTAAATATGCAAATGATCATTACTGGTTAATATCAGTCAAGATCACAACACAGCATAATATAGCAAAGTCACACCCACATGTAGTCATAAATAACTTGTAAATTTTGTCATTCATATAACAAAATTGATACAAGTGTCATATTTATGCCACACACCCCGTGGCTGGGAAAATTGCACAAAAGCTGTTAGATACTAGCGTCATATTTATACTATATATCCCATAGCTGAGATATAGTACAAAAGCTAATATATATCTGATCTACTGATTTCCAGAAGTTTCCTTAAGTCGATTCTCAAGCTCGGCTATCATACTGACGAAAACCTGCATATTCTCCTGATACTGTGCCTGCATCTTTGCCACCGTCGCCTCTAGGACTGCAATCTTGTTCTGAGCTGTTGCTAATTCTTCATTCCTCTTGATCATTTCTTCTATTAACTTCAATTCATTATCATAAATGAAAGGTAATTCTCGTCTGACCTGCTCGAAATTTTTCTCGGACTTTTCACTAATCTCGTTCACCTTTTGCTGCATCACCTCTTGATCCGTCATTAAATTTTCTACTCGATATTCGATACCTTCAATTCGTTCTAATGGCAATTCATCCAGATGACCCAAAGCAGTCTCGATCTGCTCTTCTTGCCGCTCTAGCCGTTTCAGGAGAGTGGAGACAGTCGGATGTCGTTCTTGTGCCGCCCGTGAACTTTCTCCTATTTCAAAAACTCGTGGCGGAGTGGGGATGTCAGGGGTTGGTGATCGAGGTAACGCATTATATCGGGAAATAATGGCTCTGACCTCATCACTAAATTCGAATGGAACGGATGGAAGAGTGAAATCGGTAGATGACGGTACATAATTGGCCAACATATAGGGATGTGGTAGTGGTGATGATGACATAGGTACCGGAATAGTTCTTATCCTTGCCGTCCTCCTGATTCTCTCAGATGGTATCTCTACAACCGAAGGAGAATCTGGCTCAGATGGTTCTTCGTCGGAAGTACGAGCTCTTTCTCTAGCCTGCATGTATGGATCTTCAGGAAATAGTGCAACATCATGCATCGTGGTATCCTCGGATGGATCTTCTGAAGGATCCGATTCTGCGTCATGCCCAAATATCGAAGAGATTTTAGGTACTACGGATATGTCTTCTGATGGATCTAACTCCGTCGCTCGTCTAGGTACGGTCGTGATGTCCGGTACTACCGCGATATTTTCCATATCCGAGCCCGACATAAGTGTGATTAAAAGAGGAGGGGAAATAATAACTCTGTAACCACCCAGTAACTATGAATATTCCACTATATAAAATAATTAACGATTAACATATACAAATAACATTTTAATGACGTTGTGGCACGGAGGACTTTAGTTATGTTTGTGAAAATTTCGTTATAGTTCAATGTTTAAAAACATTTGGTTCTCTATAACCATGAGCTCTGATACCAATCTGTAACACCCCCGTTTTCGATATTCGCAACGGAAATATAAGTTGGGGTGTTAGTTCATGGTTCGTAGTCATGATAATAGAAAACGACTCAAAAAGAGACGTTTTAAATAAAATTGTAATCATTCATTTATTTAATATCAGAGTACATAATATAGGTCCCAGAGGGAAGTTTGAAAATACGTTATAAAAGTTACATTTATTCATTTGAATGATAACATATGGACACCCTTTTTATAAAAGAAAGTCCACCGCCACTCTGTGCCAAGTTCATTCTCTTAATTACCTGAGATAAAACATGCTAAAAAGTCGACACAAAGGTTGAGTGAATCCATAGTGTTTTATAATCAATTTGAACACAAGGCAAGTATAAAGTATAAAATCATAGTACGGTATATTGCACTAAGCCTCATGACACACAATGCGTTGACAGTGTCCAGGTTCCACAAACATAATTAAATGAGAGTGATCTTGCCCCCGAGTAGGAGTCTGCCTAGAAACTCTTTATAGAAATCAAATATAATGCATTTGCATAACCGGCTACCCCAAGGGATATCCATCCGACTAATACAAATAGGTCGTCGGGCCAATAGATCTATTTATTATATTCGCGCTCACCCTGCGGGTGACTAATGGTACATGATATGAGGGACTTTTTAAATAAAAAGAGGCAATAAGTTAACCTAGTGCAATAACAATTAAAAATACTCGTGTTCGTTTTAGTAGCATGTATCTCCCCACAAGTTTGAAAAACGTATCAATAAAAGTGTGACTATGAACTCACCTTGATAGCCTGGATGATAAATTAATTTAACTAAAGTTGATAAACGTCTCCGGCGCGCAACCTGGGTTGATTTGTCATAATTTAGTAATCGTTTTCGAAATATAATTAAGTTTATTTGTTCGTTTTATAACGTTTTCGGTTATTGTTTAAATTTGATACAACATGAAGTTTCTCCAAAAGTTATAAGATTTATCTTATTGCTCATTTTTATGTGTTCGTTCCGTTCGTTCGTTAATTAGATACTTCGTTCGTTCGTTATCGGAGAAAACGTATTTTAATTCTTATTAATAATAATAATAATAATAATAATAATAATAATAATAATAATAATAATAATAATAATATAAATTATTATTTGAACATTTTCACTTCTTCCCCTAAAGTTCTACATATTGTCAACTTTTACCCTTGAACTTTCGTATATTGACAAGTTTTACCCTCAACTTTCACAAAATTACAATTTTTACCCCTCAACTTTGGTTAAATGACAACTTTTACCCCTATAGTTTCAAAAATGACACTTTCTACCCCTAGGGTTTAGGTCGACTGCATATTAAGTCCTTTTTATAAATCTAGTTAGAGTTTTGACATAAAATACCCTTGAGACTCTCGTCGCGTTACACACGACGTCCTTATTCTTAAAAACGTGTTATATCTTACGAATTATGGCAAAACTTTTTACGACTCTTTTGTAAACTTGTTTATTAGTTCATAAACTCAATTTCTACAAAAACTCAGCTCGTGATTCGAGCTCACGAGCTCGAAATGAATTAATTTAGGTGCGTTTGGTTTGTTTGTCGAGGCAGTAAACACGCGACAAAGAATGGGTCGTATCTCATTGAATTCTTAACCAAATGACTCCGTTCTTTTTCCTACGGTTAGACAACTAATAGACCTTTATTATACCAAAAACCTATAATTTTTAGAACTCGTTTGCTAGTCAAATTCCGCGTCACAAACTCAGGGTCTGCTGTGGTACACGACAGCGAACAAAGGACAAAAACAATTTCATTTTCGACTTTAGAACTTGTGAACTAGGGATCTTTGATTTTATTTAGTATCCTTAACATGTCTTAAAGACTTCCACTTAGTTTTATGTATTCTAGGCTTGTCAAAAGAATTTAAAAGGGTGTTTGTTTGTTCGACTGAAAATGAAGAAGAAAAGAAAATTAAGTTTTAGATCTTAGGGTTTCTAATTTAGGTTCTAGAGTATATTAGGAGTATTTTAGGTTTGTTTAGACTATTTCTTAATATATTCTAACATCTAATGAACTAAAAAAAAATAATAATAATAATGAACTAAAAAAATACTAAGGGTGTGTTTGGGGTTTGCTCGACAAAAATGAAAAGAAAATGTAAAGTTTGGTTTTAGGGTTTTATTATTACTCGGGTTTGTTTATTAGGGTTATTAATGATATTTAGAGTATATAGAACAAAAGAAATGGATTGGAAACTTACCTAGATAGTGTGGATTGAATAGGGCAAGACTTTAGGTGTATGGTTTGGAAATGGATCTTTAGTGTTCCTATCTTCTTCCTTTGGCTTCCTAGGGGTTCTAAGACTTGAATAGAGGCTGTGAACTTCAGTGGTATGGGTGATTGTGGGCTGTGGGATTTTGTCGAATGGGTTGTGAGGGTTAGAGTGGAAATGAGACCATGTATTTATAGAGGGGATTATCTAGGGTTCCAAAATGTTATAGGGTTTCCTATTGGGGATGATGGAGGAGTCATGGGTGATGTGGGAGGCCAATTGTGGTGCCACATGGTTAGGAGGAGGGAAAGTGAGATGTGTAAAGCTACTAACCATCCATGTTTCTATTTCTAGAAGGAAGGGAGGTGTGGCAACTTAGGGTTTATCCATTTGGAGCCTTAAGGTTTAAGTAATTTAGGGTTTTGGTTTGATCTTGGTTTAATTCGAACTAGGTATGGTAAAAATGAAAGGAATGGTTCGAACTAGGCTTAGGGGAATTGTACATCATGCTTAAGGGTATGGTACTTTAGGGTTTTGAGTTTAGTTAGGGTTCCTAGGGTTATGGATGTTGGGAAGTTGTATTCTAGGCTTAGGGATGTTCTACTAGGGTTTATAAAATAAGAAAAATATAATTTTAATATTTTCTTAATTTATATAATTTTTATATAATTTTTATTAAGGTTTTAAGGTAATTAAATGGATTTTTAAGTTTTTGTGCATTATAGGGTTGTACCATAGGTTTAAAGGTTTGTACATTTGTTTAATAAATTAATAAATTTATTTTTAAAAATTAATGTGTAAAATTATTACAAATATGCTTTTTAAATAATTATTATTAACGTTTATATAAGGTTTTTATTTATAATTAGTTTTTATGCTTTAAAGATTTGTATCTTAGTTTAGAAGACTTGTACTTATATATTTTATAAAATGGATAATTACTAATATGCTCCAGTTGCCCTGGTGCGTTGCTTATCCAACCCGCTCACAGAAAATTCTTAATCTAAACTAGGGTAACTTATCTGACCAACCACTGGATGACACGTGTCCGACCAAAATACCTAGTGTATTTCGGGCAACTTTTGATTTTTGAGCAAACTGGTTTTTTTTTTTGTCATTTTACATAACACACTGTCTAGTCGTGTATAACTCCTCCAATTCAACCACTATAACTCCCTCATCACCCCAATCCCTCCATAGCCGAAACCCCATCACCACCGAATCCCCACCATCGTCGTAACCCCATCACCACCGAATCCTCGCTCTTAGGTAACTTGTTGGGGGGGTTTTTATTTCGATTTTCGAATTGATATTTTGTTATTTGGTTTATGATGACACAGATTTAGATGCTATTTTTATTATTGGTAAGATTTTGTGGGTTTTATTTAAATAATGTTTATGTTTAATTAAATTGTAGCAGTTGTGGTCTTTTTCCAGAACATTGAATCAAAAATGTTGGATTTGGATGGCACTTGCCAGATGTGCTAGTTCTTGATTTTGATTGGTTCTTAGTCGATTTAATTGAAAATTTTTATTTGATTTGTAAAATATGAAATTAGATTACCATATGTTTGTTGAATGCTACTTTCGTGTGTTCACAAGAATTTAAAGAGAGAATGTCACTGATCGTGGGTATTCAACTTTGTAGCAACGTGAAATTCGATACCAAAAGTTGAGCAGAGAGCAAAGTTGGATCCGACCCTATTTAGTAAGATTTTGTAAGGTTGAGACCATTGAGTAAGAAAGAAAAAGAAGCTGGTTCGAGATCTTGTGTCCGGATTGTGAATCAGAAAGAAGTTTACTTGACGGAATTTGCTAATGAGAATGATTATCTTAGGCTTAAGAGGCTTCGTGGCCGGCATTTCACCTTTGATGCGTCCTTTCCTGATACATCTTCTCAACTTGATGTCTATTCCACTTCGTAAGTACATGAGTTTCATTTTTGAATATCATTTCTATTTCATATATGCGTATCATTATCATAGTTTACATAATAGTGTAGCTATATCTGTCAATTGTGTAGTGGGTATAATCTAAAAAAAAGTTGTTTATTGTTAGGTAGGATGTACTGTAGGTGAAATCTGCTTAAGAAGGATTAGAATGATACATTCCGTTTGAGCGGAGTTGTTTGTTTTGTTAAATGGAATGATATGAAGTGGACTCACTTGATCTACAGACCGTGTTTCTTTCATGATACATCATAGGAAGGAATGAATACTTACAATGTCACCCCTTTATATATCTAATCTTCAATAGCATAAACAGTTTTTGAAAGTTCAAAAACTTTAATGATAGTACCTTAATTTATATTCCAAATACCTAGTATCTTGATGGAATCATATTTATTATACTATTTGTACATATAAAGTTCTTTAACTTTGCTAAGTGATGTATATGTAGAAATTAACTTTGTTTTAAACTCATTTCATTCCTAGCGGCCAACCAAACATGAATATGAAATGTGCTAGATCGTCCCATATGGTCCATGCCTTTCTCTTATTTTTCTGTTCCTACGATAATATCTAGATGAAATGTGAGTGCAGGCTTGAATTTTGTTTGAACTTGACAGAACATCAGAGCTTGTTGAGGCAGTTCTGCAAGGACGGAATGGCTTGGTTTTCTGCTATGGAGCTACTGGTGCTGGTAAAACTTTCACAATGCTAGGAACAGTTGAGAATCCAGGTGTGATGGTTTTGGCCATAAAGGATTTATTTAGCAAGGTTAGGCGAAGGAGCTGTGATGGGAACCATGTCGTTCATCTGTCGTATCTTGAGGTGTACAATGAAACTGTGAGAGATTTTCTCTCTCCAGGACGTCCTTTGGTCCTTAGAGAAGATAAGCAGGTCCATATTTCTTATAAACTTCAATTATAAATGTGCCGTTTGTGTTGATATATTTTTTTAAAGAGAGTGGTTTTTATTATTTTAGTATTGAATGTTAAAAAAACAATTTTATATATGTGATCGTTCTATCAAAATGAGAGTTTGAAATTTAATACTTCTTTTCAGGGGATTGTTGCAGCAGGACTCACTCAATACCGAGCTTATTCTACAGACGAGGTGACTTTTCTAGTGTCAACATGACTTTGTGGGTGTTTGGATTTTAGTTTTGAATTTTATGATTGCAATAATCAGTTTTTAGCTTTTGGTAAACTGATTCTATTTCTGATTATTTGACTATACAGCGGTCTAAACAATCAGCTTCATACTATATGCAAGAAAGCTGATAATATCTTTTATCTTGGTTTGAAAGACTGTAACCTTAGCTGACAGGAAGATGTATTACTCCGTGGTTTATAAAAATAGACGTTTTTTTAAAACACTTACAAGTTTGGAGAACAATATGTTTACCTCGTGTTTTGTTATAAATGATTGTTTCATATGATTTAAATCACTTTCAAAAGAAACCTCCAATCACCACCTATTTCAGACTTGCAGTTGATCTATATTCTGAATTTTCTTGAGCTATTGTTATAGGTAATGGTGTTGCTTAAACAAGGAAATCGTAATCAGACTACAGAACCAACTCGAGCCAATGAAACGTCGTCACGCTCCCATGCCATTCTTCAGGTACAATTACTAAGGTTTGAGTTTGGTCATGAAGATCAAACAGAATCTTTCCTTCTTAGAAATTTTCACAGAATTTTTGAACTTTCAAAAAAAGTTGTTGTGGACATGAACATTATCACAATCATTTACACGTGGGAAATAATTCCCTAAAACTTTAGCAGATCTCATTTAAATTATTCACATAAATCTGAATCGTTTGGTTTGACCCGAATAAGTCAAATTTTACATGTGACCATGTTAACTGATATTTTTTATATTGCGTCAGGTTATGGTTGAGTATCGAGTGAAAGATGAAAGAAACAATGTTATAAACAGAGTAGGAAAGTTATCATTGATTGACTTGGCGGGTTCAGAGCGAGCTATTTCCACTGATCAAAGAACACTAAGATCACTCGAGGGTGCCAATATAAATAGATCACTACTTGCTCTTAGCAGTTGCATTAACGCCCTTGTTGAGGGAAAGAAACATGTGCCTTACAGAAACTCGAAACTCACACAACTGCTTAAAGACTCTCTTAGTGGTGCTTGTAATACTGTCATGATTGCAAATATCAGCCCAAGTAACCTCTCGTTTTCCGAAACTCAAAATACCCTTCATTGGGCTGATAGAGCTAAGGAAATTTGTACTAAGGTTCGTTCCCCACCCCCTTGGTTTAATCCTCTGGCTATTGTTTGGATTTGCTTCTGAGAATTTTTAATATGATTATTGAGGGAAGTCGTAATTAATCCTGGAATGTTTAGATAAACAAATAATGCTTTGATTTCCAAATTATCTACCGGTCAAATACTCAGTTTTTGAAGTTATTAAGGGGTCAAATAATCTAGGATTAAACTTAAGTTACCTAGTTTGGCATCCTCCGAACCTACTTTATGAGTCTTTTCTTAAGTAATCAAATTGGTCAAAATCTTGAACATCTAATTAAGACTATTGCAACTCCCAGCTGTAGAAGCACATCAATACATTATCTTTTACTATATGTTTTATTACAAACATAGTTGTCAATAGCGAATAGCGATAAATAGCGACGAGCCACCTATATGCTACGTAGCGAATAGCGATAAATAGCGACCGCTATTTGTGTTTAGCGATAAATCAACAGATAGCACTCATACGAGTCTTGCTTAAACCCTAATTATCTAAATCGCTTCATTTGTGTTTCTTGGTTCGATTCAAGAGTTAAATCATGTAATTAGACACATATAAACCATATCCCAACAACTTAATTACACTACAACACACTTATACGATTTTCCCCAATTCGACGTATGAACCCTAAATTCAATCATGCATCAATCGTGTTTCTGGTTTCAATTAAACATACACAACATGTTAAGGGACTAATTCCGACTAAATCCCACCAATCAATTGCATCTATAAACCGGAGTTGACCGGCGTTGACCTTCGCTATTTTGTCGCTAAATGCAAATAGCGGCAGTTGACCGCGACGCTACGTAGCGCGCTATAGCGACCGCTATTGTCGCTATTGACAACTATGATTACAAATAATTATTTGTTTCTGATTATTCAGTATCACATAATCGTTTTCAATGTACGTCCAAACATTGATCTATAATTCAAGTGTTGTGCTGATTTTCTTTTCAATATAAATTTCTATGATACCTAGGCAAATGAGGAAATAGCAAAAATCCCTAATTCAGAACCAGATCAGTCAAAGCTACTACTCGAGTTACAAAAAGAAAACCACGAACTACGCGCACAATTAGCTCGCCAGCAATCAATGATGAGTTGGTCTAGTGGTTGGAACTTGACTTGGTAACCTTAAGGTCCCAAGTTCAAACCCCACTAATGCCAACTTTGAGATATTAGGAAGTCCCTCTATGAGGGCTTGGCTTGGATATACTCAGGTCAAGTCTGAGGGGGCAGGGTTTACTCCTATTAATCGTCGTGCCTTCGGGCGGATTAGTAGGGGGTTTTCCCCCCATCGGGTATTTGAATAAGGCTTTCCACTTCGAGGGAGCTCTCTAGCGCGGGCCCGGTTAAGACAACGTAAGCTAGACCTCCCGCTGTCGAATGAAACTCACCTTTCAAAAAAAAAAAAAATTAGCTCACCAGCAACAAAAATTGTTAATGCTGCAAGCACAAACTTTAGCAGCTGCATCACCCACCCCTTCTACAATATCATCTATCTTAACCACCCCTCCAACAATAACAAAAAGAACAAAAACCGAAAACCTCATTCCTACCCAGAAACTGTTTCACGCCCGAATCAAATAAGAAAGTACTCGATGAAACTGTTAAAGAGCTTAAACAAACTGTGAAGATGCTACAAGCAGCTATGGAGAAAATGAAGAAAGATTACGGATTGCAAATTAAGCAAAAAGATGATTTGATTCGGGAAATCTCACAAAAGGGTGTAACTGAAGGGGATCTTCGGTTGCACCGATGAGGATTTGGTTTCCACAGACTTTGTGGGTGACAGCAGGTAATGTTTATATTTGTTAAAAAATGGTGGTACTTTTTGTATAAATACAAGAGTTAACTTCAAAAATCGTCCCTGTGTTTTACCGGGTCATTTGGAAATGGTCCCTAAACTTTAAAAATTCCGGATTTGGTCCCTGTGGTTTACGACTCATACGGGTTTGGTCCCTTGACTGGGTCATCCGTGAGTTGACCATTAGTAGATGACTCAAAAGACTAATATACCCTCAGTTAAAGACTGGATCTCATCTACTTCTAAAATGGCGTTTGCATAAAACAAAACAGCACACACATGTATCTAACCACTTCAGTTAAAACCCACATTCAACTCACTTTTATCTCTCTAGAAGCTTCATCTTATCCAATGGCCATGAATTCGTCTTCAACCTTCCTCACAGCAGCAACTAAACCCTTCTCACCTTTCACTACACACCCTTCTTCTTCTATTTCCACCAAATCCACATCTTTATGTAAGGAAATTAAAACTATACCACTTTTTTTTTTTCTTTTTTTTTCCCCTAATTCATTGAAAATATTGTTTTGATTGGAGTGAGTGACTTTGATTTCCATTTTGGGGGAATCTTCCTCACTCGAAGTAAATGGAATCTTGGATGTCTTTTTATGCTATCGATTATTGGGATGTGTTTCTAAGAGGTGGCCGGCTGTGATGTGTCATAACCCTAACTATTCTTAATTCTCAATCTTTGTGGAGCGTTTCTTTAGGGTTCTGGCATATTTGTCTCTATTTGTTCGTATTCCTGTTTAAGGATCATTCATTCATGTCGGTTTGATTCTATTAAAACGATCCTTCCCATCCCTTATTAATCCTTGATTATTGGGTTCACGTTAATCAGATCTTGATTGGGTTGTGGAGTGTGGTGGCCTTAATTTTGTTGGGTTACCTCGTTGTGCTCTCAAGATCTATCTTTTGTGTTGTTTAAGTGTGGCTGTTTTGTTAGTGTATTGAAACTGGTAATTGTGATTTGGTAAGTTTTTGTGTTGCTAATGATCGTGGGTTAAAGAGAGATGGAAGTGGGTTGTATTTATTATCATATTTCGAGCAGATCTTCATAGGTTATATTTCTTATCATGGATTCAAAACCTTATGTTTAGGGTTTTACTGTTTTCGTTTACCTATTTGGAATGATTATGTTCGTGGTATTTGGCAGTGTTATTTGGAGTTTGTAATTCCAATGGAGATGCAGACTAGAAGTAGGATTGGGTGGAGATGCATACTAGAAGTGGTCAACCATGTATACATAAGGAAAATGAAAAGCTAACATGAAAAGACCAATGTACCCTTTAAGTTAACGGTCAACTGACGGTTGACCTGGTCAAGGGACCAAACCCGTATGGGTCGTCAACCACAGGGACGATATCCGGAATTTTTAAACTTTAAGGACCAAATCCAAATGATCCGGTAAACCACAGGGACGATTTTTGAACTTAACTCTACTTTTTATCGTATCTTCAAGATTCTTTTATAAGGTATGCATGACAAATGGGATAAATGTTCACATTTTGTGGCCATTTGGGATTGTGCTATTTTGATGTCATGGATATATCCTCTTAGCTATTTGTTTGTTAAGTGGACCAGTTCTCACAATTGCGAGTTTGAATTACATCTGTCAGGAATAAAACAAATTATTGCATAGCTGGACTAAGAGTTGATCGATTAGTAAATTCTTCTAATGTACAAATACATGAAGAAGTAAAGGCATTTGCTTACTTAAAAAAGGTTAAAACACTTATTTCATAGCTTATTGTCGACCTAACATTGTTTGTTTTTGTAGTATGCTTTTGAAGTGGCAATGCTATCAATTTTTTGGAACAAGTTAGAGGCAGAGATTGAAGGAATAAAGGGTTTGTATCAATGTCTAGAAAAAGGGTACAACTCCATGCCTTTGGATTTACCTAGCACTCCATTCAACAAAGCAATGAAGGTACATATCTTGCATTCTAAAAGTAGCAAGTTGTTTTTATATTCTCAAATTATCAATAAGGAATTATCAATCATAAAACCAGATAGCTTAACTTAGTGAGTAGAACTTTAGGAATGGTCTTTGAGACCAAGGTTCAAATCTCGCATATATTAGTAGAAGCGTGGTTTTTTAAATAGTTTCATAAAAAATGCCTAAACATGATAAAACAGTGGTTTTGTGGCATAAGATTAGTTAGATCAAGATAATGGTCTTTGAGGCCTTGAGCTATATCCTTACAATATGCAACACACGTACGTATATGTACACTTTATTTTATTTTATTTTGTTTGAGTATGAAATTAGCAACACAAACTGATGGTCATACATAATTATATGTACAGGCAAGAAAGGGTCTAAATGAGAAATTAAGGCAGATAATACAAAAGAGAAAGCAGATTGGTGAGAATGGTGAAGAACACTAAAATGCATGAACAACTTCAACAAGAGCCGCTTCGAATATCAGAAAGCAACAACCACCTTACATTCTCTTAATCTGCTGGTATTGATACTTCGTACTGCTCTGATTGTGTGTATACTTATTTAACGTTTCTCAAGCATAGATTCAGGACGCATTTGTAATCTTAATTCTTTACTCAATTCAATATACTTTGAATTGCTTATACAGCTTCATTTAACGTATTTGCTACTTTATGTAAAATACACACGTTATGGTTAAGAGTTTTGGATAAAGAGATCGGATCCACGCAGCAACGCTCGAGCTATTGTTACCCGCAATTTATAACAACTAAAAAGGAATAAAACAATACAATGCTACACGTAACAAGCATACATTCACTGTATAAATATTTAATGTTTACAAACAATTCCTTGCCAATTGTACTACATTATATTTGCCCCTATTGGTTGGTTGCTACACATATCGACCATACATTGGCTATGCAAATATTTTGTGATTTGCAAAAAGTACCCTGCCAAGTACACTACACTGTAGCAAACAATGCAACACATTACAAGGTAAAAAAAAAAAAAAAAAAAAAAAAAAAAGCAAAATATACACAAAATTATGATATTAGACAAGGGTTTTGGGCAACTGCCAAGTGTCAGTTTTCTGCAAGTGACAAGTGTTACTGTTTTTTGTGCAACTTTTGTATTTTTGGGCAACTTTTGTATTTTTTTTTTTTGCAACTTTTGTATTTTTTGGGCAGCTGGACGGATAAGCAAACGCATTGGGCAACTGAGGCATTGTACTAATTATCATTCTGCTGCTAACCTTAGCATCATGCTGCTACTACTCACAGTTCCTACTGCTGAAAATTTAGTACTGCTTGCGAGTTCTTTGATTCTACTACTCGACATATGAGACACTACTGCTGCCCTTTGTGATTTTCCTACTCCTCGTTGTAAGATACTGCTGCTATACGTTTTTAATATCCTTAGAGTGTATTAAATCCTCACACAATGTACTCAGCATCATAAATAGAATAGCAACTAGTGGTTTTATCACAAACTAAACTATGAAATGTTGCATAAACGAAAATTAATGTTAAATACTTGTCGCCGTACAGGGGTGGCAATGTGTAAACCAAACACAGCAGATTTTATGGATCCAAATTATAACCAAAATGTTCATCATGTGAACTTGTCTCCGTACAGGTGTGACAATAGAGGTACCAAAAGCGTGCCCAAAAAAAATTACAATGACCAAAGAATATTGTTCCCAAAGTATAAGCTTAGCATAACTGCTTTGGATGCGGTTCAAAACCAATAAAAAAGTTTTGGATACGGCCTTAAACCCACAGGCTATCTAAGCAAAGTTTGAGATCTGTTCAAATTGCTTATATTAGCTGTTTCAAAACAGCATGAAAAACTTTATCCCCAAACACACCCCTTCTATACTACATATGAAGGGTAAGGGGAGAAAACTCATTTACCATACCTCAAAGCAATGCTCAATGTCTCAAAATGCATTATAATATTCATAAAGCAGAAGAGGTTCACTTCACAATATAACACCAAAAAGCAAACTTGTTCGACTACATTTTGATTCCTACTCAACAATCAAAACCCTAACACAAGGGAGATCCGGTAGAACCAAAACACATTCTTATTCACCCTACCCAGCCCTTTATTTATTTCCGACTCAAAAACAACTTCTTGACCTACAGTTTGATGGAAGAACACACCCAAGCTGGATAGCAAGACTCCCCATCTCTTCACAAAATTTACGCCACTGATGCCATGTGAACGATCAGATCAACCACACGTGAACTACATTAAAAACCATCAACATTCATTAACTTATCAAATAAACTTTTAAGAGAAAACACTTATTAATAATGTGGCTCTCAAGAGGATAGAAAGTATACCTGTAACCCCACTCGTTATCATACCACGAAACGAGCTTCACAAAGTTGTTGTTCAAAGCAATTCCAGCCTTCGCATCGAATATGCTGGACCTGTAACATCAGATAGCAAACCAGTGTTTAGTTTCCACTAGTTCAGTTTCATTCTTTTTTTGTACTTTGATAAGCAGTGGTCCACTTAACAAACAAATAGCTAAGAGGATATATCCATGACATCAAAATAGCACAATCCCAAATGGCCACAAAATGTGAAGATAAGATAAAATGCTTGGCCCGTTTCCCATCTAAAAATCAGTGAGTCGACGGGTCAAAATGGCTAACACGTAATATGCATCAGAAGTCAAATATCATGTTTAACACAATGAATCGGTACTTATATGAACATCGAATAAAAAGACTTTAAAGATTAACAAAATACTATTGAAACACCAATTGAGTTACTATACTTTCTTTGATCAAGTTATATTGTAGCTCGATAATTTCGACTATCTTTTACCAGTTGGTCCTGGAGTCACTTGCTGCAAAGTTGGAGATATTGTGGTTTATGCTTGCTTTCAATATCTTTAGGCGTTAGATTTAGAAGACAACCTAAATAATGAATACATGGGTCGAGTTTGCCATCTATTGTTAAGAGTTCTAATAATCAAATCTAGAGCGGATGAGAAGTTTTTGGGAAAACTGCTTATTGAGATTGAGTGTGAAAGTGAATGCATGCCCCTATCTTTAATTAATTGATCAGCTGAATCTAATACTTTTATCGCATACAAATGCCACCAAAGACATTATATATTTCCACATACCGTTCCAGCAAGTGCAAAAGCTACAACCAAGGGAGGTGAAACAAGATAGTTGGCTCTTGTCAGTGGATGAACACGTCCTTCGAAGTGTCTGTTTCCAGAAAGCACAGCTGCAGCAACCATATCTGCAAAAGACACCACAAAAATACTAAAGTAAAAGGCACAAACACTAATGATGATCTGAATGATACTTGTTCACATTTATCATAAATTACAATCATACCGTTGTCTGCAATTGTAGAGGCAACTGACTCGTGAAGATCACCAGAATTCCCGATACATGTAGTGCAACCATAGCCTACTATGTTGAAGCCTTGCTGGACTAAGTACCTTTGCAAGCCACTACATATAGATAAGAGGAAAGCTTATCAGCTAGTTATGAAAACTTAATGGAAATACATAAAAAATAATTGGTATTATGACAATATTTTTCGCCACTGTAATTACCTCTGCTCCAATTATTTTGTAACAACTCCGGAACCAGGAGCAAGACTTGTTTTTACCCATGGCTTAACCTGACACATGATAAGAAAGATCATTCAAAAGAGATTCTCAAACCATGTTAACGTATGTACAGACTGTCAAAACTCGCAAACTAACCTCAAAACCAAGTTCACAAGCCTTCTTTGCAACAAGACCAACCCCAAGCATGACACTAGGGTTTGATGTGTTTGTACAACTTGTAATAGCTGCTATAACAACACTGCCGTGTTTCAGTTCAGCAGTTTGTCCCTGAAATGGAAAGCTGATAACTTTGTCTTGCGAATCCTTGGGAACAGCAAAGCCCTGCATTCAAAACTCCCAAAGATTAGAGTGGTTATCTCATAAGCAGTTAGCATCTAGCAACCTACTTATTGTGAGTGGATAAGCAGTTCCATTCAAACACTCAAAACGGCTAAAAAGGTCTATCATATTAACGGGGTGTGTGGAATTGCTTATTTGAAGTGGTTATCTCATAAGCAATTAGCATCTAGCAACCTGCTTACTGTGAGTGTATAAGCAGTTCCATTCAAACACTCAAAACGGCTAAAAATGGTGGTTACCTCCAATGGAATTGCATATAAAGAATGCTTCATCTTTAACCACGTCTTTACAAAAGTCATTCAACTGAGAACCCCATGTCTCAAAAGTATAGAAAGGACTCTCTCCAAGCTCACGAGGGTTCGGTTTGTCAGAGTAACCATAACTAATAAGATCGATTGAGTATACTCTATGTGATTCCGCAAGAACCGGAATGTTTTTTCACCAATGGTCACTATAACAAGAGAAAGATATGAAAGTAAGAAAAGCGTCACATCAATATTTAAACAAGTTGTGTTTTGTGATATAATGCAGTTAATACCCATATTATATAGTTGACGAGAAGTGAAATATGAATTGATGGTGGACCTGTTTGCTCCGAAACCATGAACTAAAACCATTGCAGGACCAGTATCGCCAGCGTATTGATACCGGATAGAAGAGCCTTTCCAATTCCACGTGCTACAACACAAAAGCAAAAAATAATCAACTCAGTACAGTATAGGTAAAAACACACATGCCTCTGCAACAAAAGAACTTACTAAATTTACAATAAAACATTTATTCTGCATTAAGCAGAACACTTGTGAAAGTACGTTGCTATTACATGTGAGATCTCAAACTCCGAACATGTTATATAAATAATACAGCACTATTTACAATATGTCTCGTCAATTTTGCTTATGTGTAACACTTTATGAGTGTAGTTTAATGTCTCTTTTGAAAATTTGAATTGTCGAAATCACACTAAAGCTAAAGATAGTTAAGCAATCTTACATTTATTTTCTTGATATACTCCCTTCTCCATAATTAATATTATGGCAAAAAATTATCAAAAAATCCTAATAGTAATCACATTCAACCAAAAACTAAAACTGTTATTACAAGTTAATATCACAATAATCGGTGTATGGGCATACCCAAACACCACAAACTCATGCATCATAACTATCTTTAGTAATAGTATCATCTTAAACTGCAATTTCAGAGGGTGTTTGGGATTGGATTGCTTGATGAAACAAACTACTTCTACTTATCTGTTATGTTAAATAAGCAGTTTTCATAAGCTGGTTGGGACATGCTTATTTCGGACATACTCTTTTGAAAAGGTTTAGATTGACACTTTCTAACCAACTATCTATTTTTCGGGTGTATTGGAATTTTTATTAACAGGCATTTCCTCAAACACCTTTTGTGGCACAAATTTAAATCTAAGAGTTATGAAAAAGTAGAAGCTCACCAATTCTTCTAAGGTACATCTCGTTATATCTATCAAAAATAGACTGTGTCTGATTCCCACATTTCTCAAGATCTTGAGGAAGGCTGCGAAAGAAGTAACTGTCAAGTAGCAGCATTACATGTCAACTAGCATTAGGGTCGCTTTTCTACTTTCGGTTTTCATTCTTTCAAGTGATTCATTCGCGGCCCGTTCCACTTCTTTTCTCAAACATGGATACTGCTTCAATTCCTGACCTAATAATAATATCATAAACTTGGATACTTCTTTCAAGTGTTCTCATCAGTGATTTTGTTCAGTTGCTATGTGTTCATGGAGTCGGGTGGAGGTGGCGTCAGGTGGTGGTGGCGTCGGATGGTGGCGGCGTCGGATGGTGGTGGCGTCGGGTTGTTGGGTGGTTGTGGTGGTGTGAGTTGTGATTTATATGGAGGAGAGGGTGAGGTTTATATCTGGTTTTGAAAACATAGCAATTTACATAAAATATAAAATATAAAATATATCGGGAGGAGTGTCGGATGATTAGGCTCATACATGCAAATTTTATATCTATGAAGTAAATTGCAATGTGTAAATATCAATACCCTTTGAAAATAGTGAGAGTATGGTGTAAAATGACGAAAATAGCCTATTAGTTTCCCAAAAAATGACAAGTTACCAAAAAAAAAAAAAAAAAAAAAAAAACATCGTATCAAGTATTTTGGTCAGACACGTGTCATCCCATAGTTGGCTAACCAAGTTGCCCTTTCTGAGATCGGGGCAGATAAGCAACGCACTAGGGCAACTGGGCAGTTGCATAATTATCCGTTTATAAAAATATTAATTAGAGTTAGTGATTTTATTTCATATAATAATAGTTTTGTGAAATTAGGGTTTGATCGGGAGTTATAGTGGTATTACGGTTTCTATGCTTTAGTGACGTGTACATTAGTTAAATAAATTATATTTAAAATTTATAGGGTTTTGTTATCTTCATATTTTATTATGGTAGTTTATGGTTTTATAAAAAATCTTATCAGATAGAAAACGCTTAGTTTAAAACGTACGTTAACGAAATAATGCAAAGTGGTAAATGGGACCTCGTAAAGTTTTAGGTCAAAGATGTTTAGATAGTTATATACCAAATCTGCTAAGGTTGGGTTGCGTTCACATTTATCGAGGATGTGATCTACGTCATATAAGATAAAAGTATAACTAAGTAATAAATAAAAAAAAAAAAAAAATATATACATGGAAAAAAGTTAAATATTAAATAATTATGTAGGGAATTCTTACAGTGGTTACAAGTTAGATTAACTGAGCCCCCAATATTTGCCATTTGGCTAGGGTTTCCATCACCAGCTTTTGGTTTAATAGAACCTTCAGCATCAGATGTTGCTGTGGAAAACAAGAAGGGGGGTTGAATAGTTTTACCGTTTTAAAATTTAATCCTCTTAGTTACTTATGTTAATTCAACGAAACTATGCACAAATAAATAATCACACAATATATACGAAAAGTAAAGAGAGGAATGATCAAACCATACAACACAGTTGTTTATAGTGGTTCGACTACAAGGACACTCTTCATTGCCCTACGCCACTCCTCGAGCCTCTAACTCGAGAGTTATTCTTCACTAAGAAACAAACTCCCTTCTAGGTAGAGAAAACCTTTACACGTCGCTTACTTCTTTTTCCAGTACTAAGCTAAACACCGGGTTCTTTACAAGGGTACATCTACTACCGTTTGGTTCTTTCACAAGGGTACATCCACTCCCGTCACTCTTTGTGTTTTGAGGACTAAAACACTAACCACACTCACTGATACTAATGATAAATAATGATGTGTGAAAACTACTACACAATATCACACAGTATGTAAACTAAAGGATTACAGTTTGTAGATCCTTGAATGCTTGATCTCTTTTCTACAAAAAGAAAGATCAAATGAAATGCAAGTATGATGAAGGTTAGTAATATGTATACTGAATGAATATGAGTATTTAGGCTATATGAGTGATGAAATGGCCAAATGATCAGCTTGCTATTTATAGGCAAGCAGATGAACAGACGGCGGATCCGGCGGATCCCAAAAAAGGGATCCGTCCATTATATCGTTTGGATCCGCCGTGTCAGGCCAGCTAAGAGATCTTCAAATCTTTCCAAATCTTGCCATATCTTTCCATATCTTCAAATGTCAACTCTTTGGCTTGAAGATCTAAACAAAATATCACATAATCTTACCAAGATTGTATACATGATGCATGCCATGATGTCATCATAATATTTAACTAATAAAGTTTCGATTTTAAGAAATAAATATGTAAATATGTATATGTTATTCCTAATAAACTTTATAATGTAAAAATGTGTTTCCAAAGGACTTATCACTTTAAATTTAAAAGACTTTATGCTTTGCTTAAAGATAAACTTTGTAATTGTCATTAACAAAACTAAGCAAAGATCGTAAAATATAAATAACATTTTTAGGACGATATTTGTATTAACAATCTCCCCCTTTTTGTTGATGACAAAACATAAAGTGTATTTTTATGTAGAGAGCTTAAATAAAGTACGAGTCTTTTAAAAATATAGATTAAGTTAGTTTATGTAAGTTTTAAAATTTATTTTTAAGCAAAAATGTACTGTAATGTTTCACAGTTGATGCACTTAATCCTTTCTCCCCCTTTTTGTTGAAACAAAAAGAAGAGTTGCGTAGCGAAATGTGATTTTGAGAACTTTAATAGCTCCCCCTTGTTTTATACTCCCCCTAAATGGTGTAACAAGGTAATGATGTATGAACCTATAAAACAAACGGTTAGAATGTGATATGCTCCCCCTCGATGTATACTCCCCATTGCAAGAGTACCAACGTATACATTTGAAGGTTATGAGATGCTAAAAAAGAAATGTTAGTGATAAATGGCTTCAAAGGAGAAGCATAATGCATATCAAATGGTCAAATAAGACTTTCAATGCAGTTGACTTTGTCAAAAATGAAGTGTCTGATCAAAATTTTGTACCTAAAGTACAAGTGATCAAACAATAATGTAGATTCCAAATACCTATATAATGATGTTAGTCATCTAAATAATGATAATATGCTTAATGTTGATCACTCACAAGCATAAAACATAACATTCATATATATTGAAAATATGTGACAAAAGTCACAAAAAAAATGAAGTTACAAAATAAAAAAGACACCCTAAAAATAAAAAGTCCTACAACAACATCTAAAAGTTCCTGTAAAAGGAAACTAGAACATTTTTAAGTAGGATGAGAGATGGCGTTTAGACGCTCAAGAATGTGGTTCAATATGAACCTCATCTCATTTTGGAGCTCGTGCACCAAAATGTTTGATCTCTCGTCAAGATGGGCGGTTCTTTCACACATAGAGCAGCCATGTCGTGGAAAACCGGGCAGAAGAGTAGGCTCATTTCTTGGTGGTGGTGGTGGTGGTTGTTGTTAAACCAAATCAAGCCCATCTAGGATTATAGAAACATTGATTGCATACGCAGCGGATAATTAAGAACACAATCAATATTACTCACAAGGTTTTTCTTTATTAAACATAAATAAAAACCTACTACTACTAATGAACACTTAAACACGTTTCAATCGACTCTCATTTAAGAAGTCGACTGTTTCTATTTGATTGAGTTGCTGTAACCCTAGACGCCACCCTCTTTATATAATAGAGGGAGGTTACAAAAACCCTAGCATACTAAGAAAGCTATCTAACTATTACATATTAGGTCCCTATTGTTTCTTCTTTCTTTATTCTTGTGGTTTTGTAATCATCAAATCTGTAATTCCCAACAATCTTCCCCTATTTGATATTACAAAACAATCTGCATGAAGAAACAATGCTAAAACATGTCATCACAAATAATAAGCTGCACATCATAAATCTTCTTCCCCTTTTTGTAATCATCCAATAGGGGTCTTGTGCACCTCGTAAACGCTTCCCCTTAAGTGATGCATGTAGATGATAAGTATATGATCAATAAGCTTCCCCTTAAAAATATACTAACCATCTGCGAGAATCATGAACTCAGTGGCATAGATCATTTCTTCCTTCAGTGCGGAAAAGACATCATGTAACAAAATGTCTTTGGATAATTCTTGTAGTCAATATATGCATGGCGATCACATGCAATGGCCGATAGTCTCAGTGAGCGCAGACGGATCAACCAGAAACCACTCAATGCTTATGATCACTAATTTTGTGTAATCATATCATGAACTGTATGGTATCATATGCCCCCCAAAATATTTGTAAAGCGCGTGTAACTGTTCCAATTTAGAATTATCCCATGAACTGAATCTCCAAAACGAACCATACACATCATCAAGATCCAAGGACGTCTGAGGACCTACTATATCAAATATAACGAAAGCAGTACCAACTGAATCCACCATCACTAGCAGCAGAAACCATCAGTAGGAACCACCAGCAAAAACCAATTTTTTTTTTATTTTATTTTTTATTTTTTATTTTTTTACACTAACAAGGAAGAGCAGCATAATCCGAGCAGCAGAAACCAAATAATTACCAGCAGTAACCGATCAGCAGGAACGGCCAGCAGTAGTATTAAAGTGCAGCAGCAGAAAAATAAATGCAGCAGCAGAATCAAAATACCAATCCCAGCAGGAACAACCAACAATTAAGTAATTAATCAGACGTACGAGGTCCATTAAATAATTAACAGCAGCAGATTCATAAACCGAAAAAAATAATATGACTTATTCACCGATCTGTACGAGGTTCTTGTTACTTGAGCATCAGTCCCCACAAACAAATAACGACAAATAAATCCACCAATCAAGTATTCGATCACATACGACAAAATCGAATCAATTATACCATTGACCTCCACAAAATAAACTAATCACAACACGTCAATTTTCAATTTGCCCCATTAACCACAAGCGACAAATTGTACGAGTAGCCCCATCAATTACTCACCAATAAATGTTTTAATCAGTATTGACCAAAACAGATATAGATGCATCGAATGACAAACAAACACGTGAGCAACAACCCTTAATCGACCAACTATACACCAGGCGCCGCATAAGATGATGACAGCAGATATAACGTTGATCACAAAAACCTCACAGCCAGATGTATTAAAATAATTCATCGATCAATTTTAACATCGGACCCACGTGAATCAATTATAAATGCATTCAACAATCAGATCTGCTCTAAAATTAAATACGAATACCTCAGAATAATCACCAGATCTGCTCCTTTCCCATTGAATCTGTTCCAAAATTGCTACTGACTGCTTCAAAACTGCGCCAAAACTGCTCATCTTCGACATGAAAAACCTTGTAGATCCCTAGATATCACGAGCAACCCGCTCTGATACCAAGTGTTAAACCAAGATCAAGCCCATCTAGGATTATAGAAATATTGATTGCATACGCAGCGGATAATTAAGAACACAATCAATATTACTCACAAGGTTTTTCTTTATTAAACATAAATAAAAACCTACTACTACTAATGAACACTTAAACACGTTTCAATCGACTCTCATTTAAGAAGTTGACTATTTCTATTTGATTGAGTTGCTGTAACCCTAGACGCCACCCTCTTTATATAATAGAGGGAGGTTACAAAAACCCTAGCGTACTAAGAAAGCTATCTAACTATTACATATTAGGTCCCTATTGTTTCTTCTTTCTTTATTCTTGTGGTTTTGTAATCATCAAATCTGTAATTCCCAACAGTTGTGATTGGTGGTTGGGTGGTGGATGTTGTTCATGTTCATTGGTTGGTGGTGGTGTTTGGATGGAGTTCATGAGGATGTTTTGGAGGTCCATTGCTTCATTGAGGTGGTGATCTACCATACCCGAGAGAGTGTAGAGACGGTTTAGCTCCTCACTAATCTCCTCTTGGGTTTGAGGAAAATTGATCCACATTGCCTCATCTATGAAAACGAGTGTTGAGGTTGGTGAGAGTGGTGGTATTTGAGGTTGAGATTGTGGAGCATCACGGTATAAAGGACCGTGGATTTCCAGATGGAGAGGGTGGAAGAGCATAGGTTCTTGGCCTTCAAAACTCAAAGGTGGAGGATTGGTTGACCTTGGTGGAAGGTCTTCCAAATCTTCAAGATATGGATGGAGTGATGTAGTTGGTGTCCTAAAGAGTTCCATGGGTTGCAACCTTGGTGAATTAGGTGGTGATTAGGACTTTATAGATTGTGATGGAGCGGGTGGTGGTGTGGTTGCTATTGGAGTTATGGTTGGAGGAGGTGTTTGTATGATTACATTTGATGATGTGGGAGTGGATAAAGTGAGAAAATTCTCACTTGCAATGGGTGAAGATATATCAAGAGGAGATGACTCCTCTGATGATGAGTTTTTGATGTTTATAAAACAACATGGCTTCACACTAATTCGTGCGGTTCTTTTTGGAGGTCTTGAGGTTGAAGAGTCGTTTGATTTGGTCATGGTGAACTAAAGCAACTAAGAAGTACAGAGTATATATGGAGAAGAAGGTGAATGAGTGAGTTTTGCTCTAACTTATGATGTTAATTTATAGGCAGATGGTTTATAGAAACTAGTGTTTGGATTTGATGTAAATCCAATAGAGAATGTTGGTTCCTAATGATTTGGAACAAAAATTTGTGCAAATCACATCACATAAGTCAATCCATAGAACTTATGTTGAGTAATATGATGAAGATATGTAGTAAATGCAATGAGATAGTGGAAAATCATCTGATGTAATGTTCCCACGGATTTGACGGATCCCTAAAAAGGGTTCCTTGTTTGTATCAGAAAGGTAACTCACTCCTAAAATTTGAAAATTCAAATTTTGGTGGGAAATTTTGTTCTTAGGTTTCTAAGAGTTCCTAAAATCATTCTAAGATGTTTAATTATCAGTGAACCTATTCTAAAGAATACTAGAAACTAAGATTTAAGAATCGGGATGAGTCGAATTTTTTTGGAAATGTTACTGTTATACCTTCGGATCCAATCGACAAGGCGTGCGGATCCAAATTTTAGGATCCGCTGGATCCACAGGTTGAAGGATGGCGGAACCAACGATAACACATAGTGGATCCAAAATGATGGATCCGCCAGATCTGCCGTCCAGGGGTGCTAAAACTAACAGAGAGCTATGCATATTTTTCGTTTTTCGATGAAAACCCAAAAATTCTCCTGGAACATATCTATCATCTAATATGTAACGCAAAACAACTAAATATGATGATTCTAACATACGTATACACATAGATTAATTCGTTCATAATAACTTACCTTAAGTGGAGTTAAGCCAAACAGGGGCTTAAACTCAGAAAATTGATAACACCAAGTGTTATCGACCTGCAATTATGAGTTAGTTCACATACACAACTAGTAGCATCGTAACAAGTTAAGAACACACATGTTTAGTTCCAAACACTCCATCAACCCAACTTCTTCTTCAACTTCTTTATACCCTTGTGAATCTTCATGATCCAACGTCCCAAATCCTTCATCATTCCTTTTGTTTGCTTGAACTCGGCTGATTCATTCCCAATTGGTAGAAGTTGTCGTAAGTACTCCGGTGGAGCTATCCTAAAGTTTGGCAAGCCGTCATCATCACTCATTGATGATGATGATGATGTCTGAGCACGAGGACGTTTTCCTTTATCAAACCGCTACCCTATAGTCGCTCAAAGGTACGAAGGTGTGTTGGATCTCATCATAGTCAGGAACAAATCCTAAGGCATTTCTAGGAATGGGAGCAAAGGCTCGATAAAGACGGGTCAAGAGCATTCCATAAGGCATTGCCACTATGCCTTGAACCGGGATGTCGGCTATTCTCTTGGCAATATTGTAAGCAAGGTTGAACGGTTGACGAGTTGAAACATTGTACATCATGTGACAAAGACAAGCATTGATGTGATCGCTGTTTCCTACCGTGCACATGACATTGGCTCTTAAGACCTTTTCCATTTTCCTAAACTCGGGCTTAAGTTTATTTAGCTCCATAGCAAATGGATCTCTAGCTACATATTTCCCTCGATGCAACCTAGTTGGGTTGTTCCTAGGAATGAATAGATGCTCACGAATGACTTCTTTTGAGGCTAAAGGAGTGGCATATGGTGCCGTTCTTTCAAGGTTTGATTCTAAGATAGTCAAGGACTGTTAGGAATTCTGGGAAATAATAGATTTCTCATTACTGCTGGTTGTGTAAGCTGGTTCCTGCTGATAGTGTTGGTTCCTGTTGAAGTTCATTGCTGCTGGTAGTATAGTTTTGTTTCTGCTGATAGTTTTTATTACTGCGGGTATTGGTAGATATTATCCCGTATGTTTAGAATGTTAGTTTAAGTTATTTTAGGAAGTGATTGATAGTTATCTCTTTACACGTTTTGTATTAGGGTTTCTTGGTCTATAAAAGAAATCCTTAGCTAGGGTTTTATGTACGCTTTACGATATTCAATAACACTATTATTAGTTTATTAAACGATCCATAGAGGATCAAACCTTTGTTAATTGTTTTCTTCTTTATATTCTTGTGTTTAGTTTCCACATAAGCACAAGTCTTACACCTAGAGATTCTCCAAAGCTGTTTGTGTTTACATAAACAGTTTAACCAAGCTCAAAGATCAAGCTAGAAGCACTCGATCCTACAAGTGGTATCAGAGCCTGGTCAGGATCTCTGATAAAGAAGAAAACATTTCTAAATTCTTATCTCTTAAATCCTTACATGATGTCTTTATCAGGAGACAAGTTTAAAATGTGGGCAATGAAGATCAAATCCTTGCTACCTTGTGACTCTATGGTGGATTGCACAGAAAATGATGAAGCTGAGAAAGGAAATGTCATTCAAACTTTCAGTATGACTACTAATGCACAGGATGATGTGAATAAGGAGTTTGCCTTAGTGGGTTGCTCTTCTCAAGTTCAACATTGCCCGTATGGTTGTCATGAATTGTATGCTGCTTTTAAGAGAGAGTTTGATGACATGGAGCCTCAATATAAAGAACTGTTTGTTAAGGTTCAAGCTTATGAAAAGGCAGTCAAAACCTTAGAGAAACAAAAGGTATGGTATGAAAAAACTCAACTTGCATATGAAGAAAAAGTAAGGATATTAGAAAGAGATTTAACAAATACTACTAACTGTTTAAAATACTCTGAAAGAGAATTTAATAAGGTGGCTGTGGAGAAAAATGAAGTACATGGTAGATTAGACACTGAAATGGCTAGGTTTAAGGCATGGAACGAAACTTCTAAAAACCTGCACAAGTTAATCGATAGTTCTATGTCTATAAAAACTAAAAGAGGTTTAGGGTATGGTGACCTCATAGGGCCAAATCAAGTTTATGACCCTAATGAGCATAGTATTTTTGATCCTGAACCTGTAGACTATCAAAAACCTGTAAAGTTTGTAAAAGGAGGAATGAATGTTGTTCCTCCACCAATAACTGGAACATTTAGGCCTGCAGATCCACATTTGGACTTTGATGAATCACAAATGACATATGGCAAAAAGTCCCAAGACTTACCTAATGCTTATTGGACAATTCGTTCAACTTCTGAAGGTGAAACCAATTTTGTGTGTACGCTTGATGGGAATGTTCTGTACTTTACATTTCTTAGAGAGATTTTGGATAAGGTGGATAAGCAAGATTTAATTCGTCTCTATGGTATGATGTCCACATACTATGAAACTCATAAGGCTGAAGGACTTGGCCTCCTTCTTTGGGGAGAATTGAAAGTATTGATGGACTCTCCCAGGAGGACAGGCTAATTTTGTGTGGGCAAATCAACAATCCTGGAGAGTGCACAGTTGGAGGGTGTATCCTACTTCCCAGGTTCATGTTTTGGAGACTGTCACTGGACAGGTATTCACCATGTTTGTAGATGTTCACTATCTCTTATCTGTGGGACTTATGGAGAGGATGCTCAAGCAGAAGTTGACAATTCCCAAACATACAGTGGGAAATTACTTGACCACGGCTGAACAGTTGGTTAGGTTCATCAGGGATGAACTTGCTGCTGCCAAAGGGCCATCTGCTTGATCTTGGTACCTTTTGCTTCTTGTTGTATGTCTTTCTTTCTTTTCTTTTCTTATTTTCTTTTTGTTTGTTTATTTTTATTAGTTCATAAAAAAAAAAAAAAAAAACAAAAAAAAAACAAAAAAAAAAAAAAAAACAACTGTTGTATATTTTGTACTAACTTTTATGGTTTTGAGCAACACCTTTGCAGGTACAGTGTTGGTGTTTACACCTACACCACAAATGGTAATCAACTCACCATGTTTCACAGACAAGAAAGAGTTGACTCACCATGAGGGTACAACTCTGGTGTGATTGTTAAATCTGTTGATAGCTGTAATAGCTTGCTCAAAGCTATAGGGTTCTCAACTCACCGATGTTTCATTACTAAGAGTTGGATGGTTTTCAATTCACCATGGATTTTACTCCTTTGGGGTTTCCAAAGAATTGGCTAGCCCACAAGTGTATGGCTTGTGGTAAAGGCAGTGGAAAACCATATTTGGTACTCAATTCACCAAGGTTATCTTCAACCTAAGAATTGGCTAGTCCTGAGCAAACGGCTACAGGTAAAGACAAGTCAAATCCGTTTATAGTTGCTGATTTACTAAAAATCAGATGGTTATCAATGTACCATGGTCTAACACACCTAAACATTGGCTACTCCAGTAGTGATGGCTATTGGTAAAGAGACATCAAATCCATTAATTTTCAATGATTCACCTCTCACAGGAGTTAACACACCTGGATGTGATGAGAATAGTATGGAACTTAACAGATTTGATGTACACTTTGTCATGGTTGCTGTAAAGAAGGTGACTAGTTGCTGCTGATGTGATTTCTTGTTGCTGCTGTTAGTTCAAGTTGTTGCTAGAAGTCATTCCTTTTAAAGATCTATCAGGATGTTGCTGCTGGTTACTTTCTGCTACTGCTGCTGGATTAATCCTCTACCTATGGGCTTCAAAGATCTTACAGGGAATCTTGCAAGTTAACCTAGTCAACTTCAAGATTAGGGGAGGATTGTTAGGAATTCTGGGAAATAATAGATTTCTCATTGCTGCTGGTAGTGTAAGCTGGTTCCTGCTGATAGTGTTGGTTCCTGCTGAAGTTCATTGCTGCTGGTAGTATAGTTTTGTTTCTGCTGATAGTTTTTATTACTGCGGGTATTGGTAGATATTATCCCATATGTTTAGAATGTTAGTTTAAGTTATTTTAGGAAGAGATTGATAGTTATCTCTTTACACGTTTTGTATTAGGGTTTCTTGGTCTATAAAAGAAATCCTTAGCTAGGGTTTTATGTACGCTTTACAATATTCAATAACATCATTAGTAGTTTATTAAACGATCCATAGAGGATCAAACCCTTGTTAGTTACTTTCTTCTTTATATTCTTGTGTTTAGTTTCCGCATAAGCACAAGTCTTACACCTAGAGATTCTCCAAAGCTGTTTGTGTTTACATAGACAGTTTAACCAAGCTCAATGATCAAGCTAGAAGCACTCGATCCTACAAGGACCACTTGTCCGAGTAGATACATGTTCCTTGATTTAGAATTCCTAAGACTTCTCCAAATTGATCAAGAGGGATGTAGATTTGATTTTGATTCATACTAAATAGAATGCTCATATAACCTTGGTCGTCTGAACTTAGACTAACACTAGCATAGAACTCAAGAATAAACCTAGGGACTATTGGTTCATCGATGTCTAGGAGACCATCGAAGTGAATTGCCGCAAGTTGTTCTCTAAGATAGTTCCTTCAAAGAATGAGGGGTCTACAACCCTACCCTCATGTACATAACGTTTTTCTAAAGCTTTGAAAATGTTGACTTGAGCTTCGGTTAGACCCTTAGTTTTGTAGTGTTTTAGAAGGTAGTTAACGGTGTGTTTGTGATCATAGTTGTTCACGGGAGGCATGATTTTCAATGATGTTTGAATAGAAAATTTGTGGAAGAAAGTGATCTAAATTGTGAGTTTGGTGGATATGGTGTCGAATTCAGTGGGTCATATGTTTTGGGGAGAGTGATGAATAGTACTTGGTGTTGTTTAATATATAAAATAAAACAACCTGTGCATGTGACGGATCCGGCGGATCCAAAACAAAGGATCCGCCTTTGTTGTTGTTTGAATCCGCGGGATCAGAACACAGTTTTTGATTTATTGTCTTGTTTGGTTAAACTTAGGATTTAAGCTAATGTTTTATCTAATCATTAGGTTCCATTAATCCTAATCCAAGTCTAAGATAGTAGAAAGGTTCTCTTTTGAGGGGTTTAGTGAGAATATCGGCAATGTTGTCCTCTGAGGAAACTTTCTCAATTGAGATATTTCCCTTCTGAACATTGTCACGAAGGAAGTGATGACGTATTTCTATGTGTTTGGTTCTAGCGTGTTGGACTGGATTTTTGCTGAGATCAATGGCTCCTTTGTTGTCGCAAAGAATGGGAATGTCATTCAGTTCAATTCCATAGTCGACGAGAGCTTGTTTCATCCACAGTGCTTGTTGACACGCCTTTCCTGCTGATACATACTCTGCCTCTGTTGTTGATATTGCGAGGGTTGTTTGTTTCTTAGCGAACCATGAGGTGAGACAATGTCCTACAAAAGTACAAATTCCGCTATTACTTTTCCTATCAACATAGTCACCGGCATGGTCTGAATCGGCATACACTATGGTTTCTACACCCGTTCCCTTGGGATACCATAATCCTAAATGTGTAGTGCCTTTAATGTACCAAAATATTCGTTTTACGGCTTCAAGATGGGATATTTTGGGATCTTCTTGAAAGCGTGCACATAGACAAACACTGAACATAATGTCCAGTCTACTAGCCATAAGATAGAGTAAACTACCAATCATTCCCCTATATTTAGTGCTATCTACGGATTCATTTTCTTCATCCTTTGTGAGTTTGGTTTCGGTGGACATGGGTGTTTTTCATTGGTTTTGAATCTTCAAGACTAAACTTCTTAAGCATATCTTTAATACACTTTGATTGGTTAAAGAATATCCCATCTTCTAACTTTTTAATTTGGAGACCTAAGAAAAAGTTTAGTTCCCCCATCATACTCATTTCAAACTCGTCATGCATAATTTTTGAGAAATCGTTGCATAACTCTTGATAAGTTGAACCGAATATAATGTCATCCACGTATATCTGGACGATGATAATATGTGATCCCTTTTTTTTAGTGAAGAGAGTATTGTCTACTAGGCCCATGGTATACTTATGGTCAACTAGGAAAGTTTTTAGTCGATGATACCATGCTTTTGGTGCTTGCTTAAGTCCGTATAAAGCTTTCTTAAGTTTATAAACATGATTTGGTTTTTCAAAATCGGCAAATCCTGGAGGTTGTGCAACATATACTTCTTCATTTATAAAACCATTTAGAAATGCACTTTTAACATCCATTTGAAATAATTTAAAATCATGTGCACATGCATATGCAAGTAATATCCTAATAGACTCGAGTCTAGCTACTGGAGCAAAAGTTTCATCGTAATCTATACCTTCTTGTTGATTGTAGCCTTGAGCTACTAGCCTAGCTTTGTTTCTAGATACAATGCCATTTTCATCCATTTTATTTCTAAAAACCCATTTTGTACCGATTATGGTTTGATTTTTAGGTTGTGGAACTAAAGTCCAAACGTCATTTCTAACAAATTGATTTAATTCCTCTTGCATAGCATTAACCCAAGATTCATCTTTTATAGCCTCATTTATATTCTTAGGTTCAATAGTTGACACGAAGCAAAAGAAATTACTTTCATTCTGAGCTTTAGATCTTAATGTTCGTTCATTTATTTTACCGATGACGTTTTCTAATGGATGACTTTTGGTTTCTTAATATTAGTTATTTCTCTTTTAGCCGGTTCTATTTCTTTGTCACTTTTAATATGTTCATTGTTTTGGACCATTTGACTTTCAACTAAGTCATCATCTACCAAAGGTGATGTCTTAGGAGGAGGTGGACTTTCGTCGAATGTTACGTTCAACGATTCCTCGACTCTTGAGGTTTCTTTGTTCAAAACGATGTATGCTTTACTATTTTGTGAATATCCAAGAAATACACCTTCATACGACTTTGGGTCGAATTTGGTGAGATAGTCTTTTGTGTTTAAAATAAAACATTTACTTCCAAAAACCTTAAAGTATCATAATGTGGGCTTTTTGCTTCTGTAAAGTTCATATGGAGTTTTCTTAAGGAATGGTCTAATTAACACACGATTTAGGATATATGTTGATGTATCTACAGCGTGACACCAAAATTTTTGTGGTATGTTTTGTTCGTTTAACATAGTTCTACTCATTTCTTGAATTGTTCTATTTTTACGTTCTACTACACCATTTGATTGAGGTGTTCGAGGAGCCGAGAAATTATGTGAAATGCCATTAGCATCACAAAAAGCTCGAATTGAGTTTCGTTGTCGAATTCTCTACCATGGTCGGTTCTTATAGTTACTATATTGTTTCCTAATTGGTTTTGGATTATTTTACTTAAAATTTCAAATTTATCAAATGCCTCATTTTTAGTTTTCAAAAATTTTGTCCGTGTATACCTAGAATAAACATCCTCTATAACTAAGGTGTAAAATTTTCCTCCATAACTTTGTATAGCCGACGGGCCAAACAAATCCATATGTAATAATTCTAGACACCTAGATGTAGATACCATGTTTTTAGCCTTAT
Organism: Artemisia tridentata subsp. tridentata; assembly: GCA_021014915.2. Lineage (NCBI taxonomy): Eukaryota > Viridiplantae > Streptophyta > Magnoliopsida > Asterales > Asteraceae > Artemisia > Artemisia tridentata. The sequence continues at coordinate 208,025,465 of CP139508.1, read as the reverse complement.
GGCTATTATGCACTTGTTTCCCAATTTTGCAAGCATCACAAAAGTGTTGGTCATATTTCAACTTAGGTAGGTTCCTAACGAGTTCTTTAGATGATAAGGATTGAATTAGCCTCATGTTGGCATGACCTAAGCGTTGATGCCATAGAGGTGAGTTTTCGTCCAAGGAGGTAAGACATAGCTTGTCTTTAGGTGTTTTATCTAATTTCATAACATATACGTTGTTCTTTAAAACACCTTTTCCTACGGTTATGCCATCCTTAAGTATTTTGCTTCCATTTTCACTGAAAAGGACATTATACTTTTTGCGGCATAATTGACTTATACTAAGCAAGTTAAAACCTAAATTATCTACATGAGCAACATCATCAATACAGAGAAAGTCATGAGAGATCGTACCTTTTCCAATGATTTTGCTTTTAAGTTTGCTACCAAATGTGACATTACATCCGTCGTACACTTGGTAGGTTGAGAAAAGGCTTTTGTTTCACGTCATGTGTCTCGAATACCCACTATCTTTGATCCACTTATCAGGTTCTAGTTCAGCTTTTAAGCACACCTAAGTTCAAGAGAAACTCAAGCGTTTGGTCCCCAATATCTCATGGGTCCGTTTGGGTTAAACATAACATTATCATGGTTCATGTAAGCAAATGGAGGACAATTGTTCCATGGCATGTAATTGATACCTTGAAAGTTTCTAGGCATATTTTGGTTCCAATTATTTTGATAATGATGTTATGAGTTAACATTACTCTTAGGAAATGGGTGTTTGGGAAAACCCGTTTGAGGTCTCTGTTGAACCGTTTTAACTTTATACTCATTCCTAGATGACCTCTTCCTAAAGAAACTGCTGGTTTGTGCTTATTATTGGTTATATTAGTACTAGGTTTTCTAGTAACTTTAACGAATTCAGAACGGTCGACTTTGGGAACCTTCTGTTCAACTTCTGTACCCGCGGATCCCTTGGGTACAACTGGCGGATCCAAAATTTTGGATCCGTCGGATCCGTGGGCTTCTGACTTAGTTGGAACAGTTTCATTTTCATTCACAGTTTGTTTCCTAAAATCACTTAAGGTTCCTAGTTTCATGAAACCTAATCCGGTTTTATCATGAGGTAGTTTTTGCATTTTCATAATTTCATCTGCACAACTTATGTTTTTATCAAACCTTTTAAATTTAGAATTTTGTTTGATTAAATCTTCCTGTGTGGTTTTTAGAGCTTCTAATTCTAATTTTAGTTCTTGACATGAGATACATGTTTCTTTACTATTTTTACCTTTTTCCATTCGTATCTCTTTTTCTTTAAGCCAATATACTTCGTTTTCTAAAAGTGTTGTTTTAGTTTTCAAAAATTTGTTTTTGTTGATGATTTTTAGAGTAACATCACATAGTTTGTTATATTCTACTTCTAAGGTTTCGTCATCTATAGAGGAGTATGAGTCAGAATGTACATCTTCTGTTTCATGAGCCATAAGGGCAACTTTGTTGTTCATAGGTTCATCATCATCTCATTCACTATCGCTCCAAGCTCCACTTACATAGGCTCTCTGAGACTTGTTCTTTGGAGGCTTAGGACATTCTCCTATTAAGTGACCTGAATCACCACACCTATAACATTTTCTGTCTATCTTTCCTTTCCTATCATCACGGTCCTTCCGGAAGGATTTCTTTTCTTCATGAGGTGGTCTCATGAACTTTCCTCGTCTCCTGAAGAATTTCTTGAAATCTCTTACGACCATGGCATACTCTTCGTCTTCGCTACTAGAACAAGACTCTTCATCATCACTTGACTCAACTTTAGCTTTCAAGGCAATGGACTTCATCTTTTCCTTCTTGCCTTTAACTATTTATGAATCTTTTTCCATCACCATTTTGTGAACTTTTAGATTTCCTATGAGCTCATCTAGTGTCATGCTTGAAAGATCCTTGGATTCTTCAATAGCCGTCACCTTTGCTCTCCACTTTGGATGGAGTGTTCTTAGAAATTTCCTGACAAAATTCTTACTAGAAAAAGATTCGTCAAGTGCTTTAAGTGATGCAATAATAGTATTAAACCTAGCAAACGCACTATCAATGGTCTCATCTTCAGAGATAACAAATTGTTCATATTGTTGAACAAGGAGATCAATTTTGTTATCTTTGACTTGTGAGTTCCCTTGATGAGTGATAATTGGAGATTGCCAAATATCTTTAGCCGTTTTACACATAAAAACTCTTTCATATTCTTTCTTAGGTAAAGCATTATAAAGCATCATTTTGGCTTTATTATTTTTGGCAATCAACTTCTTTTGCTCATCACTATGACGAGTATGAGAAGTACCTTCATCCTGACCAACTGAAATGTTATTAATCAAAGGTTTGTTGTCACCTTCTACAATTATATACCATAGATCTATATCCTTTGATTTCACATAAGTTTCAAAGCGATTTTTCCAATATATGAAACAATTTGCTTCGAGTAGTGGTGGTCTTTGCATAGATTGCCCTTCATTAAAGTTTTCAAAATCCATGGATCGTTTTAGGTTTTAAAATACAATATATTTTAAAAATCTTAAGTAACGTAGCTCTTGATGCCAATTGTGAAAAACTAGAAGGGGGGTTGAATAGTTTTACCGTTTTAAAATTTAATCCTTTTTGTTACTTATGTGAATTCAACGAAACTATGCACAAATAAATAATCACACAATATATACGAAAAGTAAAGAGAGGAATGATCAAACCACACAACACGGTTGTTTATAGTGGTTCGGCTACAAGGACTCTCTTCCTTGCCCTACTCCACTCCTCGAGCCTCTAACTCGAGAGTTATTCTTCACTAAGAAACAAACTCCCTTCTAGGTGGAGAAAACCTTTACACGTCGCTTACTTCTTTTTCTGGTACTAAGCTAAACATCGGGTTCTTTACAAGGATACAACCACTCCCGTTTGGTTCTTTACAAGGGTACAACCACTCCCATCACTATTTGTGTTTTGAGGACTAAAACACTAACCACACTCACTGATACAAATGATAAATAATGATGTGTGAAAACTACTACACAATATCACACATTATGTAAACTAAAGGATTACAGTTTGTAGATCCTTGAATGCTTGATCTCTTTTCTACAAAAAGAAAGATCAAATGAAACGCAAGTATGATGAAGGTTAGTAATATGTATACTGAATGAATATGAGTATTTAGGCTATATGAGTGATGAAATGGCCAAATGATCAGCTTGCTATTTATAGGCAAGCTGATGAACAGGCGGCGGATCCGGCGGATCCCAAAAAAGGGATCCGTCCGTTATATCATTTGGATCCGCCGTGTCAGGCCAGCTAAGAGATCTTCAAATCTTTTCAAATCTTGCCATATCTTTCCATATCTTCAAATTTCAACTCTTTGGCTTGAAGATCTAAACAAAATATCACATAATTTTACCAAGATTGTATACATGATGCATGTCATGATATCATCCTAATATTTAACTAATAAAGTTTCCATTTTGAGAAATAAATATGTAAATGTGTATATGTTATTCCTAGTAAACTTTGTATTGTAAAAATGTGTTTCCAAGGGACTTATCACTTTAAATTTAAAAGACTTTATGCTTTGCTTAAAGATAAACTTTGTAATTGTCATTAACAAAACTAAGCAAAGATCGTAAAATATAAATAAGGTTTTTAGGACGGTATTTGTATTAACGGTTGCCTTGGTTAGGGTCTTACTTATGTTAACACTTTCCTGCCCAGCTACTAAGCCAGAAGCAGTAGTGTTAGCCCCTTCCAACATGTTACCTCTCACACCTGTGACAGCCTCATCTGCGTCCATCCTAACACTAGCCTGAGGAAGCTCAGTGTTCTTATGTTGTGAGTCCCTAGTTGTTTGGGTCTTTTCAGGTTGAGGAGTTGATGTTTCCAAAATTATAGGTGTGTGATGGGTAGCAGTTGGGATTTCTGCACCTTCACCCTGATTCTGAACCAATTGCAACATATATGGGAATAATGGAGTAAATGTCCCAGAAAAACCTTTACCATCCTTTTTCAAGTAAGAAAATAGTTTCCTTTGAAGAACATGGCAACGAAATTCCTTTTTATGTACCTTAGGTTTTGTTAGTTGATTATTCAGAATTAATTGCAAAAACCTTGGATAGATATAATAATTTGCTTTAACATTCTTTTTCAATCCATCCATTATCATAGCCGAAAAATTAAGAGGTTGTCCTTTGGCCAGAAAAATCATGGCAGATGCCTGAGTTGTACTGAATTCAATCCAACCTGAAGTTTTAGGACTTAGACAATGGAGAATTGTGTGAATCAAAAACTTCCATTGAGGACTGAGAAGACCTTTATAAAAATTTAAACCATCAGTTTTCTTCTCATATCCCATGTTTTTAAGTTCCAAAAAAATGATAGAATTTTCAAGACAAGTTATTTCCTCATCATCTATAAAGTGAAGAGCTTCTCTCACAGATGATTCAGAGATAATTATCTTGTGGCCATCTACCTCAGCCTTTAAATGTTCTTCCCCATTTCTAGTTCTCATCTTGACGGTAGACCAGAACTGTTTAATGTGGGAAATAAATATAGTGGGTTTTGCTGTTAATGCATACCTTATATGAGTAGCATTAATAAAGTCTATTACCTCAGCAAAACCTTCAGCTTCTTGGGGCTTTTGAAGAAAGGCACCTTGATTGTGGCTATCGGAAAAGGTCCTTGTCATCATTGTGGATTAGGGTTTTGATTTAGGGGTTTTAAGATCAGATGCTAGAAATCGTGTTAGGGTTTGAATTAGTGTGATTAATGAGCGCGAAAAACCGATTATGCGATTGAATGAGATTTTTAAACCCTAAATCAAGCGAATTGGGGGCTTTTAAATCTTTTAGATAAGAAATTACATATCATTCCTTGCACTTTCAAACCAAGCAGTAGAATCCCAGAAGTTACAAAGCAAGCTGTAGAACCCTCAGCAGTAGAAAGTTTTGCCTAGCAGCAGAAACTTTGTAACCACCAGTAGAATGTTTGCTGAACTTTCCAAACACATTTTTCTCAATAGACAAGCATTCCCCTTAGAGTTTTCCTACAAAAGGTTAGTCCAAAACCACAAAAACACAAGAAACAACATGCCACAATAATCACATTTCAAAGTTATACTTAGCAGTTTTATAAGCAACAAGCAGCATAACTAAATATAACTCAAGCAGCAGAACAAGCAACAGCAGAAACAACTTAATGACTAACAACAGTACAAATCCTTACATAACATTACAAAAACACAAAGAGATTAGAGTTTTCAAAGATTGATCATTCCAATACTAGCAATTAAAAATTGAAATCTACCCATATCAAAACTGTTTGTGAGCAAATCTGCAACATTATTGTCAGTATGAATTTTAACAATTTGAATTAATTTCTTCTCAAAAAAATCTCTTATAAAGTAATGTCTTACCTCAATATGTTTTGTTTTAGAATGAAAAACAGGATTTTTAATGATGCACATTGTATTGTTATTATCAATGTAATTGGTGTTCATGAAATTATACCCATAGTCCAGTAATTGAATCTGAATCAAAAGTACTTGACCATAGCAACTTGAAGCAGCTACATACTCAGCTTCAGTTGTAGAATTTTCCACCACAGTCTATTTCTTACATTGCCATGAAATCAACCTATGTCCAAGAAATTGACATCCTCCAGTTGTTGATTTCCTATATAAACATGCTCCAGCATAATCACTATCTGAGTATGCCACCAGATTAAAAGGTCAATCTTTTGGATACCAAAGGCCCAACCTAGGTTGACTCCTCAAGTACCTAAAAATTCTCTTCACAGCATTCAAGTGAGACACTTTAGGGGAAACTTGAAATATGGCATCGGCACACACATCAAACATAATATCTGGCCTGGAAGTTGTAAGATACATCAATGAACCAATCATTGATCTGTATAAACGCACAAAAACCTCTTCTCCATCTTCATCTTTGATTAGAGTCTTGTTGGACTCCAGAGTTGTCTTTGTAGGCTTCACATCAGAAAATCGAAACTTCTTCAAGATATCAACCACATACTTATCTTGGCTGATAAATATGCCATCAACATTTTGTTTGACTTGAAGCCCCAAAAAAAAGTGAGTTTCCCATTAGAACTCATTTGAAACCTGTTATGCATTAACTTCTCAAAATCATCACATAACATCTTGTTGGTTGACCCAAAAATGATATCAACAACATATACTTGAACCAATAAGATATCCTTTTTGTCTCTTTTGATAAACAAAGTCTTGTCAATTCTTCCTCTACTGAAGCCATTGTTCAACAAGTACTTTGATAAGGTGTCATACCAAGCTCTAGGAGCTTGATGCAAACCATACAATGCTTTCTCCACCTTGTAAACTCTATCAGGATAATCAGGATCTTCAAAACCAGGTGGTTGTGAGACATAAACTTCTTCATCAGTTGTCCCATATAAGAAAGCACTCTTGACATCCATTTGATACACTGTGAAGTTCTTGAATGAAGCATAAGCCAAGAATAATCTGATAGCTTCTATCCTTTCTAAAGGTGCAAACACTTCATCATAATCAATACCTTCTTCCTGAGTGTATCCTTAAGCCACTAATCTTGCATTGTTCCTGACCACAATGCCACTTTCATCCTTTTTGCATATAAAGACCCATTTTGTACCAACTGCCTTTTTCTCATTTGGCAAATCAACCAATGTCCAGACTTCTTAAAGCTTAGACCGCAACAGCTCTTCCTGCATAGCTTCCACCCAACTATCATCTTGTAATGCTTTATAAGCATTCTTGGGTTCCACTTGTGACATAAAACAAGCAAACATGCAATTCTGAAGTTCTTTGTGACTATTTCTTTGATGAAGAGATTGAGCAAATAAGCCTTGATTAAGCAAATCACTCAATCCTTTTGATTTACTTCTTGTTTGAACAACAGATTGATCATCTCCAATGATCTGCTCTTTTGGATGATTTTTGTGAAATCTAGTGGTTGGAATAGGACTGACAAGTATTGCATTCTCCATATTGGTTAAATCAGCCTCTGCACCAAACCCTTCAGCAACTTCATCATCAGTATCTGCATAGATATTGACCAAACCAGGCATATTTGGATCATCAGAAGAGTCATCATCAACAAAGAAACTCCCATCTTTGTCAGCAGTAGAAACTTTTGGTGCAGCAGTAGAACCACTAGGCTTAGCAGTAGGAACTTTTGGCTTAGCAGTAGAACCAGAGTTACTGCTGCTAGCATTATTCTGCACTTCATCAACAATTTGTGGTCCTTCATTAACCACATTTCCATCATCAGAAGATTTATCACCACCTTCTGTATCTCCTTTTTGTACATCATGGACAGCATCATCTTGTGAGCTCTTACTCTCTTTTTCTTTGGCTGTGAAAGTTGGACCATGCTTCCATTTTTCAATCAAAACAAATTCCTTTGCAAATTCATTCACCTTAGCTTGTCAACCTGCATCAGAATCAGCTTTTGTACCTTTACACATGTTAGTTGTACCTGCAATCACTGGCTCATATTTCATACTTATGGTTAGTGAATCAATATCAAACAGCCAGTCAAGTCCACTTCCTGCCACATTCGGTGTGATTTCATTAAACCTAACATGTAATTTTTCTTCCACATGCCTAGTTATTTTATTGAATACCCTAAAAGCTTTGCTATTGGTGGAATATCCAACAAAGAATCCTTCATCAGCCTTCTCATCAAACTTGCCTAGGTGATCAATGGTATTCAAGATAGTAACAGGACACCCAAATGGTTTTAAGAAATCTATCATAGGTTTCCTACCATGTAACAGTTCATAAGGGGTCTTGTTATGAGGCTTAACTACATTACTCATATTTTGCACAAAACAAGCAGTATTAACTGCTTCAGCCCAAAAAGTAGTAGGTAGTTTTGATTCAGACAACATAGTCCTAGTAGCCTCAATAAGTGTCATATTCCTCCTCTCAGCAACACCATTTTGTTGAGGAGTTCTAGCTACACTAAACTGTCTTAAAATACCTTTTTCCACACAAAACTGGTTCATCACACTATTCTTAAACTCAGTTTCATTGTCACATCTTGTCACCTTAACTTTGTGATTAACTACGTTTTCTATCCTTGTTATAAAGGCCTTAAGAATGCTAGAAGTCTCATTCTTAGTTGCTAAAAAGAAAACCCAAGTGAATCTACTATAGTCATATGTGACAACTAGGCAGTACATATTCTTATTCAAAATTTTCACATATGTTGGCCTAAACAAATCCATATGCAACATATATAAAGGCTTAAAAATAGAGTTCACAGCTTTGGACTTACAAGAAGCTCTGTGTTCTTTTCCCATTTGACAAGCAACACAGGTTTTAGGATTTTCAAAAACATTTGAAGGTAAACCTCTGACAAGGCTTCCCTTAACCAATTTATTAATAGTTTTAAAATTTAAATGTCCAAGTCTTCTATGCCAAAGTTTGGATTCATCAATTGTGGCCTTTGGAAATAGGCAAGTTAAAGCTCTTTTGGGAACTATGTTCTTTATGTCAACACTGTATATGTTGTCTGTTCTAGGGACTCTAAGTAGCACTAATTTATCATCAGGCAACTTAAAATCAGGAGATAAGACAAGACATTCAGTGTCTGTAAAAAGAACAAAGTTATTTTTGTCACACATTTGTGAGACACTAAAGAGGTTGAACTTAAGCCCTTTTACAAAGTACACTTTTTCAAAATCCAAGTTTCCTGTTCTTATTGTACCTTTACCAACAATCTTTCCTCCTTTAGGATCATTCCTAAAGGCAACATATCCACCATCCATAGCTTCAAAATCTTGGACATGTCTCATGTCATATGTCCAGAGCATCCACTATCAAATATGCATTTGTCCTTTAATTCCTCTTGTAGATTGCCCTGCACATAAAGTAAGAGAATTAGTTTCTCTTGGGGACCCAAGCCATTACTGACTTGGATCTGCCTTGTGCATCAACATAGTCAAATTTCTTTAAATCCATTGATGCACTGCTATGTCTGAGAACATGATCTAAAACCTTTATTTTTGGTTTCCAGACCCAGCAAGCTGAGGCCTTAACAACATAAAAGTGGTTGCCCAAAACAGTTTCTGTTATCACTTTTGGCTCAGCAGTAGAAACTGCTTTTGCCTTAGCAGTAGAAACCTATGTATTACTTTGAAAAGGCATTTTTGGTGGACCAGTAGTAATTGATCTTGTTACACCAGATCTCATCAATACTGCCATTGGAACCATGTTTTTGTTAGCATGAGGGTGAGTCTTTTTAGAGAAGTTTCTGTGGTTCACCCTTCTGTTTTGGTTCCAAACAGGTTTTTGGTAGTAGTAACAATCTTCCTGTAAATGCTCAAAACTACCACATTGATAACAAGCCTTTTTAACTAACTGAAAATCACTACCTAACTTATGAGAAATTAGGTTGTTCCAGTTCCTTTCATTTCCTCTGGGCCTGTTATAGCTTCTTTTAGGTTGTTCTCTAGGTTCCTCATTATATTCAACCATTTTCCTAGAGATCCTACTTCCTAATACAGGTTTCATAAACTCAACTTGTTTAGCCTTTGATTCAACTGTTTTAGGAATTTCTTCCTTTTTAACCTTTAATGTTGACTCAACATGTTCCTCTGACTCATCATTTTCCTCATCACTATCTGACACCCAATCTTCAATGATTGGTGCATCAGAAAACCTCTTTTCTACCTTAGGTGTCTCATTACTACCCTCACAAGTTTCACCTACAGGTTTGCTTTCTACATCACTTATGAAAGACAATTCCTTCTTAGGAGGTGCAAAGGCACTCTTAACTTGAGGAGCTACATCATTGTACCCTAAGCCACTCCCTCTTCTCATTAATTGACTTTCAATGGACTTATGGACAAGATCAGATGCAAATTATTGTTTCTCTACTCTAATAACATGATTTTCTTTCTCAGACAAATCTGCATCTTTAGCTTGTTCAGCCTGTTCTACTCTTTTATTAAGTACATTAATCTCACTGTTTTTCTTCAAAAACTCGCTTTCTAGTATATTAATCCTGTCAACATACTCTAACTCATTTTTCTTAGGAAATTCAAGTCTTTCTTCTATTGATTTTAAACCAAATTTGTAACCTAAGTTATCTAATTTCAGTTTTTCTACTCCAGCTCTTAGACTTTAATTCCTAGACTTAAGTTCATCCACAGTATCTAAACATGATTTAAAAGAAAAAATGGACTCATTAGATACCTCTGAGTCTGAACCAGATGATGAAGAAGCATAAGCCATCAAAGCAAAGTTAGGTCCTTCCTCAACTTGGTCACTCAAGTCATACTCTCCCAAGCCATCACAGGACACCAAAGCAGTAGTAGTCTTGGTCTCTTCAATAGGAACCTACCTTGTATTCTCTCTATTCTTCTTGGGTGCTCTGCATTCCCTTGCAAAATGGCCTTTCCTATGGCAGTTGTAGCACTCAATCTTTGACTCATCAAACCCCATAGTGTTCTGTCCTTTGTACTTCAACTCCCTTCCTATTTTCTTCAGAAACCTCCTAGCCCTCATGGTCAGCATAGCCATCTGCCACTTCAAATCAATCTCCTCAAGATCATTAGGATCAATTTGTTTCAAATCCTGATAGCCAACTTGAGTACTGGAAGTAAGGTCAGACAAGAAAGCACAGATAGCAGTATCACTAAGTAGCATCAATGGTTTCAGAACTTGAGGCAACAAAGGTCTCAAATTGATGCTTCAGAAGGTTCTTTCTTGACTTCTTTGTAGTTTCTTTCCCACCAAATCTTAGTTCAATAGCTTCCATCAAGGACTTAGCATCCTGAATATGAGTAAAGCTCAATTGACACTCACTAGGTATCCCCATCATTAGAATACTGTGAGTCTTGACCTCCAACCTTCTCTGAGCCTTGTCCTCAATAGAGTGAATAAGTAAAATTGTCCCATCAGCAGCTTTGGCTGGCAGGATATCACTAGTCAGAATGACTTCCCACATGGAGTAGTCAAGCATCTTAATGTATTGCTGAATTCTCATCTTCCACAACTCATACTCTCCAGGCTTGAGCATGGGTACCTTTGATGCAGTCACCATATGTGTTGATTCGGATTCCATTACTTGAGTAGATGATGAACAGATCTGAGTTAACAAAAGTTCTTCTTGATATCAGTTTCTAGATCACAAGCTCTGATACCACTTGTTGATCCCAGTTGAGCAATGATCTTATTAGTTATCTTAGATGTAAATCTAAAACAACAAGTATAGAAACTGTTCTTGAAAACAATATTAAACACTATGCGAAATCTAATGTTTAATCTTAAGAAGAACAATGAATGAAAACAATAGAATTCTCTCAACAAACACTTCAATATATTAATACGGTTACTCAACAGTAACAGGGTTACAAAAACCTTGAAGTGATTCGACTCTAGCAATGATACGTACGTGTACAAAACTCTAACCCTAGAACCTCCTTTTATAGACTAAGGAGTCCTAGTCGGTTTACAATATCTTTCTATACAAGATAAATCTTTTCGTATCTATTCTAAACTTAGAAAAACATACTATACATAGTTATCCAATAAGCAGTAGAATACTAACTAGCAGTGGTATCTTCTATGCCTAGCAGTAGTATCCACTTGGTGTATTTACTTGATCTTTATTAGCAACTTCAGCATTAGTATGAAATACACCAGCAGTAGTACCATTAAGCCCAGCAACAAAATCATACTTGGTGAATTTTTCATTGAGCAGTCGTATTCTTCTGAGCAGCAGCATCTCAAAACCCAACAACACCTTGTAGAACAAGAAAGTCTCAAACTTTGTGGTTAAATTTAAGATTTTAAAATTTGTACTTTTCGTTTTACATAATTTCGAACAACCACAACTTTACTTAAAAACGTTAAAGTTTGCAACTTTCGTTTAATTTTAGTGTTTTTAAGGTTAGTTGTACAAGAATCTTGGATTTAAAATCTGTTTTTAATGTGCTTTAATCGTTTTCAAAAAACTGTACAATTTTTGAACTAGCAACAAAACCCTCATTTTTCGAACTAGGTCCTTAAACCCTAATCTTTCGAACTAGCTCTCCAGCAAGTATCATCAGGATTTTTGGATTACTCAGTGTTTCTCTTCCTTGTATAAGTTAGAAAAACACTTCGACACTTGGGAATCTTTCTAATTTGTATAAATTAGAAAGTCTACTTTGAAAGTTTAAAACTATCGAACAAAGTCCAAAAGTTTTGAACAAGGAAACTTTCGAACACAGTTACTTTCGAACAAAGTTGACAAGTTTCGAACAAGGCATTCATACAGCTTTCGAACAAGCATTTTCTGAAATTTTCGAACAAGCCATTCAAGAAACTTTCGAACAAGGGAATACAAAAACTTTCGAACAAGGACTTCATTTTTACACAACTCATCACACTTCTCAACCTTCTACAAGATCCATTCATCAACACAAGTTTAACAATGTCTCAACCACCATACTTCAACTATTTTCATCATCAACAGCAGTATCCTCAACAACAGCAGTATCCTCAACAACAACTATTCATGCAACAACATCAATTCTACCCGCAACAACAACCATACCAACAACAACCAATGCCATCCTTCCCACTTCCTATAAAACAACCACATTGGTTTGATCAAATGTGTGAGGCCATCAGCAGCCAACAATCTAGACATAAAGCTGGCAAATATCTGAAATAGGTTATACTTGAAGGTCCTTTCCAAATGCCAACTACAACGGTTCCAGGAGATGCAACTGCTATTCCTCCAAGACCTGAAACCGTGACCCCTGTTCCTGAGACTCAACTTACTGCAGAGCAAATACTTCACCGTGAAGCAAATGAACTTGCAATGTCATATATTCTTCAGGGAATACCTAATCTGATTTTCCGAAACATTGATGCTCGGAAAACATGTAATGATATGTGGGAACATGTTCATCTCTTAATGGAAGGCACTGAACTGAACCAAGAAGACACGAAATCCAAACTTTACCTCGAATATACAATATTCATGATTGAATCAGGGGAGTCAATAAAATCTTATTACCATTGGTTCACAAACATTATCAATGATTTGGACAGACACAACATTGTTTTACCAAGGATTGCAATCAACACTAAGTTTCTCAGCTGGCTTGGTCTAGATTGGCAAAAATATGTCACGTTTGTTTGCCAAGTCAAAAATCTTCACAATGCATCGTATGGATTGTTGTATGATTATCTGATGCACCACCAACTGAAGTTGACAAAGATCGAGCTCTTCGTGGAACTTATTCACCTCCTACAGCTCCAAATGCATTGGCACTATTAGCTCAATGTCACTTTGCTCCACCTCCACAGTCAAACCATGCTTATGTACAGCAACAACATCACTTTTCCTACCCTCAACAAACCCCATCAACTCAATTTATTCCATATGATTCGACACAACAATCTACTGAAAATCAACTTGTCCCCTATGACAACACTGACACCATGTTCTACACAAATACAAACAATGACGGAGATGATGTATTCAACTCTTTGAATGAAGGATTTGCACTCATTGCTCGTGCCTTCAGCAAATTTTCAAACAAATCCAACAATTGTCTCCGCACTTCATCTAACACAAGGAATCAAGCTGTTGTACAAGATGGACGGGTTGAAATACAGAATACTAACTATGGACGAACGGGCTCAAGAGGTTATATGAGAAATTTAGGAAATGGACAACTGGAAATAGGAACAATGCAGGTGCTCCACGGAGAAAGGTTGAAATAGTTGAAATTGGGAATACAGAGACTGGGAATACTATGGTTAAGTGCTATAACTGCAATGGGAAAGGTCATCTGGCTAATGCATGTCCAAAACCTAGGGTTAGAGGCAGTGAATTTCATAAGCAGGCATTACTTCTAGCTCTAAAGGATGAATCGGGGGGCACTCTCACAGACAAGGAAAACAGCTTCATGGCAAATGCATATTCAGATGATGACATGGAAGATTTGGAAGCAAAACAGCTGTGATGCTAATGGGAAATATGCAGGAACTTCACATGAGTGACACAGGCCCAGTGTATGACACTGATGGTCTGTCTCAGGAACCTGACTCAAACACATGCCTAATACATGAAATTACATCATCATCTTCATCTGTATCAGACGAGGAGCAAGTTGTTCAAAATGATTCATTATTAACTCCTCAAGAAGATGAAGAAATGAACACGGTAGTTACATTTGATGATGATCAAATTAACCCAATTGTTACATTTGATGATCCAATTGATGACGATAACAATGATCAAATTGAACAAAATGAACCTTCGCTTGGTCCAGATCCAGAACTCATGACCTTACTATTGACCACCCAATCCCAATTGAACTCACAAAAATCTCAGATTGAAAAATGCAATGAAATCAACAGAACATTAAGAGAAAAAGTTGCAACATTAACTGCGGACCTTGAGTGCTGTAAAATACAACTCCCAAATTTCGAAACACAAGAAAAACGAGAACAAAGCTTTGAAGTTGCATTTCAAAAAGCTTATGTCAAAGAACAAGACCTACAGCATCAAATACGAGAACTGATTTATTTTAAAGGTAAATTGGTTTCTAAATTGGAACAAGAAAAAAGTGAGCTCAAACAACAAGTTGAACATCTCAATTCAAAACTTTTGAAAACAACAACCGAGATGTCCACTTGCCAAGCTAGTTTTTCTGAACACAAACAAACGTCAAGGAAACAAATTGATTCTTACCTTGATGAAATTGTCGAACTGGAATGCAAATTAAAAGAGTTTCAAAATGTTGTTTACAAAACTGGTGAGTCTATCACAACAATACAAAAGTTCACTTTAAAATCAACTCCCAAAGGTCATGGTTTTCCTCTTGGTGATGATAAACCACGTTTTCTAGACACAACACTCAAAGAAAATCCAAAGTTGTATAGTACAGACCAGTTACTTGGTAATTCAATAGTGCGTGTTGTTGTACATGATTGCGGGGAAGAACAGGAACAGGAAGAAGAGAGTCGATCAAAAATGAGCTTTAAACCATATGCTATACCTTTTGATTATTCAAACGTGCATCATATTTTTGACACCTTCATTCCTCAAAGAGATAAAGCAGAACAACCATGGTTTGTAATGCAATTTCATGGATCTTCTTCTGATGTTGGTCCTGTTAAACCAGTTGCACAAATAAATGGCCCTTTACTAACCTCTGGTGAAATTACACCATTACCTAAACGTTGTCTTGTACTTAGGTATTTTGATACGTTTATGGAAGACATCAAATTTTTAGAACATGCAATTGAACGTAACTCAGAGATAAAAGTTTCCACTTTTCAATCTGCTTACGAAAAAGAAAAGAGAGAAATTTTTCAAACACAATTCTTACCACATGTTCAACATTTGCGTCTTTGTGCTACACATTGGGAACAAGAACTCCATAAAGAAGTAACATCCATGATGAACATTTTTAATGCAATGGAAAACTCGATTTGAAAACAAAGTTTTACAAAATGAAGCAGATCGACTCTTGGAAGATGTTTTAAGTTCTGATATTATCTCTGTGATTATGAATTCTATTTATGAGTCCTGTAATTCTATGCTTGTTGATGATCACACTGCTGACTGTGATATGTTGAGACACGAGATTGAGACTTTAAAAAGTAAAAATACGAAAATCATTAAACAAAATGATGATGTTCAAAGTAACCTTTCAAAAGAGATTTTTCAACTAAAACAGAAACTTCAATGGTGTGAGGCTCAAAGTATTGATTTTGAATTAACATTACAACACCAAAAAGATAATATGGGTTTTGACAACAATATATTATCCAAAGTCGAAAATCTTGATGATGAGAACGCAGTCTTAAAGTGTCAATTGCTCAAATATGAACAAGAAATTGAAAATGTAAAAAATGAGTACAAAACTATTTTTGACTCTTTAAAAAAGACTCGGTCTCAACTTTTGAAAGAAAATGCTGACTGTAGAAAAAACCGTGAAGCCACTGTTCGCCTAAATAGAGAGCTTGAGAGTAAAATACAGGAACAGAAACACATCATCATTGAATTAAATGAGAAAATTTAGTTATTAGAAAAAGGAAAGTTTGTTGACACAAATGTGATTGCACTTGGAATGTACAAAATGGACACAACACCTAGGAAAACATCCACTCAGACTACTAATTTGAATCCTTCCACTTCTACAGGAATAGTACCCACTACTAGCGTTAGGAGATCAAAGCGTAAGAGTAACAAATGGAAGAATGTGATCTTGCAACGTAGAAGTGGAAAACTAGAAGCCCCAGAAGTAGCAGATCAACTTAGGAAATTGAATAAAACTCATGTTGCATCTGATTTAGATTCTAATTTGGTAAATTGTAATCATACTATCAGTGTAACGAATGATGAACCTTTAAATGATTTGAATGTTAATGCATCTTGTGTGTTTTTTCGTAATAGTATGTTATCTGGTGATCATACAAAATGTGTAGCTAACTCCCTTTTAAATCATAACAAGAAACGTACATCTGACATTCTCTCAAGGCCCACTATTGCTTCTAAGTCTATGCTAGGAAAACCACCAAGTGTAGTTCCTCTAAATGCCTTAGACACTTCCATAGTTGCGAATACACCTCCTAAGACTATGCCTTCACCTATCGAATTCACTACGAAAAAAGCACGAACTAGTTGGACATGGCAATGTTGGTTACAAAGGAAACCTAGTTTTATATGGATACCTAAAGTCATTAATATATGTGTTCCTAACCAAACGGAACCCACAAATTCTTTGGGTTCCACCCTTACCATTATTCCACCTTCGTCATCTTCGTGTGATGCAGGTGATCCAAATCGTTCTATGGATTGTTGATAGCGGATGTACCCGACATATGACAGGCAATCTCAAACTGTTAGTAAACTTTGTTGCAAAGTTCATCGGCACTGTCAGATTCGGAAATGATCACTTCGCTGCTATCATAGGCTATGGAGATTATGTCAATGGCAACATCGAAATTAGTCATGTTTATTAAGTCGAAGGCCTTAGTCACAATATCTTCTCAGTCGGTCAATTCTGTGATGGGGATTTGGAAGTAGCATTTAGGGAGAAAACATGCTTCGTTCGTGATTTACAAGGAAATGATCTAATGACAGGCACTCGTGGAACAAGTCTTTACACAATCTCCATCTCTGATATGATTGCTTCTTCTCCAATATGTCTGCTCTCCAAAGCAACTTCGACGAAATCATGGTTATGGCACAAATGTCTTTCTCATTTGAATTTCAAAACCATGACTGATCTTGCACGTCACAAACTAGTCGATGGCCTTCAAAGATTATGGTTTTCCAAAGATCACTTATGTCCCGCATGTGAACAAGGAAAAAGCACTCGTGCACGTTTTCCCTCTAAAACAGAACCCAGTACTGATCATGTTCTTCAACTACTTCACATGGATTTGTGTGGCCCGATGCGCGTGCAAACGATTAATGGCAAATGCTACATTCTTGTAATCATTGATGACTACTCCAGATGGACTTGGGTTTATTTTCTCAGAAGTAAAGATCAAGCTCCTCCTATGATCATCACCTTTCTCAAGAAAATTCAAGTTCAGCTTCGTAATACGGTCAGAAAGTTAGAACAGACAATGGCACTGAATCCAAGAATCAAACTCTTTGAGCATATTTTGAAGCAGTATGAATTGAACATCAAAGATCCATTGCAAGAAGTCCAGAACAGAATGGGGTTGTTGAAAGACGCAACAGGACATTAGTGGAAGCTGCAAGAACGATGTTGATTAATGCTCAACTTCCAAATTACTTATGGGCTGAAGCTATCTCGACTGCATGCTATACTCAAAACCATTGTATGATCAACCAACGCCACCGCAAAACACCTAATGAGCTTGTCCATAATCGAAAACTGAATATAAAATACTTTCATGAATTTGGTGCTCTATGTTACCCAAATAATGATCGTGAAGACCTTGGCAAGCTCAAAGCTAAAGCTGACATCGTTGTGTTCATTGGATACTACGAAAATTATAAAGGATTTCGCATCTGGAATCGTCGTACTAGAGAAATAGTGGAAACCATTCATGCTAATTTCCATGAACTTACAAAAATGGCTTTTGAGCACAAAAGCTTAGGACCCGCAACCAACCGCCTTAACTTTCCAGATCAATCAGCTGCACCTCTTTCTCTCAACCGTAAAGAATTGGAAACACTGTTTGCTCCACTGTTTGATGATTATTTTGCATGTCGTGCACCAGATGTATCTACTAGTTCCGCTGCACAACCTAATAATATTCCAATACTTGATACACCTACTCCTACAACAACAACCATTGCAACAGATGCACCTCCAATTGAATCTCCATCAACAGCTGAACAAACCGCTCCCAACACTGAAAGCATAGCTGAAGATCTACAACAACAACAATCAGTACCCGAACCTACAAAATATGACCCAAATGCCTTCTTTAATCCATTTGCACCGACTCCAACCGTTCCTGATATTGCAGAGTCGTCCCCATGTAATTTGGACTCGTCTAATCTGCATACGTTCTATCAACATCACCCTTCAACACATCATTGGACTAAAGATCACCCCTTAGTAAATATCATTGGCAATCCCTCAGCTCCAGTTATTACAAGACGAAAACTTCACACCGATGCTGAAAACTGCATCTACGCACTCACAGTTTGTCAAGATGAACCCAAAAACATTAATGAAGAACTGATCTACGAAAACTGGATTGAGTCAATGCAAGAAGAACTCGACCAATACAAATGACTAAAAGTGTGGGAGTTAGTTGAAAGACCTGATGGGGTCCTTGTCATCAGACTGAAGTGGATTTGGAAAAACAATTTAAATGCAGAAGGCACAGTGATTCGTAACAAATCACACCTGGTAGCTAAAGGATTCACTCAGAAAGAAGGAATTGATTTTGAAGAGTCCTTTGCTCCAGTGGCTAGGCTTGAGGCTGTCCGTATTTTAATGGCATACGCTGCACACAAGAATATGGTTGTTTATCAAATGGATGTGAAAACGGCATTTTTGAACGGTCAATTACGTGAGGAAGTTTATGTTAGTCAACCAGAGGGATTCATCGATCCAGAGCATCCCAATCATGTGTACAGACTCAAGAAGGCCCCTTACGGACTTAAACAAGCCCCAAGGGCATGGTACGATAAACTTACAACTTTCTTGCTTACCAATCACTTTACTAAAGGTTCTGTGATCCAACTTTGTTTGTTAAAAACACGGGAGGACATTTTAATTGTTCAAATCTACGTCGATGATATTATTTTTGCATCTACAAACAAAAAATATTCATATTCTTTTGCAAGATTAATGAAACAAAATTTTGAAATGTCCATGATGGGTGAACTTACGTTCTTCTTAGGACTCCAAGTTCATCAATCACCCCGTGGAATTTTTCTAAGTCAGTCCAAGTATGCTCTTGAGATTTTAAAGAAACATGGCATGACAAGTTGTGATACTTATAACACACCTATGTCTGCATCATCCCCAAAGCTGGATGCTGATTTACATGGTACAACTGTTGACCCTACAAAATACAAAAGTATGATTGGGTCGCTCATGTATCTAACAACCCGCCACCCAGGTATTGTATTTGCTGTATATCTATGCTCCCGTTATCAGTCTCGCCCAACTGAAAGACACCTCTCTGAGGTTAAAAGAATCCTTCGATACATAAAGGGAACCATCCATTTGGGGATCTGGTATCCGAAGGATTCTGGGTTTGAACTAATAGCTTTTTCAGATGCTGATCATGCAGGATATTTAGACACAAGCAAAAGTATATATGGTGGAGCGCAGTTTCTAGGAGACAAACTTGTATCTTGGCAGTCAAGCAAGTAGGATTGCACATCATTGTCATCAACATAATCGGAGTATGTAGCCATGTCAGCATGATGTGCTCAATTCATTTAGATGCGATCACAGCTGATGGACTACGGTTACATTTACAATAAGATTCCCATGTACTGAGACTCCAAGAGTGCCATTGCCATCTCATGCAACACGGTTCAACATTCAAAGTCAAAACATATCGCACTCCGATATCATTTCATCAAAGAGCATGTTGAAAAGGGTACAATTGAATTATACTTTGTGAGTACTGAATACCAATTAGCTGACTTATTCACCAAAGCCTTGCCCTATGCAAGATTTGTGGAATTAGTTCACCAAATTGGTATGCGGTGTTTGACTCCAGATGATTTGAAAAACTTTCTTAAAAACAACTAAGACAGTCAAACACCAAAACATTTTGTAAATTCATTTAAAAAAAAGTTTCTTTCTCCGTGTGCAAACTTCTTATCTTCAAAACTATGTCCCTCCATTAAAACAAATTTTGCTTTGCATTGTCAAAATGGAACATGTTTTGAGGGGGAGAAAATTTTCACAACATCATGAAGTTTGCACACCTTATCATAAGTCTTCAAGAAAAAATTGTTTCTTCATCATTCGTAATAAAAACTCATTTTCATAAGTTCTATGATCTCTCGAATTAAAATGTGCAAAAAAGGTTTCACAAAATAAATGCTAGTTCGGACTTCAAATGGAAAAGTAACTAACCTTTAATGAGTAAAGTACACAAAAGTCTTAAACTTAGGTAAAAGGACCTTGCGTGGAAAATAAAACGGGCTCAGGGACTACAAGTATCAAACAATTAAATTTTACTATACACTTAGTGACACTAATAAATATTTCCACAAATGTTCTCAAAAGTATCACACATGATCGAAAACCTCAACGATTCAGACTAACGATTTTTTAATCCTCAATTTTTTTTCACGATTAGCTTTGTGTTTCTAATTTCTTCATAGTTGTTGTCTAATTGTTCCCTAAATGTTTCAAATGATTTCAACGGTCAAAAAGGCATAATCAGAAACTAGGGTTTATGTAATAATCGATTTGGGCATTTCTTTTTTATGTGTTTTTTAGTCTAATTAATCAGTTCATGTAGCTTTAGAGAACACTAAGGAATGCTCGATTGGTGTGTTTGCACGATTAGAAACAACAAAGGTTTGAAATCAAGTGATTTAGGGTTTAAGATGTCGATGTATTTGCTGCTACTACTAGGGTGTTTGTTTGTATAATATTCATGCATTATGATGCTAACATGCGTGCAAAGTCTCAAATCATAACCCCAAACCATGATAATAATCGGAAAATTTCAAGTGAAAGAATGAATTAATCTACGATCTTGTCTATTAATTTGAGAATTCTGAGCACTTTAGAAGATTTAGAATGAGTTTTTGATTCATCTGTATGCTTGTTTGTGATGCATTTTTCTGTGTGCAAGTACATGTCATCCCATTTAAAGTCGAAATATGTTTCATTAAAATTTCAACTATTATTAAAAATGTATCTTATGAAACATATTTTGAGGGGGAGAAAGTCAACTGTTACAAAACTATTTCGTTCATGTAGTTTGTAACACCCCAACCCGATAAGGGTAGAAGTATTACGTTATGGTGACATATCAAAGCAAACACAAGCATATGACTAAATAATACAAAATGAATTTCAAAGGTTACAAAGGAAGAATTGAAAATACAAGGTTACAAAAGGAACAATAATAAATTCTAAGTTCTACAAATTGGTAAACGTTCTAGTCATCTCTAATCCAGAATAGCTAGTAAGGTCTTCTAAGTCCAAAGTACTCTCCACTCATAACCCAGCTTCCAACTAAAACCTGCCGCAGGAAAAGAAATGCGGCTGAGCTTAAAAAGCCCAGTGAACAGATAAAATATAACATAACATAACGGTAAATAAGCATAAGCAACGAAGGAATAAGAATACAAAGCGAAAAGCATAATCATGAAAGTCATACGAATCTTAAAGAGAACTAAGAATCAAGAGTGCATGAGAACTGAATAGAAAATGAATCAAGAAAATAAAGAAATAAGGGAAAAATTCATATAAGGATGTGCCATAAGAACTCCATACATAATCTGTCAATTCATACACATTACATATCATATCATAATCAATACAAGTATACGAAGAGGGGAGACCTCTAAGTAATAATAAAAGTGTGAGAAGGAGTGTAAGGCACACACCACCTGGTCACCATATCATACACATACATAAACCTAGGATGCATCCATACGCTCCCTAACATAAGTATGTATGTCAGTACTAGACTGATCACACATATAAAGTTGGCCAATAGTGTACACAAAATCATATCATATCATAAGGGGGAATGCCGTAGATCTATAACACCTCTACGAGAGTGTCATGCCTAGGGTGCCATCCTAGACATGGTCATGGTACCTCCATAACTAGGTAAGCTCAGGCACGGATCTATCATAGCATACATAATCATAATCTAGCATGGCAAGAGAAACAAGATAGTAACTCAAATAAGCATGGCAAACATAAGCATAGCATAGCAGAGACATTTAAAATAAATGTCAGAATGGATCAATAAGAATGACAATCATACAATGAAAGTCTTGAGTCAAATAAGGGAATCATATCAGGCATAGGATCTCAAAGGTTCATAATCAAAGGTTCGAAATCAAATGGTTCATAGCAAGGTTCAATTCAAAGGTTTCTATCAAATGTTCATTTAAGAAATCTTTTAATAATGGTTTTCATAAAATGATCTTTAAAACGGTTTTCATAAAGGTAATCTTTAAAAGTAGTTTTCATAAAAGTTAGCAAGATTCTATATAAAAATGATAGCGCGTCATGCTCATAACATCGTTTTAAAAATTGTTTTTCTCAAAACATTTCCATGATACAATTAAGAAAGGTTTTCAAATCCAGTTACAATATCAAATGAACCTTCCAAGCATCAAGTGATTCGAATACTAATGCCATAGGGTAACGAATGAATTATGTCAAGTATCATATCACAAGGGTCATAGTGAACGAATGTCAAATGGATCATCATAACAACGAAGCATATCAAACGAATGAATCAAAGTACAGGCGATCATAGCAATGGCTTAAGGGAATCTTATAACGAATCAAAGATCAAGATCAAGGAGTCATGAGGATGAAAACACCCTTACTGAAAAAGGGTAAAATATCGGTACCTTAGACCGCAAGTGAACACACAACTAGAACACAAGGATCGGAAACAAACTCCATCTTCAGTGAATCTACACGAATTCATGATCGTCTTATTAATAACTTATTTTAAATCGGATTGCTCATTTTAGTCGGCTTTCCATTTTTAGTAACTTTCCTTTTATAGCAGCTTTCCAAAAATAGTAAGTTTCCTCTTTAAGTAGTTTAACCATTTAAAGTGACTTACTATTTTTAGCAGGTTTCCCGAATTAGTAAGTTCCCATAATTAGTAGGTTTCCATATTTAGAAAAATTAGTCATTGATATCCAAGTTTATCGTATAATCATTTTAAGGTAGCAATGTGACTATATTAATAGTTTAAGGTTCATAACGTAACTTTCATAAGTGTTAGGGTTCATTGTGCAAATACAACAAGTTTAGGGATTATAGTGTTATTATGGTAAGATTAGGGTATGGAATGTAAATATTCTAAAGTTACATATTTTCACAAGTTAAGCCCTTTAGTTTAGAAGAATAACAATTTAAACCCTTAAGTTTAAGAAATATACACATAACACCTTTTTAATCCTTTTTAAACCCTTAACAGTTTTTATATACGAATTTATTATGTTTAGACGAATTTATGAATCATATAAGAACTCATAAATAAAATCCCCAAAATTTCCCAAAGATACTTCAATGTCTTAAGAACTTTACATAATTTTTCCACATTTTATTAAGTAGTACAAGTATGAATGAAAAATCAATTTCCACAACATGTTCCCGAATCAGATCTGATGAAACACCCGACAATATTGCATTTCTTTACCCCATCAAAATAATTTATAAAAATCTAAAAAAATTCGAGTAACTACTAAACATATGACGTATGACTCAGTTAAAAGGGCATATCCTAATTCGACATGTTTTGCAAACTAAAAATCAAAAACACGGACTGTTTTTCTAGACATACGAATTCAGTTCAAAACACTTGAATTTTTAAAATCAAAAAATGTATCTTCCCGACCTCTAAATATTACAAGGCTTATATTTCCAGAAAGCTCTTTTCTTAAACTTAGTTTTAGACTCCAGAAAGACTCAAAAACACGTTGTTATCATCAAATTCAGTCGAATCAAATCGGCCTAAAATTTCTGGACAGAAACTGGTGTTATCATTTTATGTGATCTTTTAGGTTTTTCATTCCCATTGACTTACATATTGTCACAAACTTATTATGAATGATACAAAACACATATTAGTTGACTCTTACATATCATAACATGTTCATAACAATCATATTCATAATACTTTTATATGGATCGATTCATATAGGGTCTTTTTCAACTTATCATTTTATGTAACTTCTACTATTTTCATATGTTTAATTCGAAAAGAACATCAATGAAACAAATCAAGAATCAAGAGCATAAGGTTTAATTTAACAAGGATGATACATGTACCCTCGTAGCGTGATCAAGGAAAAAAGAACACTAAGATCGAACCACCCACACTCCTCTTCTTCTTCTTTGATCAAACGAATGGAAACAAGAACAACAAGGATCAGTTAGGTTTTGTTTCAAAATTCGAATGGATTAACATGATATTTATTCAATTACCTTATTATGGATGTATACGATTTGAATAATGACAATGATCATGGTCTTCTTCTCTTCCTCTTCTTGTGATGATCGAATGAACAAGTTTCTAGTTTTTTTTTTTTTTTTTTTTTTTTTTTTTTTTTTTTTTTTTTTTTTTTTGTTTTTTTTTTTTTTTTTGTTTTTAAGATTTCCGTACAAATGGGTATAGGGAGAAAAGGGAGCTAGGGTTTTTGATGGAAATGTACCCTCGTTTGAATGAGAATTAGGAGGGGATGATTGAGCCGAAATTTAGGAAGGGAAATAAGGTGATTGATACTTTCCAATTTAGCCATATTTCTTATACTTATCTCTTAATATTTTGTACATGCTTTTAAATTAACTTGGCCTATGTAGAGAACCATGTGTCTTGTGATTTAAATTATAATGTAAAGTTGATTATCTTAGTTTATTTGGTAACTTAGAATGTTAATTACTTTAGGTTATAAGTTCATATTGTGTGATCTCGAGTCATAACATGTTATATAACTCAAGTTTTAATTTATAGCGTATTTTATAAGTTCGTAAAATTTCAAAATTAGAGGGTATTTTGGTCATTTCAGATTGTGGTAATTTTGGGGTTTTACAATTCTTCCCCTCTAAAAGAAAATTTTCGTCCTCGAAAATTGAAGTGAAACGAAACGGAAGCACAAAGGACAGGGAACGAAAATGTGAATGACTTGTTTCTCATGACTCTATCTTGCTGATCAAAAAGCTTCGGTTTCCTCAGACAAGGCATACCATACTGAATTCCAAATAAACGAATAGTATGCCAAACGTAATGGATGATAATTGTATCCCCTCAGAAGAGATACTAGGAAGACGTCGGAGTGATGGATATCTCATCCATGGAAAAGAAAATAGACACAACAGATGAGATCGTATCGAATCGCAGAAGATATGAGAGTGATATAAACGCTTAACTTTTCAGATCATCAAATAGTCTCATCTTCAATATAACCTTTCAAATGTATCCTAATAAATAGACAGAATCTTATTTTCTCAGAATCCAAAATCTCATATCTTAATTTATAGCAGATCATCATGAACAGATTCATCGAATGTGAGACGTATATATAGCAAAACATAGGTGTACTCCTTCATAGTAGCAATGGGATACATGCTAATGGAAGATAACTTAATCGATAACATTGGACGGTAGAATGCTCTACGACGGACCCTAAGATCGCTATCACAATACAGAGGTCAACAAAACGCGTAACGAAAATCCAAACGTATCAAATCGCATAACAGTGAAAGCAGATTAAACGCATAGGTAGAATGAACCTAAAGTCTCACTAACACAGATAATCTCCAACAGCTATCAAAAATTCTAAGGCTTCTAAGGCACTCCTCGAAATATCCTATGCCCACAACAAGTGCACGTTATATGATGTAAGTATTATCACGTTGGCCAGACGTCATAATACTGGCATCATATAAATATGCCCTCATGATGGTCATACTTTATCTCAAGTCGTGAACAAAATAACCTATCTTAATCCACCTAATCCTTCTACAGTCTCAGAGGTCATCAAAATCAAACAACATAACTAAAAGAAGAACGAAACTACTCGTAAGAGTAACAGAAATCCTAGAATGCCTATCGGAATTAAGGTACATCGTTAATAGCGTCAATCCTTCATCACTCACCGAAATCAACTCAGTCAATATAAGTGGTTGCTTCAACATCCGTCCATTCCTGGACATAAATCTCAAGGTTCCATCCACAATTCATCAAATTTCGCATAACAAGACCATCATCCAACATATGCAGAATGCACATAGGACGGAATTACTAATAGAGAATCTAAATTATTCAAAGGATCTCATTATCAGGTAACGAAAATTTAAGTAAGTTGAGAGGAAGTGAATTACGTCATCAATGGCTTCATCCTTCACAAAATCAACTCTTCCAAACCTAAATGTTTGATTCAAAATTCATCCATTCAAATACATGATTTCAAATCTCTTCTAATTCCAAGTAGTCTGTCTATGTCTGTCCATATGATCATAGGGTGGAAAGGAATTATAAACTTGAGTCTGGTCCCTCAAGCCTTCGGCACCTCTTCTGGACACTGTGGTGTGGTAGCGTGAATCTCTGACATGATCACCCTGCATTCTTCCATTCGCGAGTCTGCTTCTGCTCTCAATTCATCTTAGTACAACTAAAATGAATAGAGAAGCAAGACTGCGTGTCTTTGACAGGTCTTCTAGCACAGTTCGAAATTCGCCAACTCAAACTGCTGTCATCACCGGATACCTGGTAGTGTTGTCTGATACAATCTCCGAACGCCAATCAAATCTACTGTTCTAGAACAAAGGGTCATTCTACTTAATACGAAGACGATCTACGTGTTCCTCGTTCGTCTCTGAGCACAAACACACTGTCATACTATGACAATTGTCCAACTACTCGCGAAAAAACATGATTCTATTAGCCAATACAATTGGTATTATATAAAACTCATAATGATCACAACGAGTACGAAAGCAGCTTCAGGAATCGTCATAGGAAAACTTCATATCTACTTTACATCACCTATCTTCCTATTCACGAATAAAACTGAAATGCCTCACGGAGGTTATTCTTAGTTAGGTCAACTCCCTTCTTAGGAGTTCTTGTGGTTTCTTCTTCAGTTCTTCAAACCTAAATGAGTCCGTATGATACGGAGTTTCAAAGATAGAACAAATCAATCATTGATACGCGCAAATGGATAATGATTTTGGATAGTGATACGGTTAAATTCATGATAGTCGATACGTCGCGGCATACTTCCCTCTTTCTTCTTCATAAAACAATAGGAGCATTCAAAGAGAACACTGAGGTGAACAAAATCATATTCCATCAACTCCTTCAATCTCTCAACTTCTATGGCATTATGGTTTCGTTAATTGAGATCGGTTCAAAGTCAATTCTACTTCTCAAGTAGGAGGGAATCCCAAGAGGTTCATCAGAGAATATCGGAAAATTTTTGTACAACAAAATACTTCCAATGCCAGATCTTTCTAAAGGTGGATACTAATAGGTGTCATGAGAAATTTGAGAATCAATAGAGGTCGAAGTAAGTGTTTCCATAGCAACATTAATCTTAACAGATTTGAGCGGTTGAGGGTCATCAAAGCAAAAGCAGAATGAAGTAGATTGCTAAAGGTCACATATCATATACGGTAGTCTATGGTAGCTTTATGAGGAGCCAACCAATCCATAACCAAAAGACCTCAAAATCGAATATATCAAAAGTAAACGGATTCGTAGGATGAGTACGGTCGTCAAGCCAGACGGATAGTTCATATATCAAGGTTAAGTACATGGTTCAATATAGTGCGGAGATAGATAAGCGAACAGTTCAAGGTGTTGGAATTCTGTTTAGCTATTTAGCATAAGTGGCAGGTAGGGTGTGAATCATCGGTAATACAAACATCGTATAACTATAAAAAGCGAGATGTATGGGATATCAGTTATCAACATCATCATGCTCAGTTAACGATTCCATATTGAGACAATATTTTCGTCATATCCTTCCAGGGAACTGGTTTGTAGAAAAGGTTCATCATTAAAAGGGAGGAACAAAACTTCCTATATCCGTGGTTAATAGTTACCAGAGTTCTCATAGGGGTAGTAATGGATTATGCAGAGTTGAGTAGTATCGGATGATACATTATATCCAGCACGTGTAATGAATTCATAGAATGTGTCAAACACATTAGGGTTGAATGACCTTCGGGATGGTCGGAAAAGTATCAAACTGTTTATCAAACAGATCGGAAGTGGAGATCAAAATCAGGAAGTGAAACTTAAATGGTGCAAGGTATTCATGTAGTTCTCGAGGAATTCCAAACTTACTTGGTTACTAAGCTTAAGTTGCAAAACTTTCTAACTTCTGAAACAAATGTTCTTGTAAGGCTTAGCTAAAGGCAGAGGCACGAATCAGAGTGATGCGGAAGCAATGCTACTTACATAGATGTCCTAGTTTACCCATTCCTCACCGGTAATAACTTAAGTTCCTATGGGGAAATCCTAAAGCAAATTTTCAAAGTTTGTCTTATGAGCGCCTACAGTGGAAACTTAATGGTCCAAACTTCACAGGTCAAGGGTAAATGTATTACAAGTCGTAGCCTGTCTCTCTGATACCATAATTGTAACACCCCAACCCGATAAGGGTAGAAGTATTACGTTATGGTGACATATCAAAACAAACACAAGCATATGACTAAATAATACAAAATGAATTTCAAAGGTTATAAAGGAAAATTTGAAAATACAAGGTTACAAAGGGAACAATAATAAGTTCTAAGTTCTACAATTTAGTAAACGTTCTAGTCATCTCTAATCCAGAATAGCTAGTAAGGTCTTCTAAGTCCAAAGTACTCTCCACTCATAACCCAGCTTCCAACTAAAACCTGCCGCAGGAAAAGAAATGCGGCTGAGCTTAAAAAGCCCAGTAAACATATATATAACATAACATAATGGTAAATACGCATAAGCAACGAAGGAATAAGAATACAAAATGAAAAGCATAATCATAAAAGTCATACGTATTTTAAAGAGAACTAAGAATCAAGAGCGCATGAGAACTGAATAGAAAATGAACCAAGAGAATAATGAAATAAGGGAAGAGTTCATATAAGGATGTGCCATAAGAACTCCATACATAATCCGTCAATTCATACACATAACATATTATATCATAATCAATACAAGTATACGAAGAGGGGAGACCTCTAAGTAATAATAAAAGTGTGAGAAGGAGTGTAAGGCACACACACCTGGTCACCATATCATACACATACATAAACCTAGGATGCATCCATACGCTCCCTAACATAAGTATGTATGTCAGTACTAGACTGATCACACATATAAAGTTGGCCAATAGTGTACACAAAATCATATCATATCATAAGGGGGAACGCAGTAGATCTATCACACCTCTACAGGAGTGTCATGCCTAGGGTGCCATCCTAGACATGGTCATGGTACCTCCACAACTAGGTAAGCTCAGGCACGGATCTATCATAGCATACATAATCAAAATCTAGCATGGCAAGAGAAACAAGATAGTAACTCAAAAAAGCATGGCAAACATAAGCATAGCATAGCAGAGACATTTAAAATAAATGTCAGAATGAATCAATAAGAATGACAATCATACAATGAAAGTCATGAGTCAAATAAGGGAATCATATCAGGCATAGGATCTCAAAGGTTCGAAATCAAATGGTTCATAGCAAGGTTCAATTCAAAGGTTTCTATCAAATGTTCATTTAAGAAATCTTTTAATAATGGTTTTCATAAAATGATCTTTAAAACGGTTTTCATAAAGGTAATCTTTAAAAGTAGTTTTCATAAAAGTTAGCAAGATTCTATATAAAAATGATAGCGCGTCATGCTCATAACATCGTTTTAAAAATAGTTTTTCTCAAAACATTTCCATGATACAATTAAGAAAGGTTTTCACATCCAGTTACAATATCAAATGAACCTTCCAAGCATCAAGTGATTCGAATACTCATGTCATAGGGTAACGAATGAATTATGTCAAGTATCATATCATAAGGGTCATAATGAGCGAATGTCAAATGGATCATCATAACAACGAAGCATATCAAACGAATGAATCAAAGTATAGGGGATCATAGAAATGGCTTAAGGGAATCTTATAACGAATCAAAGATCCAGATCAAGGAGTCATGAGGATGAAAACACCCTTACTGAAAAAGGGTAGAATATATGTACCTTAGACCGCAAGTGAACACACAACTAGAACATAAGGATCGGAAACAAACTCCATCTTCAGCGAATCTACACGAATTCATGATCGTCTTATTAATAACTTTTTTTAAATCGGATTGCTCATTTTAGTAGGCTTTCCATTTTTAGTAACTTTCCTTTTATAGCAGCTTTCCAAAAATAGCAAGTTTCCTCTTTAAGTAGTTTAACCATTTAAAGTGACTTTCTATTTTTAGTAGATATCCCGAATTAGCAAGTTCTCATAATTAGTAGGTGTCCAAATTTATAAACATTAGTCATTGATATCCAAGTTTATCGTATAATCATTTTAAGGTAGCAATGTGACTATATTAATAGTTTAAGGTTCATAACGTAACTTTTATAAGTGTTAGGGTTCATTGTGCAAATACAACAAGTTTAGGGATTATAGTGTCATTATTGTATGATTAGGGTATGGAATGTAAATATTCTAAAGTTACATATTTTCACAAGTTAAGCCCTTTAGTTTAGGAGAATGACAATTTAAACCGTTTAGTTTAAGAAATATACACATAACACCTTTTTAATCCTTTTTAAACCCTTAACAGTTTTTATATACGAATTTGTTATGTTTAGACGAATTTATGAATCATATAAGAACTCAGAAATAAAATCCCCAAAATTTTCCAGAGATACTTCAATGTCTTAAGAACTTTACATAATTTTTCCAGATTTTATTAAGTAGTACAATTACGAATGAAAAATCAATTTCCACAACATGTTCCCGAATCGGATCTGATGAAACACCCGAAAAGTTTGTATTTTTTTACCCCATCAAAATAATTTATAAAAATCTACGAAAATTCTAGTAATTACTAAACATATGAAATATGACTCACTTGAAAGGGAATCTTCTAATTCGACATGGTTTGCAAACTAAAATAAAAAAAACGGACTATTTTTCCAGACATACGGATTCAGTTTTAACACTTGAATTTGTAAAATCAAAAGTGTATGTTCCCCACCTCTAAAAATTACAAGGCTTATATTTCCAGAAAGCTCTTTTCTTAAACTTAGTTTTATACTCCAGAAACACTCAATAACACGTTGTTATCATCAAGATTCAATCGAATCAAATCGGCCTAAAATTTCTGGATAGAAACTGGTGTTATCATTTTATGTGATCTTTTAGGTTTTTCATCCCCATTGACTTACATATTGTCACAAACTTATTATGAATGATACAAAACACATATTAGTTGACTCTTACATAGCATAACATGTTCATAACAATCATATTGATAATACTTTTATATGGATCGATTCATATAGGGTCTTTTTCAATTTATCATTTTATGTAACTTCTTCTATTTTCATATGTTTAATTCGACAAGAACATCAATGAAACAAATCAAGAATCAAGTGCATAAGCTTTAATTTAACAAGGATGATATATGTACCCTCATAGCGTGATCAAGGAAAAAAGAACACTAAGATCGAACCACCCACACTCCTCTTCTTCTTCTTTGATCAAACGAATGGAAACAAGAACAACAAGGATCGGTTAGGTTTTGTTTCAAAATTCGAATGGATTAACATGATATGTATTCAATTGCCTTATTATGGATGTATACGATTTGAATAATGAAAATGATCAAGGTCTTCTTCTCTTCCTCTTCTTGTGATGATCGAATGAACAAGTTTCTAGGGTTTGTTTATCTTTTTTTTTTTTTTTTTTTTTTTTTTTTTTTTTTAAGATTGTCGTACAAATCGGTTTAGGGAGAAAACTGAGCTAGGGGTTTTGATGGAGATGTATACACGTTTGAATGAGAATTAGGAGGGGATGATTGAGCCGAAATTTAGGAAGGGAAATAAGGTGATTGATACTTTCCAATTTAGCCATATTTCTTATACTTATCTCTTAATATTTTATACATGCTTTTAAATTAACTTGGCCTATCTAGAGAACCATATGTCTTGTGATTTAAATTATAATGTAATGTTTATTATCTTAATTTATTTGGTAACTTAGCATGTTAATTACTTTAGGTTATAAGTTCTTATTGTGTGATCTCGAGTCCTAACATGTTATATAACTCAAGTTTTAATTTATGGCGTATTTTATAAGTTCGTAAAATTTCAAAATTAGAGGGTATTTTGGTCATTTCAGATTGTGGTAATTTTGGGGTTTTACATAGTTGCATATTTTCAAATCATTGAAAACTTGTGAGGCTCATGATCTGTGCTGCACCAATCTCTCGTGAGTGTTTTTCATAGTATAAAATTAACTAGATATTATCGTGCGGTGTTTGAGGTCTTACCGCTCAAATGAGAGAGGTCAAAGGGATAAATGTGTCAAAAGGCTAAACTTGAAAAAGGATTCAAATAATGAAAAACAAGTTTTTCAAACTCTACACCGGAAGATTTCCATTTATTATAAAGTAAAGTCATTCAAAACCTTTCAAAATTTTCAGAATCTAGAATTCTTTGGCTGCAATAAATGACTCTGCTTTGAACATCCCAAATACCGAAAGATTTCCATTTATTACAAAAACAACTCTTCAAAAAGAACCCATGAGGTTCAACTCTAAATGGAAATCTTCTTCTTCATAATGTATAACACAAAGAGAGACACCAGGTTTCTCAAACAACTTTCAACAGAAAAAGAGTTTTAAATTTTCATTGATTCCATGAGTGTTATTTCAAAATGAAACAAAGGTTTTCAGTCCTCGTTAGAATCCAACATCTTTTAATCAGATTAACACAACCTACAAATGGATTTCAAATTTTGGTAAACCCGTTGGCGCCGTGCTTAAATGGGTTTCTGAGGTTGTTGTCTAATCTGATAATCAAGCCGTCTTTGTTGTATAATACTTGATTGTGTTTTCTAAAACCTTGAGCAGAATCGTCTCATGAATTTTCAAAAAAGTATTTTTTAAATACGATTCAAAATTCTGCTCAAGAAGACTATCTCCCGAATAAAACTTCATTATTTGAGGGAGAGTATTTTGTTAAAAGAAAACAGATTTTGTATTAAAACTATGGCTTGTGCACATATAACACTGCACAACCCGATTTTTGTAAAGAAAGGACCCTGAGGTACGCTTCAGTGCCTCAATCCTAAAATAAGGAGCGAAAGCTTCTTACTTTTGAGTAGAATTAATCAAATTATAAGTTTTTCATAATTCTGCTCAAAAGGACAAGAATTCCCTCTCGTAATCAAAACCTCAAGATGTTATTTCACTTATTGCGGGGGAGTATTTGAAACAATCTTTGTTCAAAACGAAAAGTTCTTGTTGGATTCTTCCCGTAAACCTCAAAAAGCATATTATAATCAAAAGTTTTCCAAAAATAACATCAATATGCAATTTTTGAGGGGGAGAAAAACAAAAGTGATTAAAATATGGTAACAAATGTGGAACCTCACATAAGCTCGACTTAGATTTAACCCATGAATTGACGAAACTCAAATTAAGTAATCGAAAGGACTTATCCTGGACGGGTAATTATTTCAAGCTGGTCTAACCAGTGATGTAAGCGTGTCTCGAATAGGACTTGTCTGAGTAGAGTGTACCATTTCGAGAAACTTTCCTTGAACATGACCAGGCCGGGTAATAATTTCAAGCTAGTCTAACTAGTGATGTAAGCGTGTCTCGAATCGGTCTTGTTCACTGAAAGTGGATCAATTCAAAAGTGCGAACTCTACCCAACATGTGCAAATTTATCTTAAAAATGTATGAGCACATGTGAAGGGGGAGTATTTCTAAGGTGACTAAGGTTGGAAACATAGGATAGTCATGGATTTATAAGGTGACTAAGGTTGGAAAATACGTCCTATGATCCGCTAGAGCTGGAGGGATCTACCCACGGACAACACCAATAGTTTAGTCCTAGAAGTCCTTAGGTATGATTGAAAAAAAGAGTAAAGAATGAAATGAGAAAGAAGGGGTTGAAGAATTAAAGAGAAAAGTTATGAAAAAGGGTGAAAACAAATAGCCCTCCAAATGTTCAACCTTAGGGCAGAAACCAGGTTCAATTCATATGCTACTGGTTGTTACTAAGGTGACACCGGTATTGAAGACAATGACGTCATGGACCCAGTGACGCACTGCACTTAACCTTCTAAGCCACTCAAGTTCTCTCAAAAGGTCTTATTTCATTCTCACGAGGAACCATGAATAATAAATGGACCTCTCATTACGAGTTGTGTTGATATTGAAACAGGTTACACCGCTCCAGTCTCCGACTACTAAAATTGCACTCATCGAGTCTAGAGCCACGAGATACATCAAAAGATCTCACAGGAACACATAATATTTCTACACTGGATGTTCAACATTAAGGACACCAGTTGTAAATTTTAGAGTCTTACGCAAATCCTAGCAATCTGCCAGAACATTTATGAGAGAATTTAAAATTGTGATTCTCAGTGATTGAATGGAAATTCATGCCAGGATCAACATCAAACAGCCCTGATAGCAGGTCACTTCGGTAATCCCTTGTGGGTTACGGTTAGTCTTCGCGGTGGTTTCAAACGGTCTACAGTCGTGGAGTGATACTTTGGTCTGCTTCAGTTGCTCACTTGAATTGTTGATACACTCCGGTGTATTTGTGTAAGCCCTATTAAGGGTATCCGATTCAGGAACAGACTTGGCAAGGATTAGAGAAAATTTTCACAATATGTTGTTAATGATCTCGAAGTTCGAACCTGTGAGTGCTGGATACTTTATGGCTAACTGTTTTCATGCAGGTACTTATGGAGACCAGGAGTTCCACTACCACCATTACCATCATCAACATTACATCAGTTTCCACATGCTCATACAAACATCACAAAGAAAGTTCTCACAAAGATCAAAGCAAAGCAAAGTTCAAAGAACGATTCTACGTCACAAAAAAATAATCTACCAAGTTGAAAGACAAAGATCTAAAGCAAAGAAAAGAGAACTATTTAAGTTTGAAGATTCAAAGTCAAAAGAAGTATGATCATGTTGGAAAGACGTAAAGACACCAAAGACAAAGACATTGATGAAAGACAGAGAATACCATCACTTGATCACCACAAGAATAAAGAACAAAGAACAAATATTTAATGTTTTGAAGACGTCACACCAAAGATGATACGATGACGTCAAGAAACCTTTGATGACCAACCCTTAGGGGGAGATTGTTGGGAATACGTCAATTTATTATAAAATGTCGGTCATTAAGTTTTGTAATAGGTCGCTTTATTAGTTAGACTTATATGTTTATGTATGTAACAAGGCTAAATATAAAAGCACAAGGTCCTATGCTTAGGCCCATTAGAAATAAAGGAAGGAACAAGGAATGTTGCCCTAGTTCCTCTCCTATAAATAGAACATGTATGGCTACATTATTATTGTTGGTTATTTCATTATCTATACTAAACCTTTGTCCATTTATCTTTCATATTGAAGTAATCATCTACCTCTCATCTCTATCTCATTTCTATACTTGTGCTCTTATATTATGGTAACATAACAGTGAGTTTCATTGTTATTAAAATTTTTGAATAACTAGAAAAATCATAAAAAGTGTTAAAGTTTGCAACTTTCCTTTATGTTGATTCAAATAATGTTCTAGAAACGTTATTTATATCTTTCGATAACTCCACATTTTGATGATAACAAAATGTGAAAACACTTTACGTTAAAATTAACGTAAACATGTTTTTAGTCGAAATATCATGTTTCTACGTAAATCACTCTAGGTATGAACAAACAAATTTACAACTTGACAAATGATCAAAGAAGTGAATTTGTGTTTCAAACTTTACATTTTTAATGTGACAAAACATTTTTTCAAAAATATACCTTACAAATTATTTGTGAATTATAAAGAAATGTTTTATAGGGAAAATAAGTTTAAAAATCATAACATCTATTTTTCCCCTCAAAATGAGCTCCAAACTTCCCCAAATAAAATATCACCACTAAAAACAAAAACTGGAGCATCCTTGTCTGGCACGGTACCACTAAATTTAGTGGTACCGTGTGGTATTTAGTGGCACCGTGACCTTATAACGGGCAAATTTCTTCTGCCTATAAATACCAGCCCTCTTCACAGTTTTTGGGCATCCTTTTTCACACACAACTTTCTGAGTTTAGAACTCTTATCACATCTTCTCTCCTTTGATCACTTAGTTAATTTTTATTTTTTTTAATGAGTCATCCTATCATCTAACCAAGTGATCACCTTCATTCCTCTACTAGTGCAAGAGAAGAACACAAAGTAACAAGAAGATACAAAGTGTTGTAGTCATAGTTTATTGCACTTGTAACATTTGTTACATACTTGTTGTATCCTAGCATACACAAAGTTGAATTTTCTTTTGTGTAGTTTGTGAGAGTAGATCATTGTGATTTTGTTGAGATCTTGGAGATCTCTTATAGCTTGTGTGCTTGAGTTTTGATCAAGTGGATCAAGGGTAGATAGGGTAGATCGGGTAGATCGTGTAAGGTGTGTTGATTGTGTGATTTAGTAAGGATCGTGTGGATCGTGATAGATTGGTACTAGCTAAGATTAGTACTCGACATTTAGCTTAGTGTTGGAAATAAGGATAAGCGACATTGTACGGTTTTCTCCGCCTGAAGGGAGCTTTGTTGACATAGTTATTAGAACTCTCGAGTTTGGTACTCGGGGAGTGGAGTAGGGAGAAGAAGAGCTTCGTAACCGAACCACTATAAATCTTGTTGTCTCGGTTTGATCTTTCCATCTCATTTCTTTATACTTATTATTTATATTAGATAGTATAGCTTAGTGTTCATATTGGTGTTGATTGATTTCACAAAAGAATTGAATCAAAGTTTTTCACAAGTAAACTTTTATAACTAATTAAAAATCGGCAAAACTATTCAATCCCCCCCCCCCCCTTTTAGT
Source organism: Artemisia tridentata subsp. tridentata (assembly GCA_021014915.2). Lineage (NCBI taxonomy): Eukaryota > Viridiplantae > Streptophyta > Magnoliopsida > Asterales > Asteraceae > Artemisia > Artemisia tridentata. The sequence goes on along the minus strand of CP139508.1, from coordinate 207,988,186 downwards.
TTTCCACAATTGGTACCAGAGCCAGGTCAGGCAAGATTTTTAAATAAATTGTATTTTAAAACTTGAATCGATCAATGGATTTTGACAAATATCAAGAAGGGCAATCTATGCAAAGACCACCACTTTTTGAAACCGATTGTTTTATATATTGGAAACAAGATTCGAAACGTATGTGAAATCAAAAGACATTGATCTTTGGCATATTATTACCGAGGGTGACTTTCAACCGATTGAAAAGAATCCGAAAACAAAAAGGGATGAAATAGTTCCTTATAATAAACAAAGTGATAACCTTAAAAGAAAACTAGGCTAAAATGATGATTTATAATGCTTTGCCGAAAAAGGAATTTGAAAGAATTTTTATGTGTAACACGGAAAAAGAAATTTGGAAAACTTTTTTAGTCACTCATCAAGGTAATAATCAAGTCAAAGAGAACAAGATAGATCTTCTTGTGAAACAATATGATCAATTTTCCATTCCGGAAGATGAATCTATTGATAATGCCTTTGCTAGATTTAATACTATTATTACTAGTCTTAAAGCTCTTGATGAAGGTTATTCTAGCAAGAACTATGTTAGGAAGTTTCTTAGGGCTCTACATCCCAAATGGAGAGCAAAGGTCACCGCCATTGAAGAGTCAAAGAACTTGGCGACATTATCACTTGATGAACTAATAGAAACTTGAAAGTTCATGAAATGATAATCAAGAAAGACTCCGACATAGTCAAAGGCAAAAGTGAGAGAGTTAGCAGTTAGAGATTTTAAGAAGTTCTTTAAGAGAAGAGGTAGATTTGTTAGACAACCTCGTGATGAAAAGAAGTCGTTCCAAAAGAACCAATATGAAAAGAGAGGAAAGAGTGATAGGAAATGTTTTAGATGCGGAGATCCTAATCATCTCATCGGAGAATGTCCTAAACCACCGAGAACAAACAACCAAAGAGCTTTCGTAGGAGGCTCTTGGAGTGATAGTAGTGAAGAAGAAGAGAAGAAGCCCAACGACGAAACATGTCTTATGGCTCAAGCTTCAAATGAGGTACATTCCGACTCTTCTTATTATAGTGATGATAATTTGTCAATAGATGATAATATACTATATGATGAATATAATAAATTATGTGAAGTAAGTTCTAAAATCATAAATAGAAACAAAACACTAAAAGTAACTGATAATGTACCCTCCTAACGGGTCGAAGGACTCCCCTTCGAGCCTGTGGAAAGCCCTCCCTTTGGAGGCCCAGGTTAATCTCCTAACACGTTTCATTGGCGTAAAACCATTCGTCTACGAAGTGGTTACCATGTGGGAATCCGCCAATCGAAGCCCTAAGCCCTTCGGGGTATCCCTCTCGAAGGGAATACAACGGAGAACCCTCTTGACCTGGTCATACCCACTTTCCCTCTTCCCTTAGGCTTTCTCGCCAAGGAAGAGATCGTGGGCTACAAAGCCCTAGTGGTTACCACAAATCATGGGATGCCCCCATGATCTCCGAAACAAGTGCAACCGCCCACTAAGGCCTATTTCTCTCCAATAAATAGCTTAGTCGGGCAAGAGAAATGTAATTTAACTTCACTCTCTCGCCATTTACAACCTACTCAAACATAACACATACTTACTCGCACGCCGGAGGTGGTTCGCAAGGTCCAACCTCTGCGCAATCACTTAACATAGTGTTTTAGTATTTCTTATTTCAGGTTAAGAGCAAGCTTGGCGCAACCTCAACACCCTATAATTTCTTTGATCACCATCGAAGGCCTGGTAGTGCAATTTATTGTACAATCAGTGGCGCCATCCGTGGGACCGCTACAATTGGTCTCGTTATTTCCAAGCTTATAACCAATCAACTACTTTCACTATATATCCGGCATGGATCAAGGAAGAGAAGATACTCCCCCACCGGGTTTCTCTACCTTAGCAATACCAATCAATGACTCTAATAACCTTCCCCCAATAACCGCTTGAACGTTCACAACACGTTCTCACCTAGATATAACACCCAACCATCATGCTTCGACATCAGCCAATCTGGAGCATATTATTAGCCCATAATTTTTTGAAGCCAACGACGAAGTGTTGGAATCCCTCTTAAGGGCTCGAAAAAGGCAAGCTCGGAATGTGGAGATGCAAAGGGGGTTGGAATACTTAAGAGATGACTATGATGAAGTCATGGAGAAGGAACCTAGGCCTCCGACGCATGGAGCAACGCTTTCAACACTAAGGATTGGGTCGCCAGTCAGTCGAAGGATAAGCAGAAGGTCCGTTGGATTTGAAGGAGTCCCAGAAAGGGCTGCGACTAGGAGGGAAGGAATGGTTGCCGAAGGCTCCAACGGGAGGAGTCAACGAAGGGAAGATACGGGGGTAAATCTACCTCCATTGTTAGCAGCACATCTCGGAAGGACGGAAGCAGGGGTTCCGTTGCAGCCTTCTCACGCATCAGGCGTAGAAGGCAATCCGCCTACATTTAATATGGGAGGAAATCTTCCTCCCAATGGTATGTACCCTTCGTTCCAAACTCATGCTTATCCCCAGGGTTTATATCCCCCTGTTAGCGGACAGCCTAGCAACCCTTGTCTCCCCCAACCCTACGGGAGCGTACCTTTTGGGCACCCTACCGTATACCCTCCGTATACCATGGGAAATGGTTACCCATTTAGCATAAACGCACCATATCAGTCTTACCCTATGGACCACCCTATAATTGCCTATATTCGGACCCCATGGGTTCGGCTACACCCTTCGTTAGGTGGATAGAAGATTACCCATTACTTGATGGGTTGAAAATGCCTTCACATATTGGGACTTATGATGGGAAGGGGGATCCGAACAATTTCTTGCATTTGTTCGAAGGGGCCATTAATATGCAAAAATGGGTTATGCCTGTAGCCTGTCACATGCTTACATATACCCTATGGGATTCTGCCCGTATTTTGTGGAATGGGCAAAAGCCAGGGAGCATCGTCAATCTTGATGATCTCAAGGCTAAATTCCGGTCACACTTCAGTCAACAAAAGAAATTTACAAGAACTCATCTTACGATGCACAACATCAAACAGAAAGAAAACGAAAGCACAACGGCCTTCGCTACTAGGTACACCAATGAATCTTTGCAGATTCTGGGTCTTCATGAAGATCAGCGCATTTCGGGTTTCGTACACGGCCTTCAAAATCGGAGCTTGGTGGAATTCTTATCCACTGATCTTCAGACAACTTACAAAGGCTTAATGGAGAAGAAATACACTTGGATTGAAGCAAGGGGGTGTCTACTAATGTTTCTCCGATTGATAGAGACAACAACAACAAGTTTTCAAAGTGGGAAGGGTCAAAGAACAAGAACAAAAATAGAGATAGGTTTTCTCCGTACAAAGACCCTAACCACGGTTAGCTAGGAAGTCTAAGCAAGTCTTCGAAGGAAATACTTGCAATGGAGAGGGCTACTAAGGCTTTCGAAGCACCCCCTCGCATGACAAGTAAGGGTAAAAACAGGGATACGAGCAAGTATTGTCACTTCCATGAAGATTATGACCAAGATACGAACAGTTGCAGAGAGCTAAAGAAACAGATTGAAGAAGCCGTAAGGTCTGGACAGTTGGCACACTTAGTAAAGGGTATCAAGAAGGGCAAGGAAAGAATGATCGAGACTCAATTGGCCAAAGATACCACTCCTCTCGAAGCCCCAATACTCATGGTTCGTTGGGGCAAAGCCAGCTTGAAAAGAAAGGCGACAAAGAAGGAAATAAGTAAAGAGGGAGAAGTAACCTCCCCCCCCCCACAACAGGCCAAGCTCCTTCGAATGATCCGGTGGTCATCAAAATCCTCATTTCTAACCAAGAAGTGAATGGAGCTTGTATGGACTGCGGAAGCTATAATGAAATCATATTTGAGCATTGCTTTTGAAAGCTCAAGCCTTCGATCAGGTCACAAAGGGTTGACTCAAAGATACCTTTGGTAGGATTCTCCGGTGAGCAATCGTGGCCTCTAGGAGAAGTTTCGTTAGAAGTAACACTTGGAGAAGGCAAGCTTGCAAGGATGGAAACGCTCTTGTTCGCCATCGTAAAGTCCAACTCTCCCTACAACTTGTTGACAGGAAGGACCGCCATGCAAAAGATGGGCATCATAGTCTCCACTATACATGCGGCAGTAAAACTCCATACACCTTACGGAATAGGAACTGTACTTTCTAGTCACGATCAGGGAAAGAAAGTAAGCAGGAAAATCAAGGAAAGTCCTCAGGAACCTCCGAAGACTGCTCTCAGTGGTAAGGATACTAAAGAGCAAGTTGTGATGAATGAACACTATAGGGAGCAAATGGTGGTAGTCGAGAAGCAACTCCCTGCTAATTTCAAGGCAGACTCGGAGAAGCCACACAAAGCTAAGAGGGAGGTCTTCGAACGTACATATTCCGGTATGGTTAGAGTCCTTAGGACGCCAATGATCGATGGCAAGCCCTTCGGCACGGAGCATAAGCTTAATGAGTTCAAACGCATGGAACCAATCAAGCGAGGGATCAAGGCTAACCCTTCGAAGGCCAAAGCCACCACTGATCTGCAAGCTCTGAAGTCATTAACAGAATACAATAGTCAAAGCTCCATAAAAAATCATACACTCGCAGATCCCCTCAAGGAAACACCTTCCGAACGTAGTCAAGACGAAGAAGAGCCCCCAAAGATGAAAAAAGGATGGGAGTTGCACACAGACGGAGCCTCAAGCTCGGATATTTTAGGAACAGGTCTAATTCTGATCAGTCCGGAAGGAAAGGAGTACAATTATGCATTACATTTTGAATTCAAGGCTACAAAGAATGAGGCAGGGTATGTAGCCTTATTAGCTGGCCTTCGACTCGCAAAGGGCATAGAGGTTCGGGACCTCTTCATTTTTGTGGGCTTGCTTTCAGTCACTAACCAAATCAAGGGTTCCTACAAAGTAAGACAGCCCACCATCAAAAATTATCTGGATGTAGCTAAAGAGCTTCTTCAGGGGTTCGAACCATATGAGGTAACACATGTTCGTAGAAGCCGAAACAAGAAGGTGGGTGCCCTAAGCAAGCTATCTTCTACGGCCATTACTCATTTGCCGGATGAGGTTTTAGTAGAAGTTTTGGCCCATAGGTCAATTACACAAGACGAAACAGCTGACAAAGGCTCCAACTGGATGACTCCAATAAAGACGTACTTGATAAGTGGTATTCTACCTGACAATCGAAAGTCGGCATGAAAAGTCAAGGTTAAAGCTCCCCAATATAGGCTTATGGGGGAAAATCTCTACAAAAGGTATCTCTTATCCCCATGGCTTTGTTGTGTGGGACCGAGGCAGGCTTCGAGCATTCTCTATAATATTCATGAAGAGTCTTGTGGAAAGCACACAATTCCTCGGTCCATTGCCTCGAAAGTGATGAGGTTGGGATATTACTGGCCATTCATGCTAAAGGACGTAACAGAGACGATAAAAGCTTGCGTGGCATGTCAGAGACACTCAAAAGCTCAGAAACCGTCAAAATATGGCGTGACTTCTACCACGTCCACAAGGCCCTTCCGTCAATGGGGATTCAGCATGATCAGACCCCTACCAATGGCTCCCGGAGGGATACAATTCTTGGTCATTGCCATAGACTACTTCACCAAGTGGGTTGAAGCCAAGCCTTTGGCATCAACAATAGGAAAGCATGTGGAAACGTTTGCGTGGGAACACATAGTTTGCAGATTTGGAATCCCATAAGTCATCACCTCCTACAGAGGAAAGCATTTTTCCGAAGGGGTATTCCCATCTTTCTGTGAAAGCCTGAACGTGAAGCAAATGTTCACTTGTGTTGACAAGGACATTGTCATTGAAATTGAGACAAAGTTAGGGCAATACCTACATGAGTGGGTAGACAAATTACCCCAAGTCATGAGAACATATAAAAATATGTCCTTTGAATAAACGTGAGCAAAGCTAAGTCGAAGGGTCCAACATCAAATCGGAAGGCTACAGTACAAAGTATACCAGCTCGAAACACAAGACAAAGAACGTCATGGATAAGACTGGACCTAATGCTAGCTTTCGTAAGTTTTACATATAAAACTTACTCATTTTAAGCACTTAGTTGTTTTTCAATTTCATGTAACGCATCCTTCTCACATGGGAAAGAAGAATTAAGGGTAGGTGTCTTAGTGTTCATTTCTTCAAATGATGTAATCCTCCCTACCCACTTAATCATATAATGCATTTCCCTCAAAATCTCTTGTTTTGTTTCATACGACAAAGATTCGTTCAGCCAAGTACTTTACAAGTTTCAATGTCGAAGGATGAAGCAAGACACATGTCTTGTATACAAATAACATCCGTTGCAATTCACATTAACTTTCCTATAAAGTCTTAGGGTATTAAAAGCCCTCTTCAACTTAAGGATAAAGACGAAGTGGGTCGCAACCCTCTGTCACAGTCAACCTATACGATTGCTAAAAATCTTGGTCCAAAATACACATAATGAGGTTATAACCTCAGGCTGTATGTTTACGTTTATAAAAAAGAGTAAGAGAAGATAAGCATGATATCAAAAGTGGGATATAATCCCCTACATTGGCATTCATAAGGCTATATCTAGTCATAGCCAACATCAACATAAGAATAATTATCCAAATTCTGGGCCGAAGCCTAGAAGTGCAAAAGATAAAATTGTTTAAACATAAAGGCACATGCCTTTAACCATGGTAAATTGTTTAAAAAGGGTACATGCCACCCATACAGACCAAATTATTGCCAACATGGCAACCTTCAAACATTCTTTGAGGAATTCGGATCCTCTTGGGGAGATGGAGATGGAAGCTTTACAGATGGAGTTCTTTTGGTTGGAGACGCAGGCTGAACTTTTCTTGGCTTCTTGGATAGGAGATCTTCAATGGGGGCTAAGGGGTCTTTGGTTGATTCGACAAGGAACGGGTACTCTGCTGTAGTATACGCATTGCCAGCTTCATCATATTCTTGCTGAGAATTCGGACAGTAATAAGGCACCGCCGACAACACAATCGGTTTCTTGGTTTCGGCAATTTCCTCCAGATTTGTGCATTTACCGTAGAATATGGTTGCTTTCACCAGCTTCCCCACAACTGCTCCCACCTCATCGCTATGGTAGAACTCCATAGCAATATAAGGGACAACCTTCGACACCACCTCAGCTCTATCTTTCCTAAGATTTTTGCATTCGAGTTTCAACCCATCCATCTCTTGGCAAAGTTTGATCTCTCTCTCATTCAGCATAGCCCTTTCAATTTCCAAACCAGAGCATTTAGATTCAAGGGTAGTAATCTGAGTCTTATACCCAATCATTTGAGCCTCATCCATCTTCAGCTTGCCCTGCGACTCCTTAAGCTGTTCCTCAAGGCCATCAATCTTGGCCCGAAGGGCCTCATACCTAGGATGTTTTTCAAAGTCCGCCATGGCAGCATCACACCTAGCCTCCAACTCAGCATATTGCTTTTCCCTGCTCTTCTCCCTCGCAACAATAACAGCAACCTCCTCCTTAGCCTCCTTGACCTTGTTAAGTAGCTCCCTTGTACGGAAGCTAAGATGATTGTCCAACATGGCTTGCCTGGTGTAACTTTTGTCATTAAGATCGCAAAGCTTCTCAATTGACATCTCACTCATCGATTTCCTCCAAGAAGCAAGAGTGACATTTTCAACAAGCAAGCGGCAGGAGAGGGCATTTGGCAGTTCCTTGGTATTTGGCAACCCTACATAAAACAACACCGTTAGATACGGAACGTATTAAGAAAATAAAAGTCAAGGGTAGTTTGCTCACCATGGATGTCATCGTCACCAATTTCTTCAGTCGAGTACATCAGGGTTTTCCTATGAGTTTTCTCTATTTTTTGTTTGATGTTCCTTGATGAGGGAGTAGGAGCGTTCGGTTTCCTTTTTGGAACAACCTTGGCAGCCTTTTCACTTGTTCCTTTCCTGGTTCGCACCCTATCAGCGATGCCGGAATACCCTACGATCTTCAGCTGATCACTTTTGGACGGAGGATCATCAGAGTCGGCTATATTCTCAACAAACTGGGGGGCTTCCTCAATATTCAGCGGCTTGATTGGTGGAACTACAACAAGAGGTTCAGGTGGAGTGGCATCAACGTCATTATTGTTTACAGACCTAGAAGGAGATCCCACTCCGTAGCTAACATCTCGAGGATCCTTTGGAATAAAGCTTACTTCCTTTGCACCACCTGCGACAACGAAGTTCCTGAAAGCCATTTCTGCATCAACAAAAGAAAACAGAGATGAATATCAGCAGATAAGTTATTTATTTTATTTAAATAGGAAATGTACATACTTTCTCCTTCACAATAAATTTCAGGCTGTAATGGAGACCCTTCCCAACGGTCAGCAATACCCGCCATAAACAAAATGGGTTCGGGGAACGTCTGGACATCAGCAGGATGGCGTGCAAGACGTTGGTACAAAGGATCACTTCTTATCTCATATGGCAAAGGGTCATTGAATCTTTTCTCATCAAACATGTAAGCTTCATCTAGCAAGGCTGGATACTCGGACGGTATGATTGTATTTTCAATATAGAAAAACTGCCCTTTCCAATTCCTAATGTTTGAAAATGGTTTCGTCACTAGAATGGGCACATCGTGCTCCACCTTTTAGCAATGGTTATAAAGTCCCCACCGGGATATAGATTCCTAAAGCCCCTAGGCACATCTAATGTAGGCTCATACCCATATGCCTTACACATTACGATGTAAGTGGTTAACTTGGCTAGACCAAAGGGGTTTAATCTGGAAATGTGAACCTTATAGTACTGCAAAAACCTCAAGATCAAAGGGTGTATGGGTATCCTAAGGTTTGACTGGGTGAATGCATGCACATATAAACCCACATACCCTGCGGGAGCATCAAAAATATTTTGTCTTTTACTCGAAAGTATGATTTTGAGTCCAGCAGGTATGGGGTAATCATGTAGAAAATCAGATAATGTTGTTTTTGATAAAGTACAAGTTTGTTCCCTAATTATCCTTTTTCCCGCCATGCTCATATCACAACAATAAGAATGAAATTAAGGAGAGATGATGAAAATAACCTTTAAAGCTCAAAGGAAGCACACAAAGCACAGGATGATGTTGGTGTATTTTGGGCGGAAGGTGAAAGTAAATTAGGGCTTACCGTGGTAAGGGTTTAAATACCCATCACGTCTTTGATCCTGATCATACACGTGTTCGATTATCTCTCATATACAAACGGACTTCAAACAAATTCAAAATTTGAAATGACGTTTTGCGTTTACCGAAGATTGAGCTATTAAGGCTATGTGCAAGTGGGGATAATAATGATTATGCATTTAATGCGGCAGTTAGTTGAGCACTAATATTTTTCGTCATGCGTTTTTATAACAATCACGGATAGTGTAGGAGTTATATTTTTGATTCGAATGCAATTTATACTCGTACGTATATATCACTTTCGACTGGGGGGCTTGATAATATACCCTCCTAACGGGTCGAAGGACTCCCCTTCGAGCCTGTGGAAAGCCCTCCCTTCGGAGGCCCAGGTTAATCTCCTAACACGTTTCATTGGCGTAAAACCATTCGTCTACAAAGTGGTTACCATGTGGGAATCCGCCAATCGAAGCCCTAAGCCCTTTGGGGTATCCCTCTCGAAGGGACTACAACGGAGAACCCTCTTGACCTGGTCATACCCACGTTCCGTCTTCCTTAGGCTTTCCCACCAAGGAAGAGATCTTGGGCTACAAAGCCCTAGCGGTTACCACAAATCATGGGACGCCCCCATGATCTTCGAAACAAGTGCAACCGCCCACTAAGGCCTATTTCTCTCCTATAAATAGCTTAGTTGGGCAAGAACAATGTAAGTTAACTTCACTCTCTCGCCATTTACAACCTACTCAAACATAACACATACTTACTCGCACGCCGGAGGTGGTTCGTAGGGTCCAACCCCTGCGTAATCACTTAACGTAGTGTTTTAGTATTTCTTATTTCAGGTTTAGAGCAAGCTTGGCGCAACCTCAACACCCCATAATTCCTTTGATCACCATCAAAGGCCTGGTAGTGCGATTTATTGTACAATCAGTAACATTGCATGAAGTCAAAGTGAAAATTTTAGAACTAAAAGACCATGTAAAAAGATTCGAGAAAAATAAAGAAAAATAATATTGGATGTAGGTCATGCATATGTCTTCAACTAGAGAATTCAAAACTCAAAGAAAATGCCATTAAAATCATCAAATTTGAAAAAGGAACAAAGGCACATAATGACATGCTTGAAAATGTTAAGTATAGTGAATATGCCGGAGCAGACTTAGGATTTGACCCAAATAAAGCTTCTACAAGTGAAACTAGACAAGTAAAATTCGTAAAGCCTGGAGAATCTGAAATAGCAGAGGACGGTACCATTAAAGGTACAGACGACACCACTAAAATTAGTGGTACCGTGGTACCGTCTGGTGCTAAAGTCAGAACATGGTCGATATTAAAAAAATAACTTAAGTCCTAAGCCGAGTCACATAGTAGTTAATAATGTTGAAGTACCTAGCACTAGTAAAGGTCAAAAGATTTTACAAACCTTTGTCAACCCCGGACTTGGATTTTTAAAATCCGATACTAGGTCAAAGACTCCTTCACCTAGAAAAACAAATATTCCTAAACCTCGGTCAAGAACTCCTCTACCGAGAGGTAACTTTAGAAGACAAAGTTATCCAAGTAACTATCCCGTAACTTGGAATTACAAAATTACTTACCATGGGAAATTTGTCCTCTGTTCCAATATCCTAACCAAATGTAACAAATGCATGAGATGTTTAACACTAACAACCCTGGACCCATGAGATATTGGGGACAAATGTTTGAGTTTTTCTCTACCTAGATTGATATGCTTGAGAAATGACTTGGAGTTCGACGAATGGGTTATGATTAGTGAGTGCACTAATCTCATGATGGAAAATCAAAGTCTAGTCTCATCCTACTCAGCATACAACGATGGTATAGTCACGATCACTAGTTAATAGGCAACATCTCAGGCTAAGGTACGCTTTCTCAAAACTTCCTTACTAGTAGTTATATTAAGCATGTAGAGTTCTTAGAATCTAACTTGGTGATCACTAACATAGTGGACGTGAAAAGTGCATACCTAAATGGTTTTATCAACAAGGAGGTATATGTAGTACAACTTCCGGGATTTGTTGATCTATAAAATCCATATCATGTTTATAAACTCAAGAAAGCTCTCTATGATCTTAAACAAGCCTCCAAAGCTTGATACGATATATTAAAGGATTTCTTACTTAAACATGAATATACCATGTGAATGGTTGATAATACACTTTTCATGAAGAAACGAAATTCACATCTCTTCATTGCTCAAATATTTGTCGACAAGAATTATATTAAACTCAACTTGTCCAGAAACGTACAATGATCGTTCAAAGATCACGTGTGACAAGTTTAAGATGAGCATAATGAGTGAATTAAGTTTCTTCTCTAGTCCTCATTTAATACTGATGATGTACCCTCCGAACGGGTCGAAGGACACCCCTTCAAGCCTGTACGAAACCTTCTCTTCGAAGGCCCAGGTCAATCTCCTAAAATGTTTCATTGGCGTAAAACCATTCATCTATGAAGTGGTTACCATGTGGGAAGCCGCCAATCGAAGCCTTAATCCCTTTGGGGTATCTCCTTCGAAGGAACTAGAGCGGAGAACCATGATGACCTGGTCACACCCACGTTCCCTCTTCCCTTAGGCTTTCCCGCCAAGAATGAGATCGTGGATCACAAAGCCCTAGCGGTTAACACAAATCATGGAGTGCCCCCATGATCTACGAATTATGTGCAAGAGCTCTCTAAGGACTATTTCCTCCCCTATAAATAGCTTAGACAGGCAAGAACAATGGTATGCAATCTAGACTCTCTCAATTAACTACCAACTTATCATAACACATACTTATTCGCACGCTGGAGGTGGTTCGCAAGGTCCAACCCCTACACAATCACTTAACGTGGAGTCTTAGTATTTCTTATTTCAGGTTAAAGACAAACTTGGCACAACCTCAACACCCCATAAATCCTTTGATCATCATCGAAGGCCTGATCGTGTAATTTATTGTACAATCAGTGGCGCCATCCGTGGGACCGCTACAATTGGTCTCGTTATTTCCAAACATATAACCAACCAACTACTTTCACTATATATCCGGCATGGATCAAGGGTGAGAAGATACTCCTCCACCGGGTTTCTCGACCTTGGCGCCAATACCAATTAACGACTCCAACAACCTTCCCCCAATAACTGCTTCCACGTTCACAACACGTTCTCACCCAGAAGTAACGCCCAACCATCATGCTTCGACATCAGCCCAGCCTTTGTGGAAGCCAACCACAAAGCGTTGGAATCCCTCTTAAGGGCTCGCAAAAGGAAAGTTCGGAATGCTGAGATGCGAAGGGAGTTGGAATACTTAAGTTATGACTGCGAGGAAGAGATAGAATTGGAGGCTAGGCCTCCGACACAAGGAGAAACACTATCGGCCCTAAGGAGAGGGTCACCAGTTAGTCGAAGGCCAAGTAGAAGGTCCGTTGGGTTCTAAGGAGTCCAGAGAGGGCTCCGACAAGCAGAGAAGGAGCAGTTACCGAAGTCCCCAACGGGAGGAGCCAGCGAAGGGAAGAGATGGGGGTAAATCTACCTCCATTGTTAGCAGTTCATCTTGGAAGGACCGAAGCAGGGGTTCCGTTGCAGCCTTCTCATGCATCAGGCGTAGAAGGCAATCTGCCTAAAATTAATATGGGGGGAAATCTTCCTCTCAATGGTATGTACCCCTCGTTCCAAACTCAGTCTTACCCTCAAGGTTTATATCCTCCAGTAAATGGGCAGCCTAACAACCCTAGTCTCCCTCAACCTTATGGGAGCATACCCTTCGGGCATCTCTACGGTCTACCCTCTGTATGCCATGGGAAATGGTTATCCGTTCAGCATGAACACACCTTATCAGTCCTACCCTAGCCAAACTCCTATGGGAGTACCCCAAAACCATACCCCATACAATAATGTTCCTATGTATGCACCGCCCTATAATCTTCTATACTCAGACCCTATGGGTTCGGCTACACCCTTCGTTAGGTGGATAGAAGACTACCCATTGCATGATGGGTTGAAAATGCCTTCGCATATTGGGACTTATGATGGGAAGGGGGATCCGGACAATTTCCTATATTTGTTCGAATGGGCTATTAAGATGCAAAAGTGGGTCCTGCTTTTAGCTTGTCACATGTTTCCATACACCCTACAGGACTCGGCCCGTATTTGGTGGAATGGGCAAAAGCCTGGCAGCATTGTCAACCTCGATGATCTCAAGGTTAAGTTCCAATCACACTCCAGTCAACAAAAGAAGTTTACAAGGACCCATCTGTCGGTGCACAATATCAAACAAAAGGAGAAAGAAAGCACAAGGGCCTTCGTCATTAGGTACACCGATGAACTCTACAGATCTTGGGTCTACATGAAGATCAGCGCATCTCGGGCTTCGTACATGGCCTACGGAATTGGAGCTTGGTGGAATTCTTGTCCACTGACCTTCCGACAACTTACAAGGGGTTAATGGAAAAGACGTATACTTGGATTGAAAAAAAGGAAGTATCTACTAATGGTGCTCCGATCGATAGAGACAACAACAGTAAGTTCTCAAAGCATTCTGTGTGGGAAGGGTCAAAGAACAAGAACAAAAATAGAGACAGGTTTTCTCCGTACAAAGGTTCTAACCACGGTTTGCTAGGAAGCTTAACTAAGTCCCCAAAGGAAATACTTGCGACGGAGAGGGCTGCTAAGGCTTTCGAAGCACCCCTCGCATGACAAGCAAGGGTAAAAATAGGGATACAAGCAAGTATTGTCACTTCCATGAAGATTATGGCCATGACACGAACAGTTGCAGGGAGCTAAAGAAGCAGATAGAGGAAGATGTAAATTCCGGGAAATTGGTACATTTGGTTAAGGGTATAAGGAAGGGCAAGGAGAAAATTTCCGACACTCAATTGGCTAAAGACACCACTCCTCCCGAAGCCCCAATATTCATGGTTCATTGGGGCGAAGCCAACTTAAAAAGAAAGGTGACGGAGGAGGAGATAAACTGGGTGGGAGAAGTAACATTTACCCCCATTACAGGCCAAGTCCCTTCGAATGACCCAGTGGTTATCAAAGTCCTATTTTCCAACCGGGAAGTCAATAGAGCCTACGTGGACTGCGAAAGCTCCTGCGAGATCATATACGAGCACTACTTCCTAAAGCTCAAGCCTTCGATCGGATCGCAGCGGGTTGATTAAAAGATACCTTTGGTAGGATTCTCAGGTGAGCATTCGTGGCCTCTAGGAGAAGTACATTTGGAAATAACAATCGAAATAGGCAAGCTCGCAAGAACAGAAACCCTCACTTTCGCAATCGTAAGGTCATATTCTCCCTACAACTTGTTGATAGGAAGGACCGCTATGCAAAAGATGGGTATTGTAGTCTCCGCCATACACGCAGCAGTAAAATTCCATACACCATATGGGATAGGAACCGTATTTTCTAGCTACAATTAGGGAAAGGCAGGAGACATTAATAAAAAGATCAAAGAAAGTTTTAGGAGCCTCCAAAAGTCATTTTAAGCTGTACATATGCCGAAGAGCGCATCGTGGTAAACGAGCTCTATCCAGAGCAAACGGTGGTAATTAGAGAGCAACTCCCTGCTAACTTCAAAGCAGACTTGGAGAAGCTACTCAAAGCCAACAAGGACGTCTTTGCATGGACGTACTCAGATATGACAAGGGCCCCTAGGACACTTATGATCTACGGGAATCCCTTCGGCACATAACATAAGCTTAATGAGTTCAAACACATTGAACCAATTAAGCAGAAGCGACGAAGCCTGGCTCCTGAGGGAAATACAGCCGCTTGCAAAGAGGTGGATGAACTTGTACGGGCAAGAATTTTCAGAGAAGTGAAATACCAAACCTGGGTGGCCAACCAAGTTATGGTAAAGAAGAGTGACGGAGGGTGGCGAATGTGTGTCGACTTCACCGACATCAACAAAGCTTGCCCGAAGGACTATTACCCTTTGCTAGAAATTGATTGGAAGGTCGAATCCCTCTTGGGGTTCCATTTGAAATGCTTTTTAGATGCCTACAAAGGGTATCACCAGATACAAATGGCGGAGGAAGATGAAGAAAAGACAGCTTTCTACACAGAAAAGGGGGTCTATTGTTACAAGAAAATGCCCTTCGGTTTGAAAAATGCAGGGGCCACCTGCCAACATTTGGTAGACAAAGCCTTCCACAAGCAGATAGGGAGAAACTTGGAATCCTATGTTGATGAAATGGTTATCAAAAGCAGAACCGAAGAGGAAATTGACAATGCTCAAAGTGTATATGTTTTTAGGAGTGTTATCGTGGATTTTATGCATATATATTGATCACTTTTATGATATTATGGTACTTAATGAAGTATAATTTCTATTTTAGGTTC
Source organism: Artemisia tridentata subsp. tridentata (assembly GCA_021014915.2). Taxonomy (NCBI): domain Eukaryota; kingdom Viridiplantae; phylum Streptophyta; class Magnoliopsida; order Asterales; family Asteraceae; genus Artemisia; species Artemisia tridentata. The sequence goes on along the minus strand of CP139508.1, from coordinate 207,972,714 downwards.
ATGGAAGCTCACGACAAAGAAAACCAAGAAAAAGACGAAGAAATGATCAATAAACGAAGACTTATGCATGTACGAAGAATTCCCGACAAATGAAAGTCTCTTGGAGTATATTCGAGAAGATAAAGTCATGAAGTTGTAACTCCAAAGACTCAAGAATAAAGCACAAGAAGGGAAACGAGAAAAGAAATGAAGAAAGGAAGCTCAAACAAAGAATTATTGAAAGCCTCGTTGTTCCCGACACACCTCCACCATTTTGGCCATAACTTGAGCATACGAACTCGGATTTAGTTGATTCAAGCGGCCACGGAAAGCCAAGAGAAAGATCTACAACTTTGTAATTTTTCATTTTTGGTTAGAAGGCTTCATCCGATCAGATGGAGCCCATCCGATTCGGATGGAGCTAACTTTTTCATCCATCCGATTGGTATGGCCCCGTATCCGATCGGATGGATGAATCTGACTTCTCCAAGTTATTTTAAATGTGTAATTAAGTGCCATCAAGCCCCATGACTGATCACTTGCCTCTATTTACTCATAAACCTGCACTTTTATGACACTTTTTCCCAAGTAACTTACTTGTTGGCTAAGGGTGGCTTCTACCTATTAATAAGACCATTTTGGCATGGTTTTGAGTGTGAACTAGCCTCCACCCTTAAGGATGAATTTTCACCAACTATTATCAACCCCAAAAGACCACAAACCTCTGCCATTTCCAGAAGTAGTGCCCAAGTGCTAAAGAAAGTGTTCAGGTGTAATATTCCGGCTTGGTTAGAAGTTGTAGTTTATTGGAGGCTTGAAGGTTGCTATATCCTTCACCTTTACCTATTGTAATCGATACCTTGGTTAAACTCTTGTTACTTTTATGATGTTGAATTCTATTATTTATGTTGAACTTTGGTTATTGATTAATCTTGACATAGAATAGTTTTGTTTACTTGTTTGGATATTAATATAACTTGTGATAATGGGATGTTTGGATATTTGTAGTGTTTGTTTGGATTATGATGATAAAATCATATTTGGTTAAATTGAAACTTGTATTGTTTATTGTTTTGATTAATCATTGTTGGGTCTGCATGTCGAAAGGATTCTCAATAGTGGTTGATTTCAATTCATTAGTCAACGAATGTTTTGGTCTTGTACTTTATGACGATTATATGAGAAACTTAATTAACATAACGAGTGAAAGTTTAATTTAGATTAAAGGTCGAAAGGCATCTTTCTATATGTGTTCTAATCATTATTTTTCAAGTAAATGGAACTTCACAAATTGATGACATCAAAGTTATGGGTCGAAAGAACTCTTTGTTTGTTGTTGGTTTAGGCATGAGTTTTATGACATGACCAATTGATTAAGACTTATGTATATTTGATTTATAAAACACTAAATTATTATTGGTTCTAAAGGTCGAAATGATTACCTTTGATAATATGTTTTCCAAACTAACCATCCTAATATCCATGTGATCATTTGTCCAAACATGTATGTTCTTTGTGTGATTGTTCTTATATTACTTTTCTTGTTGGTTTGATCCGTGACAATCATAACCATCAACTTGTTACTTGCTTAAACAAACAAATGACACTTGAGTGCAACCAAGTCTCTTGGGACGACCTTGACTTACCAACCCCTATACTACATATGACTAGGGTATACTTGCCCGAATGTGTTCCTAGTTAATCGGTAATTCTTGTTTATAAATTTAAAACCTTTTGCGAACGCATCAAGTTTTTGGCGCCGCTGCCGGGGATTTGGTTTTGCATTCTCTTGTTTGTTTGCTTGTTGATCTTGCATGATTCTTTGATTTTTTGCTTTAATTGAGTTCTTGATTAGATTGCTTGTTTGCTAATTTGTTCGAGTGCTCTATTGGACTATGATCATAAATGATTGTTTCTTTGTTCTTGTTTGAATGCTCTTTCTTACTTTCCTGTTTTCTCATGATATTGCTTAATTGCCACCCTTGCGTTTTGTTTCAAAAATCTCTTAATTCTCATCCTTTGCTTAATGATCTTGGCATCAAAATCAAGTGTTTTGGTGTTGGGATTTGGTTTCAAGTGTTAAAAAAATACTCAAATCAATGTTTGCTTCCTAAATGTGCTCAAAAGTTTTTGCGAAAAAAAACCACCCAAACCACTCCAACCGATCGTTCACCACTCGTAACCGATTCGGTTGGAGGCTTTTGAACCATTTTTTTTTTCTAATTTGTGTGTTTCTTGTTTTGTGAGTTTTATTTTTTATATGTTATGGGATCTCTTGCATGTCTTTGTGTTATTATGTTATTGATGTTCTTCTAGTACATATGTGTTTATGTGTTTTATTTACTTGTGTTTATTTTCGTGGTTGTTACCTTTAGTCTTCTTGTTTTATTTTGCCAATAAAAAGTTTTAAGTAAAACTTGTTTTCATAAATATAAAAAATATATATATGTATTTTGTCACCAGAGTGCCAACCGAATCGGATGGAATCCAATCCGATCGGTGGGAGCTCTCTGTAAAAATTGGCCCAACCCAACTGATCAGTGGGATACTCTAACCCATCAGATGGACCAATCGGTAAAAAAAAAAAAAAAAAGGTAATTTTCATTTCTCGTATTTTGTTCTTGTGTTTTTGTCGAATAAGTTTAAATGTATTTTGGTTTTTGAAAGAGTATCATTTCTTTTATTCTACTTAAATTTGGTTTTTGCATTTTAAATTTTGTTAATTTAGTACGTTGTGAATAAGTAAGTACCTTTATTAAAAAATAAAAATGTTTGAACTATGTGGGTATGTTCACTGGAAACCCTCACGAGACTTCACTCATCCGCTCGGGCCACCGAGAGGTTTAAAAGGCTTGTTGCATACGCTAAATGCAACCTTGATGCCTACGAAAGTGAGTTTTAGAATTTTACACGTTTTTTGCAGTTTAGTTTATTTTTGCAGATTTAATAAGCTCTTGGAGATTGGATTATTGGTGATATCATACTTGGTGTGGAGGTGTTTTGTTGAAAGTGAAATCGATTGATCTCACAAGCTTATGCTAGCATTTGCACCTTATCATATGGAGTTCGATCGCGATTTCTTGGCCCGGGAAGTTTCGTTTCTTTTGAATTATTTATTTACTTATTTATTTTCCCTATTTTACATGCTTTGAAGTTTATTTTTCACAATCAGTATGATGCGTAACTTAAGTGTGGGGGAAAGTTAGATAGTGGAAAACGAAATCAGTTTTCAAATTTATAATTTTTGGGCCAATTTAAAATTTTGTATACTTGTTTGCCCTTGTGATCTAATTGTTTTAACGCTTTTAGGATAATGTATTAGAATAACTGGATCATCCCACTGGTGAAATATGTAAATTTTAAAAAATTCAAGATGTGTCCCGATTAATATTGCAATCCATTCTGGGATTGATAACATTTGCTAGCACATATTATAGCCCTTTCCACTAAATTGTGAGGATTTGAGCCTGTTTCGTATATAGCATACATCTTTTATGCTTGGATCTTTTGCTATGATTGTGCCGGTGATTTTATTTATTCTAGAACTTGTACTTGTAAATCATTACCAGACCGCAGTTAGATCGCATTCGTGTGATATAAGTGTATTCGTGTGATAAAGAGGCACCCTTAGGAATAAAACCAAATGGCCTTCATTTTACATCTAATGATATATTAGCTAACCACATCGGTTAGTTAACCACCAATATGGACCCATTTGTTAACGTTTATCTTTAACGCTAGATACCCTTAGTACAACCTCCGAGCCATTCTTTTCATTTTTTATTAAATCCAAAAAAAAAAAAAAAAAAAAAAAAAAAAAGTACACTTTAAACCTTAGCCTAACCCATTGACAAAGTCTAAATGGTGGGTTGCTAGTTGCTTGGTATATTGGATTGTTTTTTATGATTATTAGTTAGCCACGCTTCACCATCCGTGTGTGCCATTCTGACAAAGATGAAGACAGCAGCTTCTTATTTGTATTTTTATGGTGTATGCTTATTCGAAGTGTGGGGAGATGTGATGTATGAAAGAAAGGTTGAAAAAAAATGTGAAAAAAAAAATGAAAATAAGTCATCGCAACCATAAGGTGACAATTATAGCCAATGTGCTATACATGAAGATGAAGAAAGAAAGTTATGTGATATGTTTTTAGCCAATGAGTTAAATTGAGGAATATTATTATGGCGAATCGATGTATCGATATGTGAAGAAGAGAAGATTGTAACTATAACCATTTACGGGTTTGTGGTTTGTTAGGTAACTAGCAACAATGGGACTTAGAATTGACTTTATTTTTCTTTTAAAACCAATTTCATAAATACTCCCATGCCTTATCCCTACCCTTACCAGTTACTTTATTCGTTGTTAGCTTTCGAGATCCGGATATAGTGATGGCTTTGTTAAGATATGTAGTGCATGGATATTGTAGTGACCATCCGGTTTTTGAATAGTTAAAAGAGCGCCAGCAATCTAGTGCGTATTTTGGTGACCATCCGTTATGTAAGTAACGCCCCAGCAAACCTAGGTACAATCTAGTGACCATCTGTTGTTTGGCTAGTCAAAAATCCGCGCCAGCGAGCTATTATATTCTTTAGATGTTTACACTTGGTGCTTACGCCACGTCGGTGGAGTTTTGTTTCTTGTACAAGCCTATGGTAATAAACGGATCATGACTGATTTCTCTTATATATACTGCACTACCTAAATAAATGAGTGATTGAATGAATTATACTTCGTTTCTTTTTCCTGAGGTGTTTAGAAATGTTACTCAAGCAAGAAAATCTTCATACTTCTCGTTTTTTCACCATAACACTTAAAAATGATGAATCATATCTTGTACTTGTACTTGGTAGATTTACATCATAATTTTAAAATCATTTTCTATGCACCATGTGGGATCTATTTTTCTTAATGTTTGCTTGAGGGCAAGCAAACCCTTAAGTGTGGGGGAGTTTGCGCTCATTTTCTCATTTTCGCTTTTATGAAAATAATAAAAAAATAAAAATAAATTATTTACGATCTGTCCAACCGATCGGATGTGCGAGCATCCGATTCGGTTGGCAAGTTACATGTTTTTACGAATTGTCCATCCGATCGGATGGAGATGCGAACCGATCGGATGGATGCGAAGAAATTTTTGTTTTCATTTCGCCATTTTGGTATAAATTTCGATTTTTCTTTTCCTGCATTTGCTTGAGGGCAAGCAAAGTTCAAACGTGGGGGAATTTGATAACGCTCAAATTGTACATGTTTTTAGGAGCGTTATCGTTGATTTTATGCATATATATTGATCACTTTTATGAACTTATGGTACTTAATGAAGTATAATTTCTATTTTAGGTTCATGGAAGCTCACGACAAAGAAAACCAAGAAAAAGACGAAGAAATGATCAGTAAACGAAGACTTATGCATGTACGAAGAATTCCCGACAAATGAAAGTCTCTTAGAGTATATTCGAGAAGATAAACTCATGAAGTTGTCACTCCAAAGACTCAAGAATAAAGCACAAAAAGGGAAACGAGAAAATAAATGAAGAAAAGAAGCTCAAACAAAGAATTATTGAAAGTCTCGTTGTTCCCGATATACCTCCACTATTTTGGCCATAACTTGAGCATACGGACTCGGATTTAGTTGATTCAAGTGGCCACGGAAAGCCAAGAGAAAGATCTACAACTTAGGAATTTTTCATTTCTTGGTCAGAAGGCTCCATCCGATCGGATGGAGCCCATACGATTCGGATGGAGCTAACTTCTTCATCTATCTGATCGGTATAGCCCCGTATCGGATCGGATGGATGAATATGACTCCTCTAAGTTATTTTTAATGTGTAATTAAGGCCATTAAGGCTAAGGGTGGCTTCTACCTATTAATAAGACCATTTTGGCATGGTTTTGAGTGTGAGAAATTCTAGCCTCCACCCTTAAGGACAAATTTCAGCAACTATTATCAACCACAAAAGACCAAAAACCTCTACCATTTCCAGAAGTAGTGCCCAAGTGCTAAAGAAAGTGTTCGGGTGTAATATTCCGGCTTGGTTAGAAGTTGTAGTTTATTAGAGGCTTGAAGGTTGCTATATCCTTCACCTTTACCTATTGTAATCGATACCTTGGGTAAACTCTTGTTACTTTTATGATGTTGAATTCTATTATTTATGTTGAACTTTGGTTATTGATTAATCTTGACATAGAATAGTTTTGTTTACTTGTTTGGATATTAATATAACTTGTGATAATGGGATGTTTGGATATTTGTAGTGTTTGTTTGGATTATGATGATAAAATCACATTTGGTTAAATTGGAACTTGTATTATTTATTGTTTTAATTAATCATTGTTGGGTCTACATGTCGAAAGGATTCTTAATAGTTGTTGTTAGGAATTAAGCATTAGCAGTTCGTACGGTTGACGAAGGAAATTGGTACTGCTGATGAGTATTGAAGACAAGAACAGTTAGTACGGTTGGTTATAGAAGTTAGTACTGTTTATGTCTTTGTTGTAGATAATTATAGAAAAGATTTTGTGTATATCTTATACGATTAAGTTGATAGTTATCTTGTAAAGGAATCCTTAGTCTATAAAAGGATCTCTTAGGTTAAAGTTTATGTACGAATCACGTGTCTAGATTATTAAGGTTCAAGGTTGTAAACCCTAGTACTAGTTAAGAGTACTCGTATTATTCATTAATAATATTGAATCGTTGAAGTATATTATTGTTCCTTGTTCATTGTTACATTCAAATCATACAAAACACAAACACATAATTCTTCTAAGTGCTAGCTAGTAAATTCCGCGTGCTAGACTAGACATTGTTCAAAGTATCACATCTAACACAAAGGAGTGTGTGTAGATCTGGTCAAGTGGTATCAGAGCCAGGTTGCTGATACTTTGGTTTAGAAGATCCAGAAAACAAAGATGGACATGGAGACACCTCAAACCACAACAAACATTGTTGCTAAGCTTCCAATGCTTAAACCCAACGAGTTCGACATGTGGAGACTTCGTATTGAGCAGTTCTTTCAAGTGCAAGATTATGCACTTTGGGAGATCATTGAAGAAGGAAACTCCTTTACACCCGTATCAACAACAAGTGTTGTTGAAGGTAAATCTGAGACTACAGTGCAGACAAAGCCAACCACTACTGAAGAGAAGGAAAGGCACAAGAATGATGTTAAGGCTAGAAGTTTGCTTCTGATGACTATTCCCAATGATCAGTTGCTGAGTTTTAGCAAGTTTAAGTGTGATAAGACTCTATTTGAGGCTGTTATTGCAATATATGGTGGTAATGAAGCCACCAAGTAAAATCAAAAGACTCTTCTTAAGCAACAGTTTGAGAGCTTCTCTACCACACATAATGAGTCTTTGGATCATATGTTCAATAGGCTTCAAAAACTAAGTAACTCAGCTTGCTGTTCTAGGAATTGAGATGCCTCAGGAAGATCTCAACTCAAAATTCCTAAGAAGTCTACCTTCAGACTGGGCAATGCATGTAGTTGTCTGGAAAAACAAACCAGACATAGACACAATGAGTCTGATAGACCTCTACAGCAACTTCAAGATTGTTGAACATGAAGTAAAGAAGTCTGGTGGATCAAGCTCAAGTTCTGGGAATATGGATTTTGTATCAACTTCCAGTATCTCAAGCCAAGAAGAAGAAGTGCAAGTTGCTGGAGCAGTTGGTACTGGTGGTTCAAACTTTGGTACTGCTAGCACCTAAAGCAGTACTATTGGACTTTTGAATGAAGATGTTTATTGTGCTTTCTTGACTACTCAGCATAATGGTTCTATGTTGACTCATGGAGATCTTCAAGAGATAGATGAAGATGATATGGAAGAGATGGATATCAAGTGGCAGCTCTCTCTTCTTAGCATGAGGGCTAAGAGATTTTTAAAGAAGACTGGCAAGAAGATTGTCATAAACAGCAATGATGTTGCAGGGTATGACAAGTCCAAGATTGAGTGCTTTAATTGCCACAAGAAAGGTCACTATTCAAGGGAATGAAGACTGCCAAGACAACAAGATGGAAAGAGCAGAGGATATGGTAGCAAGTCAAAGGTTGTGGAGGTTACTGATTCAAGCTCAAAAGCCATGGTTGCCATTGATGGCTTAGGGTTTGACTGGAGTTACATTGCAGAGGAGGAAGCAGAAGCATCTACAAAGATTGCTCTCATGGCATTTTCAGACTCTGAGGTACAGGTTTCTAAGTGTTCTAAATCTTGTGAAAATCTAAAAGAAATAGAAACCCTTAAGAGTAGGTATGATGCACAAAGAATAGAGCTAACCCAAACAAGTTTTAATCTAGCTAATCATAAGAGGGATTTAGCTGTGTTAGAAGAACAAATTGTTCACTTTAGAAGTAATGAGTCAAAGTTTGCAGATGATATGATTTTAATCAAAAGAGACTTAATGTTTAGAGAGAATGAAATCAGTGTGTTAAAACATGAGTTAGAATAGGTTAAGAAAGCTAAGGAGAACATTTACATGAGTGTAGATACACTAGAATACACATCAAAAGGTGTTCAATAGATAATTGAATGTCAGATCCTAAATAAAGCTAAGTCAGGCCTATGGTACAAGTCAGTCCACATCCCTATAGAGGAATTCCTACACCCCAGGCATTAACCTAGAACACACAGGACTCCCTAAATTTCAATTCCCTGAGCGTAGCTATGGTCCTCAACCTAAGGAGGACATAGTTGACAAACCTATGTATGAGAGTGCAACTGATGCCTCACTTTCTGAGGATAAGGTGTCCTCAGCTAAGGACTCAGATGCTCCAACCATAGAGGACTGGACTTCTGATGATGAGGATGATCAGGCTGTGGCTAAGCCTATTAGTGTTAAGGTGGAGGAACCAAAAGTTCCAAAGATGGTAAAAACTGAGACTGTTAGGCCTAGATTTAATGCTAAACCTTTTAGACCAACAGTTAGGTATGCAGAAATGTATAGAACCACAAACAAGCCAAGAGGTAACCAAAGGAATTGGAACAACCTCAAATCTCACCAACTGGGTGATGATTTTATTTTCTATAGGAAAGCTTGTTACTCTTATGGTAGCTTTGACCATCTTGCAGCTTTTTGTGACAAATGGGTGAGAGGGTATACAAACAATAGGATGAATCTAGAAAGACCTCATCCTCTTCCTAGGAATGATAAGATGATACCCATATCAGTTCTTTTAAAGTCTAGCCAAAGACCAATTTAAACTGCTCGATCAACAGTTCAGACTGTCAGACCATTTAGACCTATTCACCCAAGACCAACAGTTCAAAATGCTATAACAGTTTTTAAACCAGCATACAAAACTGGTAAAAGATCTTTTTATCAGAAAGCAGTTGTGAAAAATCAAGTTTGGAAACCCATGGTAACAACTACAAAGCCAAAAGTTCCAACTGCAAGCAGAGTAATTGGTACTAGTGTTAATAAAAACACTACTAAGGGGAATATGGGTAATGGAGTAAGTGCATCAGCAAGTTGGGTTTGGAGACCTATCAAACCCAATGGTGCTAATTTTTTTTTTGAAAATAAATAATTATGTTGATACAAGAGGAAAGCCTAAGTCTGTAATGGCTTGGGTTCCACAAGGAAATTAATTTTTCTTTTTGATAGCAATTTTAGTCATATAATTTTATATTGTAAGACAAGTTCTTTGTGGCTTGTTTCTTTGCTTTTGGACTAACACTTGCAGAATTGGACGAAGAGCACCAAGGAATATGTTTTGGGCTAAATGGTGATTTGGAGCTAGGTGTGTAATCAGTACACACAACAAATGGTAATTGGTTCACCATGTCTAACCCACATAAGAACCAACTAGTCCAGAGCAAACGGTATCTAGTAAAGACTTCTCAAATCCGTTGATAGTTGACAATTTACCAAAAATTGTATGGTTATCAGCTCACCATATCTAACTGTGAAGAGTTGACTAGTCCAAAGCAAACGGCTATTGGTAAAGACATATCAAATCCGTTGATAGCTGATAGTTTGCTAAAAACTATATTTGAGCCATGATATTTTAAATATTTTCAAATAAGTTCATACGGCTCAACAAATTTTTTCCAGCAGTTGGTACTGCTTGTTAAAAGTTGGTACGGCTCAACTAGCCGTTGTAAAAATCTGTCAATAATAAATTTTTATAGCCGTTGGGGTAAAACCGTTATTCTAAGCATACTTATAGGGATTTTTCTAGAGATAATTATCTTTTTACCATAAATTAATTTATTCTATTTCCTAAGATAATTTATCTCATACGCTAAATTCACAAAACCCTAACAGTATCTATAAAAACCCAATTGGCTGCATAAATCTTAAATTCCACTATAAAGGATCACCTTATTGCTATAATGTTTCACTTCTCATCATTTACAATGGCTAATTTGGAATTTGTTAAGCGTCACAATTAGGTTGCGTTTTTGGAGAAAACAGAGGAAGGAGATGTACCAAAGTTTTATGAGATTGTGGACTTTCTGAACCACTCTCACATAAGGTATGCTCTAACCGTCTCTCCCACTCTTTATGTCTCTCACATCACACAGTTCTGGCAGAATTCATCTGTCTTGACTAGTGACAATGGAGACTTAGAAATTCGTTCTGAAGTTGATGGTGTAAATTTTGTTGTTACCGAGTCTATAATTAGGAGACATCTTAAATTAAAAGACTCAGTGGTATCAACACTATGCAGAAAACTGAAATATGGGAAGAACTTACTAAAATGGGTATGATACATCTGAGTATAAATTAAATTTTCAAAAAGGATGTTTCTCACCTCAATGGAGATTTTTGATACATACCCTTCTACACTGTTTGAGTCCCAAAAAGACTGCTTGGGAGCAGTTCAGTAGCAATATTGCTATTGCTCTCATTTGTTTGTCTACAAACAAGGTTTTCAACTTTTCAAAATTTATTTTTGAGGGTATGGCATCAAATGTTAACAGCAAAACAAAGTTTCTAATGTACCCACGTTTTGTTCAATCTCTTTTGAATAAAAGGAAAAATTTGCTTACAACTCCAACAGAAACTTTTCCTACTCCTAGCCTTCAATCAAAAGTTTTTCAAAACATGGCTATGGCTATGGCTAGTAGACTTTTTCAAGGGGAACCAGTTCCATTGTTTCCTCAAATGCTTCAAACTGAGTTGGGTGAAGGGTCAGCAGTTCCAACTGATCCCCATCACACATTCACTCATGTACCTGAAACAACTCAACCACCACCAGAAGTTACAACTTATAGGAGAAGGTCCACAACTATTCTTACTAGAGTGGCTACCGGATCCTTGCCACATGATTCACCTCTCCTAGTAGGTCACACAGCTAGAAGTGATGAGGGTAGCTCTAACCAAAATGCATTGATGGCTTTATGTACTAAGTTAGATGCCCAAGTTGATTGTTTAGAGAAGGATCTTAAAAGCACCAAGGAGGAGCTCAAAGTCCACAAGGAGAATTTTGCTAAAATTTATGCCAAGTTGTATTTAAGAGTAAAAAAGCTGAAAGATCAACTCAAGCAGAAAAGGGCAAGAGTGGTATTGGATGATGATTCTTCTAGTGATGACTCAGATGATTCAGATGATGCTAATGGTGGAAATTCTCCCAAACAGGGGAGGAAATTTGATAAAGAAAAGGATAGATCAGGTTCTCAGGGGAGGCAAAATGAAGAAGAAGAAGAACAACTTAATATGGGTTCTGGTGATGTTGACATGGGTGTTGAAGAAACTGCTGAGCAACATGAAGCGGTTCAGACTGAGGAACATGAAAAGAAAGAAGTTCAGACTGTTGAAGCAGTTCTGACTGCTGAGACAGAGCATGAGACAGTTCCAACTGATGACACTTTAGCTGAGCTAGTATATGAAAGAAAAAGGGCAGATAAGGGTAAAAAGCCTATGACATAAGAAGAAGAAGCTGCTGAAGAACTAGAAAGGCTCAAGACAACAAAACCAAAAACTCAAGCTCAGATAGACTTTGATGCAGAGGTAGCAAGGAAGATTCTAGAAAAGGATTTGGCTGATGAACAAGCTAAGGAAGCTCAGATAGCTCAAGATGCAGAATTAGCAAGGAAAATGGCTGCTGATGATGTAAGGAACATAGTTGGATTCATGGATAGAACAAGATCTGATGATTTCAATCAAGAGGAGTTCAATGAGCAACTACAATACTTGTTAGATTCTGATCTGATTATAAGAGCTCATGCAGTGATGATCCTTAAAGACAAGGAGTTAAGTGAAGAAGAAAAATCAGAGAAGCTCAAAGAATTTATCTTGAAGACAAACAAAGAAGCTACTTGGAATGACTTAGTGCAGAGAATTATAGAAAGGCAAAAGTCAGGTTTCAAGACAAAGTTGCCTACCAGAAAAGAAAAAGTCAGTTTCATGAAGCACTATTTGAAGAATCAAGCAAATTACAAGATGAGTGACTTCACTGGAAGGTCAGATGCTAGGATTGAAAGGAAATTCTTTGAAACCTATGCTAGACTGAATACTCCAATCAGAAAAGACATCACTAAGAAAAAGAAAAGAGAACCATAAGTTCTAGAATCTGATGCTGCAAAGAAATTAAAATCTGGAGAAGAAGGATTAACCAATGAGAAAATCAAGAGCATGATGATGATTATTCCAGAATCTTCATATATCAAACCTTTACAAACAAAACATCCAATGATTGACTGGGAAGTTTTCACAGATGGAAGAATAAAAGGATGAAAGATAATCAGACTTGGTGATATTTCTGAAAGGTATAAGTTGTTTGAAGATTTACTCAGAGGCTTTGACAGAGAAGATCTTAATCAACTATGGATTTTAGTAAAAGAAAGATTCAGAAATAAAGATCCTATTGAAGACAAAGACAAAGAATTATGGGTTCAGTTGAAGAGGATCTATGAACCTGATAGTGGAGAGTCAATGTGGAGGTTTGAAGCACAAAAGATGTGTATTGGTATTTGTTTGAATCATGTGGAGTACATAGAGTTTCTACTACATATGGAATAGAAATCTATATGTTGGTGGAAAAAGACTATCCACTCAGATCATTTGTGTTAATGGCTATGTTATCAGAAAGACTCAAGGTTGAAGAAGATTCTGAGATGGCAGATTTGTTAGTTACAAAGATTTTCAACCTTGCACAGCAAAGAAAAGTCAAAGACTAAAGTGACTGATGTGATAGATGTTTGGAAGAATTTTCCCCATTGAGAATAAGAAGCTTAATTCAGAGAAACTTAGTGATTTGGATAGAAATCATAAGTTTAGGGGATGATTGTTAGGAATTAAGCATTAGCAGTTCGTACGGTTGAAGAAGGAAATTGGTACTGCTGATGAGTATTGAAGACAAGAACAGTTAGTACGGTTGGATATAGAATTTAGTATTGTTTATGTCTTTGTAGTAGATAATTATAGAAAAGATTTTGTGTATACCTTATACGATTAAGTTGATAGTTATCTTGTAAAGGAATCCTTCGTCTATAAAAGGATCTCCTAGGTTAAAGTTTATGTACAACGGATTAACGAATCAAGTGTCTAGATTATTAAGGTTCAAGGTTGTAAACCCTAGTACTATCTAAGAGTACTCGTATTATTCATTAATAATATTGAATCGTTGAAGTATATTATTGTTCCTTGTTCATTGTTACATTCAAATCATACAAAACACAAACACATAATTCTTCTAAGTGCTAGCTAGTAAATTCCGAGTGCTAGACTAGACATTGTTCAAAGTATCACATCTAACACAAAGGAGTATGTGTAGATCCGGTCAGTTGTTGATTTTAATTCATTAGTCGATGAATGTTTTGGTCTTGTACTTTGTGACGATTGTATGAGAAATTTAATAAAAATAACAAGTGAAAGTTTAATTTGGATTCAGGGTCGAAAGGCATCGTTGAATATGTGTTCTAATCATTATTTTTCATGTAAATGGAACTTCACAAATTGATGACATCAAAGTTATGGGTCGAAAGAACTCTTTTGTGGAAAACTAGATGGGGGGGTTGAATAGTTTTACGTCTTTTTAATTTATATTATGAAAACTTTTGTTTACTTCTAAAGACTTCGATTTGATCTTATGTGACTTCAACTCTTAAACAATATGAACAAGTATAGATAAATATAGATAAGTAATGCAAGTAAAGTAAAGTAAATGAAATGAAAGATAGGGATGGAAAGATCGAACCACAACACAAGGATTTATAGTGGTTTGGCTACAAGGACACCTTCCTTGCCCTACTCCACTCCCCGAGTCACCTACTCAAGAGTTCTCTTCACTATGTCAACAGACTCCCTTATGACGGAGAAAACCTTACACAACTTTAGCTTACACCGGCTTAACGACACAAAGCTAGATGTCGGGTTCTAATCATAGCTAGAACCAATCTCACAACTTATACACGACTTCTTCACGACTTATTCATGACTTCTTCACGACGGCTTCATGACTTCTTCACAACGGCTTCACACCTTCTACACGACGGCTTCACAACTTCTAGACTATAACTTCACAACATATATACAACTTCTTTACAACACAACTACTTACAACACTTTGACCTACTAACAACAACTACACAAACACTTTACACAACTGATTGAACAAATATTCGTCAACCAAGCCTTCGATGGTGATCAAAGGAATAATGGGGTGTTGAGATTGCGCCAAGCTTGTTCTTAACCTGAAAATAAGAAATACAAAGACACTACGTTAAGTGATTGCGCAGGGGTTGGACCCTGCGAACCACCTCCGGCGTGCGAGTAAGTATGTGTAATGGTAATGTAGGTCGTAAATTTAGAGAGTGAAGTTAACTTACTTAGTTTTGGCCCGACTATGCTATTTATAGGGGAGAAATAGGGCATAGTGGGCGGTTGCACATAGTTCGGAGATCATGGGGGCGTCCCATGGAAAGTGGTAACCGCTAGGGCTTTGTAGCCCACGATCTCTGTTTTGGCGGGAAGCCAAAGGATAGAGGAGACGTGGGTTTGACCAGGTCTGGATGATCCTTCGTGTTAGTCCCTTCGTCAGGAATACCCCGAAGGGCTTAGGGCTTCGATTGGCGGATTCCCACATGGTAACCATTCGCAGGCGAATGGTTTTACGCCAATGAAACGTGTTAAGGAGATTAACCTGGGCCTCCGAAGGGAGGGCTTTCTACAGGTTCGAAGGGGAGTCCTTCGACCCGTTAGGAGGGTACATCATCAAGCCCCCCAGTCGAAAGTGATATATACGTACGAGTATAAATTGCATTCGACTCAAAAAACCTGCTACACTCTATCCCATTTATCACAAATTCGGACGAAATGAAGATAAGTGTTTAAATAAATTCAAACGCAATAAAAAGTACTCTATCCTTCTGATTTCAAAAATAAAAGGGAAAACGTCTAACTGAATTCCGCATTAAATGCAAACCATCATTATCCGTCCACTTGCAAACCCTTAATTGTCATTTCTTTGGTAGTCGTAAAACGTCATTTCAAATTTAGCATCCATTTGAAATCCGCTTAGATAGTAAAGAAAATGTACACGTGTTCGGTTATGATCAAAGATTTCATGAGTATTTAATCTTTGATACGGTAAACCCTAGAACACTTTTACCTCCGCCCACAATATACACAACTCTGTGTCATTGTGCTTCCATTGGAATCTAAAAGGTAAAATTCTGCCATTTTTCTTTGCTCTCCTTACTTTATTTATAAGTATGGCTGCAAAACGAATAATTAAAGAACAAACTTGCACCTTGTCGAAACAAGCATTGTCTGATTTTCTGAATGATTATCCCATACCCTTGGAATATAAAATCATGCTTCCCAGTAAAAAGCAAAGTATTTTTGATGCTCCGAAAGGGTTTGTAGGTTTGTATGTGCATGCATTTACACAATCAAAATTTAGGATTCCCATCCACCCTCTTATTTTGGAATTTTTGCAATATTACAAGGTGCATATTTCAAGGTTTAATCCATTCGGTTTAGCCAAGTTGACAACTTATATTGTAATGTGCAAAGCGTATGGTTTTGAGCCCTCATTGACTGTGCTTAGAGGCTTTGTCAATCTCTACCCTGGTGGAGATTGGGTAACTATTGCAAAAAGGAGTGAGTATGATGTCCCACACCTATTGACTAAACCTTTTTCGAATATTCGAAATTGGAAAGGTCAATTTTTTTATATTGAGAGCACCATCATACCCTCCGAGTATCCTGAGTTGTTGGCCGAAGGGAATAGGTTTGATGAAAAATGATACAATGACCCGTTACCTTATGAGGTGAGAAGTGACCTTATGTACCAACGTCTTGCACGTCATCCAGTGGACGTACAAACGTTTCCTGAGCCCATCTTATTCATGGCTGGCATTGCTAAGAGTTGGGAAGAGTCTCCATTGCTTCCTGAAATAATTTGTGAAGGAAAAAGTATGTATATATCTTATTTAAATAATTCAAATAACTTATCTACTGATATTCATCTCTTTTTCGTTTGCTTGTGCAGAAATGGCTTTTCGTAACTTTGTTGTGGCCGGAGGTGCCAAGGAAGTTAGCTTTATGCCAAGGGATCCTCAAGATATGAGTTACGGAGTGGGATCTCCTTCCATCTCTGTCAATAATAATGATGTTGATGCCTCTCCACCCAAGCCTCTTGCTGTGCTCCCCCCAATCAAACCAGTTGGTATTGAGGAAACCCCCCAGGTAGTGGAGGATGTTGGTGATTCTGATGATACCCCCTCCGGAAGTGATCAGCTTAAGATCGTAGGGTCCTCCGGCATTGCTGATAGAGTTCGGACTAGAAAAGGTACCAGTGCAAAGGCTGCAAAGGCTGCCCCCAAGAGGAAATTGAACATTCCTACTCCTACTTCCAGAAGTACCAAGCAGAAAACAGAGAAGTCTCGTGGGAAGACCATTATGTATGCTCCAGAGGGAATGGCTGATAAAGATGACATCTCAGGTAAGTGAAAGTTCCTCAAGTCTTCCTTCCTTTCCGTAATATTGCGCATTTTGCTTATATCGCTTTCTTCTTCTTTCTTCATTTTTTTTTTTAGGTTTACCAGATACGAAGGAACTGCCCAATGCTCTCTCCTGCCGCTTGCTTGTTGAGAATGTCACTCCTGCCTCATGGAGGAGTAAAATGAATGAGATGTCCATTGAGGAACTTTGCGATCTCAACGACAAAAGTTATATCCGGCAGGCAATGCTAGACAGCCATCTCAGCTTTCGCACCAGGGGGTTGCTTAACAGAGTCCAGGAGGCGAAGGAGGAGACTGCTGCTGTTGTTGCCAGAGAGAAGGAAAGGGAGAAAAATTATGCTGAGTTGGAGAAAAGGTGTGACGAAGCCATGGAGAACTTTGAGAAACATCCACGGTATGAGGCTCTTCGAGACAAGATTGATGGTCTTGAGAAACAGCTTAAAGAATCGCAGGCTGAGTGTGGTAGGTTAAAACTGGAGGAGGCTAAGGTTGTTGGCTATGAAAACCAGGTGAGTGCCCTGGAGTCTAAGTGTACTGGGTTGGAGACTGAGAGAGCCAGACTAGTAGAGCAGGACGCCAAGCGTTGTCAGGAGGTTGATAGGTTGAAGCTCGAATGCCAAAGTTTGAGGAGAGATAGGGCTGAGGTTGTATCGAAGGTTGTTCCCTACATTGCTATGGAATTATATCATAGCGATGAGGTGGGAGTGGTTGTGGGTAAACTGGTGAATGCAGCCATATTTCATGGCAAATGCACAACATTGGAGGAAATTGCCAAAACCAAGAAACCCGTTGTGCTTTCGGAGGTGCCTTACTACCGTCCAAATTCTGAGAAAGAATATGATGAAGCTGGGAATGCATTCACTACAGCAGAGTACCCGTTTCTTGCCGAAGCAACCAAAGATCCTTCAGCCTCCATCGAAGATCTCCTCTCCAAAAAACCCAAGAGTATACAGCCTCCGTCTCCAACTAAAAGAACCTTGTCTGAGAAACCCAAGTCTGCGACTCATCAGGAAGACCCAAACTCATCTATCAACAAATGAAGGCTGCCATGTTGGCAGTAATTTAGTCTGTAAGGGTGGCGTGTACCCTTTAAAACAATTTGGTTATGTTTAAAGGCTGGTGCCTTTGTTTAAGACAATTTATCATGCTTTTATCAGGCGTGTGCCTGTTGGAATAGTTTGTCTGGGCTTCGTCCCATAACTTTAAACAATTATCTCTTTTGATGATAGCTACGCCTGTGCGTAGTCTTTATGAATCTTAATTTGGAGGAATATTCTCCCTTTTTTGATGCCATGCTTATCTTCTCTTACGCTCATTACTAGAACGTAAACATACAACCTAAGGTTATAACCTTATTGTGTGTATTTTGGACCAAGATTTTATGCAATCATATAATTTGACTGCGACAGAGGGCCGCGACCCACTCCGTCTTTATCCTTAAGTTACAGAGGGCTTTTAATACCCTAAGACTTCATAGGAAAGTTAATGTGAATTGTAATGGATGTTAATGTTATACAAGACATGTGTCTTGCTTCATCCTTCGACATTGAAACTTGTAAAGTACTTGGCTGAACAAATCTATGTTGTATAAAACGAAACAAGAGATTTTGAGGGAAACATATTATATCATTAAGTGGGTAGGGAGGATTACATCATTTGAAGAAATGAACACTAGACACCTACCATTAATGCTTCTTTCCCATGTGAGAAGACTACGTTACATGAAATTGAAAACAACTAAGTGCTTTTAAAGAAAGGTAAGTTCTTATATGTAAGACTTACGAGAGTTGGTGTCATGTCCAAACTTGTTCACGACATTTTTTGTTTCTGCCCTTCGAGCTTCCACGTCTTTTCGCCACATTAATTCTTCTTTGACGCTGGGCTCTTTCACTTGGTTTCGTTTGCTTTTATTCGAAGGACAACTTCCTATATGCCCTCAAGGCTTTGGGAAGTTTGTCTGCCCACTTATGCTGATATTGCCCCAGCTTCATTTCGATTTCGGTGACAATATCCTTGTCAACACAAACGAACCTTTGCTTCACATTCAGGCTTTTGCAGAAAGAAGGGAACACTCCTTCGGCAAAGTGTGGCCCTTCGTAAGAGGTGATAACTTGTGGGATTCCAAATCTGAAAATTATGTGTTCCCACATGAACTCTTCTACATCTTTTCCTTTTGTTGATGCCAACGGCTTGGCCTCGACCCACTTGGTGAAATGATCGATGGCTATGACCAAGAATTGTAACCCTCCGGGAGCTAATGGTAGGGGTCCGATTATGCTGACTCCCCATTGACCGAAAGGCCTTACTGTCATGCTAGATGTCGCACCATACTCTAATGGTTTCCTGGCTTTGGAGTGTGTCTGACATACCATGCATGTTCTGATTGCTTCCCTTGCGTCTTCTAGTACGGATGGCCAGTAATAACCCCATTTTGTTACCTTCGAAGCGATGGCTCTAGGGCTTGTGTGTCTTCCACAAAATTCTTCATGAGCATTGTAGAGAATGTTCGAAGCCTGTTTTAATTCGACACAACGAAGCCAAGGAGATGAAAGACGCCTTTTGTAGAGATTATTGCCTATAAGCCTGTACTGGGGACTTTTGACTTTGATTCTTCGTGCCGACTTTGAATTATCGGGCAAAGCGCCACTTATCAAGTACGTTTTTATTGGTGCTATCCAGCTGGAGCCTTCATCAAATATTTCACTTCGTGCAATTGACCTGGTGGCCAATACTTCCACTAAAACCTCACTGGGTAGATGAATAAAAGCGGTCGATGCTAATTCAATTAGGGCCTTCGCCTTTTTGTTTTGGCTCATGTGGAAATTTGTCACTTTGTGTCGTTCGAAACCCTGAAGGAGCTTTTTAACTTCGTTCAAGTATTCCTTGATTATTGGCTGCCTTGCTCTGTAAGAGCCCTTGATTTGACTAGTGACTGAAAGTGAGCCTACGAAGACGGAGAGGTCATGAACCTCCATGCCCTTCGCGAGTCGAAGGCCAGCCAGCAAGGCTTCGTATTCTTCTTCATTTTTTGTGGCCTTGAATTCAAAACGTATTGCATAACTGTACTCCTTTCCCTCCGGATTCATTAGGATTAAACTCGTTCCGAAACCATCGGAGCTTGAGGCTCCGTCAGTGTATAATTTCCATTCCTCCGTTGTTGTTGGTGGAGTTTCTCCATTTTGGCTGTGTCCGGAAGGTGTTTCGTTGAGGACTTCTGCAGATGTCTGACTCTTGATGGAGCTTGGACTATCACGTTTTTTCAATGATCCTGGAGCTGGTAGGTCAGTAGCTGTCTTGAACTTCGAAGGATTGGCTTTGACTCCTTGCTTCGTTGGCTTAATGGGTTTGAACCCCTTGAGTCGATATTCCTTGTCGCAGAGCTTGTCATCAGTCATCGGTGCCTGAGGAGTTCCGGTGTTCCTAGAATGTGTCGCTTCGAAGACCTTCCCCTCGGCTTTGTGCGGCTTCTTCAAGTCTGTCCAACTTAGGATTCCTTCGGCTTTGTGTGGCTTCTTCAAGTCTGCTGTGGAACTGTTTGGAGATCGATCTTCGCCTACCACTCTTCGTTTTGCATGACGCTTTTTTGTGACGATATCTTCTTCGACATCCGCACTTCTAATAACGTCATTCGGAGGTTTTTTAGAACCTTCCCTTTTTTTCTTGCTATCCTTCGGGCTGTGCTCAGAAAATACCGTCCCTATTCCGTTGGGTGTGTGAAGTTTCACCGCTGCATGTATAGTGGAGACTACTATACCCATCTTTTGCATGGCGGTCCTCCCTATCAACAGGTTGTAAGGAGAGTTGGACCTTACGATAGTAAACATGAGGGTTTCCGTCCTTGCAATCCTGCCTACTCCGATTGTTATTTCCAGCGGAACTTCTCCTAGAGGCCACGAGCGTTCGCCAGAAAATCCTACTAAAGGCATCTTTGAGTCAACCCTTTGAGACCTGACCGCAGGCGAGAGCTTTCGAAAGCAATGTTCTTATATGACTTCGCAAGGGCTTCCGCAGTCCATGTAAGCTCCCCTTATTTCTTGGCTAAGGATTTGGACTTTGATAACCACCGGATCATTCGAAGGGATCCTGCCTGAGATAGGGGAAAACGTTATCTTCCTTACCTCGTTTGCTTCCGGCTCTGGTTCCTTCCTTTTCGAAGTGGTTTCGTCTCGATGTATCATTAATATGGGGGCTTCGGTAGGGTTAGCATCCTTGGCCATTTGAGTGTCAGTCATCTTTTCTTTGCCTTTCTTGATTCCTTTTACCAGGTGTGCCAATTGCCCAGATCTCACGGCCTCTTCAATTTGTTTCTTTAATTCCCTGCAACTATTCGTATCGTGGCCATTGTCTTTGTGGAAGTGACAGTACTTGCTGGTATCCCTGTTTTTGCCCTTACTTGTCATACGGGGAGGCGCTTCGAAGGCTTTGGCTGCCCTCTCCGTAGCAAGTATTTCCTTTGGAGACTTCGTTAGACTGCTTAACAAACCATGGTTGGGGCCTTTGTTGTACGGAGAAAACCTATCTCTGTTCTTGTTCTTGTTTTTGGACCCCTCCCACGAAGAATGTTTCGAGAACTTGTTGTTGCTATCTTTATCTATTGGAGCCCCATTAGTGGACACCTCTTTTGCTTCGATCCAAGTATACGTCTTTTCTGTCAACCCTTTGTAAGTTGTCGGAAGGTCAGTGGACAAGAATTCCACCAAGCTCCGATTTCGAAGGCCATGAACGAAACCAGAGATACGCTGATCTTCGTGAAGACCCAAAATTTGTAAAGTCTCATCGGTGTACCTAGTAACGAAGGCCCTGGTGCTTTCGTTATCTTTTTGTTTGATGTTGTGCACCGTTAAATGAGTTCTTGTGAACTTCTTTTGCTGACTGAAGTGTGACCGGAACTTGGCTTTGAGATCATCAAGGTTGACGATGCTACCGGGCTTTTGCCCATTCCACCAAATACGAGCAGAATCCCGTAGGGTGTATGTAAACATGTGACAGGCCACCGGCATAACCCACTTTTGCATTTTGATAGCCCCTTCGAACAAGTGTAAAAAATTGTCCGGATCCCCCTTTCCATCATAAGTCCCGACATGTGAAGGCATTTTCAACCCATCAGGCAATGGGTAATCTTCTATCCACCTAACGAAGGGTGTAGCCGAACCCATAGGGTCCGAATATAGACAGTTATAAGGTGGTACATACATGGGGACATTATTGTATGGATTGCTGTTTGGGGGCATTCCCATAGGGGTCTGGCCTGGGTATGACTGATAAGGTGCATTCATGGCAAACGGGTAACTGTTTCCCATGGCGTACGGAGGGTACGCCATAGGATGGCCGAAGGGAATGCTCCCATAAGTTTGAGGGAAGCTTTGGTTATTAGGTTGTCCACTTACTGGAGGATATAAATTTTGAGGATAAGACTGAGTTTGGAACGAGGGGTACATACCATTGGGAGGAAGATTTCCTCCCATATTGATTGTAGACGGATTGCCTTCTACGCCTGATGCGTGAGAAGGCTGCAACGGAACCCCAACTTCAGTCCTTCCAAGATGAGCAGCTAGCAATGGAGGCAAAGTCACCCCCCTTTCTTCCCTAAGCTGGCTCCTACCGTTAGAGCCTTCGGTAACCGCCCCTTCTCTTCTTATCGGAGCCCTCTCGGGGACTCCTTCGAAACCAAAGGACCTTTTACTTAACCTTCGACCAATTGGAGACCCAATTCTTAAGGCCGATAGGGTTGGCCCTTGGGTCGGAGGCCTAGGTTCCATCTCCATTTCTTCATCATACTCATCACTCGAGTATTCCAACTCCCTTCGAACCTCTGCATTCCTGACTTGTCTGTTACGAGCCCTTAAAAGGGTTTCCAACACTTCGTGGTTGGCTTCGACAAAGGCTGGGCTAATGACAGGTTCTGGGTTGGCTGATGTCGAAGCATGATTGTTGGTTGTGATTTCTGGGTGAGAACGTGTTGTGAAGGTGGAGGCGGTTATTGGGGGAAGGTTATTAGGGTCGTCGGTTGGTATTGGTGTTAAGGTAGAGAAACCCGGTGGGGGAGTATCTTCTCTTCCTTGATCCATGCCGGAATAATAGTGAAATTGGTTGGTAGGTTAAAAGCTCGGAATTAACGAGACCAATTGTAGCGGTCCCACGGATGGCGCCACTGATTGAACAAATATTCGTCAACCAAGCCTTCGATGGTGATCAAAGGAATAATGGGGTGTTGAGATTGCGCCAAGCTTGTTCTTAACCTGAAAATAAGAAATACAAAGACACTACGTTAAGTGATTGCGCAGGGGTTGGACCCTGCGAACCACCTCCGGCGTGCGAGTAAGTATGTGTAATGGTAATGTAGGTCGTAAATTTAGAGAGTGAAGTTAACTTACTTAGTTTTGGCCCGACTATGCTATTTATAGGGGAGAAATAGGACATAGTGGGCGGTTGCACATAGTTCGGAGATCATGGGGGCGTCCCATGGAAAGTGGTAACCGCTAGGGCTTTGTAGCCCACGATCTCTGTTTTGGCGGGAAGCCAAAGGATAGAGGAGACGTGGGTTTGACCAGGTCTGGATGATCCTTCGTGTTAGTCCCTTCGTCAGGAATACCCCGAAGGGCTTAGGGCTTCGATTGGCGGATTCCCACATGGTAACCATTCGCAGGCGAATGGTTTTACGCCAATGAAACGTGTTAAGGAGATTAACCTGGGCCTCCGAAGGGAGGGCTTTCTACAGGCTCGAAGGGGAGTCCTTCGACCCGTTAGGAGGGTACATCATCAACACCTATACAAATATATGAAATGAACTACAACACTTCTTCTCTAGATGATGAAGAGGTATTCTTCTTTTCCACTTGAATAGAGGAAGCTTGGATCACATGGAAACCAATGCTTAAGAAGATATGATCAAAGGATTTTAGAAAGAATTTACAAGGATTAGAGAGAATTAGAACAGAAGGTTTTAGGGTGCAAAAGGTGAGAAAAAGTCCAGGGGAAAGCCATTATTTATAGGCAAAAACTGGACAGCTGGAGGAGCGTGTCGGCCCCCTTAAATAGAGGGGCGGTCCCCTTAAAATTAAGGGGGCCGCCTTGTATAATTAAGGGGGCCGCCCTCCATAACCGTTGCCCAGTTTTTTCTTTTTTATGGGGAAGGTTTTTCTGGAATATTTTTGCCATTTTTGGTTGAAAATTTGAATTCATAAATTTATAATGGATTAAACCTTTTTATTTATTACCAAAAATGTTTTTCTAAAAGATATAAAATGTTTTTGACATTTTATAAAAAATCTAGTGATTAAGAAAATGTTCCTTTGATCATATAATGCATTAAGCATTAGTTCATTCATACCTTAAGTGATTTGAGTTGTAGAAATAGATATTTACAACTAAATACTTGTTTACGTCATAATTTTCCGTTTAATGATTTTACATTTTGTGATTATCAAAACGTAGAGATATCGAAAAATATTAATAACGTGTTTAGGCATTATTTATATCAACAATATCCCCTTTTTTGATGATTACAAAACCTAAACTCATTAAATTGAAAAATTAGTTTTTAGACAAGTATTTAGTGAGTT
The DNA here is from genome assembly GCA_021014915.2 of Artemisia tridentata subsp. tridentata. Taxonomy (NCBI): domain Eukaryota; kingdom Viridiplantae; phylum Streptophyta; class Magnoliopsida; order Asterales; family Asteraceae; genus Artemisia; species Artemisia tridentata. Next base: position 207,948,256 of record CP139508.1, on the reverse strand, counting down.
TACATCTATTTCTCCCCCTTTTTGTAGAATCAAAAAGGTTTTTCCGACAAGTTTTAAGTGTAAAATTGTCAGGATGAGAACTCCCCCTTGATGTGTACTCCACCTCGTTTGGGGGCACCAAGGAAACGAGCTATGGAATGCTTGCAAAAAAAATGTTTGAAGCACAAGTATATGTACCAACAATAATCAAGCATATAGAAGAAGAGCATTCATTAAATAAAAGTGTTGTGTATAAATACACAACCAAGTAGATTACAACATAAGACATGCAAACATTTAAACAAAGAAACTAATGATACTATATAATCATCCCAAAAGCACATGATCCCCATAAAGCTTGCAACCAAAAAGGGTGGAAAACATTATTGTTGTGGAAGCATTTCAACTAGTTTGGAGAGAATGGAGGAGGTGGTGTTGAAATGGGTGAAGAAGGTGGAGGTGGTGGGTTGGTTAACATGTGCTCAATGCATGAGAACATGTATTGCATCTCATCCCGAAGACCAAATATGATGGTTTTGTTATGAATGCAACAAAGGCAAGTGTCTCCATGAGCTTCAAGGAGACTCCAAGGAATGGGATTAACAAAGAGAGGTGGTGGAAGTGGTGAGGATGAAAAGTGAGCATCAAGAGGTGTGATAGGTGATATGGAGATGGCAAGCTCGGTGGATGGAGGTTCTTGAGTGAGATGTGGTGGATAAGTTGTTTGTGATGGTGTTATTTTTGGTGAGGAGAGGTGTTTTTTGATGTAGTCACTGATGGATGATGTTGAAGGTAAGGAAGAAGAGGAGGTACCATTGGTGGAAGGTGTTTTTGATTGTGTATTAGGTGCATTAGGTGCATTTGGAGATGAGCATTTAGGTGGTGGTGATGGAGTGGTGTTGTCTTCCTTAGTGAGATCAATGAAAAGTTGTTTGGGTGGTATGATGACCATTTTGTGTTTCTTAGAGGACTTGGAAATGGTGGATTTTGGTTATAGCATGGTGTCTTGGGTTTATGTTTGTAGGAGATGAGGATTGATGAAATGAGGGTTTATCATTTGGAGGGAATTTATAGAATGAAAGTGAGGTTGATTTGGGTAAGGTTTTGAGGTTTAGTAGTAATATTCCAAACTCAGTTGGGTTAATAAGAGAAAGGCTAGCTGAGACTAGAGAAAAGGGGTCACAAGATGCAAAAGAAAACCGTGAAAATTACTGTCCAGATGGCCGGTCCCCTTAATCATAGGCCGGCCCCCTTAAAATTAAGGGACCGCCTAGCAACATTAAGGGGGCCGCCCATCTGGTATTTCCCAGACGACCAAAATTGAAAATTTTTCAGAAAAGGGTCAATTTTTTTGTTGTGTTTGCAGTAAGCTTTGTTTGAATCATGTACATTAGGAATGATTTAATAGTAACAATAACATATTAAGAAATAATGTACATATTTAGACTAGTAAAAAAAACATATTATAAGCATGTCATAGGCATATTATATTTATTAAACAAGCTAGTAATAAAGTTCTAACATAAAAGAAGTTAAACATCTAACACAATACAAGTCATAAACAAATGTCAAAGTAATAATTCTACATATAATTGTCTAACAACACATCATCACACATCAAATAAATCTATTTCTTCTTCATTCCAAACATCTTCCCAAGTGTTTTTCCAATGGACTTGAAACCGCCTCGAACTTCTTGATGCATCTGTTGTGTTCTGTTGAGCAGTGAGGTTTGTCTTTCGAAGAGTAGTTGGTTGGTTAGTTCAGAACGAGAAGGAACTTGATACTCGGTGTAATCAAGATTCGGAAGATTTTCAACGAAGGTCCTAGGTGATGGGGTACTAACACGAGATGTGCTTTCAGGTTGAATGGACTCATACATTTGACTCTGAAGATGTGGATCGTTTACCATGACATGATTGTAGAGACGAGTGAGAAACATGCCATAAGGAAGATTGGCATGTGGAGTAGATTTTGCACTCATGATGCGGTTGACAAAAAGATAAGCCAAATTGTATTGTTCTTCGGCAACAACACAATACAACATGTGAGCGATGCTAGCCGAGACATGGTCACGGTGGCCTCCGGTACCGAACGCATTCTCACGAATGAGTTCTTCCCAACGCTTCATGTCGGGGCTTAATTCTTTAAGAAGAACTTGATTTTGATTGATAACAACATTCCTCAATTTGATTACTCGGCTGGTCGTACCACGTTCCAATTCGAGCATCCGACGAATGTCGTTAGCAGAAGGAAGCTGAGAAGAGTAAGGACCCTGCTTGGGTCGATGACGCTCAAGAGATGAAAGATCCCACTCATTAGAGAAAACGGCTTGACCGTTATAAGGAATTTGAAGAATTTGACCGAATTGAGCGAGAGTAAGAGTAATGAACTCATTTTGAATCATGAACGAAATAAGGATATAGCCATAGTCGTCGGTTTGCACCATAACTTGGCTATAGAAGTCGAGGACAAAGAGAGGAATGATACGCTCTTTGATTTTGAAGAGACAATCGAGGCGAACATTAGTGAACATTCGTTTGATATTGTCGGATCTATAGAAGGATGGATCGACAACTCTCCCTTCATGAATGTTTCTATCCTCAAGGGGACGATAAAAACATGCAATAACAGGAGAAATGCCGGGAGTGGTAGAAACTTTTGGAATGTATTCTTTTGTTTTTGAGACATCACCAACCGTAGCTTTAGGCATTTTCACCTATACAAGATAGCAACAGGAAAAAAAAATTAAAAAAAAAAATGCATAAGTCATATACACTACTTATGTGGAACACAAACATACTTCGACTCTAAAAATTAAATCCTAAGAAGTAGTTTGCAATGTTCCTTAGTTTTAATTTTTAACTCGCTTAAAATGTATTTTATGATGTTAAGAAGTAGTTATCATGATATTTTGATTACGAACCAAAAGTATCCAAACGCTCCTTTATACATCATAAGCCATTTTGAAATGTGGCTAGATAAACATTAGATTGTATGTCTAGCTATTTCTTATGAGTATTCATGTTAAGAAACTTGTGAAAAAGGTAAAAACATAGAGATTTTGACTCAAAAATGTGTTTTAATTCATTATGCCAAATGCTCCCTTTTTCTAGAAAAATAAAGACTCATATCTCAATATACATATGAATTATGTATCTTGATGACTCAAAATTACTAGTTGCATGTTTGTAAGTTCGACAATTAGTTGTTAATTTTATTTCGACTTAGTTTCGGCTATTTTATGACCTAATCCAAACACCCTCTTATGTTTATAAAATGGTTTTTCATGATTCAAAGAGTATATTTTCAGGATTAAAAGTTGTGATACTACAATGTAGTTAGTTTTAACAAGTGTTTAAGGCATATTTCAACAATGTACAACAAATTTTGAATGAGAGTGTTTGGTTTTTCAAAATTTTAGCATGAGGGTTTTAGATTACTTACATTCTATGTAAATTAAGCACTCTAATCCTATGGGGAGCATTTGGCAATGGTAATCCTCGAGTTAATTTCAACAAAAATTCGAATTTGGAAAATTAGAATAAATTACCTAATTGTGATTAGACTCAAAATTGTATCAAAGTAGACGAAATGTGTATGGAAAAACTTACAATATATGTTGCTAATCAAGATATAAGTGTTTGCCCCTTGCGAATCAAGCCCGATTTGGTGATTTGGTGGGTGATTTTGAAGGTTTTTGGGTGTTTTGGTTCGTTCACAGCAAGGTAAGGAAGAAGTGGGTTTTGAGAAATGGAGTGTTTGGCTAAAATTCTAAGAGGGAAATTGATTTTGGCTGCAGCAGATGGCCGGTCCCCTTAAACATTAAGGGGGCCGCCCTCGTTAACAAGCCGGTCCCCTTAATTTTAAGGGGGCCGCCCGCCAAAATTTGGAATTTTTGGTTTTTGTTTCTGACGGGAAAATATTTATAAGTATATATATATATATATAGATTTATGATATATCAAAAATACGTTGGATTGTATAGGCACGAGGAGGGAATACTTGACATTTTATTAACATTTCGTTAAAAAAATACATCTTGAGAATTTTGCATAAAATAATCAAGACGTCAAGTTGACAAAGGTTTTGAGGAATAAGAGGGAATGTGCATATATATATATATATATATATATATATATATATATATAATATATATATATATATATATATATATATATATATATATATATATATTGTGTGAAAACGGGAGATGTTGAGTGGTGTCGAGAAATGATGAGGTAATGACAGAGATAAATGCTGACGGCGACGGGAGTTTGTTTCATCCATAGTTTTCTTGGCGCGACGGTTTAAGTACTACTTCTACGTTAATCCACTTAACTCACTTCTCTTCATCACCATGAGTTATGTGATAGTGGACACGGAAGATATTCGTGTTGAACGTTAAAGTTCAAAAGAGGCAAAGGGGGAAGAAAAGGTTCGAGGACGAACAATTTCTTTTAGTTCTAGATAGTCAACAAATGACGTATCTAGGTTATGTGCGGATATAGTTATATGTGTATATATATATATATATAATATATATATATATATATATATATATATATATATATATATATATATATATATATATATATATATATATATATATATATATATATAGTAATGTAGATATATATTTATATTAGATATATGTATAAGGGATTATCTACTAACTAGCACACAAGTACCAACTAACTAGGCATTAAAAACTTACGGGGGCATGCAATTTTCTAGATCATTTATCCTAAGCATATAACATAGTAGAGAGCATGAAAGAGAGGCGTACCTTTTAGTCTTCAATACGTAGTCTTCAAGCACTTCGAAGTGTTTAAGTTGACTTGTAGAAGTCAATCAAAGGAGAGATGCCGATTGCCCAATGAGATAGCAATTTAGCCACTTGGTCCCCATTGTGTCATTGATCCAAAGTTTTCTGAACCAAAAATGGGTTGTAGTTGACTAGGATGCATATATGGTGGAAGTATTCCACAAGGATTGAAGCTTGGTGGATTTGGATAATTTCACATTAGGTAATTATTATTATTATGGAGGTTTTGTCGATTTTGGTTTCTTCCAGGTTGAGGAGTTTTAGGCCGAGGATGAGGATTATTTGGTCTTCTTAAGGGAGGTGTTTTTTATCTTAATTTAGGTTTAGGGGATTCTTCTTTGGTTTTTAAGGATGGTTTGTAGAAGGTTTTTACTTTATTATCACTAGCTATGGGTATTTTTCTATCTTTTATAAGTATGTATTTAGGTGTAGACTCTAAGGGTTTTTCTTTGCTAGATTCACATTCAAACTTCACATTTTTAGTTTCACTAGTTGAGGCCTCAGTTGAATTAAATCCTAAGCCGGTTTTATCTCCTACTACTCTTTGAACACTTATTATTTTCCTAAGTGAATTACTACTATTTTCAAATTTGTCAAGTTTACAAATTTCTTCCTTAAGTTTTTCGTTTTCATTTTTAGTTACTTGACATATTTTACATTCTTCAAAAGCTTCTTTACTTTTTGACCTAGTTTAGCCTTTAATTCAAGTATTTTTAGTTATTACTCTTTGGGATGCCTTTCTTTCTTCATGTGGTTGTCTAACGAATCTTCCTCGTCTTTTGAAGAATTTCTTGAAGTCTCTTACGGCCATGGCATATTCTTCGTCATCACTTTCGGAGGTTGAGCTATCCTCGTCACTAGATTCCTTCCTAGCTTTCAAAGCAATTGACTTGCTTTGTTCTCTTTTTCCTTTGACCATCTCGGAATCTTTCTTTATTATTGCCTCGTAGACTTTCAAGTTGCCGATCAACTCGTCAAGTTGAAGAGTTGACAAGTTCTTCGATTCTTCAATCGCCGTAACTTTAGCCCGCCATTTTGGATGAAGCGCCCTAAGAAATTTCCTAACAAAATTCTTACTAGAAAAACTCTCATCAAGTGCTTTTAAACTTGTGATGATTATGTTAAACCTAGCAAAAGCATTATCAATTGATTCCTCTTCCGGAATCATAAATTGTTCATATTGTTGAACAAGTAGATCTATTTTATTATCTTTGACTTGACTATTACCTTGGTGACTTATTAGTAAAGAGTTCCAAATTTCTTTTGCGGTTTCACACATAAAGATTCTTTCGTATTCTTTACGTGGTAACGCATTATAAATAACCATTTTAGCTTCATTATTTTTAGCAAGTTTTCTTTTTAAATCATCATTTTGTTTTTTAAAAGTACAATTTCTTCCTTTTTAGTTTCAAGATTAATTTGAATAGGTAAAAAATCACCATTAGTAATAACATGCCAAAGATCTAGATCCTTTGATTTCACATAAGTTTCGAATCGATTTTTCCAATAAAGAAATCCATCACTTTCAAATAGTGGTGGTCTTTGCATAGATTGCCCTTCTAAATATTTTTCAGATTCCATAGATCGTTTCAAGTTTTAAAATACAGTTTATTTTAAAAATCTTGTTTAACGTGGCTCTGATACCAATTGTGGAAAACTAGAAGGGGGGTTGAATAGTTTTACGTCTTCTTAATTTATATTATGAAAACTTTTGTTTACTTTTAAAGACTTCGATTCGATCTTATGTGACTTCAACTCTTAAACAATATGAACAAGTATAGATAAATATAGATAAGTAATGCAAGTAAAGTAAAGTAAATGAAATGAAAGATAGGGATGGAAAGATCAAACCACAACACAAGGATTTATAGTGGTTCTGCTACAAGGACACCTTCCTTGCCCTACTCCACTCCCCGAGTCACCTACTCGAGAGTTCTCTTCACTATGTCAACAAACTCCCTTATGGCGGAGAAAACCTTACACAACTTTAGCTTACACCGGCTTAACGACACAAAGCTAGATGTCGGGTTCTAATCTTAGCTAGAACCAATCTCACAACTTATACACGACTTATTCACGACTTCTTCACGACGGCTTCGCGACTTCTTCACAACGGCTTCACACCTTCTACACGACGGCTTCACAACTTCTAGACTATAACTTCACAACTTCTACACAACTTCTTTACAATACAACTACTTACAACACTTTGATCTACTAACAACAACTACACAAACACTTTACACAACTATACAAATATATGAATTGAACTACAACACTTCTTCTCTAGATGATGAAGAGGTATTCTTCTTTTGCACTTGAATGGAGGAAGCTTGGATCACTTGGAAATCAATGCTTAAGAAGATATGATCAAAGGATTTTAGAAAGAATTTACAAGGATTAGAGAGAATTAGAACAGAAGGTTTTAGTGTGCAAAAGGTGAGAAAAAGTCCAGGGGAAGGCCAGTATTTATAGGTAAAAATTGGACAGCTGGAGGAGCGTGCCGACCCCCTTAAATAGGGGGGCGGTCCCCTTAAAATTAAGGGGGCCGCCTTGTATAATTAAGGGGGCCGCCCTCCATAACCGTTGCCCAGTTTTGTCTTTTTGTGAGCAAGGTTTTTCTGGAACATTTTTGCCATTTTTGGTTGAAAATTTGAATTCATAAATTCATAAAGGATTAAACCTATTTATTTATTACCAAAAATGTTTTTCTAAAAGATATAAAATGTTTTTGACATTTTATAAAAAATCTAGTGATTAAGAAATTGTTCATTTGATTATATAATGCATTAAGCATTAGTTCATTCATACCTTAAGTGATTTGAGTTGTGAAAATAGATATTTACAACTAAATACTTGTTTACGTCATAATTTTCCGTTTAATGATTTTACATTTTGTGATTATCAAAACGTAGAGATATCGAAAAATATTAATAACGTGTTTAGGCATTATTTATATCAACATCTTTGTTCGTTGTTGATTTAGGCATTAGTTTTATGACATGACCAATTGATTAATACTTGTGTATATTTGATTATTTGATAATATGTTTTCCAAACTAACCATCCTAATATCCATGTGATCATTTTTCCAAACATGTATGTTCTTTGTGTGATTTTTCTTATATTGCTTTTCTTGTTGGTTTGATCCGTGACAATCATAACCATCAACTTGTTACTTGCTTAAACAAACAAACGACACTTGAGTGCAACCAAGTCTCTTGGGACGACCTTGACTTACCAACTCCTATATTACATATGACTAGGGTATACTTGCCCGAAAGTGTTCCTAGTTAATCGGTAATTCTGTTTATAAATTTAAAACCTCGTGCGAACGCATTAGACCTACTCTCCGACATTCAAGAAACCTTCGATCAATTGAGGGCAGTCAACATGAAGTTTAACCCGAAGAAGTGTTCCTTTGGCATGGAAGAGGGACAATTCTTGGGATATCTCATAACAAAGCAAGGGATTAAAGCTAATCCTTCGAAGGTCAAAGCCATCACTGATCTACAAGCTCCAAAGTCATTGAAAGAGGTACAAAGCCTAAATGGGAAACTCGCAGTACTTATCTGGTTCCTGTCGAAAGGCGAGGACCGATCTTAGCCATTGTTCAAAACACTGAAGGGATGTACAGATAAAAAGACTTTTCAATGGAGTTGTGAGGCAGAAGCCGCTTTTCAAAAGCTGAAAAGCTGAAAGAGTTCATGGAAATTTTACCAACACTTACAGCCCCAATCAAAGGCGAAGTGTTATTCATGTACATTGCAGCATCCTTCGAAAACATCAGTGCTGTTCTCTTGGCTGAAAGGGAAAGGAAGCGAGTCCCGATCTACTTCGTTAGCAGGGTCCTGCAAGGGGTTGAATTAAACTATCCGGAGTTGGAAAAGCTAATCCTAGCCTTGGTTTATGCTGCAAGGCATCTTCGAAGGTACTTTCAAGCTCATCCCATCAAGGTATTGACTGACAAGCCAATTAAGCAGATACTGTTGAAGCCTGGGAAATCAGGTAGAGTAGCCAAATGGGATATCGAACTGGGAGAACATGAGATAGAGTACAAGGGTCGAAACTCCATCAAAGGTCAGATACTTGCAGACTTTCTCGCTGAAACACCTTTCGGACCTAGTCAAGACAAGGAAATCCCAAAGGAAAAGCCCTCAAAGACGAAGGGGGTGGAAATTGTACACAGACGTGGCCACAAGCTCCGATGGTTCGGGAGCAGGTCTAATGCTGGTCAGTCTGGAGGGAAAGGAGTACATTTATGCATTACGTTTTGAGTTCGAGGCTACAAACAATGAAGCTTAGTACGAAGCTTTGCTAGCTGGCCTCCGACTTGCAAAGGACATGGAAGTTCGTAACCTCTCCATTTTTGTGGACTCGTAGCTAGTCGCCAACCAAATCAAGGGCTCTTACAAAGCAAGGCAGCCCACCATCAAACAATATTTGGATAAAGCTAAAGAACTTCTTCACGGGTTCGAGTCCTATGATATAGCACATGTTCGAAGAAACCAAAACAAGAAAGCAGATGCCTTAAGCAATCTAGCTTCGATGGCATTTGCTCACCTAACAAATGAGGTTTTAGTAGAAGTATTGGCCGATAGGTCAATCAAACGAAGTGAAGTGTCTGACATCATAATCGAAGAAGGATCTAATTGGATGACTCCAATAAGGGAGTGCTTGATCAGTGGTATTCTGCCAGAAGATCCTAAGCTTGCAAGAAAGGTATGGGTCAAGGCTCCCCAATATAGAATTATTAGGGATAATCTCTAGAGGAGGTCCTTCTTATTTCCATGGCTTCATTGTGTGGGGCCAAAGCAAGCTGCGGACATCATCTGCGAGGTACATGAAGGATCTTGCAGATTGCACGCAGACCCTCGCTCCATCATCTCGAAAATAATGAAGCTTGGATATTACAGGCCATCCATGCACAGGGACGCAAGGGAGATAATACAAAAGTGTAAAGCATGTCAGATCCACTCCAAAGTTCTAAGACTGCCTAAGCAAGACATGACCTCTGTCACTTCAGCATGGCCTTTCTGCCAGTGGGGAATCGATATAGTCGGACCCCTACCAGTAGCTCTAGGAGGGGTAAAATTCTGGGTCGTAGCCATAGATTACTTCACCAAATGGGTGGAAGCTGATAAACTCAAATAAGTACATTTTATTACTATCATTTATCCTATTAATTTGACTTGTTTTATTATATTATGTATGAGGATTGATACTTAATCGTTTACTTTTGTAATTCTCAGGTAAAAACAAGCATTTGGTGAAACTTAGCAATTTTGGACTAATTATGGAGCAAAACATGCAAGAAGTTAAGAGTCTACTGAAATGTATAAGATCAAGACAAATCTGCTCCAGATGCGCCGCATCTCACTTATTACATATGGCGCATCACTATCAAGATTTCACCAGATACGATCCAAGATACAAGAGGACATGCGCCGCATCTATTAATGGAGTTACGCCGCATCTTCTGGCGGTGTACGAATATTCCTGAATATATTAATCTTGGACCCCACGCGAAGTTAAGTCAATGCGCCGCATCTACTTACTAGATGCGCCGCATCTTACCCTCAGACAGAAACTATAAATACCCCAAAGACCAGACGAATTAAGAGTTCCGAAGTTCGACAAAAGACCGAAGTACAGAAACCCTAGGACGAATTCAGTCAAGGCAGCAGCACAAGACACACCCCGAACGAAGATACAAGAGCTGTAAGAAGGTGCTGCATGTGTTTAATTCATTAAGTAGTTTTGTTTTATTATGTTAGTAAACTTTAATTCATCAGGATTGATGGCTTGTGTAATGTGACAACGGAAAGATTGCACTCCCTTAAAACTGCTTTCCCATCAATTAAAGTTTATATGTTGATGTCTTTGGTTACTACTTATTAGTGCATTGATAACCTCTGTGTTTATTAGTGGCCTGCGCATTTGACTGCGGAAAATAATGTGGCTCCCACGGTTGTTACTAAATTGATCACTTAGGAATAACTTTTAGACATAAGTAATCATTAAGGGTTTACTCGCCGATAAGAATAGGACCAACGAGAAAGGATTAACTACATACACTTCATATAAAACTATCAATAAAACAAGTGACAATCTACTTAATCATAAGGACAGATCTTCTTATTGTCTCGAGTATTTATCTGTGTACGTGTGTGCTACTTGCTGATTCGTGCCTATTAGTTTAGTTTATTATTTAATTGCAACCAAATCGTGCCAGTCTCTCAGGCTGAACCCCCTTGCGTTAGAATATTAAAATACTGATTAGAATAACGAGATAATACGTTCCACTCTTAGTGATCGACACTCTACTTACCATTATATTCATACTGACCGGGTACACTGCTCGTTAAGTGTGTGTGTTATTGATAAGTCGGCTAAATATAAATTTAAAACTTGAGTAGGCATTAATACTGCTAAACCGCAACGACACATCGCACCGCATCAAGTTTTTGGCGCCGCTGCCGGGGAGTGAATTGTTATTATCTGTTAATTTGATTAGTATTTTAATTAGGTTTTTCTTTTTATTAGATTAATTGCATCATTGTATTATTTGCATATTTTTTTTTGTTTTGTGTGTTATTTGTTTTCTTTTATTTTTGTTTGTTTTGGTTTGTGTTTATTTTTTGTTTTTCTTTTCGTATTTTTTGTATTCTGCTATCGTTGTACTGAGCTTATTCGAACGATACGGCGCATCTGATTTCTCAGATACGGCGTATTGCGTTTAATTTTTATAAAATACAACGCGTTTAATTAATTCGATACGACGCATCTTTCCCCAAGATACGGCGTATCTGTTTTTAAGGAAAATTTTTTCTAAACGTTAACGCCATACGACGCATCTGCTTTTGCAGATACGGCGTATCTATTATTTTAATTAAAAACAGTTTTCGAATTATTAAACAGATACGACGCATCGATCTCTATCGATACGACGTATCCTCTAAATCAAAAATCTTGTATTTTGAAACGTAACGAAAATACGGCGCATTAACTTTCGTTAAAACGACGCATTTAATTTTAATAAGTATAATCGATTTTTGATTAATTAAAATCGATACGGCGCATTCTTAATTCTAAGCGGCGTATCTATTTTCTGAATAAAAGTCTGATTTAATTTTAACGATTATAAGATACGGCGTATCCAACTTTTTGGATACGGCGCATCATCTGCAGATATCAGCTATTTGTATTCTTATATCCGTTTCTGAATTCGTTAATTTCTCTTCTAGCGAACAAATCCTACTGATGATTCTACTTGTGATGACAGATTTTGCTATGGAAGATATGTCGAAGAACGGATATCTTGCTATGGAACTCTTGCTTTCAAACTCATCCATGGAAGTTTATGATAATGTCAACTTCAATGTACTCGAGATTGATACGGATTTATTCTCTTGGGAGACCCCTCTTGAAGCTGCTTTTAAGGAATTCATGCGTTTATGCAACATTGACAAAGGGGTATTCTCTTATGATGTATTTGTGAGGTACACTGGAGATGAATTGTTGCTCTTATGGCCTATCATTGAATCCAAAGGATTGACTTGGACTACTATCGAAGAAGATGATGGGAAATTCTATCTTGCATACATGGACTCAAGCAACGAAAGCTGTGGTGGAGGCAATACCCAAATCTCTTACATGCCTTATTCCGAACAGTACTGGGGATTAAATGAGAACTATCTGGACGATGAAAGAATTTATGCTGTGGCAGAGTTACTATTTCATGGCAGGTTGGTAAGATTGATGGACCTCTCCCTCAATGATTGGCTTGAACTTAAATATGGTAGTCCGAAATTTGCCCCTGCGAATGAAGTCAAGCGGATTATGACTTCATGGTTGACACGGAGTTTTAGGGAGCAATTTAACGAGTTCATGGAGATAAGAAGGAATATGATTGGAAAAGCTTGCTTTGACGTTAACCACGATCCTAACGATGTTAATTTTTCAGAATGGTTGGCTAGTAAGTTCAATAACCATAAGAGCATGGATCGAGTTACTAAAGATGCATTATGGGTATATTGGATGAGAGGAGAAGACGAAGAAGTAGAGAGCGACTATGGGTCGTCACTTCATGATCCAACAATCAATGAGGGCTTTGAAGAATTATTCAGAATAGACATTGATTTGTTCAATTATGAGACACCCTTGTGCAAGCAATTCAAGGAATTTAATTACCTTCTTCAAGTTGACGATGATGTGCTAACTGGAGATCTACCAGGATTCAAGACTTATGATGATTTCAAAAACACCTGGTACTACGAATGGAATGACCAAACACCATGGGTTTGGGATAAACCATGGGAATATGAGCACATTAATCACACCTGTACACCTTTCGTTTTCAAGGATGGAAGTAGTGTTTGGCCGACCTGTGATTATAAGAGTGACGGAACCTGTAATGGGGGAAGTATAATTGGGATGAAACGGGATGGAAACGATGTAACCTTTGAAGACTATGAGTGGTATGATAATGTTGAAGACTGCCCACAAAAAGCGGAGGCTTTGCAAGAGAAGGGTAGAATCGAATACTTGAAAGGACTAAAGGGAACATCAAATACTACTTTCTGGGAATGGGTGCATGAACAATTTGATGATTACACGAAGCTTAGTCGACGATTGCAATGGGAATTAGAAAGAGAGTGGGAGGCAATTCAAGATGATAATAATGATGAGTCATTAATTGATGAACTAGATGACTATTTGATTAAGGATCCTTATTTTAAGTTTGTTGACAAGGACGAAGAAGAATTCACCAAAAGAAAGTGTCAACTACTTGGGATCCCTTACAATAAGCCACCCGCAATGATTTCTGAGAAATTTAAAGTCATCAAATACTCTTTGGGACCTGATGAGGAATATGTTGCAGCAAAGACCAAGAGTTATACTAGATTAAGTCGAACAGAAGAAAACATTGCAGAGCTATACGGGAAAATCTTTCGGATGAAGGAAGAAGGATGGACCGTGACAAGAACAAAGTAAAGAGCTGAACGTGAGTCTAACTTGAAGACTCTGGAATAAAGACAAGTGCTGACCGGGAGACAACCCGGAGAATTTTTATTATTCTGTTTTCTGTGTCGAGTGACTCAGGCCCGCATGACGATACGGCGCATCTCCATCCTAAGATGCGACGCATCTCCTGCTCCGGTCATATCTTATATCTTATTTTAATTTTCTGCATTTTTATTTTCGACTTTAAAACTTTTTATCAGTTTATTTTAATGCGGCGCATCCCTGGTTAAGGATGCGGCGCATCTTTTATTCTGATCCGTATTTATTCCAGGCTCGATACGGCGTATCTTCTTCAATAAGATACGGCGCATCGACTGACCTGATGATTTTCATTTTTAATTTTTATATTTTATTTTAACTAACTACTAATGTATTATGCAAGTTTGAACCTTTCTTAACTTAGGTGTATTTTAAAGCCTTGGTGGTATTATAGATTCCTGCATTTCCTGTGGATACATCAATTATGAAGCTTAAACGTTCTAATCCACAAGAAAGATGATTTTTGCTCTTATACTAATGGAGGATCATACCGAGCAAATCTCAGGGGAGTTTTTCTGTTCTAATTCTTTTATTTTCCAGTTTTTAACCTTTTATACAAACAACGAGGACGTTGTTTAACTTAAGTGGGGGGATTGGAGAATTAGAACACTTAACACTTACTTGTCCTAAACTTTTCAAAATATGCTTAAAATGTGCTTAATATATCAAAATTTAAAATTTTTTAGCATGTTTTTGTTTAAGATCTAAGTTGCGTGATTTTTTTTCAAAATTCACAAATCTATGAGTGTGCCGGTGACTTGTAAACTTTAGAACTTGGCTTGTATACTATTCGAGACCACCATAATAAGTATTATTTATATAATTGGAATGACTTGTCTAAATTGGTAAATTTCTAGGATTACACCCAAATAGCCTTTATATGTTATGTGTTATTAGCTAACTACACTGGTTAGTTAACCCCCGTATAAACCCTTTTGTTACTCTCATTTTTAGAGTAAGATACCCCTAGAAAAACACTCAGAGCCATTCCTTTCGTTTCTTACACCTTTGTTTAAAATGTTTCGTTACACCCTTACACCTTAGCCTACCCTGTAGATTAAAATCCGTGGTTGGTTAATTGCTATAGGTAAAGTGTGTTTCCTTACATTACCTGTGTTCGCGTGCGTAATTCATTATCTATGGTTAGGTCGGGAAATTGCACAATGCAATTGGAGTGAAAGTAAATATTGTAAATCTTTGAGTTTATTTTTCGTGTGTTTACTACTTTCACTATTACCGTTATTTCTGAAGTCATGAAAAGTATGGAAAAATTTTCCAGAATTATCATTATAGTGATGTGGTGAAATTTTACACATCTATGTTTATGTTTCAAGTTAAAAAAAAAAAAAAAAAAAAAAAAAAAAAAAAAAATCGAAAAAATAGAAAAGAAAAAGAAAAAGAAGAGTTGGATGTTTGTTTTAACCAACTTATGTAAAGTTTTGTATTAAGTGGTCGATATCACCACTAATTGTTGTATATTATATCTACGGAGTGAATGGGAGTTGGCAGTTATGGGAACGCCAATTAAGGTTTATTCTTTGATTGAGATCTTGTTGAGTATAATTCGTGTCTACCTAAAGCGTGTGTTTCAAGTGTAAAAGCGTGAGTTATTCAATGATATGAGTCTTATTCATGGGATGGTTGGGATAGTGATTAACCACACTTAGGATTTTAATTTATTTGTTTTGTTTATTTTTCATTTTACACCGATTTATATCCCAAATATTATCCATACCCTGTATTATTCTTTATCCAACCAAACCTTTGATTTATTGAGATTAGGGATTTGAGCAATCTTAAGTATCGTAGTCGTGGATTCGGCTATGTATTTATAATTTTGTCGCCCTTTTTGATATATTATTATTGGTAAAGTTTGGACCTATCTTTAGCCCATTCGAGTTAAGGATTTGAGCAATTGCAAGTATCGTGTTCGTGGATTCGATCATGTATTTGTGATTTTGTCGCCTTTTCTGGAATTTGAGATCGATAGAGATTAAGAAGAATAATTAACCCTTAAAACCTCAAAAACCTTTTTATCGCTTTAGACTTGTTATTCCTTGGCTTTAGTGGGGGAGATGTGTATACTTGCCAAGCTTATGATAGAATATTCGTCACGACTGGACAGTTAAACGATTAGATTTGCTTTTATCTAATTATTTTATTTTACTTCTAATTCGTTAAGTGTTTGGTTGTGTGATCATGAATTAAACGAATACATGCTTAAATATAAAAATAAATCCTAATATCTTTTAGGATACATTTTCATAAGATTTAATCTAAGGTTTACTTGGGGACAAGTAAAGTTCAAGTGGGGGGATATTTGATGAACTCAAATAAGTACATTTTATTACTATCATTTATCCTATTAATTTGACTTGTTTTATTATATTATGTATGAGGATTGATACTTAATCGTTTACTTTTGTAATTCTCAGGTAAAAACAAGCATTTGGTGAAACTTAGCGATTTTGGACTAATTATGGAGCAAAACATGCAAGAAGTTAAGAGTCTACTGAAATGTATAAGATCAAGACAAATCTGCTCCAGATGCGCCGCATCTCACTTATTACATACGGCGCATCACTATCAAGATTTCACCAGATACGATCCAAGATACAAGAGGACATGCGCCGCATCTATAAATGGAGTTACGCCGCATCTTCTGGCGGTGTACGAATATTCCTGAATATATTAATCTTGGACCCCACGCGAAGTTAAGTCAATGCGCCGCATCTACTTACTAGATGCGCCGCATCTTACCCTCAGACAGAAACTATAAATACCCCAAAGACCAGACGAATTAAGAGTTCCGAAGTTCGAAAAAAGACCGAAGTACAGAAACCCTAGGACGAATTCAGTCAAGGCAGCAGCACAAGACACACCCCGAACGAAGATACAAGAGCTGTAAGAAGGTGCTGCATGTGTTTAATTCATTAAGTAGTTTTGTTTTATTGTGTTAGTAAACTTTAATTCATCAGGATTGATGGCTTGTGTAATGTGACAACGGAAAGATTGCACTCCCTTAAAACTGCTTTCCCATCAATTAAAGTTTATATGTTGATGTCTTTGGTTACTACTTATTAGTGCATTGATAACCTCTGTGTTTATTAGTGGCCTGCGCATTTGACTGCGGAAAATAATGTGGCTCCCACGGTTGTTACTAAATTGATCACTTAGGAATAACTTTTAGACATAAGTAATCATTAAGGGTTTACTCGCCGATAAGAATAGGACCAACGAGAAAGGATTAACTACATACACTTCATATAAAACTATCAATAAAACAAGTGACAATCTACTTAATCATAAGGACAGATCTTCTTATTGTCTCGAGTATTTATCTGTGTACGTGTGTGCTACTTGCTGATTCGTGCCTATTAGTTTAGTTTATTATTTAATTGCAACCAAATCGTGCCAGTCTCTCAGGCTGAACCCCCTTGCGTTAGAATATTAAAATACTGATTAGAATAACGAGATAATACGTTCCACTCTTAGTGATCGACACTCTACTTACCATTATATTCATACTGACCGGGTACACTGCTCGTTAGGTGTGTGTGTTATTGATAAGTCGGCTAAATATAAATTTAAAACTTGAGTAGGCATTAATACTGCTAAACCGCAACGACACACGGAACCACATCAGAAGCCAATCCTTTGGCATCAGTAACAGGAACGCATATGGAAAAGTTCATGTGGCAACACATAATCTGTCGATTTGGGGTTCCTCATATTATCATCTCTGACAACGAAAAGCAATTCGCTGAAGGAGTGTTCCCGATCTTCTGCGAAGGCCTAAAGATCAAACAGTCATTCATTTCCGTGTACCATCCTTAGGGTAACGGCAAGTTGAAGTCACCAATAGGGACATTGTTAATGGAATCGAGAAGAGGTTAGGACGAAGCCATCATGGGTGGGTAGACGAACTACCCCAGGTTCTGTGGGCGCATAGGACGCACCCCAAGTCAAGCCATGGGGAGACTCCTTTTAGCCTTACTTATGGAACGGAGGCTGTTATACCCTCTGAAATAAGCATCAAAACAGAACGCATTGTGAACTTTGAGGAAAAGACAAATGAAGAAAGGCTTCGGGAAAACCTTGATCTTCTTGAAGAAAGAAGAGAAATAGCCTCAATCAGAGAGGCTATCTATAAACAAAAGTTTGAAAAGTACTACAACAACCGAGTTTGACCCTCCACATTCAAGCCAGGTGAATATGTCCTTCGGTTAAACAGCGCAAGCAAGGCTGAATATAAAGGGAAGCTAGGGCCTACATGGGAAGGACCTTATGTCATATCAAAAATATACGTCAACAGAGCTTACAAGCTTGCAACGATTAAAGGAGAGGTCATGGATAGTAATTGGAATGGTACCAACCTTCGTAAGTTTTACGTCTAAGACTTACTACTTTTAAAGCACTTAGCTTGTTTTTCAAATTCATGTAACGCATTCTTCTCACTTAGGGAAAGAAACATTAATGGTAGGTGTCCTAGTGTTTATTTCTTAAAATGATGTAATTCTCCCTACCTAATTACTGATATAACACATTTCCCTCAAATCAATTGTTTCGTTCTATACAACAAAGATTTGTTAAGCCAAGTTTTTTACGAGTTTCAATGTCGAAGGATGAATCAGGACACATGTCTTGTATACAAATAACATCCATTACAATTCACATTAACTTTCCTATAAAGTCTTAGGGTATTCTAAGCCCTTTGTATCTTAAGGATAAAGACAGAATGGATCGCGACCCTCTGTCGCAGTCAAATTATATGATTGCTAAAAATCTTGGTCCAAAATACACACAATAAGGCTATAGCCTTAGGATGTATGTGTACGCTTATTATAAGCGTAATAGAAGCAAAGCATGACATTCAAAGTGGTACATGGTCCCCTAACTGGCTTTAATAAGACTAAACATGGTCAAAGCCAACAAAAAATACCCAAGCAATTATCTGAAACATGGGTCGAAGCCCAGAAATAAACAAAGATAAATTGTTTAAAACACAGGCACATACCTATTAAACATCATGAGAAATTAGACAAAGGGTACATACCACCCTTAGGGCTAATTTCCTGCCAACATGGCAGTCTTCAAGCATCCATCGGGGACTTTGGATCCTCTTAAAGTAGTATAGATAGAGGTTTGGTAGATGCATTCTTCCTGGTTGGAGATGGAGGCTGAATTTTTAAAGGCTTTTTTGAAAGGAGATCTTCTATTGGTGCTAAGGGATCCTTGGTTGCTTCTGTGAGAAAAGGGTACTCCGCTGAAGTGTACGCATTGCCAGCATCATTATACTCTTGCTCAAACATTGGGCAGTAGTAAGGTACCTCCAACAAGACCACATGTTTCTTGGTCTGGGCAATTTCTTTTAACGTCGTACATGTACCATAGAAAATGGAAGCATTCACCAGCTTCCCAATGATCTCCTCTACCTCATCGTTGTGGTATAACTCAATTGCTAAGTAAGGAACAACCTTCGAGACAACCTCGGCTCTTTCTTTCTTTAAGGACTTGCATTGGAGTTTTTGTAATACTTAAAAATCCAAAATGTGCAAAATGACCAAAATGTCCCTACAATTTTAAAAATTTATTTAAAAGCTTATAAATCACCAAATAAATTCCAAACCTTCGGGAATGAACTAGATATGAAGCCAAAAAAAAATTTGTGACTACATTTTAACATTTAGAAAAGTACAAAATACACAAAATAATTATTTGTGCCGATATACATATAATTCGTATATTATTAATTATTATTAATACAAAATAAATTAAATAAAATACAAGATAAATGCAAATAAATTAGGAAAAGATCACAATCAGTATTTGAGCTTAATTAGACTTCCTTGGGCCAAAATTCATTGATCCTTATCAACTATACACGTTTTTAAATTTTATTATATATAGAAAATATATACCGAAACCTTGAAACCCTTTACAAAAATCGACCAGCCTTCATTCGACCAAATAAAATTCTTGGCTTATTTTTTTGGAGTTCTACATCATCAAAGGAAGCTTAAAAAATTGTTTGGAGGTCGTGGGATTCGTTGGTTTGATCGCTAGTAAATGGTTTTGTCGAATTAGCTTTAGCGAGAGGTACAAATTGTTTTATCCCTTTTGTACGTTCGATCTTACTTGTGATATTTTTCTTATGTTAGTATGATCATATAAGACCTAAATAAATTATATAGAACGAATCATGCATGCTAAATAGATCGTACCAAATTTTGAGAGCAAAAACGTATATAAAATCAATAACGAGTTATACGAATTATCCAGGAGTTGTAATTAATTATTTTGGACTCTATACGACTTATATGGTCTGGGAAAAATACTAGTTCAAATTGTAGAAGCTTATATGGATCGTAGCTAATTTTTGTTAAAATCGTATATATGTATCGAATGGAAGAAAAATAAGAAGAAACCCTAGGGCGAATTAGGGTTAGGGATTATGTGATGTAATCTGAGTAATTAATGCATATTATGATTATGTAATGATTGGTTTGATGATTGGGAAAATTAGGTTTTAGTTGGAAGCTGGGTATGAGTGAAAAGACTTTTGGACTTAGAAGACCTGGATAGTTATTCTGAAGTAGAGACTCTTAGAAGAATTTGCATTCGCAGACTTAGTATTTATCTTTTGTTTCCTTGTTAGCCTTGTATTTCAGTATTTCATTTGTAAACTTTGAGAACTCTTGTATTACTGTTGATGTATGATTTGTTTTGATCTGATGTGAAACCATTAATGTGATACTTCTACCCTTGCAGGGTTGGGGTGTTACAATTATGGTATCAGAGCAACAGGCTGCGATTCGTAATACATTTACCCTTGGCCTGTGTAAGTTAGGACCACTAAGTTTTCCCTGTAGGCGCTCGTAAGACAACCTTTGAAAATTTGCTTTAAGATTTCCCAATAGGAACGTAAGTTTTGACCGGTGAGGAATGGGTAGACTATAAGGTATTTGTTTAAGTATCATTGCATCCGCATTACTCTGATTCGTGCCTTTGCCTTTAGCTAAGCCTTATAAGAACTTTTGTTTCAGAAGCTAGAAAGCTTGCAACCTAAGTTTAGTAACCAAGTAAGTTTGAAATCCCTCGAGAACTACATGGATACCTTGCACCATTTAAGTTTCACTTCCTGATTTTGAATCCCCATTTTCGATTTGTTTGATAAATGGTTTGATACCTTTCCGACCATCCAGATGGTCATTCAAACATAATGTGTTTGACACATTCTACGAATTCATTACTCATGTCGGATATGAAGTGTATCATCTGATACTACTCAGTTCTGAGTGATCCATTACTACTCCTATGAGAATCCTGACAATTATCACTATTGGTTAGATCCTGTTGATATCTGATATCACTTTTGAAAATCGAAAGCTTATGCTTTGCACCACCTAGGTTTTGAAACCTATTTAAATCTAGAAGGCATTGAGAATTGCACAATAATTTCCTGACACTATTCGATCCTTATCTTCGAATTTTGACTCTGACCTCTGATCCTTTCGTCAATCATTTTGATGCCTCTTCGGTCATTCTGAGAATCTCCATGGCGATGACGTACTTGATGTATTCTCTTTTTGTCTCTTGCTTTTGATAAGTATCTATAAATCTTCCGACACTATTTGATTTCGTTTCACTCATCTCTATTCCTAAGAGAGGTCTTGTGGTGTGTAACCACAAGTATAAAAATCTTCCCCCTCACTTTTGAATGATAAAGATTTGATTTGTGATCCGTCTTTCTTTGGATAATTAATTTCGATTTTATTCTGACAAGAAATTGGTTGATTGAGCATTCAAATATTGACAATTTCCCTTTCTATGTCTCACCTTTAACGTTGGCAACAATTTTGAACTCTCTACCATGATTACCGATTGTTAAACTCTCTACTATCACCATTACTCTGGAGACTCGTGTGTTTAATTTCGCGATTATGAAAGTTTTCCTATCACCCATTTCGAACACTAATGAATGAACCTCATCTTGAGAGCTCTTTGGCACCTTGAGCCTTTTGAACGTGAACCATATCTTGAACGTTATTTGGCACCCTGATTTTTTTTATTATGATTCCTGGACGAACCACCAAGTTTTCCGCCGGAGTGTGAAGTAGGATTTGACATGATACCGAGAGATTGTCTAGCTACCAAGCGAAGATGTCTTTCAGATGTGTCCGGGATCAGACCAGTTGATTCGAGCAACCGGGAAGAGCAGCAACCGAAGACCAGGAAGTGAGTTTACCTAAGTGTATTTTCTAGACGTGTTTTAGTTCCATTCGCGATAAAGGAGGATGGCGACTGGAGATAGCTGAACCGTATCGCTGTTAAGAACCAATATTCATCCTCCCTGAAACGACTATGTGTTTGTTTAAATTCAGAGCGTGAAGTATCCTTCTGATGAATTAATTTTATTCTTGGAATCGCCTTTCGTATTCGTAACAACTGCTATGACAGTTAGTGACGCTAATAGTATTAGCTAAAGCTCTGACTGTTTTGTGAATTTGATAAATAATGTTTTTCTCGTGAGTACTTGGGCAAATGGTCATTGTATGACTTAATAGTACATTCGGAGACGAGGAAGAGCATGAAAATCATCTTTGCACTTTTGATATTTGTTGAGACAATGATGTTCTTAATTAAGGATACCTCTTTAAATTCCGCGAGCTTTGATAACTATCACCAAGTGGTCAAGACCGATAACAGAAAGGAGAACTGAAACCTTTTGAACATTGCAGAAGAATTCTGGAAGATGGTTGCAACTTATGATACCATTGAGAAATTTCATGAACAGATAGAAACAGCTTAGTTGAGAATGGAGTTTTGGAAAAGCTAAATTAGAAATTAGATGCCGTACCTTCGGGCGGGACAATCTTTGGGATAAATCAGAAAGAGACTCAGTTATTCTCCCTTACAGCACAGAAGGTTTTCGTATACATTAGGACAACTAGAGACATATCAGAAGAATTATTTCACTGCCTGACCTGGAGTTGACAACAACGGCGGCTACCCTGAAGAGTGAAGACATTCCTTACAAGGTAGAAGTGTTGGCGATGCAGAAGAAGAAATTTAGTCAAGATGGCGAACTTGGAGCTGATGAAGACATGCGGTCTAATTTTCCTATTCATCTTGGTTGTACTAAGATGAATTGAGAGCGGAAGCAGACTGGATGATGGAGAGATTCAAAGATCGTGCCAGAAATCCACATTACTCCATCACATTCCAAGAAGAACTGCAGGAGGCTCGACGAACCAGACACAAGTTCCCGATTTTGGTTTCACTTTCTGATTGATGGACAAACGAAGACAGATTAACCGGACTTGAGGAGATTGGAGGTGTTGAATGGACGGAGTTTAGAAACAGACCCTTTATGTTTGGAAGAATTGATTCTGGGAAGACCGAAGATTTTGACGACTAACTTTCACTTCCGTAGACCCTCTTAAGTTTCGTTATATAGTAATAAGATCCTTTAATGATTTAAGTTTCCTATAAGCATTTCTGTTCGTGTTCATTTTTCGTATGTTCGGTGATGGCTTTGTTTCGAGAGATTTTGGCGAATTGTGGAAGATGTGATCCTTGTGACAGCGTACCTCATTTCTGCTAGGCAATCTATTTTGATACTCTTGCGAATAGTTTTGTTTTCCCTCCTGACTATGACATTTGATCTTGTTGACCTTTGAGACTATAGAAGTACTAGGTGAATTAAGATAGGTGGTTTTGATTTCGACTTGAGATAAAGTATGACCATCATAAGGGCATATTTATATGATGCCAGTATTATGACGTCTGGCCAACGTGATAATACTTACATCATATAACGTGCACTTGTTGT
The DNA here is from genome assembly GCA_021014915.2 of Artemisia tridentata subsp. tridentata. Lineage (NCBI taxonomy): Eukaryota > Viridiplantae > Streptophyta > Magnoliopsida > Asterales > Asteraceae > Artemisia > Artemisia tridentata. The sequence goes on along the minus strand of CP139508.1, from coordinate 207,924,548 downwards.
GGGCATAGGATATCTTGGGGAGTACCTAAGAAGTTTAGAATTTGAATCTCCGTTGGATTATCCGTGATTAGTGAGACTTTAGGTTCATTCTACCTATGCGTAGACTCTACTTTCGTTCATTTGACATCTGGATGAGTTTGGAATCTCGTTTTGCATTCTGTTGACCTCGGCTATAAATCTTAGATTCTTGTAAAGCTCTCTTCTGTTGACACAATCAATTTGATTTGAAATCTTGTTTGTATTCCATATGAGCTTTCCGGGAGATTCACCTATCCTCCATTTTTGTTGCATGGTCTTTTGATCGGAAACAATCTAAATTGTCTCTTTTTGAGGAAATTGTAACCTACTTCGTTTTGATTCGAGTCATGAGAAATAAAGTTGTTCCGTTCGTAAAGATTCTTTGGAGGAATCACCCATAGCGTGAGGCTACCTGGGAAACCGAAGAATCGATACGAGCTAGTTATCCACATTTCGTATTTTGATCCGGTATGTCTTTGTTTGTTTTCTGTCCTATTTCATTTCCGTTTCTTTGCAAAATTTCGAGGACGAAATTTTCTTTTAGAAGGGAAGAAGTTGTAATACCTAAAAATCCAAAATGTGCAAAATGACCAAAATGTCCCTACAATTTTAAAAATTTATTTAAAAGCTTATAAATCACCAAATAAATTCCAAACCTTCGGGAATGAACTAGATATGAAGCCAAAAAAAAATTTTGTGACTACATTTTAACATTTAGAAAAGTACAAAATACACAAAATAATTATTTGTGCCGATATACATATAATTCGTATATTATTAATTATTATTAATACAAAATAAATTAAATAAAATACAAGATAAATGCAAATAAAATTAGGAAAAGATCACAATCAGTATTTGAGCTTAATTAGACTTCCTTGGGCCAAAATTCATTGATCCTTATCAACTATACACGTTTTTATATTTTATTATATATAGAAAATATATACCAAAACCTTGAAACCCTTTACAAAAATCGACCAGCCTTCATTCGACCAAATAAAATTTGTGGCTTATTTTTCTGGAGTTCTACATCATCAAAGGAAGCTTAAAAAATTGTTTGGAGGTCGTGGGATTCGTTTGTTTGATCGCTAGTAAATGGTTTTGTCGAATTAGCTTTAGCGAGAGGTACAAATTGTTTTATCCCTTTTGTACGTTCGATCTTACTTGTGATATTTTTATTATGTTAGTATGATCATATAAGACCTAAATAAATTATATAGAACGAATCATGCATGCTAAATAGATCGTACCAAATTTTGAGAGCAAAAACGTATATAAAATCAATAACGAGTTATACGAATTATCCAGGAGTTGTAATTAATTATTTTGGACTCTATACGACTTATATGGTCAGGGAAAAATACTTGTTCGAATTGTAGAAGCTTATATGGATCGTAGCTAATTTTTGTTAAAATCGTATACATGTATCGAATGGAAGAAAAATAAGAAGAAACCCTAGGGCGAATTAGGGTTAGGGATTATGTGATGTAATCTGAGTAATTAATGCATATTATGATTATGTAATGATTGGTTTGATGATTGGGAAAATTAGGTTTTAGTTGGAAGCTGGGTATGATTGAAAAGACTTTTGGACTTAGAAGACTTGGATAGTTATTCTGAAGTAGAGACTCTTAGAAGAATTTGCATTCGCAGACTTAGTATTTAGCTTTTGTTTCCTTGTTAGCCTTGTGTTTCAGTATTTCATTTGTAACCTTTGAGAACTCTTGTATTACTGTTGATGTATGCTTTGTTTTGATCTGATGTGAAACCATTAATGTGATACTTCTACCCTTGCCGGGTTGGGGTGTTATAATTATGGTATCAGAGCGACAGGCTGCGATTCGTAATACATTTACCCTTGGCCTGTGTAAGTTAGGACCACTAAGTTTTCCCTGTAGGCGCTTGTAAGACAACCTTTGAAAATTTGCTTTAAGATTTCCCAATAGGAACGTAAGTTTTGACCGGTGAGGAATGGGTAGACTATAAGGTATTTGTTTAAGTATCATTGCTTCTGCATTACTCTGATCTGTGCCTTTGCCTTTAGCTAAGCCTTATAAGAACTTTTGTTTCAGAAGCTAGAAAGCTTGCAACCTAAGTTTAGTAACCAAGTAAGTTTGAAATCTCTCGAGAACTACATGGATACCTTGCACCATTTAAGTTTCACTTCCTGATTTTGAATCCCCATTTCCGATTTGTTTGATAAATGGTTTGATACCTTTCTGACCATCCAGATGGTCATTCAAACATAATGTGTTTGACACATTCTACGAATTCATTACTCATGTCGGATATGAAGTGTATCATCTGATACTACTGATGAACTCAAATAAGTATATTTTATTACTATCATTTATCCTATTAATTTGACTTGTTTTATTATATTATGTATGAGGATTGATACTTAATCGTTTACTTTTGTAATTCTCAGGTAAAAACAAGCATTTGGTGAAACTTAGCGATTTTGGACTAATTATGGAGCAAAACATGCAAGAAGTTAAGAGTCTACTGAAATGTATAAGATCAAGACAAATCTGCTCCAGATGCGCCGCATCTCACTTATTACATACGGCGCATCACTATCAAGATTTCACCAGATACGATCCAAGATACAAGAGGACATGCGCCGCATCTATAAATGGAGTTACGCTGCATCTTCTGGCGGTGTACGAATATTCCTAAATATATTAATCTTGGACCCCACGCGAAGTTAAGTAAATGCGCAGCATCTACTTACTAGATGCGCCGCATCTTACCCTCAGACAGAAACTATAAATACCCCAAAGACCAGAGGAGTTCCGAAGTTCCGAAGTTCGGAAGTTTGACAAAAGACCGAAGTACAGAAACCCTAGGACGAATTCAGTCAAGGCAGCAGCACAAGACACACCCCGAACGAAGATACAAGAGCTGTAAGAAGGTGCTGCATGTGTTTAATTCATTAAGTAGTTTTGTTTTATTGTGTTAGTAAACTTTAATTCATCAGGATTGATGGCTTGTGTAATGTGACAACGGAAAGATTGCACTCCCTTAAAACTGCTTTCCCATCAATTAAAGTTTATATGTTGATGTCTTTGGTTACTACTTATTAGTGCATTGATAACCTCTGTGTTTATTAGTGGCCTGCGCATTTGACTGCGGAAAATAATGTGGCTCCCACGGTTGTTACTAAATTGATCACTTAGGAATAACTTTTAGACATAAGTAATCATTAAGGGTTTACTCGCCGATAAGAATAGGACCAACGAGAAAGGATTAACTACATACACTTCATATAAAACTATCAATAAAACAAGTGACAATCTACTTAATCATAAGGACAGATCTTCTTATTGTCTCGAGTATTTATCTGTGTACGTGTGTGCTACTTGCTGATTCGTGCCTATTAGTTTAGTTTATTATTTAATTGCAAACAAATCGTGCCAGTCTCTCAGGCTGAACCCCCTTGCGTTAGAATATTAAAATACTGATTAGAATAACGAGATAATACGTTCCACTCTTAGTGATCGACACTCTACTTACCATTATATTCATACTGACCGGGTACACTGCTCGTTAGGTGTGTGTGTTATTGATAAGTCGGCTAAATATAAATTTAAAACTTGAGTAGGCATTAAAACTGCTAAACCGCAACGACACACGGAACCGCATCAAGTTTTTGGCGCCGCTGCCGGGGAGTGAATTGTTATTATCTGTTAATTTGATTAGTATTTTAATTAGGTTTTTCTTTTTATTAGATTAATTGCATCATTGTATTATTTTGCATATTTTCTGTTTTTGTGTATTATTTGTTTGCTTTTATTTGTGTTTATTTTCGTTGTGTGTTTATTTTTGTTTTTTCTTTTTGTGTTTTTCTGTGTTCTGCTATCGTTGTACTGAGCTTATTCAAACGATACGGCGCATCTGATTTCTCAGATACGGCGTATTGCGTTTAATTTTTATAAAATACAACGCGTTTAATTAATTCGATGCGACGCATCTTTCCCCAATGTATGGCGTATCTGTTTTTGATAAAAAAAAATTTTCTAAACGTTAACGCCATACGACGCATCTGCTTTTGCAGATACGTCGTATCTATTATTTTTATTAAAAACAGTTTTCGAATTATTAAACAGATACGACGCATCGATCTCTGTCGATACGGCGTATCTTCTGAATCAAAAATCTTGTATTTTTAAACGTAACGAAAATACGGCGCATTAACTTTCGTTAATACGACGCATTTAATTTTAATAAGTATAATCGATTTTTGATTAATTAAAATCGATACGGCGCATTCTTAATTCTAAGCGGCGTATCTATTTTCTGAATAAAAGTCTGATTTAATTTTAACGATTATAAGATACGGCGTATCCAACTTTTTGGATACGGCGCATCGTCTGCAGATATCAGTAACTTTTATTTCTCATATTCTGTTTTCATTCTTGATTTTCTGATATATTACTTTCTTGAACAAATCCTACTGATGCTTTCGTGATTATCTCAGAAGGAAAATGGTCGGATTCGGAGAACTGATTGACTCCGACTTCGAAGCCAATTTTATGAATGAAATATTAGTGCAAGATAAATCACTCGAACGTTACGATGGGGACTACATTGAACTTAATGACCTTGATGGGCCATTAGAATCCAATGACCTGTTCATGGATGATGCGGAATCTGAGTTAGAAGAAGGAGAAATTCTGGATAGTCCAAAAGTCAACGTTATTAATACTAGGAATTACGATGAATTTGAGGGATATGATGGTTCTTGGGATTATGGTAGAAGAATCCACGCCGATTGTGCTTACAATTTGCAATTCCCATGCATGATTGGGTACAAGTGTATTGACGCCAATTTCTTTCCTATTTTGCCGATCAATGTCATGTCAAGAAGCTTTTACAATTCTATTATGAGAAAGAAAGTGGAATATAAGGGAAAGAATGTAGTTGGAGCCTTCATTAATGTCCCGATCTTCGTTGGATGCTTTACTATTGTTACTGAGTTCGCCGTTGTTGAAGACATGAATGCCTATTGTGACAGCAATATGGGTGACGTGATTGTTGGAAAACCATTTTGTAGGGAGATCACTATTAATGCAAAATGATTTGAAGGAAAGTTCACCTTTCAATGTGGAAGCAACGTTATCACTTATATGATGCCCCGCACTCACCCTGGATTTAAACATGCGACTAATAGGTTCTGCTACAAATTTTCTCCATTCCTTTTTATTAGTGATGATGACATGAAGAGAGGGATTGAGTACCCATATCAAATGATGGAAGGATTCTACAAAGGAGTGTTGAAGTTGGGACCTGAATATATACGTGACGAATTTGTTGCTAATTGGATCCTACGTGGTAATGTGGGAATCAATGATCGATATTAAAGAGCTGAACGTGAGTCTAACTTGAAGACTCTGGAATAAAGACAAGTGCTGACCGGGAGACAACCCGGAGAATTTTTATTATTCTGTTTTCTGTGTCGAGTCAGTCAGGCCCGCATGACGATACGGCGCATCTCCATCCTGAGATGCGACGCATCTCCTGCTCCGGTCATATCTTATATCTTATTTTAATTTTCTGCATTTTTATTTTCGACTTTAAAACTTTTTATCAGTTTATTTTAATGCGGCGCATCCCTGGTTAAGGATGCGGCGCATCTTTTATTCTGATCCGTATTTATTCCAGGCTCGATACGGCGTATCTTCTTCCATAAAATACGGCGCATCGACTGACCTGATGATTTTCATTTTTAATTTTTATGTTTTATTTTAACTAACTACTAATGTATTATGCAAGTTTGAACCTTTCTTACCTTAGGTGTGTTTTAAAGTCTTGGTGGTATTATAGATTCCTGCATTTCCTGTGGATACATCTATTATGAAGCTTAAACGTTCTAATCCACAAGAAAGATGATTTTTGCTCTTATACAAATGGAGGATCATACCGAGCAAATCTCAGGGGAGTTTTTCTGTTCTAATTCTTTTATTTTCCAGTTTTTAACCTTTTATACAAACAACGAGGACGTTGTTTAACTTAAGTGGGGGGATTGGAGAATTAGAACACTTAACAATTACTTGTCCTAAACTTTTTCAAAAATTATGCTTAAAATCTGCTTAATATATCAAAACATAAAAAAATTTTAGCATGTTTTTGTTTAAAGTCTAAGTTGCATAGCTGCACACATGACGTTATTTTCAAAAATTGTGATTTTTCAAAATTCACAAATCTATGAGTGTGCCGGTGACTTGTAAACTTTAGAACTTGGCTTGTATACTATTCGAGACCACCATAATAAGTATTATTTATATAATTGGAATGACTTGTCTAAATTGGTAAATTTCTAGGATTACACCCAAAAAGCCTATTATATGTTATGTGATATTAGCTAACTACACTGGTTAGTTAACCCCCGTATAAACCCTTTTGTTTACTCTCACTTTTAGAGTAAGATACCCCTAGAAAAACACTCAGAGCCATTTCTTTCGTTTCTTACACCTTTGTTAAAATGTTTCGTTACACCCTTACACCTTAGCCTACCCTGTAGATTAAAATCCGTAGTTAATTGCTTGAGGCAAAGTGAGTTTCCTTACATTACCTGTGTTCGCGTGCGTAATTCATTATCTATGGTTAGGTCGGGAAATTGCACAATGCAATTGGAGTGAAAGTAAATATTGTATATCTTTGAGTTTATTTTTCGTGTGTTTGCTACTTTCACTATTACCGTTATTTCTGAAGTTATGAAAAACATGGAAAAATTATCCAGAATTATCATTATAGTGATGTGGTGAAATTTTACACATCTTTGTTTATGTTTAAAAAAAAAAAAAAAAAAAAAAAAAAAAAAAAAATCGAAAAAAAAATAAGAAAAGAAAAAGAAAAAAGAAATGTTGGATGTTTGTTTTAACCAACTTATGTAAAGTTTTGTATTAAGTGGTCGATATCACCACTAGTTGTTGTATATTATATCTATGGATTGAATGGGAGTTGGCAGTTATGGGAACACCAACTAAGGTTTATTCTTTGATTGAGATCTTGTTGAGTATAATTCGTGTCTACCTAAAGCGTGTGTTTCAAGTGTTAAAGCGTGAGTTATTCTATGATATGAGTCTTATTCATGGGATGGTTGGGATAGTGATTAACCACACTTAGGATTTTAATTTATCTGTTTTGTTTATTTTTCATTTTACACCAATTTATATCCCAAATATTATCCATACCCTATATTATTCTTTATCCAACCAAACCTTTGATTTATTGAGATTAGGGATTTGAGCAATCTTAAGTATCGTAGTCGTGGATTCGGCTATGTATTTATGATTTTGTCGCCCTTTTTGATATATTATTATTGGTAAAGTTTGGACCTATCTTTAGCCCATTCGAGTTAAGGATTTGAGCAATTGCAAGTATCGTGTTCGTGGATTCGATCATGTATTTGTGATTTTGTCGCCTTTTTTGGAATTTGAGATCGATAGTGATTAAGGAGAATAATTAACCCTTAAGCCTAAAAACCCTTTTTACCGCTTTAGACTTGTTATTCCTTGGCTTTAGTGGGGGAGATGTGTATACTTGCCAAGCTTATGATAGAATATTCGTCACGACTGGACAGTTAAACGATTAGATTTGCTTTTATCAAATTATTTTATTTTACTTCTAATTCGTTAAGTGTTTGGTTGTGTAATTATGAATTAAACGAATACATGCTTAAATATAAAAATAAATCCTAATATCTTTTAAGATACATTTTCATAAGATTTAATCTAAATTTTACTTGGGGACAAGTAAAGTTCAAGTGGGGGGATATTTGATGAACTCAAATAAGTACATTTTATTACTATCATTTATCCTATTAATTTGACTTGTTTTATTATATTATGTATGAGGATTGATACTTAATCGTTTACTTTTGTAATTCTCAGGTAAAAACAAGCATTTGGTGAAACTTAGCGATTTTGGACTAATTATGGAGCAAAACATGCAAGAAGTTAACAGTCTACTGAAATGTATAAGATCAAGACAAATCTGCTCCAGATGCGCCGCATCTCACTTATTACATACGGCGCATCACTATCAAGATTTCACCAGATACGATCCAAGATACAAGAGGACAGGCGCCGCATCTATAAATGGCGTTACGCCGCATCTTCTGGCGGTGTACGAATATTCCTGAATATATTAATCTTGGACCCCACGCGAAGTTAAGTCAATGCGCCGCATCTACTTACTAGATGCGCCGCATCTTACCCTCAGACAGAAACTATAAATACCCCAAAGACCAGACGAATTAAGAGTTCCGAAGTTCGACAAAAGACCAAAGTACAGAAACACTAGGACGAATTCAGTCAAGGCAGCAGCACAAGACACACCCCGAATGAAGATACAAGAGCAGTAAGAAGGTGCTGCATGTGTTTAATTCATTAAGTAGTTTTGTTTTATTGTGTTAGTAAACTTTAATTCATCAGGATTGATGGCTTGTGTAATGTGACAACGGAAAGATTGCACTCCCTTAAAACTGCTTTCCCATCAATCAAAGTTTATATGTTTATGTCTTTGGTTACTACTTATTAGTGCATTGATAACCTCTGTGTTTATTAGTGGCCTGCGCATTTGACTGTGGAAAATAATGTGGCTCCCACGGTTGTTACTAAATTGATCACTTAGGAATAACTTTTAGAAATAAGTAATCATTAAGGGTTTACTCGCCGATAAGAATAGGACCAACGAGAAAGGATTAACTACATACACTTCATATAAAACTATCAATAAAACAAGTGACAATCTACTTAATCATAAGGACAGATCTTCTTATTGTCTCGAGTATTTATCTGTGTACGTGTGTGCTACTTGCTGATTCGTGCCTATTAGTTTAGTTTATTATTTAATTGCAACCAAATCGTGCCAGTCTCTCAGGCTGAACCCCCTTGCGTTAGAATATTAAAATACTGATTAGAATAACGAGATAATACGTTCCACTCTTAGTGATCGACACTCTACTTACCATTATATTCATACTGACCGGGTACACTGCTCGTTAGGTGTGTGTGTTATTGATAAGTCGGCTAAATATAAATTTAAAACTTGAGTAGGCATTAATACTGCTAAACCGCAACGACACACGGAACCGCATCAACTACTCAGTTCTGAGTGATCCATTACTACTCCTATGAGAATCCTGACAATTATCACTATTGGTTAGATCCTGTTGATATATCTGATATCACTTTTGAAAATCGAAAGCTTATGCTTTGCACCACCTAGGTTTTGAAACCTATTTAAATCTAGAAGGCATTGAGAATTGCACAATAATTGTCTGACACTATTCGATCCTTATCTTCGAATTTTGACTCTGACCTCTGATCCTTTCATCAATCATTTTGATGCCTCTTCGGTCATTCTGAGAATCTCCATGGCGATGACGTACTTGATGTATTCTCTTTTTGTCTTTTGCTTTTGATAAGTATCTATAAATCTTCCGACACTATTTGATTTCGTTTCACTCATCTCTATTCCTAAGAGAGGTCTTGTGGTGTGTAACCACAAGTGTAAAAATCTTCCCCCTCACTTTTGAATGATAAAGATTTGATTTATGATCCGTCTTTCTTTGGATAATTAACTTTAATTTAATTCTGACAAGAAATTGGTTGATTGAGCATTCAAATATTGACAATTTCCCTTTCTATGTCTCACCTTTAACGTTGGCAACAATTTTGAACTCTCTACCATGATTACCGATTGTTAAACTCTCTACTATCACCATTACTCTGGAGACTCGTGTGTTAATTTCGCGGTTATGAAAGTTTTCCTATCACCCATTTCGAACACTAATGAATGAACCTCATCTTGAGAGCTCTTTGGCACCTTGAGCCTTTTGAACGTGAACCTTATCTTGAACATTATTTGGCACCCTGATTTTTTTTTATTATGATTCTTGGACGAACCACCAAGTTTTCCGCCGGAGTGTGAAGTAGGAATTGACATGATACCGAGAGATTGTCTAGCCACCAAGTGAAGATGTCTTTCAGATGTGTCCGGGATCAGACCAGTTGATTCGAGCAACCGGGAAGAGTAGCAACCGAAGACCAGGAAGTGATAAAGAAGGATGGCGATACAGAAGGATGGCGACTGGAGATAGCTGAACCGTATCGCTATTAAGAACCAATATTCATCCTCCCTGAAACGACTATTTGTTTGTTTAAATTCAGAGCGTGAAGTATCCTTCTGATGAATTAATTTTATTCTTGGAATCGCCTTCCGTATTCGTAACAACTGCTATGATAGTTAGTGACGCTAATAGTATTATCTAAAGCTCTGATTGTTTTGTGAATTTGATAATTAATGTTTTTCTCGTGAGTACTTGGGCAAATGGTCATTGTATGACTTAATAGTACATTCGGAGACGAGGAAGGGCATGAAAATCATCTTTGCACTTTTGATATTTGTTGAGACAACGATGTTCTTAATTAAGGGTACCTCTTTAAATTCCGCGAGCTTTGAAAACTATCACCAAGTGGTCAAGACCGATAACAGAAAAGAGAACTGAAACCTTTTGAACATTGCAGAAGAATTCTGGAAGATGGTTGCAACTTATGATACCATTGAGAAATTTCGTGAACAGATAGAAACAGCTTAGTTGAGAATGGAGTTTTGGAAAAGCTAAATTAGAAATTAGCTGCCGTACCTTCGGGCGGGACAATCTTTGGGATAAATCAAAAAGAGACTCGGTTATATTCCCTTACAGCACAGAAGGTTTTCGTATACATTAGGACAACTAGAGACATATCAAAAGAATTATTTCACTGCCTGACCTGGAGTTGACAACAACGGCGACTACCCTTAAGAATGAAGACATTCCTTACAAGGCAGAAGTGTTGGCGATGCAGAAGAAGAAATTTAGTCAAGATGGCGAACCTGGAGCTGATGAAGACATGCGGTCTAATTTTCCTATTCATCTTGGTTGTACTAAGATGAATTGAGAGCGGAAGCAGACTGGATGATGAAGAGATTCAAAGATCGTGCCAGAAATCCACATTACTCCATCACATTCCAAGAAGAACTGCAGGAGGCTCGACGAACCAGACACAAGTTCCCGATTTTGGTTTCACTTTCCGATTGATGGACAAACGAATACAGATTAACCGGACTTGAGGAGATTGGAGGTGTTGAATGGACGGAGTTTAGAAACAGACCCTTTATGTTTGGAAGAATTGATTCTGGGAAGACCGAAGATTTTGACGACTAACTTTCACTTCCGTAGACCCTCTTAAGTTTCGTTATATAGTAATAAGATCCTTTAATGATTTAAGTTTCCTAGAAGCATTTCTGTTCGTGTTTATTTTTCGTATGTTCGGTGATGGCTTTGTTTCGAGAGATTTTGGCGAATTGTGGAAGATGTGATCCTTGTGACGGCGTACCTCATTTCTGCTAGGCAATCTATTTTGATACTCTTGCGAATAGTTTTGTTTTCCCTCCTGACTATGACATTTGATCTTGTTGACCTTTGAGACTATAGAAGTACTAGGTGAATTAAGATAGGTGGTTTTGATTACGACTTGAGATAAAGTATGACCATCATAAGGGCATATTTATATGATGCCAGTATTATGACGTCTGGCCAACGTGATAATACTTACATCATATAACGTGCACTTGTTGTGGGCATAGGATATCTTGGGGAGTACCTAAGAAGTTTAGAATTTGAATCTCCGTTGGATTATCCGTGATTAGTGAGACTTTAGGTTCATTCTACCTATGCGTAGACTCTACTTTCGTTCATTTGACATCTGGATGAGTTTGGAATCTCGTTTTGCATTCTGTTTTGATTCGAGTCATGAGAAATAAAGTTATTCCGTTCGTAAAGATTCTTTGGAGGAATCACCCATAGCGTGAGGCTACCTGGGAAACCGAAGAATCGATACGAGCTAGTTATCCACATTTCGTATTTTGATCCGGTATGTCTTTGTTCGTTTTCCGTTCTATTTCATTTCCGTTTCTTTGCAAATTTCGAGGACGAAATTTTCTTTTAGAGGGGAAGAAGTTGTAATACCTAAAAATCCAAAATGTGCAAAATGACCAAAATGTCCCTACAATTTTAAAAATTGATTTAAAAGCTTATAAATCACCAAATAAATTCCAAACCTTCGGGAATGAACTAGATATGAAGCCAAAAAAAATTTTGTGACTACATTTTAACATTTAGAAAAGTACGAAATACACAAAATAATTATTTGTGCCGATATACATATAATTCGTATATTATTAATTATTATTAATACAAAATAAATTAAATAAAATACAAGATAAATGCAAATAAAATTAGGAAAAGATCACAATCAGTATTTGGGCTTAATTAGACTTCCTTGGGCCGAAATTCATTGATCCTTATCAACTATACACGTTTTATATTTTATTATATATAGAAAATATATACCAAAACCTTGAAACCCTTTGCAAAAATCGACCAGCCTTCATTCGACCAAATAAAATTCGTGGCTTATTTTTCTGGAGTTCTACATCATCAAAGGAAGCTTAAAAAATTGTTTGGAGGTCGTGGGATTCGTTGGTTTGATCGCTAGTAAATGGTTTTGTCGAATTAGCTTTAGCGAGAGGTACAAATTGTTTTATCCCTTTTGTACGTTCGATCTTACTTGTGATATTTTTCTTATGTTAGTATGATCATATAAGACCTAAATAAATTATATAGAATGAATCATGCATGCTAAATAGATCGTACCAAATTTTGAGAGCAAAAACGTATATAAAATCAATAACGAGTTATACGAATTATCCAGGAGTTGTAATTAATTATTTTGGACTCTATACGACTTATATAGTCTGGGAAAAATACTAGTTCGAATTGTAGAAGCTTATATGGATCGTAGCTAATTTTTGTTAAAATCGTATATATGTATCGAATGGAAGAAAAATAAGAAGAAACCCTAGGGCGAATTAGGGTTAGGGATTATGTGATGTAATCTGAGTAATTAATGCATATTATGATTATGTAATGATTGGTTTGATGATTGGGAAAATTAGGTTTTAGTTGGAAGCTGGGTATGAGTGAAAAGACTTTTGGACTTAGAAGACCTGGATAGTTATTCTGAAGTAGAGACTCTTAGAAGAATTTGCATTCGCAGACTTAGTATTTAGCTTTTGTTTCCTTTTTAGCCTTGTATTTCAGTATTTCATTTGTAACATTTGAGAACTCTTGTATTACTGTTCATGTATGCTTTGTTTTGATCTGAGGTGAAACCATTAATGTGATACTTCTACCCTTGCCGGGTTGGGGTGTTACAGTTTTAGTCCATCTATCTCCTCACAAAGCTTGATATCCTGCTCACCCAACCTAGCCCTTTCAGCTTCGAGACCTGCACATTTGGACTCGAGTGTAGTAATTTGCGCTCTATAACCGGCCACTTTAGCCTCCTCCATCTCAATCTGCCACATTCTGCTTGAGATTCCCTCAATTATCCTTCGAGACTATCGATTTTTTCTTACATGTCTTGGACAATAGGATTCTTCTCCAAATCCTCCATTGCTTCTTTACACTTGGCTTCCAACTCAGCATACTCATGATCCCTATTCTTTTCTTTGGCTAAGATGGCATCCATCTTCTCTCTCGCAGCAACCACTATCCGAACCAGTTCCCTTGTACGAGAATTGAGAGGATTGACTAAAACAGCTTGTCTAGTATAACTCTTGGAATGAAAGTCACAAAGCTTCTCCATGGACATGTTATCCAAAAACCCTCTCCAACTGGCAGGTGTAATCTTTTCAACCAACTGGTGACACGCAAGGGCATTCGGAAGCTCCTTAATGTTTGGCAGACCTGCGAAAAATAGGACAATCAACTATATGATGAATTTCCTTACACATGGAAGATTTCAACTTACTATGAGTATCATCCTCGGGGATCTCTAGGGTGGTAGGTACAAAGGTCTTAACATGGGAAGTTTTTGGTTTCACCATTCTTGTCGGAGGGGTTGGCAGGGATAATTTCCTTTCCAAAGTAGTTCTCACGGACATAGCAAACTTTCCTTTCCTATTCTTCATCTTGTCTGAAATACCGAAAGACCCTATGATCGTCACCTGATCACCCTTGGAAAGGGGGTCATCAGAATCTGCTACATTCTCCACAAATTATGGAGTCTCGCCAATGTTGACAGGATTGATAGGTGGGAAAATTGATAAAGGCTTAGTTGGTTGAGCGTCTACATCGTTATTGTTGACTGACATCGACGGAGAGCCTAATCCGTAGCTCACATTCTTTGGATCTTGGGGGACGAAACTGACCTCCTTGGCACCACGGGCCACAACGAAATTTCTAAACGCCATTTCTACAACAACAAAAAGAAAAGATAAATATCAGTGAATAAGTTGTTTACTTTATTTAAATGGGAATATACATACTTTCTCTTTCACATATTATCTCAGGTTTCAACGGAGAGCCTTCCCAACGATCAACAATGCCCGCCATGTACAGAATCGGCTCTGGAAATGTTTGTATACCAAATGGGTGGCGTGCAAGATGCTGGTAAAGGGGATTGCTTCTTATGTAGTATGGCAAAGGGTCATCAAAGCTTTTTTCATCAAACTGGAATGATTTATCCAACAAGGCTGGATATTCGAGAGTTATGATTGTGTTTTGTACATAGAAAAACAGACGTTTCCAGTTTCTTATATTGGCAAAGGGTTTAGTAATTAAGCAAGGCACATCATGCTCACTTCTCTTGGCCAAGGTTATCCAATCACCACCAGGACAAAGATTAGTAAAGCCTCTAAGCACAATCAGTGTTGGCTCATAGCCATAAGCTTTGCATATAACAATGTAGGTGGTCAGCTTGGTCAAACCAAAAGGATTCAACCTGGAGATATATACTTGGTAATATTGTAAAAACTCTAGGATTAGGGGATGGATTGGAATCCTAAAGTTGGATTCTGTGAATGCATGAACATAATGCCCCACATACCCCGCTGGAGCGTCAAAGATATTTTGTGTTTCACTCGGAAGCATCACCCTAAACTCCTTGGGTATGGGGTATTCATCAAGAAATTCCGTGAAAGCTTGTTTTGTACATTTTTATTTCCTGATGATTCTTTTGGCTGACATACTCATCTTGAACTGGTATAATGAGAGCAAGAAGTCAATGAATTGGGGAGGGACAATTACCTTTAAACAAAAACGAATCACGAAGCACAGTGTTTTGTATGTGTATTTTGGTTGCAAGGGAAAACCAATCTAGGGTTAGGAGTATGAAGGGTTTATATATATCCCTCGTAGTTCTTATCCTAACCATCCACGTGCAATCATAATTTGATCCATACATGGACTTCAAATAGTTTTTAAATTTTGAAAGGATGTTTGTGGTTACCGAAATCCTAGCCATTATGGTCTAGGGTGCGGTAGTTAGATGATCATTAAGCGCATTTATTGCGCAGGTTGTTTTAAAGCACTTATCTTTTTCCGTACGATTTTGTAAAGAAGAAGATAAAGTGTAGGCTGATTTTATAATCGTAAGCAATATATACTCGTTCGTATATATCACTTTCGACTTGGGGCTTGATGATGTACCCTCAGAACGGGTCGAAGGACACCCCTTCGAGCCTGTACGAAGCCTTCTCTTCGAAGGCCCAGGTCAATCTCCTAAAATGTTTCATTGGCGTAAAATCTTTCATCTGTGAAGTGGTTACCATGTGGGAAGCCGCCAATCGAAGCCCTAAGCCCTTCGGGGTATGTCGTTCGAAGGAACTAGAACGGAGAACCATCTTGACCTGGTCACACCCACGTTCCCTCTTCCTTTAGGCTTTCCCGCCAAGAATGAGATCGTGGGTCATAAAGCCCTAGCGGTTACCACAAATCATGGGGCGCCCCCATGATCTCTGAATTATGTGCAAGAGCTCTCTAAGGCCTATTTCCTCCCCTATAAATAGCTTAGACGGGCAAGAACAATTGTATGCAATCTAGACTCTCTCAATTAACTACCAACTTATCATAACACATACTTATTCGCACGCCGGAGGTGGTTCGTAGGGTCCAACCACTGCGCACTCACTTAGCGTAGTGTCTTAGTATTTCTTATTTCAGGTTAAAGACAAGTTTGGCGCAACCTCAACACCCCATAAATCCTTTGATCATCATCGAAGGCCTGGTCTTGCAATTTATTGTACAATCAAATACTATTTGAAGATTGTATCTTCTTAAATCTATATATATATATATATATATATATATATATATATATATATATATATATATATATATATATATATAGGGTCTGGTTCTAGAGAAAAGTGTAATTTGATAGAAAAGTGAGAAAAAAAGTTATAGGGTAGAATTTGGAAACACCTCAAACTTCAGGGTAAGTTTTGAAACCGACCCCCACCCACCCAACCCCCCCCCCCCCCCCAAAATTTTCACACCAAAATTTTATAACTATGATGCACCATTTTATTTTGGTGCATCACAATTATAAAATTTGGTGAATCATAGTTATAAGTAATTTTTGTAATTATGATGCACCAAAATAAAAAGGTGCATCATAGTTATTAAATTCTGGCGGGAAATTTTTTATTTTTCCCAGTGGGTGGGGGGTGTGGGTGGGGGGGAGGGGTAGGGTGCGAATATACAAAACCTACTTTAAAGAATGAAAGAAAATACAATAAGGTCCCTGTAGTTAGGTGTGAAAAAGGGAAGGGGAAGGAGGGGGTGATTTGTACGTTTTTCTCACTTTTCTACCATAATCAACTTTTCTTATGAACCAACCTATATATATATATATATATATATATATATATATATATATATATATATATATATATATATATATATATATATATATATATATATATATAGACGTGTACCCGCGCCTATCGGCAGCGGTTTCTAGTCGAGTACCCGCGCCTAGCGGCAGCGGTATCTATTTTTCGACAATAGTTTGGCGCCAAATAATTTCTTTTCAACAAACTGTATTTGTAGCGTACCAAAAATATGTTTTTCCAGACGCAATGGTCGCATAGTGGTAACTATACATAGTTTTTAACAAATTTTTTATATTGTTGTATTGATAGTGTTTGGGAATTCTTTATGAAACAATGTTCTTTTTTTTAGACGGCATGGTCACATAGCGGCGACTATATTTGTGGTGGCTTCGATGATTTTTTGTATGCTTTATTTTTTTGAATCATGCATGTATTTTTTAAGTTAACAATGGTTATTGATGATTTTGTTTAACATTGACAATAGTCATGTAAATTATCGATGATTCGATGATTCCGTTTTATTTATCGATGGTTCATCAACGGTAGCCCAAATCAATTAAAAATACATATTACAAATTTGTGTCACATCACTTTTGTTTATGAGTGTTCATCTTGATTCGACCAAACTTCTAGGCCAAATCAATTTTCAACACATTGTGTTGTATAATAAGGGAATCATTTTCCGGTAATATCATTTTAAGTTGCAATATTTCTCGAATGGCATGGTTGCATTATTTTCTGATAGCGTCCTTTTACGTTGCAGTAGTCAATTAAAACTATAATAATAATATATTCGAGTGAGTGTTGTATTTAATAAACATTCATCCACCAATGGGCATATGCATGCGGCGACTATTTATGTGGTGGCGTCGATATTTTTTATGTTGCTTTCTGATTGTACAAAAAGATGCACATACCAGGCCGTCAATGGTGATTGACGGAATTAGGGGTGATGGTGGTGATGCCGAGTGCAAGATAACCTGAAAATAAGAAATAGAAGACACTATGTTAGACGGAGCGTGGGGGGAAGCCCCCGCAACCGCCTCCGGTGTGAGAATCAGTCATGGTGATTATGTCATGAAAGTATTGAGGTGGAGAAGATGATATCTCCTGGGTTAAGTTAAGTTACATACCTCTTTGATGACTTCCTTATTTATAGGCATAATAATCTGACGGAGCAGTTATAGAGGGTGTGTGGAGGCAGTTACGGAGGTCATGGCAGTTACAGAGATCATGGCTGAAATCATGGCTATTGACCAGATCTTCTTTGACCAGTTCTGTTTGAACAGTGACCTTTAGGCTTCGGACCTTGTCGGAGGTGAGGCTTCGAACAGTGACGGAGGTCGGGCTCCGACAGGGCTTCTAACCTTGTCGGAGGTGAGGCTCCGAATAGTGACGGAGGCCGGTCTTCGACAGGGCTTCGAACCTTGTCGGAGGTGAGGTTCCGAATAGTGGCAGAGGCCAAGCTCCGAACAGTGACGGAGGCCGGTCTTCGACAGGGCTTCGAACCTTGTCAGAGGTGAGGTTCCGAACAATGACGGAGGCCAGGCTCCGAACAGTGACGGAGGCCAGGTTCTGCACCTTGACAGAGGTTAGACACTATGATTGCTTTGGGTGAAGATTGGCGGATTCCCTTGCGGTAGCCATTGTGAATGACTGTACGCCAACATTATGTGTAGGACGAAGGCGTAGGCTTCGTCCTTTAGGAGGGTACATCATCACCCTTTGTACAAATGGTAAGCTACGTACCAGAGTGACGGTAACGCCCGTTAGTAGAACGGAGGGTACGTCATCACATTCTTATTAAACATGCATATATTTTTAAGGTAACAGTGGTTATCGATGATTTTATTTTAAAGTAACAAAGGTTATCGATGATTTTGTTTTAAGATAAAAGTGGAAATGGTCTTGTAAATTATTGATTATTTTTGTGGTGGCGTCTAGTACCTGCGCCTAACGGCGAATAATTTTTTTACGAAAAATTATATCTGTAGCGCTAGGAAATCTTTTTCGAGGAACAAATTTTATAGCATGGTTGCATTGTTTTTTCACAACATCGATCCGTTTGTAACAATGTCTTTTCCGATAGTAGATTATGAAAGGGCTCTAAGTTTTACCCCTTAATGTTTCTATACACCACTGCCGCTACGCGGGTGTTCATCTAAATTAAAATAACGTACGCATCAAGACCGATGTGAAAAGAATTTTAACGAGCACTATACAACACTGGTACTAGGCACGGGTACTCGTCGCAACAAAATGAAATGGGAAGCAAAGAAATCAAAGACACGATTTAGTGCTTGGCGAATGTTTCTGGGTCCTTTACAATTGTCACAGCAAAAGTTGCAGCTGTCATCACATAATTGTAACACTTCCTAAGATTATCCTGCAATAAAACAACGAATAAAATCATTTTAAACATAACGAGGATGGCAGCGACCTTCTAGGCGGAGTTTGACCACAAAAGTCAACTTAAAACTTTTTATAAGGCGCAACAGTTAAGTGTTTGCATATATACATATTTGTGGGTATTTACCAAATTTCTGAAAAGATTTCCGTGCCAAGTTACAAAGATTAACTAACCTTCATTTCACTGCATGAACTTGAGCGCAAGATGTAACTGACCTACATACATTGTTTAGATGTATGTTGGGTCTGAACATGCTGCTGCTTTTGATACTAATTGAGATACACTAAGTATTACTCTGCTGCTAGACCGAGTAACTCTGCTGCTAGTGTATTTAATCTGCTGCTGGTGATATCTGATGGATGGTATAATAAGTTAAGTGTAATTTTGCTGCTAGCCACGAAGATTCTGCTGCTAGAGAAATTATGCTGCTGCTTATTGGATATGTATAGTATGTTAGGATAAGTATGGAAAAGATACGTAAATATCTTTTTCTTGTATAGAAAGTTTTGTAACCGACTAGGACTCCTTAGTCTATAAAAGGAGGATCTAGGGTTAGGTTTTACGTACGTATCATTATTGTTTTACACTTTAAGGTTTCTTGTAACCCTATTGCTATTAAGAGCGACTGTATTAATATATTGAAGTGTTGTTTGATCGTTATTTATTCTTCTTAAGATTAATTGGTAGTTTCCGCATAGTGATTAATAATTCGTTCAAGAACAGTTTCTATATCTATTGTCTTAGGTTTATATCTAAGATAATTAATAAGATCGTGAAGCTCGTCTGGGATCAACAAGTGGTATCAGAGCTTGTGATCTAGAAACTGGTATCAAGAAGAATTACTAAATACAAGATCTGTTAATCATCAAAGTAAGCAATGGAATCCGATTCAACACACATGGTTACTGCATCAAGAGTCCCCATGCTCAAGACTGGAGAATACGAGATCTGGAAGATGAGAATTCAACAATACATGAGAATGGTTGATTACTCACTTTGGGAAGTTGTTTTAAATGGTGACAGTCAGCCAACCAAGACTGCTACTGGATCAGTCTTGACTCTCAAGACTAATGAGGAGAAAGCACAGAGGAGATTGGAGGTCAAGGCTCACAGTATTCTCATGATGGGAATACCTAATGATTATCAACTAAGCTTTAATCATATTGAGTCTGCTAAGGAGTTATGGGAGGCTATTGAACTTCGTTTTGGTGGGAATGAAGCTACAAAGAAGTCAAGGAAGAACCTGCTGAAGCACCAGTTTGAAACTTTTATTGCTTTGAGTTCTGAGAACATTGAGGGTACTTATGATAGACTTCATAAACTGACCAGTCAGATGGCTCTATTGAAGATTGCTGTATCTCAAGAAGATATCAATCTAAAATTTCTGAGAAGCCTATCACCTGAATGGAACACTCACACAGTGATTTGGAGGCACAAGGAAGATTTTGAGAAGATGACATTGGATGATCTGTATAACAACTTGAAAGTATATGAATCTGAGGTCAAGGGATTGTCAAGTTCATCTTCAACCACAAATAATCTTGCTTTTGTATCCTCAAGCAACAAGAGTTCTGGCAGTCATCAAGAACAACACTCTGCTGCTGGTTCTCTCATTCCTGCTGCTAGTTCACATGTCTCTGCTGCTGACTCTACCAATAGTAACACCATCAGTGATGCTGCTATTTGTGCTTATTTGGCTGAACTTACTTCAAGTACTGCAGTTATGCCTCAAGATCTGGATGAACTTGATCCTGATGATGTTGAAGAGATTGATTTGCAATGGCAGTTTGCAATGCTTACTATGAGGGAAAGAAGGTTTCTTAAAAGAACTGGTAAAGAACTTAAGTTCAGAAGAAACAATAATGTGGGGTTTGACAAATCAAAAGCTGAATGTTATAACTGTCACAAGAAGGGACATTTTGCAAGATAGTGCAAAGCACCCAAAAGAAACAATGAGAATACCAAGAAGCCTGCTGCTGAAGAGTCAAATCCTAATACTGCTATGGTGTCATGTGATGGGTTAGGAGAGTTTGACTGGAGTGATCATACTGAAGATGGTCCCAATTTTGCATTGGTAGCTGATGAAGAACCTAAAGAACAACAATTTGCTCTTATGGCCTACTCTTCCTCTGGATCAGACTCTGAGGTATCCAATGAATCATCTTGTTCTTTTAAATCATGTCATGATACTATAGAAGTACTTAAGTCTAGCAATGAAGATCTTAGGATGGAAATTGAAAAACTTAAGTTAGATAATCTTAGTTATCAATATGGTTTAAAAAATGTAGAAGAGAAGCTCGAATTTATTAAAAAGACTGAAATTGAATATGTTGATAAGATCACTAGTTTAGAAATTGAGCTTATTAAGAAAAATGATGAAATTAAGGTTCTAATGGGGAAAGTAGAAGAGGCTGAACAGGCTAGAGATTCAGCTATTGGTGAGACTGAAAAACATATTGTAAGAGTGGAAAAACTATTTGCCACTGAAATCCTTAGTAAACCAATAGGAAGACACTTTGCAGATACAAACAGTGGCTTAGGATACAATTCTGTTGCTCCACCAAAGAACCTTAGTGCCTTTGCCCCTCCTACTAGAACATTGTCTTTCATACCTCAGTCTGAGTCCAAACCTGTAGGTGAAACTAGTGAAACTAAAATAGAGTCACCTAAAGTTGAGAAAAAGTGGTCTGATGCACCCATTATTGAAGATTGGGAGTCTGACAGTGATGATGATGTTGAGGAATCTGATTCAACCCCTAAGAACAAAAAGGAAGAAATTCCTGCTGGTGTTGAATCAAAAGTGCCTAAGACTAAAAAGCTTGAGTTTGTTAAACCTAAGCTAGGTAGTGGTATCTCTAGAAATATGGCTGAGTATGATAACACACCTAGAGCATACCCTAAGAGATCAAATAACTTGCCTAGAGGAAACCAGAGAAATTAGAACAGTGTAGTTTCACAAAGATTAGGTACTGATTTTCAATTACTTAAAAAGGCATGTTATAGTTGTGGCAGTTTTGAACATTTGCAAGAAGACTGCTACTACTATCAAAAACCTGTTTGGAACCAATACACTAGGGTGAACCATAGAAATTTTGCAAGAAAGACTCACCCTCACCCCAAAAGAAACATGGTTCCCAAGGAAGTTTTGATGAGAGATGGTGCTTCTAGAATCATCACACCTATTGCACCAAAAGGGCCCATAAAGAAGGACATAGTTGATACTGCTGCTAAGGCAAAAGCAGGCTCTGCTGCTAAGGCAGACTCTGCTGCTTTACCAAAAGTAGTTACAGATACTGTTGTGGGCAACCATTTTTATGCTGTTAAGGCCTCAGCTTGCTGGGTCTGGAAACCTAAAGTCAAAGTTTTGGATCATGTTCTCAGACACAGCAGTGCACCAATGCAGTTGAAGAAATTTGACTACTTTGATGCACAAGGCAGATCCAAGTCAGTAATGGCTTGGGTCCCAAAGAGAAACTAATTCTCTTACTTTTTGGGCAGGGCAATCTACAACAGGAGCTAAAGGATAAATGCATTTTTGATAGTGGATGCTCTTCACACATGACTGGAGACCAAAGCAACTTGGAAAACTTTGAAGCTTTGGATGGTGGATACGTTGCCTTTGGGAATGACCCTAAAGGAGGTAAAATCATTGGAAAAGGCATCATCAGAACTGGAAAATTGGATTTTGAGAAAGTGTATTTGGTGAATGGACTAAAGTTCAATCTTTTTAGTGTCTCAGAAATGTGTGACAAAAAGAATTTTATTCTTTTTACAAACACTGAGTGTCTTGTCTTATCTCCTGACTATAAGATACCTGATGATAAATTAATACTTTTTAAAGTCCCTATAAATGACAACATATACAGTGTGGATATAAAGAACATTATTCCCAAAAGAGATTTAACTTGTCTGTTTGCCAAAGCCACTATTGATGAATCCAAACTTTGGCATAGAAGGCTTGGCCATTTGAACTACAAGGCTATCAACAAGTTGGTGAAAGGGAATTTGGTCAGAGGATTACCTTCAAAGGTCTTTGAAAACCCTGAAATATGTGTTGCTTGTCAGATGGGAAAGCAACATAGAGCATCTTGTAAGTCCAAAGTGGTGAACTCTATTTCTGAACCCTTGTTTATGTTACATATGGACCTATTTGGACCTACTTATGTGAAAAGCTTGAACAAAAAGATGTATGGCTTAGTGGTCACTGATGATTTTAGTAGATTTACTTGGGTATTCTTCTTAGCTACTAAGGATGAGACTCCTGGCATTCTTAAGGCTTTTATTACAAGGATAGAAAACCTATTTAATCACAAAGTTAAGGTCATCAGATGTGACAATGGAACTGAATTTAAGAACCATGTGATGAATCAGTTCTGTGAGGAAAAGGGTATAACAAGACAGTTTAGTGTGGCTAGAACTCCTCAGCAAAATGGAGTTGCTGAGAGGAGGAATAGAACATTAATTGAGGCTGCTAGGACCATGTTGTCAGAGTCTAAGTTACCCACTACCTTTTGGGCTGAAGCAGTCAACACTGCTTGCTATGTGCAAAATAGGAGTAAGGTAGTTAAGCCTCATAACAAGACCCCTTATGAGTTATTACATGGTAAGAAACCCCTGATAGATTTCTTAAGACCATTTGGGTGTCCTGTTACTATCTTGAACACCATTGACCACCTAGGCAAGTTTAGTGAGAAAGCAGACATAGGTTTCTTTGTTGGATACTCCACTCATAGTAAGGCTTTTAGGGTCTTCAATCAAAGGACTGGGCATGTGGAGGAAAACTTACATGTTACAGTTAGAGAAACCACACCTAATGTTGCTGGAAAAGGTCCTGAATGGATGTTTGATATTGATTCTCTAACCAAAAGTATGAATTATCAACCAGTCATTGCAGGTACTACTAACATGTCTGCAGGTACGCAAACTAACCCTACTGCAGGTACACAAGCAAAGGATGATGCATCTGCAAAAGAGTTTGTGTTGATTGAAAGATGGAACACTGATCAGCCTTTCACACCAAATGAGGGAAAGAGTTCACTGGATGATGATGTTCATGTTGAAGTTCCAAAGAAAGATGCAGAAGGAAGTGTTCAGCCTTCTCATGATGACAAGAATGATGATCAGGAAAGGAATGAAGAGCCAGCAATTGATGAACACCAAGGGAATAAAACTAGCAGCAGTTCTCTCAACTCTGCTGCCGGGCCAAAACACTCTGCTGTTAGGCCAAAACACTCTGCTGTTAGGCCAAAACACTCTGCTGCTAAGCCTGGTAGTTCTGCTGCTGTGCCCAAGGACTCTATTGTTGACAAAGATAAAAATTCTGATGATAGTTCTTCTGATGAGATGCCAGCATTAGAAGAAATATATGTGGACACTGATGATGAAATTGTTGATGTCTTTGGTGCTGGAGCTGATTTATCCAATTTGGAGACTGATATACCTGTTAGTCCCACTCCAACAACCAGAATACACAAGGATCATCCAAAGGAGCAGATTATTGGAGATGTTCACTCTGCTGTTCAAACAATAAGTAAATCAAAAGGGTTGGGTGATCTGCTCGATCAGGGACTATTTGCTCAAACTCTTAAAAAGAGGAATAGCCACAAGGATTTACAGAATTGTATGTTTGCCTGTTTCTTATCTCAAGAGGAGCCCAAAACCATTCACAAGGCTATAAAAGATGAAAGCTGGGTTGAAGCTATGCAAGAGGAGCTGTTGCAGTTCAAGCTTCAAGAAGTCTGGACATTGGTGGATCTGCCTAATGGAAAAAGGGCAATTGGTACAAAATGGGTGTTCAGATGCAAAAGAGATGAACGGGGCATTGTTATCAGAAACAAGGCTAGATTGGTGGCTCAGTGATACACTCAGGAAGAAGGAATAGATTATGATGAGGTATTTGCCCCAGTTGCAAGAATAGAGGCTATGAGACTATTCTTAGCATATGCCTCATACAAGAACTTTCCTGTGTATCAAATGGATGTGAAAAGTGCTTTCTTGTATGGAAAGATTGATGAAGAGGTATATGTGATGCAACCACCTGGTTTTGAAGATCCTAAGTATCCTGATAGGGTTTATAAGGTGGAGAAAGCATTGTATGGACTACATCAAGCTCCTAGAGCTTGGTATGACACCTTATCCAAGTATTTGCTGGCCAATGGTTTCAAAAGGGGAACCAATGATAAGACATTGTTCATCAAGAGAGACCACAAAGATATCCTACTTGTTCAAGTTTATGTAGATGATATCATTTTTGGGTCTACAAATAAGGTGTTCTGTGAAGAATTTGAGAAGCTCATGCATAACAGATTTCAGATGAGTTCTATGGGGGAACTCACTTTCTTTTTGGGGCTTCAAGTTAAGCAGAAAACAGATGGGATTTTTTTAGCCAAGACAAGTATGTAGCTGATATTTTGAAGAAGTTTGGGTGTAAAGATGTGAAGCCTGCAAAGACAACAATAGAGACCAACTAACCTTTACTCAAGAATGAAGATGGGGAAGAGGTTGATGTTCATCTTTATAGATCAATGATTGGTTCATTGATGTATCTGACTGCTTCAAGGCCAGACATTATGTTTGCTGTGTGTGCTTGTGCCAGATTTCAAGTGTCCCCAAAAGTTTCACACTTGAATGCTGTTAAGAGGATTTTTAGGTATTTGAGGAGTCAACCTAGGTTGGGCCTCTGCTATCCTAAGGATTCACCTTTTGACTTGGTGGCATACTCTGATAGTGACTATGCTGGAGCTAGTTTGGAAAGAAAATCAACCACTGGAGGCTGTCAGTATCTTGGACATAGGTTGATCTCTTGGCAATGTAAGAAACAAACAGTGGTGGCAAATTCAACAACTGAAGCAGAATATGTGGCTGCTTCTAGCTGCTGTGGACAAGTGCTCTGGATTCAGAATCAACTGCTAGATTATGGGTACAATTTCATGAACACCAAAATTTACATTGACAACAACAGCACAATGTGTATTATTAGAAATCCTGTTTATCACTCTAAAACAAAACACATAGAGATAAGACATCATTTTATTAGAGATTGTTATGAGAAAAAGTTAATTCAAGTAGTTAAAATACATACTGACAACAGTGTTGCTGATTTACTTACTAAAGGTTTTGATGTAGGTAGATTTCAATTTTTAGTTGCTAGTATTGGAATGATCAATCTTTAAACATCTTATCTCTGTATGTTTTTGTAAAATTGTGTAAGGATTTGTGCTGTTGTTAAGTCAACGTTTGTTGTTTCTTAAATTGTCTGTTGTTAAGTTGTCTGCTGCTGTGATACTCTGCTGCTATGCTGTCTTATGTGTTTATAAGGATTATGGGATATTCTTGCTTGTGTTTTTGTGGTGTTCTACTAATCTTTTGCAGATATTCATACATTCACATCAAGTAAAGCAAGGAAATTTCAAGTTCATTTACCACAGAGATGAGTTCAATACAAAGATTCATTACATCATTACATTCAAATGACAACAAGACACAAGATTCAAAAACAAACAAACGATCCTAACCAAGCTTCCTTTTTCCCTTGTCTGTAAGGTCAGGCATGGTCTTCTTACCTCCTCTGCCTTCCATTAGCCTTGACACCTTTGGACATGGAAGACACAACACCTGTGCTTTGGGAATAGGCTTTGAAGATGTTTGCTTCCTTCCTGGCACCGGGATCTTGCTCATTCCTGCTACGGCCTTCTCCATCTCTTTAGTGAGGACTTTTGATAAGGATGAAGTCCATGTTTCGTCATCCGAGTCAGAGGATGAGTCGCTTCCATCAGATGGTGGTGTGGAAAGCTTATCGGAGTCTGAAGAGGAGATATTCATTGGCTTCTTGGATTTCTTGAATCTTGCTGCTGCTTGTTTTGTTCTTCCCGTTGGTATGCACCCTGGTGGAAAATATGACGACCATCCATTACCATTGGATGATGATGAATCAGACCATCCATCATTATCAGATGATGGTGAATCAGATGAAATCTCTATGATTGGTGCCTTTGAAGAACTAATGATTCCTGGATTATTGTGCTAGGGTTTGTGGATTTTGGGATTTGCTAAAATATCAGGGCAATTTATAGACTTATGGAGTCTATGGGTATTCAATGGGGAGTTGGTGTTTGCAATTAATTTGATTGAGGGAGTAATTAAGAGTTTTGGGGTAAGTTAACTTTTAGTCAAACATTACGTCATTCTGCTACTGAGTTTGAAAGTAAAGGGTCCAATTTGTAAAATTTGGCGTGCATAAAACCCTAATTAGATCAAAATGGTCTCAAAACCCAATTCGATCTCATTACGTACCTTAAGCGCCCAAAGTTACACCCTATTCTAACCCTAAACACAAATTCATATCATTGGATCAAAAACCCCAAAATCAAAACTCTAATTTACAATGGCTAGAAGATAATTCCCTACTGAACACAATCAAATCGCGTTTCTTCAAAAGATCCCTGAAGCTGAGGGTTTCACTGAAGTCATGGACTTTCTTTATGCATCACAATTACGGTATGCATTAACGGTGGATCCGCCTATATTTAAATCCCACATGCGACAGTTTTGGTCGACTGTTACGATCGAAACTAGACATGGGGAGCAAATGTTAATTGGTATAGTGGATGGAGAAAGTAGAGTAGTTTCTGAAACATCTATAAGGCAAACTCTTCGTCTTAAAGATGATGTAGCAACCACTTGTCTTCCAACAACCACTATTTTGGCCGAACTTGAGAAAATTGGGTATGAGAGGAAAAATTCTAGTGGTAAACTTTTTAAACGCCTTCTTTACCCACATTGGAAGTTTCTTCTTCATACCATTCAACACTGTTTAATTCCTAAAGTAAGTGGGTGGAATGAGTTCAGTGCACCTCAAGCATCAGCTTTGATTTGCCTGGCTTCAGGACAACCATTTAATTTTTCATCTATGATTTTTAAAGGGTTGAAGAAGTATGTCTCTAAGAAGTTTTATCTGTATCCAAGGTTTTTACAACTTATAATAAACAGTCAACTTAAGGAAGCCTTGGAACATACGAATATTGAGCCAAGTAATAAAATGACTATCAAAATGTTTGCTTTTCTAAGGAAAAATGGGACAGGTTTTTCTGGTACTATAACTCCCTTGTCTCAACACATTTTGGATATTGTGGCTGCTGCTAATGAGGATGAAGAAGCTGGAACTCCCACTGCTTCCCATCACACATCCTCATCTGCAAGTTTGAATGAATCATCTTCCCATGAACCCCAAAATACCCATTCACCTAGGTATTCACAAGAAAAGGGCACTAAGTTACCTCAGACTAGTGCTAGTATGGAAGCAGATGAGGCTGCCATAGGTGATGGAGATGGCATGAAGGAAGGGGCTGACACTACTGTCTCTGGTTTAGTAACTGAGCAGGCCAGTGTCAACATAAGTAAGACCCCAACCTTGGCAACATCTAATGCTGAAGGTTCTCTTGAACCTTCTGCACAAGATGGTAACCCCTGCCAATTGGCTAATATGGGGGGCTCAGATGTTCAACCTAGGGTTGAGACTGAGTTTCAGTCCCAAGATTCACCTCTCTGGGAAGTTAACACATCCCGAAGTGATGAGGACAGACATGGAACTATTAATGAATTGATGGATAATACTGTACACACTGTCAATGCCCATGATGCACCTCTCGGACCAGGTCACACAGGTCGAAGTGTTGAGGCTAGTCTTGAAAATTGAAATATTGAATTGACGGGTACTCCAATTGTATAAAATGCCAATGTCAATGATCCACCTCTCGGGTCAGGTAATACAGACCGAAATGGTGAGACTATTATGCAACAAATTGCTGAATTGACGGTTACATGTACACGGTTGTCAAAAGAGGTTCTTGTTCTTACTGAAGAGTTGCAGGTGATGAAGGACTCTCAAACCACTCAAGATGCAGTCATTCACAAATTGAGGTTAAGGGTAAAGCATCTAGAGAGTGTCCAATGGAAAAGAACAAGATCTTCAAAGCTAAGGAAGAATTTCAAATCATGCTTGGGGGGGGATGCTCCCAAACAGGGGAGGAATGATCATGAAGATAGGGAGGTAATAAAGGGTTCAGGGGAGGTAATAAAGGATTCAGGGGAGGTTGTGATGGAAAAAGGTGAAAATGTTGCTGATATTGGTAAAAAGAATGCACAGATTGACTCTGCTGCCAGTGCAGAACACTCTGCTGTTAGGCAAAAGAACTCTGCTGCTGATACAGAGAAGAATTTTACTGCTGTGCAAAAGAATTATGCTGCTGAATCAGATGATGACACAATACCATTAGCCCAAGTACTGTTAAACCTTGGAACCAAAACATCCACATCATCAAAACAACAACACCCACAACAACAACAACCTGCTGCTGCTGCACATCATGTAAAATAATCAACTTCAAGACCCAAGGCCAAAGGAATTGTCATAAGAGAACCCATTTCCACAGCAAAATCTATACCATCATCCATTTCATTTAAAGATAAAGGAAAAGGTAAACTAGTTGAAGAACCTGCACCTTATTCTAAACTAGTTGAAGAACATGCATCTTATCCTACACACCTTCCATTTGAGTTCTGGCCAAAAGAAGATCAGGATAGGCATGATAGAGAAGCTGCAAGAAAATTGGTAGAACAAGATGAACAAGAAGAGTTTGAAAGGCAAAAGGAAGTTGGCTGAGAATGAAGCAAAAACTAGTGCATTGTTGGATGAATGGGACAATGAAAAGGCTGAGAATGAGGCTGTTATCAGATGGGCTAAAGTGGTGAAAGAGGAGTTAAAAGATGATTTTGCTGATAAGAATGAGTTTGATTTCTTGGAAGAGTTTAGGGCAAAACAGAAGAAGAAATTAATTGCTCAAAGAAAGAAGAAGAAAGTATTTAAACCTCCTACTAAAAAAGAAATCAGAACTCATCATGAATACTACTTGAAAAATATGAAGAACTGGAAGCTAAAGGATTTGAATAGTTATTCAAATGAAGAAGTTAAAAAGATGTATGAAACAGCAAAGAAAGAGATAGATAGAAAATTTGATCCGCTGAATGATGATGAGGTAGATAAGCTGACAAGAAGAGTGAATCCATGGACCTATAAGACTCCAGAATTAAATGCCACTTTGAAATGGGAGTGATCTGGAGAAGAAAGATGGCAAGCAAACTGTGGAGGTTGAAAGGGAAAAGATCCAAGATATCATTGGTTATAAGAGAACTGGTAAACGAAGTGAGGTGGAGGCTAGAAAGAAAAGAAGAACTACATCTGAAGGTAGTTATGAGAATAAGCAAGAGGAAGCAGATGCTATGAAAGCCATTATGGATC
This sequence comes from Artemisia tridentata subsp. tridentata, assembly GCA_021014915.2. Taxonomy (NCBI): domain Eukaryota; kingdom Viridiplantae; phylum Streptophyta; class Magnoliopsida; order Asterales; family Asteraceae; genus Artemisia; species Artemisia tridentata. Next base: position 207,894,090 of record CP139508.1, on the reverse strand, counting down.
TCACAGTACATAAACCACAACCAGAACCTGAGATAATCAATGCAGTTCCTTTATCAACAAAATACCCAATCATCTCTTATACTCATGATGTGTATGATGGAAGTGAACCACAATGGGAAATCATGAGATCTAACTGTGTATGTGAGAAGTATGTTAGGTTTTCTCAGATGCTGAACTACATGGATAGGGATGATATTGTGCAACTCTGGAAACTTTATAAGGAAAGCTATAGTGATAAGAAACCAGAGGTGGTACATGAAAAGATACATTACTATTTTCTAAGTAATATGTTTGAGCCTGATGAAAGGGGTATTGACTGGGAAAATTTGATAAATACAAAGAAGATTATCAAATGGTACTTATATCAGTCATGTGGAGTACATGAACTGATTGGAAGTAGTGGTATGAGTTTATACATGTTGATAGAGAAAGATTATCCTTTCTACAACAATACTGCTATCCTAACTGAGATGTTACAACCTGGAAAGTTAAGGTTACAAAGGCCATTTTTATCAGATCATCAAGCTTTTGAGTTAATAGAGAAGTATAAGATGATTCTGCAAGCAAAGACTTCTAATCAGTAAGTGTTTGGAAGCATCCTCCTGGTGATTAGCTGGGCTTATAGGAAACTTGATGATTTTGGAGAAAAATATCAAGTTTAGGGGGGGATTGTTGGGTCTGAAGATGCTGCTGCTCTTGATACTAATTGAAATACACTAAGTATTACTCTGCTGCTAGGCTGAGTAACTCTGTTGCTAGTGTATTTAATCTGCTGCTGGTGATATCTGATGGATGGTATAATAAGTTAAGTGTAATTCTGCTGCTAGCCACGAAGACTCTGCTGCTAGAGAAATTATGCTGCTGCTTATTGGATATGTATAGTATGTTAGGATAAGTATGGAAAAGATACGTAAATATCTTTTTCTTGTATAGAAAGTTTTGTAACCGACTAGGACTCCTTAGTCTATAAAAGGAGGATCTAGGGTTAGGTTTTACGTACGTATCATTATTGTTTTACACTTCAAGGTTTCTTGTAACCCTGTTGCTATTAAGAGCGACCGTATTAATATATTGAAGTGTTGTTTGATCGTTAGTTATTCTTCTTAAGATTAATTTCTAGTTTCCGCATAGTGATTAATAATTCATTCAAGAACAGTTTCTATATCTATTGTCTTAGGTTTATATCTAAGATAATTAATAAGATCGTGTAGCTCCTCTGGGATCAACAGTGTATAAACCAACAAATAACACATAAGCAACAAATTAAAATTAGCATCCAACAACAATTGGCAAGAACAGATTCATAATTAAATAAGCAAATCCTATAGCTACTTCACAACCTCTTATTCTTTTTCTTTTTCTTTTTTTAACTCTTCAGATTCTTTATTTATTTTTTCATTAAAGCAGAAAAGCAATCCAACATTACGTTAATCTGAAAAAGAAGAATAATCAAACAGTTAATATATATCAACAATCTCTTTACTTTGGTACAGTATCGATACCTAACCCATCTGTTTCCAACATGATTACGCATCAGTAGTTTGTTGTTGTAAAAAATTAACTACCATTTGCAAATTGTATAAGATACTGAGATGTAGTACCATAACATGCGCAGAAGGGTAATCATTTAAAAGTACCTCAAGGGAAGTCATGGCATATGCGATATAGCTTCCCATACTGCCTTAACTTATTAATTCTTTATCAAGCAATCTGGATTGATTTTGAATCTGCAAAATATAGATAATGCAAAATGAGAAATAACATGTCATGTAACTGTTGAAGCACGCACATCATACACCTAAAGCTGTCAATGATAACTGACATTATTAACGCATATATCAAAACATATAAACATTATACCTTAAAAAAATTGCAGTATGCAAAGTAGACAGTCTCTCCATCCAACTTCAACCCCAATTAAATGTGGCGAGAGCAGAATCATTTGGACCAAGATTGGATTTAGAATGTGCCCTCCACTGCAAGTGTATTAATAGTCAACAAATTAATACTTACTCAAAGGATACTCGATAGTAAACGGGTAAGAAAATGTAATTTGAGTTTACCTGATGAGAGAAGGCGTATGCCATTGCTCGTTCACGCTTGACAGATGTTTCTTCTCTTTGTTTTATCCATGCAAGAGCCTCAACCATTGTATGAGAGCTGCCACTCCACTCCACCTGCAATCAATTTTGACCAATACTTAGGTAAGCCGTGCCACATTATCCGACTAATGATACCTGCAGTATCCCTAATCTTTTACTCCGTACTTCGTATGCCTGAACATCTAGTTGAAAATGTAAAAGATTTCAAATCTTGACTTGATTAATAGAGTATTATCAATTATCCCTAGGTTTAACTAATAACTATATTAAACTTTTACAGTCTTTATTGATTCAGAATAACAAATAAAGTTAAATTTTCAATCTTCTTTGAAAATACAAACACTTTGAATGTTCTCCTTTTCAAATATTTTTATGCTTGATGATCAAATTATTGAGCATGTGAAAAACTTGACTTTATTGTAAGTCAGAAATTGAATTACCTCTAGATCACGGACTTTAGCATCATGCTTCAGTTGATTCTCAAGCTTCTTCTGCTTGATCCCGCTTTCTTCCACCATAGCAAGCCTGCGAGTTCTTATCTGTGTCTGTATCTTGCTCCATGATTGAAGATTTGTTAACGTATTTGAGGTTTGCCGTTTGCCATAATCGCCTTTCATAACCATCTGCAGTTTTGTTACTCGTTTTGAAATGCAGAAGAATTTTCTTGCCTGAAAAAATCACACAAAAAAGTCAAACATCAGCGCAAATCATCCAAACATACAGGATATGAAAATTATAGGATTCCCTATCTTCACAAAAAGAGAAAACTTTGAACATTAGCGCAAAATTGACCAAATTCCTATCATCATCATGGCAGGATTCCCTCTAAAAGGTTTTATAGACTTCTACTATGCTACAGTCAAACAGCTCTGCTTAACTAAGCATTAAATCAAATGGGCAAAATTTGGTAATATTTATAACAATAATCGTTCAATGTCACTTAAACGCCCTGAATGCAGTTTGAATCCTTATTGCAGCCATATCTTCATTAAGCAGACCAGCAGCCATACGATGCTCATTAGCATTATAAACAAAATTTGCGGATTTCTCTATAAAACGGGGTTTTACAATATATCCATTTGTTTCCGGTAATGACCCATCCTGAAAAATTGCGGTGTTCGAAAATATATATTATGGTCGAGAGCCAATGAAAAATATACAGTTAAAAATTGAGAGAAGCTTAAAATTTCTGAGTCCATTTTTATGCAGTGTTAGTGTAAAAAAAAACAAATATACACATGATTTCACTTCCTGAAAACATAAAAAACAAACTATAAACTTAAAAACGATAAAAAAAAATACCATAAACATACAAAAAGAGAAAACATCAAAAACTTTAAACATATGCATTAATAAAAAACAATACCTGATTAAGCAATTCGTATACCAACATCGTTTATTCAAAACAGCAGCGAATCACCCCTCCTAACCTTATGTCCCATCAACTAACCAAACACACCATCCATCGAACCCTGACCAATGAAAATAAAAGAAAATTTACGAAACTACATAAGCATAACTTTCGTTTAGATAAAGTAATAATTTTGAACACTTAAATCAGAATACATAAGCATACCTTTGATTAAAACAAAAATAACTTTGAAGAGTTAATTATAATCCCATATTGCTTTAATCAAATTACACAAACCCGGTAAACCAAAAAAATAACGTTATACTGAAATCCAGTGGCGTAACAAAAAATTACTTTGACAGTCAAGAACTAAAAGTACACGCAAGGTACCTACCAACAGCAAACGGGTCGAAAGTAAAATTAAGAAATCAAAATACATGACTTCCGAAGAAAAAAAAAAGGAAGGAACTCAGATCTACCTACCTTGCAAGTCGGTGGGTAGATTCTGGAATACGTAGCAGTAACCGCCAAAGAGGAGAAATAGCTCAGAACACGGGGTAACTTTCAGTTTTGGGTCACAACTTTGGGCTTAATATCAGGCCTTATGATATATTAATATTTTAATAGTTTTGGGAACCACAACAGTACAGTCTGATGAACATGCCGAAAAAACTAACCATTAGATAAATAAGATTCGCGAGATTGTTCATCCATGACAGCCAAAGAATTGGCACCCATTAAAGACCAAAGGTTCGCATCTTGAGCTTCAACATTTTTCAAACCTGCAAACCAACAAAACATTGCGTTAATCACCGAAGTCTATTGATACTCATTGAATTTTGCAGCGTAGTGTTAATTTTGTATGATTAAAAAAACTATGGTGGAGTCTATTGATACTTACAGGTGCAAGGTTGAAATCTATGAGATAGCCCTTACTGGCCATGTAGCAAGTGCGTAATGGTGTTTATCATGTTGGTCTCTTTCAACTGCAACATAGACAACCAAAATGTTAGAACTTTTGATCACCTGACAACTTCAATAACTATCGTATCAATCAATATAAGTGATCAGTCAACTTCAATAGTTACCGTATCAATCAAAATAAAAGGGTTCAGTTGTGATAAAAGGGTCAAGCTCATCGCTAACTGAAAAATCCAAATTGAAATAGGGTAGGCATCATCTATTAAGGATTTACCAATCAACTTAATCCAATATTAATCAAAATCGGTTATATTTGACATACCCTCTCTAATAATTACTGTAGACAACATAATTAAAACTCAACTAAAATGTAAAACTTTCATGTATTATCCAATCTTTTTTCAACATTCCTACCTTATATCAATAAAATTCAAACATAAAGCACTTTAATAAGCAAGCCCAAAACCCTCATGCGATATTTTAGTGTATATAAAAGGAAACCTTTATTTGAAAGCACGTCAAAATAAAGTAAAGGAACTTACCAAGGCTACATTAGTATCCACGCGTCATGTGCCTAAAAAAAATCAACTTATCAGTATATATTTATTAGTATATGTGTTACGGTAAATAAAAAACTAAAACTTATGATAGTATAGACTATAGATTATGGTTACCGGCCTTAATTCCTCGATTCATTCCGTGGCGGGACAGAATTCTTTGAGATATGCACCGCTTTCTTTGAGATATGCACCGCTTATAAAGACATTAAGAAAACCAGGCGATCATGTGCACTTTTAGATCTGAGAAACAAATGTCAAAAACATTATTATAACATAATTTACGTAACAAATATTAACAATTCATATAATAATTATTAACAACCACCATATCAAATATTAACGACAATTTTTAAAATAAAGCATACTATTTCCGGTGATAGCAATGAATTCCGGCGCGGCACAACTTTTTCCGGCGCCGCACAACGATTTTCGGGCGGCTACAGCAGCGGCTGAAATGGCGGCACAAATAAAAAATATATATATATATAGGGTCCGGTTCTAGAGAAAAGTATAATTAGATAGAAAAGTGAGAAAAAAAGTTATAGGGTAGAATTTGCAAACACCTCAAACTTCAGGGTAAGTTTTGAAACCCACCCCCACCCACCCAAACGCCCCCCCAGAAAATTTTCCCGCCAAAATTTTATAACTATGATGCACCATTTTATTTTGGTGCATCACAATTATAAAATTTGCTGCATCATAGTTATAACTAATTTTTATAATTGTGATGCACCAAAATAAAAATGTGCATCATAGTTATAAAATTTTGGCGGGAAAATTTTTTGCTTATTTATTTTTTATTTTTTTTTTGGCAAGAATTTTTTTCTTCTTCTGGGGGGTAGGGGTGGGGGTGGGGAGGGGTAGGGTGCGAATATACAAAACCTACTTTAAAGAATGAAAGAAAATACAATCAGGTCCCTGTAGTTAGGTGTGAAAAAAGGGAGATGAAAGAGGGGGAGATTTGTACGCTTTTATCACTTTTCTACCAAAATCAACTTTCTTATGAACTAACATATATATATAAATATATATATATATATATATATATATTATATATATATATATATATATATATATATATATATATATATATATATATATATATATATATATATAACTCGATGTATATGACATCATTAATGACATGGAATACCACCTCATCAAATTTTAATTCCATTTCATCACAATGAAGCCACATAAGCATTCTTTTGCTTTGTAAAATCCGGAAGTAGGCAATAATTTAAAAAACACCTGCATGGATTCGAACCCAGGTATGTTACTCCAAAGGCAAGCACCACAACCAATAGAACTAAGTCATCAGTTGTGATACACAATACAAACTAAAATTGATATCCACAAAAATTATTAAAGACATTAAAAATTTTATAATCGTTTTTAAAACACTGTATTATCTAATACCGGAATACACCTCTGAAATCCTAATACATCATCGCATCTTCCACAAAAAAATCATCCATCATCCATCGTCTTCTCATCTTCTCATCTTCATTAGCAGCCACACCAAACAAACAAATCATCCATCATCTTCTCATCTCACTCCGTATCATATTGCGTTAAAAATTAAACTTTTTCTTTTAACCGAGGGGTAAATTGATATGTATGTATGTATAATAGAACTCCAACTTTCTGAATCTCACGCTAATCCAAGGTATATATTTAATTCGATTTTTTATTCGATTTATGGTACACTTTATGTTGAAATCAGAAGATTTAGGGGTTCGATTCATTGGGGTTTTAGGTATATAATCGATCAATTGAAACTTACTACTGCTGCTTGGTTAATCATTAATGCTGGTCATTATAGTAAAATAGTACTGCTGCGCGTTTACTTAGTACTGCCAATCGAGGTTAATACTGCTTTTGCAACTTAATGCTGTTTGGTTTGGCGACTAATGTTAGTACTGCTATCGATGTTAGTTAATGTTGCTCTTGATATTGGTACTGCTACCAAAAGAAGAGGTAAATTGGTAATTTTATTCGTCTTACATAATCAGTGTTGTAACATTTGACTATTTCGAGTACAGCGAGCAGAAAAAAGAGTAGCTAACGAGTTTTAACAGCCAAAGACTATCTATACTCAGGAAATGAGCTAATCACGTATGATTAGACATGGTACGTTTTTCATCACTTAAAACGATTTAGAAGGTTGTAGAGTTTGAGCACAATTTGTGACACTTTTGACTCATTAATGACAACCCTGAAGTTATCCATGAGAAGTTGAAGGCAAGTATATAGAACTTTTTCTTACTGAAAATTCTTCATAACATTATATTTGTTTGTTTTAGCTTTATATCTTAGGGAGGTGCAAAGAAGGTTGTTATCTCAGGTCTGATTGCAGATGGTTCCATGTTGATTATGGGTGTGAATTAGAAGGAATGTAAATCTGGTTATCCATGAGAAGTTGAAGGCAAGTATATGGAAGTTTAATTATAATTTTAGTATGTTTTTTCTTACAGAAAATTCTTCATAACATTATATTTGTTTGTTTCAGCTTTATATCTTAGGGAGGTGCAAAGAAGGTGGTTATCTCAGGTCCGATTGCAGATGGTTCCATGTTGATTATGGGTGTGAATTAGAAGGAATGTAAATCTGCTATCAATCTGTTGTAGGTTAACGTTGTATTATATACTTTTTCAGGCTGGAAATGCTAGAAATTTTAAGAGCTATTCACCCTCTACGTCTTTGTTAATTGATTTGCACTTCTATGAGAACATAGACAAGTTGCTGAAAGCGAGAAGGGTTGATAAAGCAGCTTTTCAAGAAAAGGTCATACCTAAAATTATTATTTTCAATAGAAAAGGTGGGTTTATGCTTAAAAATGCACGTTTTCACAATTTATGCTTGAATACCTAAAGTCCCCAGCCACATTGTATGGTTTTTAGCGTATAAACTGATGAAACGCAATGTGAGTTTCTTAAAAGGTTAGCCGCATCCCCTTCAGATATCCTTTGGATGAAGCTGCAATTGTTGCCATATTTGATATCAGAGAGCATTGCACTAACATAAAGGAGGTATTTACCAATATCCTTAGGGTTATTTTTTTCAGGTTCACTTTGTACATTTTGCGGATGACATCTATGATATAAGACGTTGTCATCAATGCACTCTTTTTTCATTGGTTTCATGGCCTGAGGGGCTTGAATTACCGGACCAAGCCGCAAGTATGTTAAATATGTTCTTTATCCTTGCCTTATATACATAAAGAGGTGGAGGATGAACCACAGTCCCGCTATTTTGTTCATTAAATTTAATATTTTTCACTAAATATTTTTGATTTTTTGACTAAACATGATGTGTGTGTTATTCGATTAAATGGTGCTAGGATTCTCAGCTTATAATCTCTTATTGTGTTTTGCTAGCCTGGCCGAATAGATTGCTGATATCTTGAATATCGGAATACATTAAGAAAGAGAAAAGTCGATGAACAAGATACCATAACTGCGCTACACATTGGGAAAAACCTGAAGACACGCCATCAGCTAGGGGAGGGATGTTCGGGTAAGCTGGTACTTACTGGCTAGAGTTTCTTTTTATGTATTGGTTTATTGAATGTTGGTTCTTATGCGTCGTTCATCTGGAATGTAGGGAAGGATTATGGTCTACGCACCATCAATACCATGTACGAAGAGGTTTTGGATCAGGAATTTATGCAGGCTTCCAATGCTGAAGGCTAGAAGCAAGTAACAGATTGCGTCAATATGAAAGGGAAGTAGAAAAATGGCAAAAGGGAGGTTCGGTCCTCCAACTCTCAAGACACGTTCATACACGTTACAGTCTCAGCCTTTTCCTTTACTCCAAGGTCATCATTATGGTTGCTTTCTTAACACCGTGCTATGCACATGATTGTCACAATACATACACCCATTCTTTATAACAGTGAGTGCAGACGCGCGATGAGGACCGCTGGTGTTGGATTTTATGTCAGGGATGGTCGCCAGGAAACTTTGGATGTACCTACTTCCACGGTTGGGCGAATGGGAGGCACCACTTCCATAGATAATGCTCATGAGTCTGAAAACCTTACAAATTGTGGTACTATGATGAAAGGATGTACCTACTTCCACTGGAAGGTACCATGATGTCACGGCTTGCAGTCATATTTTTAGGTTTAATATGGGAATTCACGCGGCATTGAAAGGATTTTCGTGTAACCTATGTTATTCTTTTTGTTGTTGCAGTTGCATCATCAGTAGCCGACATTCCAGCCTTGTGTACGTACGACGGCCCAGTTTCCTGCTCACTTTCGGGTAAGCGAAGCTTTGTCACAGTAAACAGCCATTATATTTCGTTCACTTACCTGCATGCCTACATGGTGCTCATGTTTTTGGATTAACAGGTACTCGCCTGCCGGTAGATGCTGCTTGCAGAAGATGTATTGACTGTTTATGCAGAGGTACTTTCAAATGTTAATACACATACATTTAGAAAAATGTATCTGTTTTAGGTTATAGTATTAGTAAGTGACTTACACTCTTATCGCTGTAGGGCACCAACATTTCCACAAGCAGCCTGCAACAGCAGATACTACAGTGCCACCAGTACCTAGAGCTACCCACCAAAGTGAGACAGAGACAGTGTTATGACTATTGTTGTAGGTGAATCAGAGACAGAGGATACTCCGAGAACAGTAAGAAGTGAGATACGGCCGACGGGATCACAATATGCTGGTGGAAAAAGGAGGTTCACCGAGATGCGCACAGGTTTTGTCCAGTATTATACACAAAGGTTGTCAAATTCGGCATTCCTCTCGGTAGGAGATTTACTAATCGCATTATGTTTCAATCATTGTAGGCCTACAAGATTCTGAAGCTGGGCCTTCAACAACCGAGACATGACAGGTTCTCAAACTGCCTGTTTGACAGGTACTCAAAATGACTATAATCACTTAATAAACTATGGGTAATGAGTCCGTTCATATTGCGTTGAAACGAGAAAATATTATATACTTACAGTTTGAGCTTTATGAGTTTTAAGAGTGTTCGGGGTAGTTTTTTAGAACTTATTTAACGCCTTTTTCTATAATAAAGGTCTTTTGGTTTTTCCATGATTTGTTAAATAAGCTGTCAATATGGGACACAAATTGACTATTTGGTTTTCCCATGATTTGGTTTTTCGAACTTCATTACTTTTAAGAGTGTCCAAAGAAAGGTTTTTGAAACGGTCACGGGATACTAGGCTGCGTACATCTGCGCTGAAACTTGCTTTTCTTTTGTAACCTGAACAAAAAAACTTCAAGGTTCACCCGTTTAACTTCAAATGTTACAAGCAATTATTATGATACATAATGTGTTTGATGAATTATCAAGTGCCTAAGAAAAAGAGAAATACGAGTAGATGTTTATGAGTATGCAGTTTTATTGTGATCTTATTTAGATTCTCATGTCTACTGGTGCGTCATAAAATGGAAGTTAATAATCAAAATGTAGTTACGAACGAAAATCTTTACCAAATCACTGCTAGAGAACCAGAATGCCAACCTATTGGAAAGTACACTACAAGTAAGAACTTTTGATGTATTATCAATATGTGAACATGTAATATAGCTTTATAGAGAATTCAGTTTTGCATATCTATTTACTGTTTACAAATATATATGATAATTTTGCGAACATAAACTAAACTCTAAGTCTCTGTTGTCTATATATCAACAGTAACTACATCATCTACTGATAACAATATAGAACTTGAGCTTGCTGTACAAAAGTTGTTATATTTGAAACTTTGCGAGTCACCTAATTTGTGATCCATTCCATTCATGATAGCTGAATTGCATATGGTTATTTATAGCATTACGAATTTGATCACTTATTGAAGTATACCTGTTTAGGACATTGTAACCAAGCGTTATTTTGATATCGGAAAAATGTTTTCGACTTTTAGGTATTGGATAGTTGGACAGTCAGTATTGAAAATAACTTCTTTGGTCCAAATAAGGTATTCCGAGTATATACGTGAAATCATTTTAAACCATTTAAGCGCATTATAATAAGCAATCCCAAACACCCTCTTAATGTCACATGTTTTATGACAGCATATGATAGTCTATGCATGCCATATTTGTCAGTAAAACTTCAATATCATGTGGATTATTTCTTAATGTGACGATTTAGTGTTTAGATGAATCATGCGTCCTTCTCCTGTAATGTACTTTCTTGACATTATATTTTTAGTTTTTCCAAGTTAGGGGGAAGGCCATTGGTTTTACTATAAAAGTGAAAGCATACTTTATGGTAGTCACTATTTCCTGAAATCCTTGAAAGTTTTTGAAAAAAACAGAACTGTTTTTTTTTGTTTTTTTTTGTTTATTATTATTATTATTATTATTATTATTATTATTATTATTATTATTATTATTATTATTATTATTATTATTATTATTATTATTATTATTATTATTATTATTATTATTTATTATTATTATTCTTTTTTACTGTAATTTGATTTCCAGGATGCTGTTAGCCGTGAAATCAGTTTCGAAACGATTGCGCATTTTTCTCTGACACAAGGCTCCTACTGGGTTTTCGTTACACCTTAGGATACCAGGTAATCACATATCCTATATCACAATTGCTTTCTGATTGTGCATTTAAAATACACGTTCGGCTACTCACGACCCGTTTGACCCATTTTGTTTTTTTACCACATGATATTTGTTTACCTAATAGGACCCATTATAGGTCAAGTCTAACCCGAATAGACTTATTACATTACTATGTTGTCATATTTTTGTTTTCAACACATATTCAGAAGCATTTTGTATTTCTTTATAATTAGTATTTTGCAACGATTTTGTTTTCAGATCATCCTACTTTCAGCAAATCGACAAGTATAAACAAGCAGGTCGCAGCCGAAACTGGTCAACTCACTGAGTTGACTCGGCTGAGTTGGCTCAACTCGACTGAGTTGAGTCAACTCAGTTTAGGGTAAGAATCAAACACCTCAAGGTTGTGACTCGTTCGAGTCACGGCTCACCACGCAAGGGTCAAAACCCATTCGGCCAAAATAAAAACTAATTCAATACATTAAAATTCTCAACAATAAATCATCATAGTAACAATACCACTCGAAATATTAAATGTAACATTAAATATACATGACTCGAGTCCGAGTCAACTCAACTCATGAGTTGACTCGGACGAGTCATACGACTCAGCGGCGAGTCACGGCTATCGATTCCAAAATAATAGGTCCACACGAGATGTAACACCCCAACCCGACATGGGTAGAGATATCACATTATGGCGACATTTCAAAGCATTCATACATATACACAGCGGAAGCCATAAAACATCATAAATAAATAAGCCAAGTCAACAAGACTTGAATCCAATACAAAAGTCTCACAAGATAACGAAATAATTCAAAGGGAAAACATAACGAAATGAATCCATGATCAAAATGTCTAAACAACTGGCAAGACTAGGGTAGGACATCATCTAAGGTAAAAGCTTCAACTAACTCTCATCCCAAGCATAAAATCCATCTCCCAGCTAGATACCTGCCGCACACGAAAAAGAAAACGTGCGGCTGAGCTTACAAAGCCCAGTGAACAGATACATAATACAAAGCAAAGATAACGAAACCGAAATATAATGAGGCACTGGGAAATGTCATAAGGTATAATCAAAGCAAAAGAGTAATAAGGAATATAGGATAGTTATCTACCACGAGCCCATAAACTCAAAGTCATAATCTCAACATCATAGTCTCAAAGTCATAAGCTCACAATCAGAGGGGATACCTCTCAGGCAACCAGATAATATGAGGGGTGTCCTCATGTATCAAAAAGGGTGGAGTAGCTAGCTCCCATAAATGTGAAAGGCATGTATTGCACACAGTACCAGTTACCTCAAAGTCATAGTTAAATCCACTAAACATACAAATCTAGGATTGCAACCCATACGCCCCCAAACTCAAAGTCATCTCAAAGTCATAGTAGCCATGGCAGAAAATCATAAAAGGGACGGTGTGAGAAATCACTCCCCCACACGGGAGTCATGCCAGTGGTGCATCACAGACATGGCCAGGTTACCTTCCTGGCTAGGTAACATAAAAATGGCTCGGGTATCAAACTAAGAGTCAGGTCTCAATGTCATATCAAAGTGCATCTCAAGGTCATAATCAGAAAGTATATCTCAAAGTCATATCAAAAGGTTCATGTCAAAAGGTTCATGTCAAAAGGTTCATGTCAAAAGGTTCATGGCAAAGGTTTAAATCATAGCTCAACATCAATGCATAGGTGAAAAGACACCCTTACTAAAAAGGGTAGAGTATCCGTACCTTATGACGAAAGCACAAATAGCAACAAAGCACAGAAATAGGGGATAGCTCAAAGTCTCTCCTTCTTCACACCTAAAGGAGTAGAAGGGAATTACAATTCATTCTTAATTAATTGTCTTTCCATTTAAAGTAACTTTCCATTCTTAGCAGGTTTCCATAATTAGTAAGTTTCCACTTTTAGAAAGTTTCTATTTTTAGAAAGTTGGAGTAACATAACTTAGTTAAATCATTATTAATGGAATTAAGGTATCTTTTATCATATTTACACACTTGGTCCTTAGGGTTTCACAATTTACATTTTATACCCTTATATTCCAAAAGTTACACTTTAAACCTTCAAGTATTCATAGTTACACATTAAACCCTTAATTTATCCATTTTACACAATGATCACTTATTTTATCATATTATACGAATGTATCCTCAAGAATTCATAATTTACACATTAAGTCCCTCTATTTATTTAATTTACAAATCGAACTATAATTAAATATTAAAGACATTTTAATCCTTTAAAATATAAAAATGACACTAGACCCCCTAACTTATATTTTATATGCAAAGTACACAGTCCAAAATAAGTTCTAAAAATGACCCACGAGTTTTAAAAGTTACAAAACTCACCCAAAACATTTTAAACAAATCGTATAACACATAAAACACATGAATTCGAAACCCTAACAAATCCAATCCATTTCCAATCATTATCTCATCATTAAACACCATTTATGATCAAAAAAACAAGCCCTAATTCCCAATACTCAGATCGTATGAATTTATTTCATCCTTTACATGTTTATTCCAAAATCCGATTAACACAAGAATTTCGAAAACAAAAGATCGAAGCCATGACAATTCATTCCAACATTTTTCCAGGTCTTATAATATTATAAAACACGTAAATAAATTATATTTGAAACCTTTATACATCGCATGCCATTTTTCATGATTTACACACGTTTTATTGATTTAATCTTCATACAAATTATAGATCGAGCATGGTATGTTCTAATCATTTTATTTGGTGTTCTTAATACATATAAGATCTGAGAAAAATACCACAATAGGATTCGAACGTGTGAAAAGGGTTGCACGAATTCTTTCCCTACGCGTATGAGTAAAACGACCAAAAACCACCACGACTCCACGAATGGCCTTCAAACCTTGTAATCATTTTTATCATATGCGCGAAAGGAAAATAATTCCTCAAAGATCGAATCCAGCCAAGAACAGCTCCAGCACTCTTATTTTCTATAGCGACAAGAAAATATTCACCAAGCTCGAACCACACGACACACAACTTCAAACTTATTTTCTTGGGACTCCTTGGATGATGCTTGAACTCAGAAAAATACTTTAGGAATTTTAGAATGTCGAATGGAGGCTAAAGGAATTTTTTTGTGTGTGTTTTATTCAATCGGCAATTAGGGTTTTCAAGAAAAGGATATGGATTGATTTAAAATGGGAAAACCGAGTCAATGGGGAGGGAGATGACCAGGAATTTCGGCAAAATTGATTGGCACATTAAAGTGATTGATTTCTTCCATTTTATCCATTTATTTCACTTTATATAATTTAAAATGTTAATCAAAATGTCATTCGGTTCTATGAGGGGTATTTTAGTAATTTTGTCACTTGTATAAATGTTAAATGAAGTTGTTAAAATTATTTGGGATCATAACTTGTGCATTGCCAGAAGTTTGGGATTTATTTGATACTTTATAAGCTTTTAAATAACTTTTAAACTTGTAGGGGCAATTTGGTCATTTTACATGCTTTCAGATTTTAGGTGTTACAACTTCTTCCCCTCTAAAAAGAAAAATTTCGTCCCCGAAATTTGCAAAGAGTCGGAAATGAAACGAATCGAAACATAACGGAGACATACCAGATCAGAATGCAAAATGAGGATAACTAGCTCGAATAGACTCCTCGGTCTCCCAGGTAGCTTCCCGCTCTGGGTGGTTCCGCCAAAGAATCTTAACGAAAGGAATGACTTTACGTCTCATAACTCGCTCTTGGCGATCAAGAACAGCTTCCGGCTCCTCCGGAAGAGACATATCGGGTTGAATCTGATCAAAAGGATAAGACACCACATGCAGAGGATGGTAATTGTATCCCCTCAGAAGAGATACATGAAAGACGTCGTGAACATGTGATAACTGCGGAGGAAGAGCCAAACGATATGAAACCTCTCCGATGCGATCCAAAATCTCAAACGGTCCGATGAATCGAGGACTGAGCTTGCCCTTAATCCCAAAACGTTTAACTCCTCGGAACGGCGAAACTTTAAGAAATACCCGATCACCAACACGAAACTCCAAGTCACGCCGATGCTTGTCAGCGTAACTCTTTTGACGAGCCCTAGCTTCCTTCAACTTCTCCCTAGCAACATCCACTTTCTCAGTAGCGATCTGAACTAACTCCGGACCCTCAATAATGCGTTCACCTACCTCGTTCCAACAAACCGGAGCCCTACATTTCCGACCATATAACATCTCGAAAGGAGCCATACGAATACTCGCGTGCCAGCTGTTGTTATATGCAAACTCTACCAGACACAAATAATCGTCCCAGCTACCAGTCCACTCTAAGGCACATGCCCTCAACATGTCCTCTAAAGTCTGAATGGTCCTCTCCGACTGACCATCGGTCTGAGGGTGAAAAGCTGTACTGAACTTAAGGCGTGTATCCCAAGCCTTATGCAATCCCTTCCAGAAGCGAGATGTAAACCGAGGATCCCTATCTGATATAATAGCCGTAGGCATACCATGAAGCCTAACGATTTCCTGCTGAAACACGTCCGCCAACTTACTAACACTGTAGTCCACCTGAATAGGGAGGAAGTGAGCAGACTTGGTTAGTCGATCAACGACCACCCAAATCGCATCATGCTTCCTATGAGTAGGAGGTAAACCTGTCACGAAATCCATAGAAATTTCCTCCCATTTCCACTTCGGAATCTCCAAAGGCTGAAGCAACCCACTAGCTCTCTGGTACTCAATCTTGACCTGCTGGCAAGTCAAACACTTAGACACAAATGAAGCCACATCCTGTTTCATGCCACTCCACCAGAAATGTTGCTTAAGGTCCCGGTACATCTTGGTAGAACCAGGATGTATAGTAAAAGGGGAACTATGAGCCTCCGATAGAACAGCCTCACGAAGCTCAGGATCGTTGGGAACACAAAGACGATCCCCAAACCAAACTACACCGAAATCATCAACCCTGAACTCTGACTGTTTGCCTTCCTCAACATTCTGAACTATAGACCACAGCTCACCATCCTCTTTCTGAGCTTCCTTAACTCGCAAGATAAGATTGGACTCCACCGTAAGGCTAGCCCAATAACCGCCATGACCTCGAACACAAAACTCCAAATCAAGAAGCTCTAAATCATGCAAAACGCGAGGCTCAAACTCCAAACTCGCAATCATACCGGACTTTCTACTAAGAGCATCAGCGACTACATTCGCCTTACCGGGATGATACTGGATGTTAGCATCATAATCTTTCAGAAGCTCTAACCACCGCCTCTGTCTCATATTCAACTCTTTCTGGGTGAAAATGTATTTAAGACTCTTGTGATCAGTGAAAATGTCACAAGTCTCTCCATACAAATAATGGCGCCAAATCTTTAGCGCGAAAACCACAGCTGCTAACTCTAGATCATGCGTCGGATAGTTCACCTCGTAAGGCTTCAGCTGCCTCGAAGCATAGGCGATCACCTTCCCATGCTGCATCAAAACACATCCCAAACCCTTCTTCGATGCATCGCTATAAATCTGAAAACCGCCGGAACCCGATGGAAGAGTCAAGATAGGTGCAGACACTAAACGCCTCTTCAGCTCCTCAAAACTACTCTCCCGCTCATCAGTCCAAATAAACTTTTCCCCTTTTCTCATCAACTGTGTCAACGGCAAAGCAAGACGCGAAAAGCCCTCAACAAATCGCCTATAATAACCAGCGAGACCCAGAAAACTTCTCACTTCCGTCACATTTGTAGGTCTTGGCCATTTTGTGATAGCCTCAACCTTCGCCGGATCCATAGTGATACCGTCTGCAGAAACGATGTGACCCAAGAAAGCTACACGATCCAACCAAAACTCGCACTTCGAGAACTTCGCATACAATTTCTGCTGTCGCAAAATCTCCAGAACAATACCAAGGTGTTGCTCATGTTCCTTCTCGGATTTAGAATACACAAGAATATCATCGATGAAGACAATCACAAACTTATCGAGAAATTCATGGAATATCCGGTTCATTAGGTCCATAAACACAGCAGGAGCATTGGTTAAACCAAAAGGCATAACCAAGAATTCATAGTGACCGTACCGAGTGCGAAAGGCCGTTTTGGGAACATCCTGCTCCCTCACCCTAAGCTGGTGATATCCAGACCTCAGATCGATTTTAGAGAAATGCCTCGCCCCTTGCAACTGATTGAATAAATCATCAATGCGAGGAAGAGGATAGCGGTTACGAATAGTAATGCGGTTAAGCTCCCGATAATCGATACAAAGACGCATGCTCCCGTCCTTCTTCTTTACAAACAACACGGGAGCACCCCAAGGAGATACGCTCGGATGAATAAAACCGTTTTCCAACAGTTCTTGCAATTGCTCCTTTAATTCCTTTAATTCAATCAGTGCCATGCGATAAGGAGCTTTAGATATGGGTTCAGCACCTGGAATCAGATCAATGCTAAACTCGACTTCCCTAACAGGAGGAATGCCGGGAAGTTCATCCGGAAATACATCGGCAAAATCGCGCACAATACGAATACTATCAATGCTAGGAACATCAGCAGAGGTATCTTTAATAGAAGCAAGAAAACCAAGACAGCCATGCGAAATCAATGTTCGGGCTTTCATCTCCAAAATAATCTTTACAAATTTCAGAGGTTGGGAACCAAAATAAACATAATCAGGATGGTGAAGATCACCAAAGATCACTTTACGAGCATAACAATCAATGGTCGCCTTATGAGCAGCTAACCAGTCCATGCCCAGAATAATATCAAAATCAACCATATCAATGGGAAGGAGGTTCGCAGAACGAACACGATCATCGAAACGGAGAGGGCAATTAACATACTCAACATCAATAATCACATGAGTTTTCATCGGGGTAGCAATAGATATACGGTTCATTAATTGAGTTGGGGTTATGTTTATTTAATTTGCAAGTGAAGTGGATATGATAGAATGTGTAGCACCCGTGTCAACTAAAACAAAAACAATACGATCTCCAATATACAGAAAACCCGTAATAGTACCTGAGGTGCTAGCAGCCTGGTCACGTGTCAAAGAATAAACCCGGCCTGAAGTAGGAGCTGCCCTAGCATCGACTTTAGGTTCACCAGCATTCTTCTTAGGACAGTCCTTGACTTTGTGATGAGTAGATCCACACCCGAAACAACCACCAGAAGCTTTATAACAAGGACCTGGATGCATTTTCCCACATGAATCACATGTAGGAGGAGGAGGTAGAGTCTCAACAGAATTTTTCTGAACCGACGATCCCGACTGCTGATACGGCTGAGAATCCCTACGCCGGTTGTTATTACCCTGACCCTGTCGATCACTACCAGACCTACCAGAATCCCGCCGATCCTGGTTCCTGTAATCCTACTGCCTATGATTATGACCTCGGTCTTGGCGACCCCGCTGATCATGTCCATGGTCCTATCGACCCCGAGAATCCTGCCTTTGGTCCTGCCGACCTTGGCCCCGAAAATCTATCCGGTTACCATCCCTATCACGCTTATTAGACACCCTGTCCGTATGTAACAACTCGATGTTACGCGCGGCGTCCTGAACTCCAGCCACATCCTCAAACGGAGTGTTAATAATCCGGTCTAACACCCACCTCTTTAAAGCCCATTTGAAATGACGAGCCTGTCGCGTAGCATCACCAGTGACCTCTGGCCCAACAAAACTGGCCAGACGCAGAAACCATTGCATAAACTCTCCTGACGACTCCTGATCACCCTGACGAATCGACCCGTATTCCCTTTCATACCTTAGCTGCTCCGACATTGGAATATACTCTCTATAAAACATCTCGATGAAATCCGCCCACGAACAAGTCTCAGCAAAATCATCCCCTTTCGCCAGAACAAGAGCAGCCCACCAATTTTGGGCATCACCTTCAAATTTGAATGTGGCCAACCGAGTTTTAAACTCGTCAGCACATCCCAGAACACGAAACAACTTCTCGATATATGTGATCCAGTCCTCCGCTTCATGGGGAGTAGCAGCGGACCTGAAAGAGAGAGGCTTAAGCTTGTTGAACCTCTCGATCCACACGTGGATACCAGCTGGGGGAGCAGCGGGTGCAGCAGTGGGTGGAGTAGTGGGTGGAGCACCGCCACCACCACCACCAGAAGAACTTGCCCCATTCCTGATATTATTGGTGACTTCAGTCACCACTCGAGGAATAGCAGCAGCCACAGCAGCGGCTATCATCGCTTCAAAATCGGGGCCATCATCCCCATTAGTGTACTGAGTAAAGCGCGTGTTCACCATCTGAATGATCATGAAAAGAATTAGCAAAAACATAAGGGAAATAAGCACGAAATGGAAGACGAAGCAGAAACCTATGCCTACCCAAAACCTCACCAGTCAAATCTTAAACTTAAGGGTCAAATCCTATGGTCCACATGTTTCACAGGCTAAAGCTTATGTACGACAGGTCGCAACCTGGGCTCTGATACCATAATTGTAACACCCCAACCCGACAAGGGTAGAGATATCACATTATGGCGACATTTCAAAGCATTCATACATATACACAGCGGAAGCCATAAAACATCATAAATAAATAAGCCAAGTCAACAAGACTTGAATCCAATACAAAAGTCTCACAAGATAACGAAATAATTCAAAGGGAAAACATAACGAAATGAATCCATGATCAAAATGTCTAAACAACTGGCAAGACTAGGGTAGGACATCATCTAAGGTAAAAGCTTCAACTAACTCTCAGCCCAAGCATAAAATCCATCTCCCAGCTAGATACCTGCCGCACACGAAAAAGAAAACGTGCGGCTGAGCTTACAAAGCCCAGTGAACAGATACATAATACAAAGCAAAGATAACGAAACCGAAATATAATGAGGCACTGGGAAATGTCATAAGGTATAATCAAAGCAAAAGAGTAATAAGGAATATAGGATAGTCATCTACCACGAGCCCATAAACTCAAAGTCATAATCTCAACATCATAGTCTCAAAGTCATAATCTCACAATCAGAGGGGATACCTCTCAGGCAACCAGATAATATGAGGGGTGTCCTCATGTATCAAAAGGGTGGAGTAGCTAGCTCCCATAAATGTGAAAGGCATGTATTGCACACAGTACCAGTCACCTCAAAGTCATAGTTAAATCCACTAAACATACAAATCTAGGATTGCAACCCATACGCCCCCAAACTCAAAGTCATCTCAAAGTCATAGTAGCCATGGCAGAAAATCATAAAAGGGACGGTGTGAGAAATCACTCCCCCACACGGGAGTCATGCCAGTGGTGCATCACAGACATGGCCAGGTTACCTTCCTGGCTAGGTAACATAAAAATGGCTCGGGTATCAAACTAAGAGTCAGGTCTCAATGTCATATCAAAGTGCATCTCAAGGTCATAATCAGAAAGTATATCTCAAAGTCATATCAAAAGGTTCATGTCAAAAGGTTCATGTCAAAAGGTTCATGTCAAAAGGTTCATGGCAAAGGTTTAAATCATAGCTCAACATCAATGCATAGGTGAAAAGACACCCTTACTAAAAAGGGTAGAGTATCCGTACCTTATGACGAAAGCACAAATAGAAACAAAGCACAGAAATAGGGGATAGCTCAAAGTCTCTCCTTCTTCACACCTAAAGGAGTAGAAGGGAATTACAATTCATTCTTAATTAATTGTCTTTCCATTTAAAGTAACTTTCCATTCTTAGCAGGTTTCCATAATTAGTAAGTTTCCACTTTTAGAAAGTTTCTATTTTTAGAAAGTTTCTATGCTTGAACTCAGAAAATACTTTGGGAATTTTAGAATGTCGAATGGAGGCTAAAGGAATTTGTTGTGTGTGTTTTTATTCAATCGGCAATTAGGGTTTTCAAGAAAAGGATATGGATTGATTTAAAATGGGAAAACCGAGTCAATGGGGGGGGAGATGACCAGGAATTTCGGCAAAATTGATTGGCACATTAAAGTGATTGATTTCTTCCATTTTATCCATTTATTTCACTTTATATAATTTAAAATGTTAATCAAAATGTCATTCGGTTCTATGAGTGGTATTTTAGTAATTTTTTCACTTGTATAAATGTTAAATGAAGTTGTTAAAATTATTTGGGATCATAACTTGTGCATTGCCAGAAGTTTGGGATTTATTTGATACTTTATAAGCTTTTAAATAATTTTTAAACTTGTAGGGGCAATTTGGTCATTTTACATGCTTTCAGATTTTAGGTGTTACACGAGATCTGATTTGAAATTATTAGTTTTAGTCAGTTTGTAATTAACATCGTTTATATAATTTTTAATCCAATTAGGGTTTTAAATAAATGAAAGAAATGAAAAGAATAGCGGAACGTGGTGCTTACCAACGAGGGAGAAGGAAGGGAAGGTGGTGGCGGCTCATGGTGGCGTGAGGTGGTGTGCGACGGTGGAGCTCCAAAACAACCCAAACGATCCCTTCTTGGCTCGAAACTTTCCAGAAATGATGTAGGGCTCGATCTATGCGGTGGCATCAAAAGGAGGGTGGCCGGAAGTTGGTTGGAATATTGGCTGGAGTTACAAATAAGAAACTCAGATTTAAATGATGCCAATCGGGTCTAACCCGACTCGATGAAATTATGGTCAAACGACGACAAACAGAAATTCCATATAAATGGAGAAGTATAGCGGTGCCAGAAGTATTACAGTTCATGAGGTGTTGCGATGCCAGTGTGTCGTGTGTGTGGGTAAACCTTCGTGATATTCGGTGTTCGTGGACATATGAAAAACTTTACCATTCCCAAAATTAAAGATAGAAAGTCAACAAGAAACATAATCCTGTTATAACTATCCCCAGTATTGCAAAATTCATTTCTGAGACATAGGTGGTCAGGCCATGTCCCCACTATCCTTGGTTGATTATAGGTGATCAGTCTACTCTCAACCGAGGATCAATGAATTTCAGGATACTCAGTTTAGTTATACTAGTACTATGTTCCTTACTTTAGAATCACTTTAAAAACCACAACAGGTGTCCAGCTCGGAATCAAATAATGTGGTTACGCAAGGAAATAGCGTAACTCCGTGACAGGCTCAGTGCATCGACGTAAGTATATGAAAATACTTATAGTAAACGATGAAAATCGGGTGAAATACAAACCATCAAACAACAAGGTATACATCTCATCGATTATAACATTTAATATAACAAATATGCTATCCCACAAAATTACAAGCAAGGCATCGGCTTGGCTGGCAGGCACGTATCGTTCGTAGGATTTAAGTTTTCGTAAAAATAGTTATAGTATGAGTTTTCGAAAATCCCAGTTCCCGAAAATACCCAGTTCTCTATAACCTGTGGCTCTGATACCATTTGTAACACCCCGATATCGGATCAGCGGAAACATACGGGTCGGGGGTGTTATTAAATAGTTATCACAATCACAAGGTACAAAGAACGGTTTCACTTAAACCATTTTAGAAGAAATTTCATATATTAAACATTCGATTTTACATCATTTAAAATAGTGCGGAAATAAAGTCTCATAAAAGGGTTTAAAGTGGTCCCAAATAGTTTTCTGAGTCTTCTATGACCTTGCCATGCCCTTCGCCAAGCTCCTCCAATATTAAGATATGCATCAGAAAAGATTTAACACCTGAGATAAAACATGCTAAAAGTCAACACAAAGGTTGAGTGAATTCATAGGTTTAAGTAAAATAGTTGATCACAATGTTTCAAGTTTCCAAGAAAGCGGGCTACGTTGTTATACGCCTGAAAGTTCAGATGTAACCACTGCACTAAGCTCATGACACACAAAGCGTTAAACGGCACCAGTAACCCTGGTGTAAGTCGACAGTAACCGCGGATTTCATAATATAATAGTTGCCCCCAAAGCTAGGTATCTTGCCAAATACCTAGGTAACTCAAATATAGCACACCCGTGTTGCCTACCCAGCAACAGGGATGAGATGGTCAAATCCTATAGTTCTATATACTATAATCGCGCTCACCCGCAGATGATTCATGGTTCATGATCGAGGGACTTGCTTTTGGCAAGGGCGGTACTTAGTGCTTATCAGGTGGTTCGCAAAGTGGCTACTGCTTCACTCACAGTACTAGAAAAGTATAAATGTTGTTTCAGCTCAAATAAAGTTTCAGCAGCAGAAAGCATAGTTTTTAGTTCGAAGTACAGTTTTCAAACAATTGTGATCATAGTCAAAACAGTAGCATGTATCTCACCTCAAGTAGCTTATAAAAATTGTTTAAGCAAGTAAAAAGTGGGGCTATGAACTCACCTCAGTATGTAGCAATGCAAGATATCACAACATCACAACTGGCATCAAGTAGTAAAGGCACGATAATAGCAAAAGTAGAGTACAATGGTACTGGATTGGCACAACCTAGTATATGACTATATCTCAACAATAAACTTAAAGGGATTTATAAAACAATACTCGTATTTGAATTGAAAATGTTTTATTTCAATGGCGTTTTGAGTTAAATAAAGTTTAAGGCTTGTGTGGATCCGAGATGTTAAAATAATAAAAGTCGGAAAACACAAACGGATATGAATAAAGAATAATGAAGAGAAAGGATAAATTAAAATTAAGAAAAGGATAAGAAAAGAAGAAAAAAATAAAACATAAATAGATTGTTTCGGTGTTTTACCCTTTTTCCCCAAATAATTGATGAAATATTGAAGTTTTGGAAGAAATTATATAAGTATTTGAAAAGGTTTTCAAGTTATTTGAATAATCGTAATTGATTAAATTATAAAGGTTTTATCGAAATTTGGGCATGATGCGCCCGTTTAGAAAACATTTCCAAGTCATTATTACTTTTGAATACATATTTTATTATCTCATTTTACAAATTAAATATGTTTAGTTGAATACTATTATTCGTGTAATTATTAGTTATAAGGTTTAGTGACTATTTTATTTATGTTTTTTCCAAATTAATAAACCGAAACACCATATTCGAAAATAAATAATTGAATAAATAGCAAAGCAAAAATATAAAAGGGTATAATAACCCAAGGGTATTGGGCTTCGGCCCAATACTCAACTCATACTTATTAGGTTTTCATTGGGCTTTCTGGCCCAATTTATTAGTATTTAATCACTTTTAACTGAATCAATTAGTTGTGGCCCTTTTGGGTCACGACTTAATCATATATAGGTAAATATACCATTAGAAATTCTCTGTGACTCATTGAGTCATGGCTCGAGTCTATTCGAGCCATAGGCTCTTGGTTATGGCAATAAGCCAAATTAATCCAATTGCTAACACAATACTTAACTATGCCATTTTGAATCCATTTTTAATATATTACACAACAAGACATGCCGTGACTCATTTGAGTCACAGCTCGAGTCTTTCCTGAGCCAAAGGCTCATGGATGATCAATACACAACCACAATTTCGAACCAAATCCAAGTTCTAACTCGGCACAACTTGGGGCTTCGCCGTGAATTTTTTGAGTCACGGTTCGAACCCAACTAGAGCCTCAACATTTCTAACCTAATCCAACCTCAACATCGCCACATCGAAACCAAAAATACAAACAATACCACAATTAAATAATTTACAGCCAAATCGAAGGAAACAATAAAAATAATATCAATAAAAACCCAATCGAATAGAAATAAATAAAAATAAATGAAAACTGAAAGAAAAATTACCAAACCCTAACCCTAAATATATCCCCAGTACTGCCATGACTCAAAGAGTCACGGTCAAAGCTTCATACGAGCTCGAGGGCTCTCTGCTACAACCACCAGAACCAACTCGGGCTAATCGAATCAAATCTAGCTACAACAAATAAATAATAAATTAGAATAAAATGAAATAATTAAATAAATAAATAACCGACTCAAACCAACGCACCTAATGGGTTTTGATCTTTCGCCAACCAAATCACACAAACGATATGGTCCCTTTTCGAGCCATGGTCTAAATTAGTCACAACTTACGGTCAAATCTTATAACGAAATCCAGCAATATGACCATAATAACAACATCAAGACAAAACTCATATATACTCGACTAGCTAAACATGTCGTGACTCGTGCGGGTCACGACTCACCCATATGGGTCCAACCTCCACACGGCAAAAACAACATAAGCAATGCAATAGTATCCGAGACACAAAAAAAATGAAATCACTAAACCATGTTGACTACACATTCATACTGAAAAAAATCATAATGTATAACTCTAATATAATAATTTTTGGATGTATGCCAACAATCATTGAATCAAGTATTTTTCTCATACAGAATCACAAGTATAAACAAGCAGGTCGTAGCCGGAACCAATCAACTCACCGAGTTGACTCAGCTCCACTGAGTTGAGTCAACTCAGTTTAGGGTAACAATCAAACAACTCAAGGTTGTGACTCGTTCGAGTCACAGCTCACCACGCAAGGGTCAAAACCCATTCGGCCAACACAAAAGCTAAATCAAAACATTATAATTCTCAACAATAAATCATCATAGTAACAATACTACTTGATATATTAAATGTAACATTAAATATACACGACTCGAGTCCGAGTCAACTCAACTCGTGAGTTGACTCGGATGAGTCATACGACTCAGCGGCGAGTCACGACTGTCGAGTTCCAAAATAATAGATCCACACAAGTTTGATTTGAAATTATTAGTTTTAATCAGTTTATAATTAACATCGTTTATATAATTTTTAAACCAATTATGGATTTAAATAAATGAAAGAAATGAAAAGAATAGCGGCGCGTGGTGCTTACCGACGAGGGAGAAGGAAGGGAAGGTGGTGGCGGCTCACGGTGGCGTGAGGTGGTGTGTGACGGTGGAGCTCCAAAACAACCCAAACGAACCTTTCTTAGCTCGAAACTTTCCAGAAATGATGTAGGGGTTCGATCTATGCGACGACATCAAAAGGAGGGTGGCCAGAATATTGTTCGGAGCTCCAATGACGGCGCCAGAATAGGAAAATCCGGCGATGGTGTTATCAGTAGTGACAAACCCTAAAAATGACCCTATTTATACCCCATGAGGGGCCAAACCTGGACAAGAGAAACTTAGGGGGGGCGGCGGTGAAAATTTGGAAAAGGGTGGATTATGCAAACTTGTAATTCTTTTATAATAAAATAATATGGGCCCCATTCGACAAACCAAATGGACACGAAAAAATATGAAACTTGCGTCATTGAGTCCGAAATAATTTTTCCAATAAAAACGAATATAAATATGCATAACTTTCACGAAATTAATTTATTTGGAAAATTTGATTCGTTTCGCTTGTGCCGACTCGGTAAATGAATAACGCTCACATTTCAACAAGATATCCACTGTTTTTCAATCCGAAACAAGTTCGAAGAGATTTAAAAGCTAGGAAAATCAAAATAATTGTTTTGGCTCGTAAAATAAGTTTAGGAAATTTGTCGGTTGTTACAACCGTGCATCTGATAGTCTCGTTTTCTTCCTCTTTCCCTCTGCCTACTCATTCAAAACAAAACACCAACTTCCCTTTTTGCTGTCAAAACCAAATATCACACCTCAATTCAATTACACTCTTGTCAAATCAAGATCGAGGCATTGCATTTAAAGATTATCAATCACTACATCTTACCGAACATCAATTGTAAGTAAATTAACTCTAATTTCTTTCTAATTTGAGTCTAGGGTTTGTTCATATCCTACACTATATAATAGCCTAACATGACAGCGACACATAAGCGTAACAATGCCACCTCAATGCCAAGTCATTGCCACCTCATTGCCTACATGGCACACATTATACATGCAATAAAATCCGAAAATTTAAAAAATGTTCATTCATGGGACTCGAACCCATGACCTCTTGAACAAACAAGAAATACTCAACCACCGGAGCAAACCATTTTTGTGATAGACATTTGAAAAACAAAAATGACATCCTTTAACTTCCCTAAAAATCAGCATATCATTCTCTCAGTCATTCATTCAAAATCATTCTCTCACTCAATTATCTCCCTAAAATCTCTGAAACTGATTTTTGCCTTCCAAAATTATACATACTGATTTTACATTATTCATTATGATCCATTTTGAATTTCAAATGCATATCACAAAAATCACGGATTATATTAAACTCAATTTTTTTTTGAAAACCCTAATGTTTATCTATAAAGGCAGTATTAAGAGGAGCCTGAAACAATTGATCCGAATAAGAGGAGCGTGTAGCCATATCTAAATCATTCGCATATAACACAAAAATAACCTACGGCGATCCATAAACACAAATCATGAATCATCATATCTCAACATTTGATTGATAAATCGATTGTCATTCATCATTTGATCCAAATTTTAATAGGTCCCTATGATTAAAAGTTTGATCCTGTTTTATTATGATGTGTTTTCATTTGTTTCGTAGGTTTACGGGTTTTATGATCGTGCTACATATACGAGCCAAATTTATCAAAAAATAGATCGATCTGAGAACCAGGTTTGTGAGTTCATCATTTAAAAATGCGTGTATTTTATTGCTTCTATGAATGATGTTTGTTATATATCGCCATTTTGTTTGACTATGACATAGGTAGAAAAGTGAACGGGTCTGTGTTATGCAACTTATCATGGTCAAGGAGAACCAGTTGCATTATATATTTGTGTGAGATGGGCGACGAGGTACTCTTTTTTTTCACATTTAGATGTGGATCCATTTAGAAACTCGATTGTTGTATTTTGAGGCACCATAGTTCTTGCCATTCAATTATTTTGTGCATCAATGCTATTAAGTTTACCCACTAAGGAACAATTAAGATCAGACTTTATGTAATCACAGGCCCACATCCCAAATGCCAGCAAGAACCAAGTAATTCTTAGTCAAAAGGTAATTAAAAATTTTGTGTTGTACAAATTAAAACATTGTGGCAGGATCTTATGCTCTTGGATCGGTCGGTATTTTTTTTACCTCATGTTAATGTTGACATGGGTGAGCCATTGATGAAGGGCAGAGATGTTCCCACTAAAATGTAGATATGTTTTGAAAAAGATTCGTCTTGCGAAAGATTCAAGGTACTGTGGTTTTTTTTTTGTTTTTTTTTGTTTTTTTATGTTATTTTTTGATGTTTAGATGGCTTTAAATGCGCAAATTCAGCATACGTTTATTGTCGAGTTTAAAAGAACATGGACAATTTATGTAATATCTGGACTGTTATGATTTAATGTAACGTACTTTAGGATTCACAGTGGCGAACACAATCATTTAGCAAACAATATTGAAACTGAATCTATGAAAATCTTTGTTTGGAGACATGATACCACGTTTGGTGGGTTTACAGAATGATGACAGTTAAGACCAGCGATAGTGTGAATTTGACCTTCACGATTCTTCTCTCTGTTTTAGAACCCTGTTTGCGAGAATGAAAATTGCCACTTAGCAGCCTATTGGCCCTAGAAGTTAGGGAAATAGCTTTCGGGCAGAATTTGCAACCCAAGTAACGAAAAAAATATATTCATCGGTTGCGCTGCTTATTTTTCATTTTATAGACCAGACTGTTGGTTTAAAAATTTCTAAAGTTAGATAATTTTTATATCAGGTTGCTTCCAACAGGCCACATGCACTTGGACTGATTAACAGGTCGTTAGATGTGAGTTTTCTTAATGTTTGTCACCATTAATCAAACCCTTGCTCTGGTATTATTCTAGCTCTCATGTCAGGTTTTCATTTATCAGTTTATGTTGTGGATCAAATGTCTGGATGCGAAGAGCCAATGGTGACACGGTGTTAAAGAGTTTGATCAACTACCAAGAGTGGGTAGATTAGACACAAGAGAGAGGTTTTAAAAAACATTTCTGTAATGAATTATAGGATTTCAAATGGGGAAAAGTAAGCATGATCGAACCGGAACATCGCCTACTAGCCAATGCTATCTATGAACCGAGGTATATGAGATTTATTTTGACTGTTTTATTGTGCTTGGGCATAGCCATTTCGGGCATCGCTTTGGCCTACACTATATTCTTAGGGCTATGTATTCTCGTTACGTTACTGGACTTTTGATGTGCATGATCTTTGTAAAAGTTCAATTTTACTCTATATTATATGAAATCAAATCGAGATGTGTACTGAATTCCATTTTCAGCTAGGGTGTTCAATAACAGGTTCATAATGCGGGTCGTAGGGTTCCTATGGATCAACCAAAGGCATCTTCGAGCATGTTAACGAAGTGGATGAAGGGTTCATTTTCTAAAAGTGTAGGTGAGCCAGAATGCATTGCTTCTTCCAGGTAATGTGCTGCAACTATCCATGGACCATATTAAGGGCTTTTTTTGCTCCTCATATGAGTTTTTTTAATCTGTATTATATTGTCAATGTATGTGCATGATGTTAATGGAGTTAGATATTTTGTGCATCAATGCTATTAAGTTTACCCACTAAGGAACAATTAAGATCAGACTTTATGTAATCACAGGCCCACATCCCGAATGCCAACAAGAACCAAGTGATTCTTAGAAAAAGGTAATTAAAATTTTTGTGTTTGTACAAATAAAAACATTGTGGCAGGATCTTATCCTCTTGGATCGGTCAGTATTGTTTTTACCTCATGTTAACGTTGACATAGGTGAGCCAGTGATGAAGGGCAGAGATGTTCCCACTAAAATGTAGATATGTTTTGAAAAAAATTCGTCTTGCTAAAGATTCAAGGTAGTGTTTTTTTTATGTTATTTTTTGATGTTTAGATGGCTTTAAATGCGCAGATTCAGCATACGTTTATTGTCGAGTTTAAAAGAACATGGAAAATTTATGTAATATCTGGACTGTTATGATTTAATGTAACGTACTTTAGGATTCACAGTGGCGAACACAATCATTTAGCAAACAAGATTGAAACTGAATCTATGAAAATCTTTGTTTGGAGACATGATACCACATTTGGTCGGTTTACTGAATGATGACAGTTAAGACCAATTATAGTGTGAATTTGACCTTCATGATTCTTCTCTCTATTTTAGCACCCTGTTTACGAGAATGAACATTTCCACTTAGCAGCCTATTCGCCCTAGAAGTTAGGGAAATTGCTTTCGGGCAGAATCTGCAACCCAAGTAATGAAAAAAATATATTCATCGGTTGCGCTGCTTACTTTTCATTTTATAGACCAGACTGTTGGTTTAAAAGTTTCTAAAGATAGATAATTTTTATATCAGGTTGCTTCCAACAGGCCACAAGCACTTGGACTGATTAACAGGTCGTTAGATGTGAGTTTTCTTAATGCTTGACACCATTAATCAAACCCTTGCTCTGGTATTATTCCAGCTCTAATGTCAGGTTTTCATTTATCAGTTTATGTTGTGGGTCAAACGTCTGGATGCGAAGAGCCAATGGTGACACGGTGTTAAAGAGTTTGATCAACTACCAAGAGTGGGTAGATTAGACACAAGAGAGAGGTTTTAAAAAACATTTCTGTAATGAATTATAGGATGTCAAATGGCGAAAAGTAAGCATGATCGAACCGGAACATCGCCTACTAGCCAATGCTATATATGAACCGAGGTATATGAGATTTATTTTGACTGTTTTATTGTGCTTGGGCATAGCCATTTGGGCATTGCTTTGGCCCATACTATATTCTTACGGCTATGTATTGTCGTTAAGTTACTGGACTTTTGATGTGCATGATCTTTGTTAAAGTACAATTTTACTCTATATTATATTAAAACAAATCGAGATGTGTACTGAATTCCATTTTCAGCTAGGGTGTTCAATAACAGGTTCATAATGCGGGTCGTGGGGTTCCTATGGATCAACCAAAGGCATCTTCGAGCATGTTAACGAAGTGGATGAAGGGTTCACTTTCTAAAAGTGTAGCTGAGCCAGAATGCATTGCTTCTTCCAGGTAATGTGCTGCAACTATCCATGGACCATATTAAGGGCTTTTTTTGCTCTTTATATGTGTTTTTTTAATCTGTATTATATTGTCAATGTATGTGCATGATGTTAATGGAGTTAGATATGATGACCTAGATCAAAATTTGATGTTTTGATATTGATTTTGTTAAGAAATCATAGTTGTAGCATGAATTTTGGGCCAAATTGTGACATGGGTCGGTTTAACGGATATTTTGGGGGTCAAAGGTATAATAGTAATTTCAATGCTGGAACCTTAGATAGATCAGCATGCATATATGGGCATTGGTTTAAAACCAGTGTTTTGCCAATTAACTGAGACATGTATCTCTTTTTTGGGTAGCTTACATATTGTAGAATACTACTATTTTAAGGTTGGAAAAATAAGTATGCATAAATATCTTGAATGCACATGTTTACTTGATTTGAGTAAGTGTTAATATATATATTCGAAAAATCGGGAATCATGATTGAAATAACTGAGAAGTCAAAACATAAGCATGTTTTGTTAAATTTGTTTACAGTTGAGTGTAGCTGTGGTAGAATCTCACATGGATTATTATATAGTTGTATAGAGCTGTTTGGAAATATAATATAGTTGGCGGTACTTACTCAAAAGTTATAATATAAAAAAAATATCATCTATCATCTAAATCGAGGCCACATGAGCTGATTCTAAGCTTATTAAATTCTCACTAGCTGATCATGCAAGCTTTTGTCATTAACGTTATTGTTCAGGTCATATATTGGCTGAAAGAAAATAGGAAGGAAAAAAACTTTCTGCAATTTCTGATTCTCATTCTTGAATGACTTATGGAAACCGTAGAAGGGGGTGAATACGTTTCCATTTAAAACTTTAAAACTTTTTGTATCAAACTCCCGACAAAGTGTGACGTAATATGAAAAGTGTCAACTATGAGTATATAGCATCTAGAGATGACTATAGTAAACTACAACATATGCACAATCAAACCATGGAACATACATAATCAATCACGACATAAGCAACTAGCCACACAAACATATACGCAATGCAAATATAAATATAAAGCGATAACGAATGAAATGAAAGTAAAGAGATAAGTTAGAAGGCGCAAACCGGACACGGTGATTTATAGTGGTTCGGTCACGAAGCTCCTCTTCGCCCTACTCCACTCCCCGAGTACCCAACTCGAGAGTTACTTCACTAATCAACAAACTCCCTTCAGGCGGAGAAAACCGTACACGTCGCTTAACTTGTTTTCCGACACTAAGCTAGATGTCGAGTGCTAATCTTAGCTAGCACCAATCTACCACGATCTACCCGATCTACCCTTGATCCACATGATCAATCACACAAGCCCAATGGCTTCAAGAGATCTTCACTATCTCTTAAGATCACAATGATCTTGACTCACTCTCTCACAAAAGAAAAATAATCTTGATGTATGCTATGATACAATCAAGAGTGTAACAAATGTTACAAGACCTAACAACTCCAACTCTTGTATCTTCTTGGATACCTTGAGTTCTTCTCTTGCAAATGAAGAGGAATGATAACACTTTGTATCTACTTGGATACTTTGTGTTCTTCTCTTGCTAATCAAGAGGGATGACAACACTTTGTATCTACTTGGATACTTTGTGTTCTTCTCTTGCTGATGAAGCGAAAAGTGTACCGCTTTTAAGGGGTCATTTAAGCCCTAAATCGTATTTATTTGATCAAATATTGCCCTAAATCGTTCCTTTTGTCATTTTAGGTACTTTTGAGGAGAAATATGGAAAAGGAGGCATTTTGGACGTTTTTGGAGCATAAAAGTGAAGAAAACGGCAAAGTCTCAAAAATCGGCCAAAAGTTACCTTTGACGGCATCACAATTTACTCTGGACGGCGTCATGCCTTGGCAAGAAAAGTTGGACGTGAAATTTACTCATGATGAGCCAGTGAAAATAGCATGTGAATTCTGACGGCGTCACGCTTTAACTTGATCAAGGGCGTCACGGCTTAAATCAAAGAGGGACGGCGTCACGTTCAAGGTTCGACGGCGTCAAGCCTTGATAAGCCAGAATGGATTTTTGAAGAGCTAAAGAGGGACGGCGTCAAGAAGGTCATCCGGGAACCCTAAAAGCGGCGAGGTGACGGCGTCACAATCCATAAGGTGACGCCGTCAGATCCAAAAATCTATATATAGTTTTCTAATTTTTTGTCATTAGAGAGGAGAGCTTAGTGTGTGGAATTTTGGGAGAAAACCCTAAGACGAATTTAGCTCCTTTTTCAAGGCTTTTTGCCTTGAGATCTTCCATGTTACATTGAAAGATAAGTTATCAATTAATCATTCAATATGTCTATGTGTTGTTTGATTTTATCTTGTTCTCGTCTTTTGTTTAACATGTTAGGCTAAATTTATCTTGTGTTTGCTTAGATCTAATGAAACCTAGCTATTGATTGTTGGTTATTAGTGTGTTATTAGTTGTATTGGATGATTGTTTATCTATGTTAGGCTTAAGAAAACTGGCTAACTTCCTATTCGGTAACTTGCTTGAACGTCTTAAGAAACATGAACCAAATGCGTACTAAAGGTTTTTATGGTTGTATTTAATGCACAAGCGAATTCTAGTGATCCCATGTTAGGAGCTTCCTAGCCGGCTCGGCATAGGAGTGAAGTAGGAGCTTGTAGAGTTGGGGAAGTAAGTACGCCACCCCACGAATGGTATTAAGGAATACACCCGTCATCCACGCGACTAATACACACTAATTAACCGGTAAAAGATAGTTAGGGAGTAAGGAAATCTAAGTAAACACATTTCTCTACACATAAGTTTCTCACCACATTTTCATTTTTTGTTATTTTATTTTATTTGCATCCGTAGTAATTTTGGGTTAGTTGACTAGCAACTAATTCCGCCCACTCCTTCAAACCCGAGATTTTACTTGCTTTCATAAAAAATATAAAAACATAAAAAGAATCTTCCTCAATCTTTAGACCTATTAGAGTAGTTTTTCATACCTAACGAACACTATTCCCTGTGGAGAACGATCAATCCCCCGTACTTACCACTACACTATACTACATCGGTCAGGTACACTGCCTGGTGGGGTTGTAAGCCTCTTGAGATCCCTCGAGAGGTAAAACCTGTTGTAAGGTTACAAAACCACGCATCAAGTTTTTGGCGCCGCTGCCGGGGAATAGTTATTGTTTAGGTTGAATTTTTATTTCTATTAGGTCTACTCACTAGATTCCTTTCTAGTGAGATTTTTGTTTTTATTTTTCTAGGTTTTGTTTAGTCTATCTTGTTTCTTTGTGCTTTTGTTTGTGATACCTTCCACTTACCTCATGAGTAACATTGGTCATTTGATCCCTGTTATTCGTGTTTTTCGCCGTGCAAACTTTCAACTACCCGTTCCCGCCCCCATCATAGAAAACAACAACCTTTCACCCGACCATCACTTTGGTAACAATTCTGAGATGGAAGAGTCTGACCATGAGAATGACTATGTTAGTCCATTTTACTACTCAAACTCCGATGAGGATACCGGTAATGGAGAAGTAGTTAACGAGGAATGGGGAAAAGAGGAAATTGATCCCTTTAAGTATGTTGACCCTAGGACTAAGATCGAAAAGGATAGCCTCTTTAACATGCAATTCCCGAGTAAGATTGGTTATCATGATTTTTATGCTTATCTTAACTCATCTTTGCCTATGAACATTATCTCTCGTGCTAATTATAATAAAATCATGGTAGATGAGCTAGAATATCAAGGTGATAACATCGTTGCTAGGACTAAGCCACTACACGTATTCGTTGGAAGTTTTGTGTATTTGGTGGATTTTATGGTTATGGAGAACTTAGGAGAATTCATTGATAACAAATTAACCCAAGTCATTTTTGGAGAACCCTTCAAAAGGTTGACCAACCTTGACGAAAAACTTGTGGACGGGTTAATTACATTCTCGGATGGGGATGAAGATTTTGTCTATCAAATGCCCCGAGCACATCCTAGGTTTAAGAACTACCCCATTGAATCTTGCAATAGAATTATGCCTATCGACTTGTTAAGTGAGAATGATAAGGGGAAGGGGCTCAAATATCCACATGGGAAAAATAAGAGATATTATCATGGATGTTTGGAGCTAAATGATGAATACAAGAAAGATGAGGCAACAATTAGATGGCTCACACTCGGGTACGTGAGCATAAGCGACACTAGATAGATGGACTTTGAGTCTAGCTACAAGACTCGTTAATAAAGAAAAGCGCTTCTTGGGAGGCAACCCAAGCTTTATTTGTTTTATTTGCTTTGTGTGTTTATTTATTTGTTTGTTTGATTTTATTTGTTTCCGTATGTGTGTTTAATTTTTATCATTATTGATTCATGTTCAAAACTAAGTTGTGAAAATGCTTTATTTTGTTTTTAACTTCGTCTTAACTACATATAAAGGTATTTTGCAAAAGATAAGTGTAAGGGAAATCTAAATCGGTTTATTAGAACACAAATGAACATGAATCATAATAATAATAAATTAACATACATATTCGTATTTGTTTGAGTCAAATGCTTGTATCGAGTCATAATGATATTTTGCAGGAATTCCAGGAAGTAAGGTAAAGGTTTTTCCAGAAATTTTCCGGAAACTTAAAATGAGAATTTTTGTCAGGTCATTTCTGACGGCGTCAGGGTTTATAACCTGACGGCGTCAGATTTAATTTCCAGAAATTTTTGAAAGTTTTGTTTTCATAAAAAGTTTTTATTAAAATCTCCAACTTATAATCTCCAGGAATCTGCAAAATTATCATTCCACAAGCATTATATCCTTATATATAGATTTTTCCCGCCGATGTTATGCAGGTTTTCGTGTTTGTTTTCTCAGGTTTAACAGGTTATTTTGGACAAGGAGATGTTTATGGAATCAAGCTTATGGCGATGCATTAGTCATGGAGCTTCAACATTCTCTTTGGAGGAAGATCTAACCGTGTAATTTCATCATCCACCGAGCGAATCAGGGGAGTATTTGATTTCATTCTTTTACTTAATGCTTTTACATTTGTTATTTGAACATTGGGGACAATGTTCATCTTAAGTGTAAGGGGGGGGTAAAAGTACGATTTTAGAGAATGCTATTACGCTTGATTTTTGTTTGTTTAATGGTAGATGTGTAATAAAACTGAGATAAATACCTGTTAGGGCAATTTTAGTGCCAAATTTAAAATTTTTTACAACATATAGGAGTGAAACGTTGATCTTAATGAGCGTCTCACGGATAGGAGTTATATGACTAGCACAAAAACCGTACCACTAAAAAATTTTCCACCCCAAATATGTGAGGTTCGCCCCTAGAATTGGTAGGAAAAGCATTTATGCTATGATGTGTGTACCGGTAGCACTTAGATTCTAGAACTTGTGTTAGGACCATTCCAAGGCCACAAGTGAGACTACATTCGTGTAGTTAGATTTACTACATGATAAGAGGCATTAGGATTAACCCATTGTTTTACACCTGTGTTTTTGTTATAATTACATTGGCTACATTGGTCAAGTAATTCTCCCACACCCTTTGCGTTGTACTCATTTTTAGTACACGATACCCTAGTACACCCCTCAGAGCCTATCTTTTCGTTTCGACCTTTAAGCATTTTACTTAAAGGAAGAATTTGTTACACCCCACTTAAATGTACACCCAAATCGCCTTAGCCTACCTTGTATGCACTCATTTTTAGTGCATTATTGTTACAACATTTGTTTAAACCCAAGTTAATTATCTAGTTGATTACATGGTTGCTAAGTCGAGTCATATCCTTGTACATATTGTTTTGGGACGATTGGGACTCATGGGTAAAGTACTAGTGTAATGGAGTAATGGGGAAGAACATCATTTATTACCCCCATATGTGCTAAATATTTTAAAAGTACTCCAAGTTTTTCAATTATCTTAATTCGAGTCATTAGATTAGTATTTGTAAAGTTATGTAAAAGTTCAAGTGTAAGGGGAATGCAACGCCCCTATGATGTATTATTTTGGATGGTAGGGCAAAAGTGTATGTCAAAAAAAAAAAAAAAAAAAAAAAAAATCAAAAAAATCAAGAAAAATACAAAAAAATGAGAAAAAGAAAAATAGAAAAAACATACGGACTACCATCCCGTTTCATTTTATGTTTATTTTATGTTTATGTTTTGTTATTTTCTTTCATTAGCTTAAGATCGAGTCTAGTCTTGGCTTAGCAACATTGTATAGTACATGTAATTGATCAAGATTTTTAACTCGCCACCAGTAAAATATCCCTTATCCAACAAAACCGTGTTTTCCTTTTCCCTACACCTAATGTTATAACCCATTTAAAAGCCCTCTTTGATAGTTTATCTTAGGTGCTTACGCCTAGTGGAGGAGGTTTTCGATCCTTTCCCAAGCCTATGGTAATCTATTTGCTATGACAGGTAGTGAGAGATATTATCCGTTTTCATTTATGAGATTTATTTTGATGACACTTGAGAGATGTGAGCATCTAAACACTACTTGTGAGGTGCTAGTTTATAATCTCCGTGCTTATTATGATTGAAATGGAACGAATATTTGTTGTAATTACTTTTATGTTAGCATTAAATGACCCCTAACTTGTATTTTGATTAGAATAAAAGCGCATTTGCTTGAGGACAAGCAAATCTCAAGTGTAAGGGTATTTGATGAAGCAAAAAGTGTACCGCTTTTAAGGGGTCATTTAAGCCCTAAATCGTATTTATTTGATCAAATATTGCCCTAAATCGTTCCTTTTGTCATTTTAGGTACTTTTGAGGAGAAATATGGAAAAGGAGGCATTTTGGAC
Organism: Artemisia tridentata subsp. tridentata; assembly: GCA_021014915.2. Lineage (NCBI taxonomy): Eukaryota > Viridiplantae > Streptophyta > Magnoliopsida > Asterales > Asteraceae > Artemisia > Artemisia tridentata. The sequence continues at coordinate 207,855,969 of CP139508.1, read as the reverse complement.
GTTTTTGGAGCATAAAAGTGAAGAAAACGGCAAAGTCTCAAAAATCGGCCAAAAGTTACCTTTGACGGCGTCACAATTTACTCTGGACGGCGTCATGCCTTGGCAAGAAAAGTTGGACGTGAAATTTACTCATGATGAGCCAGTGAAAATAGCATGTGAATTCTGACGGCGTCACGCTTTAACTTGATCAAGGGCGTCACGGCTTAAATCAAAGAGGGACGGCGTCACGTTCAAGGTTCGACGGCGTCAAGCCTTGATAAGCCAGAATGGATTTTTGAAGAGCTAAAGAGGGACGGCGTCAAGAAGGTCATCCGGGAACCCTAAAAGCGGCGAGGTGATGGCGTCACAATCCATAAGGTGACGCCGTCAGATCCAAAAATCTATATATAGTTTTCTAATTTTTTGTCATTAGAGAGGAGAGCTTAGTGTGTGGAATTTTGGGAGAAAACCCTAAGACGAATTTAGCTCCTTTTTCAAGGCTTTTTGCCTTGAGATCTTCCATGTTACATTGAAAGATAAGTTATCAATTAATCATTCAATATGTCTATGTGTTGTTTGATTTTATCTTGTTCTCGTCTTTTGTTTAACATGTTAGGCTAAATTTATCTTGTGTTTGCTTAGATCTAATGAAACCTAGCTATTGATTGTTGGTTATTAGTGTGTTATTAGTTGTATTGGATGATTGTTTATCTATGTTAGGCTTAAGAAAACTGGCTAACTTCCTATTCGGTAACTTGCTTGAACGTCTTAAGAAACATGAACCAAATGCGTACTAAAGGTTTTTATGGTTGTATTTAATGCACAAGCGAATTCTAGTGATCCCATGTTAGGAGCTTCCTAGCCGGCTCGACATAGGAGTGAAGTAGGAGCTTGTAGAGTTGGGGAAGTAAGTACGCCACCCCACGAATGGTATTAAGGAATACACCCGTCATCCACGCGACTAATACACACTAATTAACCGGTAAAAGATAGTTAGGGAGTAAGGAAATCTAAGTAAACACATTTCTCTACACATAAGTTTCTCACCACATTTTCATTTTTTGTTATTTTATTTTATTTGCATCCGTAGTAATTTTGGGTTAGTTGACTAGCAACTAATTCCGCCCACTCCTTCAAACCCGAGATTTTACTTGCTTTCATAAAAAATATAAAAACATAAAAAGAATCTTCCTCAACCTTTAGACCTATTAGAGTAGTTTTTCATACCTAACGAACACTATTCCCTGTGGAGAACGATCAATCCCCGTACTTACCACTACACTATACTACATCGGTCAGGTACACTGCCTGGTGGGGTTGTAAGCCTCTTGAGATCCCTCGAGAGGTAAAACCTGTTGTAAGGTTACAAAACCACGCATCACTTCTCTAGCTAATCAAGAGGGATGACAACACTTTGTATCTACTTGGATACTTTGTGTTCTTCTCTTGCTAATCAAGATGAATGAAGAGGATCACTTGAGTGGATGATTGGATCACTCTTAAACAACCTAAGACTCTCCAAATGATCAAAGAAAGTCATCTAAGTGAGGAGGGATTAGACCAGAGAAAAAGGATTGGAAAAATCAAGTTGGAAGTGTGGAATGGTCCACTATTTATAGGCAAGGGAAAATCTAACCTTTACAGACCCACGGCTCCACTAAATACCGGACGGCTCCACTAAATTTAGTGGAGCCGTCCATACTTAATGGTGCCGTTGACGCTCCCTTTTTTGTCTTTAGTGGGGAAGGTTTATTTGGGGAAGTTGGAGCTGTTTTGGGGGGAAAAATGACTGTTGGGAGTTTTCAAATTTATTTTTCAAAATAAAGCATTTCTTTTTAATTCAAAAATAATTTGTAAAATATATTTTTGAAAAAATGTTTTGTCACATAAAAAATGTGAAGTTTAGAAAAATATAATCCTTTGATCATTTGTCAAGTAGTAGATTTGTTTGTCCATACCTTGAGTGATTTATGTCGGGATGGAAATCTACGACTTCGTTGAAGTATACTTGAGACGTCGGGAGGTGTTGATGTAAGTATGCCTTGATGATTTGTGTTTACAAGTAACTTGCACATTTTACGTTATGTATTACAAGTTACATGTTTGTCATTATTAAAACCGAAGAAATCGTTTAGTTTAAATATCGTAATATTTTCACTAACAATCTCCCCCTTTTTGATGATGACAAATATGTAAACCGTAACACATAGTAAAATGTAAAAGTTACCTGTTTACACTCCCTTCTACCCCTTTTGTCGAATCAAAAAGGTAGTTGCCTCGAGCGCTCCCTTGAATTCATTCCCTACTCCCCCTTATTGAACTACATTCCTTTCTCCCTAGAAAGGCGAGTTTGCATCATCCCAGTGAAGTCTTCTATCACCACTTGTGAAGACGACTCCATGCTATGTATTCAAATACTCCTGAGCTCCCCCTAGCTCAATGCTCCCCTATGGTGACTTAATCCCCTTGTTTATTTACCTTAGTATCTAGCGGATCCATGGATCAAATTCATACAAAGGCTTTTCCTACATCAAGGGTTAGCTTCGTGCAGCATAATATATAACAGTGTAGGAGCAACATTATAGGGATAGAATACACATAGCAAGACATGCATGGGTGGCACAACTTAAAAGGGTGCTAAAAGGGTGAAGACCAACAACCTAAGGTGTAATTGTTCTAACAATCACACTAATCAAAAACGAGATTCGTTCATTGATTGACGCACTAAATGACTTCTTCCAAGTTGTCATTGGGAAGGAAAGTTCTAACAAACCTTTTGAACAACATAATCATCTACCTAAGATGATTGATGTTAACGATAGTTTGTTGATAAGACATACTCTAAATGATTACTATTATGACAAGTCGTGCCATAAAGTAGACTCGATAGAGGTTATACCTAAATGATTCCATAAGGTGGGGAGAGTGTTGGTTGTGGTGACAACAAGGACAACTTGGGTTATGTGGTTGTAGGGGATAGATAATGGGATGACCCATTAGTGGTTGTGGTGATGGTGATTGTGATTAGGTTGATGTGTCAGTGCCAAATCCAAAGAAGTTTGATGGTGATAGGGTTAGTGTGATAGCTAAAGGTTGTGGTGGACTTGGTGTAGGTAAGGGTGTGGGAATCCTAAAAGTGGAGGATGATGATGATGTGGTTGGAGATGTTGGTTTTGCCCTTTGAGGAAAGGTGGGAAAGGATGGTTTAGGTTAATATATCGTTTGCACTGACAATGAGATGCATGATATATTTCAAAAAGGGAAAAAGAAAAGGTGTATGTGATCCTAACAGGATTGTTGGTGGATATCTCTAACGGGGTTAAGGTAACGAAGTTCTAGGTTTCTAGTTTGGATGATCCTAGTTGTGTGTTAGAGATAATTTGGTGCATGAAGGGTTTCGTGTGTTTGTGAGGATTGAAGGTTGTTGAACTAACTGTCACTTATCCAAAGTGAGGATTAGTTGTAAGGTTTGAGTGTGATGAGTTGAAGGTTATAAGATTTGAGTGTGATGTTCTATGGGTTGAAGGTTCTTAGACTAACTATCACTGTCAAGAGTGAAGTGTAGCTAAAAGGTTTGAGGTGATGATGATGTTAATGTGAGGCTTGAAGGTGAGATGCAAGATAAGCTTGAAATGATGAGGTCTTAAATAGGCAAGAGTTGTGGGGTTCGAACTAAAGTTGGTGTTAGAGTCCTATGGTGTAGTGAGGGAATCCTAGGGTGTATGTGAGTTTGCAAAATTTTGCAGGTTTGAGGTTAGGGATGTAGGGATCTAAAGGAAACAGTGAAAATTCGTCAAACATAGGCACGGTACTACTAAATACCACACGGTACCGTTAAATTTAACGGTACCGTGGCCTATTTAACAGTACCGTGACCTGGAAGTCACGAATTTTCCTGTGCAGCCTAGTTCTGGGCAGCTAAAGGGAAGTTTCCTAGGGAATAAAAACCACATTAATGTGTTCTTGAGAGTGTTTGGTGAAAGGCTATATGAGTGTGTTTTCGATCCCCCTTTAATCTATGACCATCCGGACAAGATGTAAAAGATAAAGAGGAAAACAAACGTTGACCGAAGCGATGAGCTTAGTAACGTCATGACAAGTAGTGGATAGCATACAATAAACTTCACCTTTGAAGTCATGTAGCTCTTCTCAATCATTGTGAATATTCATAGAATATTTATATAATGAGGCATGTGATTATATGGAGATATCCTAAGGGTTAAGAAGATAAAATCTTCAGGGTTGTGAGGTTGGTGATAAGGTTATAGGGTTATCTATGTTGATCAAGAAGGGTTATCTCAATGTATCCTAATGGTTCTTCCTTTGAAGTGTGTGGGAGATGAGTGGACTGCGAAAGAATTGGTAGTGTTTAGTACCATGCGGAAGTGAAAGGGAAGAAGGCTTAGGAATCAGAAGATAGATACAATCTGTTCTGATAGGATACGGTTCTGGTTCAAGACTACATCGAGTGGGTTTCGATAGTGTTTTTGAAACAGTGAGAATAAACTGTCTCAGCAGACAACGGTCCGACGGTACCGTTAAATTTAGCGGTACCGTCCCCTATTAAAGGGTACCGTGACCTGCTGAGGTCAGTTTTGACCCAGAATTAGATTTCTGACAAAGAAATTTCACATAAGTTGTGATTTTTCTGGACCTTAGATTAAAAGAATTTATACCGAATAAATTCTTTTATGAATGAATCCAACGGGATTCGATGAACGTTTGTCGAGAACGAGAAATGACATTTAATTGCATTTCGCAAATTAAATAAACTTTAAATATTTCGGATGAAATATTTAAGTTGTCATTGGAGTTTAAGAGAATTTTACGAATAAATCTCGCTGATTTAGGGAGATTTTTAGACACGAGGAGATAATTTATACCTAATAAATTCTTTGAACGGTACTGGACGAGAAGAGATGACTTTTATATTTCCGAGGAAATACATAGGTAGTCATTAGAGCGATGTGAAAAATGACTTGATATTTCCAGTGAAATATCTAAAAGTCATGACACGAAATAGAAGAGATGAACTCAATATTTCCAGTGAAATATTTAAAGAGTCATGAGACGAGACACACGAGATGACTAAAATATTTCCAGTGAAATATTTAAATAGTCATAAGATTTATGGAATAAGTTCCATCATTCCTAGACCTAGACGGAGATGGTTAATGGATTATCGGTTGAGAGGTTTAGTTGATTTACGGATTTCGATGTGCTTCGCACATGAGTGTTTCATGGGGTTTTGAAAGATGTAAAGCTAGGCCTATGGTGCTGGTTCGCAGCAGGGTTTGGGATCTTAAGACGTGTATATTCACACGAGGATGAAAGGAACTACTAATCACTTATATAGCAACTCGTGAGTCCTTTGTCACCCGAGGGTTGATGTTAGCTTTTAGCTTTGGGATGAGCGTTTTAACATATGTTGTTAAAAGGCTTGAGTATGATGTTTCGGATATGACATTTAACAATTGCGATCGCAAGTTAAACTTACTCGAATATTTTGGATGAAATATTTAAGTTGTCAACCCTACTCCGAGTTCTACTAGGTTTGTATCTAACCTTCCCATGACAAACGGGTGTATTACTTGGAAGAAGGCGAAGTGATGACTGGGGAATTAGGACAACTTCGCGACTACTCGAACTTATAGGTTTTGACACTAGTGTATGACTCTATGACTTCTAAGGGTTCATAGTGATGGGCATACCTAATTCCTAAATGTGTCAACAGAGCATAGTGTGGGTGCAAGCTTTACAATCAAATCATGTAAAATACACATAAGGAATAAATGCAAACATCACGCAAATCATGATAATCATTTAGCATTTAAGATCACGAAGACATTTAATCATATCTTACGAGAACATGTTATCATTTTGAAACACATATGTGGGATGCAAGCAATCTAGGTTTGCTAAGGAAGATCCTAGTTACTACTTGTTCAAAATGAAATCCTAACGGGAGATAAAGTTCACCGATGTAACCTATCTCTAGTCAAATGTAGGAATGGGAAATTTTCAAGTTAGAGAATGAGTATGAGACTATCACTAGTGGTGCTCAATTAAGGCTAAACACGACCATTTTTATGGATTACACACGAACCCAACTTCTCTCCTGGAAGCATTCAACCGTTAGGTCAAATTGAATTTCTAGTGCGATAGGTTCTCTAGTAGTCATTCTCATGTTAGAAAAATTCAAATTCCCATATTTGCCTATTGAAGTGTAGCAAAGATGATATTAGCTTATTTCGCTAATACATGCCCTAATATGACTCGACTAACCATACTTTGAAAGTCGGTTAAGAGAATGACATGTCTTACACAACTCCTAACAAAGGCAAGCGAAATGTTTTAATTTCGTGTTTGAGATTCAGAGGTTATTTGATGGAGATGGTGTATTTTATGATCTCTTGGACATCATCTTTGTTTTTCAAGTTGTTAAATGTTATTTTAACATGATTTGGTTTCCTAGAACCAAGAGACACTCTAATGTGATACAATGTAGAACCTACTACATTGTGTGTGCTTCAAGAATGCTCCATTGCATATCTTGAGAAAGAATCTAGTAAAGGTTACATACCTCAATAGATCTTGTGAGCATTATATTAAAAATGAAACATATTGTATATTTCAACAAATATGCTTTTCTAAGAGGAAATATATCACTCTTACGAATGCTCTGTGAAACAAGTATTTTAGTGTATGACCAATTTTACTTGTTTATGCAATGAGACATGTTGTATTAGGTTATTATTCAACTCTAATATCCTATATTTGTTACAAGATGCAATGTATTCTCTTGTAACATAACCATTCATGTTACAAAGAAAATAAGATGCATAAGATATAGGTTATCATTTGTCAATCTTTTGATAAGAGAAATACATGTGATATTCTCAAAGATTGATGACTTACATAATAGTTAATAACATATTATGTGTGACACTTTTACTAGACATGTGGCTTTGAGTGTTGAGTTGTTCATGAGCAAAGTTTACATATGTTGTTTGTATGCTCGTATTTGGTTTTTTCAGAAATGACACATTTACCAATTGCATTGCAATGTAAATTACTTGTATATTTCGGATGAAACATCCAAGTTTTCAATCCTACTTAGTTGTGTATTTTATGCATCTTTAAACATGTTAGTTTAAAGTTTGGAACACAACCATTGGACAAGAAGACTTAATATGGCATCTTCAACACAAGTGTGAGTTATGATCCGATGCATATTATATTCATCTTGAGTGGACGTCATTATTTTCATAACAATCGAGTGTGATTGAGTATGTAGATTCAAGATAATATGTTTCATCATGTTTTGATGTTATCTTGAAGCTAAACAAATAATGACTCCAATTTCATGTCCACACTCGGAAACTTGTCAAATAGATTCGATGATGATATCAATCATAATTTGAATAATGAATTGATATGTACTCGAAATCTTTCTTGACCTTCACGATCAATCCTTTTTTATTTTTTTTTTAAATTTAAGGAGTGTGTTCCATTTATTCTAACACTAGTTGTATGTGTGAGGTTAATGACATATTAAGTTACTTACTTTGATATTGTCATTTATTTTTATTTGAGAAAAACTATTTATATTATTAAGTATAATATTCTTAGTTTTTCGACACCTCATTGGTATAAAAATAATTATCTTAACTATTTTTATACAACATACGTAAGATACTAAATATTTAAAACATTTTGTATGTGTGTTAGATTAATGCAAGTTTAATACATTTTCCTTTACTTAAGTACTAATGTATTAAAATGACCTTTTATCTTGTTTAGACAACCCATGGTCAACAAGACAAATGATGTAATGTTTTAAAGATCATGTTACGGATTTTATGAAAGTGTTAAGTATTTTGGGGTGATATACTTTTTACACTTAAACCTTTGGAAAAATAATTGTGTAAGACAATATCTTTCAACACACATGATCTACCAACTTAGTTTCTATTCCTAAGAAAGTTACTAAACCATTTTAAGAACTTGCAACAAATGCAAGACAAATGGTTGATGCCTATATGCAATGCAAACTAATTACTTAATATAGTGCAAGTGATTTAGCATGAGCCTTATAAATTCATAAACCGAAAAACTATAATAAGCAAATAGCAATTTAGCTTAACACACAAAAATACTTATCGTTATTTTGTGTATTAGGTATAACAATGTATACTAAGCTTGATTTTATTTGACAATGAATTGGTTTCCTCCCCATTTCAAAGATTTTTGCTGAGCACTTTGAAAACATGTCAAGGTTTAAAGGTTGAATCGCCCTTTTTCAGTTTGACCAAAAATTTACGCAAACTGCATGACCAGAAGACCTTTAGTTGAAAATCAAGGACTTTAACATACTTTCATTTAGAACTAATTCATAAAAATATTTCTCAAATGAAAGTAGAATCAACATCGTTTAAAATGATGAGTGACACGACTTCTACGAACTTATGGTTGATTTTATAAGAATTTCTGGAAATGACTCAATACTGAAAACTGACAGACAGAGGCACGGTACCATTAAATAACCCACGGTACCGTTAAATATAATGGTACCGTCCTATATTTAGTGGTACTGTGTTCTCTTTTCTGATTCAGTTTGCTGTTTTAGCGCGGCGACTCGACGGAGAACATGACCAGACACTTAAGACTCTATTCTTTTATTGGTTTGAAAAAGCCTTCAAGCTAGTATGACAAAGTATACATAACAACAAAACTTGTAAGTATTAAACAATTAAATACTTTTCATATTTTATCACCTTCATAGGTAATTTGATACATGGATCGTACTCAATTTTGAAAACCATTTGTTTTAAAAATTTGAGCGTCGTGGCTCTGGTACCAATTGTGGAAACCGTAGAGGGGGGTGAATACGTTTCCATTTAAAACTTTAAAACTTATTTTATCAAACTCCCGATCAAGTGTGACGTAATATGAAAAGTGTCAACAATGATTATATAGCATCAAGAGATGAATATAGTAAACTACAACATATGCACAATCAAACCATGGAACATACATAATCAATCACGACATAAGCAACAAGCCACACAAACATATATGTAATGCAAATATAAATATAAAGCGATAACGAATGAAATGAAAGTAAAGAGATAAGTAAGAAGGCGCAAACCGAACACGGTGATTTATAGTGGTTCGGTCACGAAGCTCCTCTTCGCCCTACTCGACTTCCTGAGTAACCAACTCGAGAGTTACTTCACTAATCAACAAACTCCCTTCAGGCGGAGAAAACCGTACACGTCGCTTAACTTGTTTTCCGACACTAAGCTAGATGTCGAGTGCTAATCTTAGCTAGCACCAATCTACCACGATCTACCCGATCTACACGTTGCTTATCCTATTTCTGACACTAAGCTAGATGTCGAGTGCTAATCTTAGCTAGCACCAATCTATCACGATCTACCCGATCTACCCTTGATCCACATGATCAATCACACAAGCCCAATGGCTTTAAGAGATCTTCACTATCTCTTAAGATCACAATGATCTTGACTAACTCTCTTACAAAAGAAAAATAATCTTGATGTATGCTATGATACAATCAAGAGTGTAACAAATGTTACAAGACCTAACAACTCCAACTCTTGTGTCTTCTTGGAGACCTTGAGTTCTTCTCTTGTAAATGAAGAGGAATGATAACACTTTGTATCTACTTGGATACTTTGTGTTCTTCTCTTGCTAATCAAGAGGGATGACAACACTTTGTATCTACTTGGATACTTTGTGTTCTTCTCTTGCTAATCAAGAGGGATGACAACACTTTGTATCTACTTGGATACTTTGTGTTCTTCTCTTGCTAATCAAGAGGAATGAAGAGGATCACTTGAGTGGATGATTGGATCACTCTTAAACAACCTAAGACTCTCCAAATGATCAAAGAAAGTCATCTAATTGAGGAGGGATTAGACCAGAGAAAAAGGACTGGAAAAATCAAGTTGGAATTGTGGAATGGTCCACTATTTATAGGCAAGGGAAAATCTGACCGTTACAGACACACGGCTACACTAAATACCCGACGGCTCCACTAAATTTAGTGGAGCTGTCCATACTTAACGGTGCCGTGGACGCTACCTTTTTTGTCTTTAGTGGGGAAGGTTTATTTGGGAAAGTTGGAGCTGTTTTGGGGGGGAAAATGGCTGTTGGAAGTTTTCAAATTTATTTTTCAAAATAAAACATTTCTTTTTAATTCAAAAATAATTTGTAAAATATATTTTTGAAAAAATGTTTTGTCACATTAAAAATGTGAAGTTTAGAAAAATATAATCCTTTGATCATTTGTCAAGTAGTAGATTTGTTTGTCCATACCTTGAGTGATTTATGTCGGGATGGAAATCTACGACTTCGTTGAAGTATACTTGAGACGTCGGGAGGTGTTGATGTAAGTATGCCTTGATGATTTGTGTTTACAAGTAACTTGCACATTTTACGTTATGTATTACAAGTTACATGTTTGTCATTATTAAAACCGAAGAAATCGTTTAGTTTAAATATCGTAATATTTTCACTAACATGACTGAATAATGATACTGAAAATGTGTATGGGTTTTGGTCTTTTGCACATTGCTTATGCTATTGATTTGTGATGCAGGCCAAGTTTTTACTGAATTTGAATGGGAAGATACGCCAGATATGTAGTGGCACAGTTGGGGTTACTGAAATTAGTGATATATTTGCTGCTTACAACAAGTGTTCGTTCCAGTATGCAGGCCGTGTTATGAGTACTAGAGAAGAGAAGGTAATCAATCATGCCCGAGTACAAGACTAGATACAAAAGACTCAAAGGTTAGTGTAGCATAGATTTTCAGTCTTTATGAACGATAACTATTAAAATTCAAACTTTTATCAATGCAAATGATTCTTTTATCAGGAACCCAATGTTTGATGGACTTGGAAAACGAGTTTATCTATCCTCAAGAAAATAGCAACACGGGACAAAAAATGGGCATGTAAGTCATAGAGTACTGTAAAGGCGTACGTGAAGCCTAAAAATTTTGAACTGATGGTTGTCTAACCTAGAGGTGGTGAAATGGGCACTTTGTATAATGTGTCAAAATGGTAACTTTCTGATGTTGTGATTCCAAGCATATAAATATTTTTCGAATGAATTTCAACCCATACGGATCGTTTTATGTGTAGTTGAAATCTTGACTTAATCCCATTTCGACCCGTTAGACATGATCCATAAAACATTTACACATTTGTAATTAAATAAATATGTTGAAAATGCCGCCTATACTCTATATTTTCTTAATCAAGCCTCCATCACTAACAAGCTCTGCTACTTAATAGCTTGACATTGCTTATATATCCATTTGGTGTTTGTGGCAGTGACCACAGCAGAAAACGGGCAGAAGGCACTGGAGCTTTTAGGCCACGGGGAAGACAAACACACTATTAGTACTTTTTAATACAACTCTAAATTAAGCTATAATTCCTAACTTGGATGACGTACTAATTATTTAAAACCAATATACAAGTTCACGTCACAAAGTTTAATTCATGGAGTTCAATAAACACAGTTGACTTCGTATGTTTAACTAAATTTCACGTAATGAAGAGACCATTACTTATATTATGATTTAATTGTATTTTGAATTTTATACATATCAAATGAATATAATTGATATGTCTTTAGGAAGTTGATCTTATAAACGCATAGAAACCCATAGTTACTGACTTGTGTATTTTTTTGAAGTTTTTGTCACAATAAAGTCGAATATTGTGAGGCTTATTGACGAGGAACACAACTTGGTGAGTAGATATGTGACAAAGATTAACAGAAAACATTATGTCATCGTTTCAAGAGTCAAGACGAAAAAAGGCTTGAAGATTCTTTGTTGTGACAAAGACGACGAATACATAAACTACACAACAAATGTTGTGTAGAAAGAAGTTTTATTTCATATATGAATAAGCACCATGTAATTTATTTGTTCTCTTACATATGATTGTTCTTTTTACATATAATATGAGCAATACATTTTTGTTTCCAATTATTTGATTTAACATATTTGTCATTATGCATTATTTATTTTACGTGCAAATAATTTTGTCAAACGATTGTATGAAGCGAACCCGCCCATTGGGTGGGTCATGAAGCTAGTATATATATATAATCGAATTCGGGCTTTTCAATTTTGATTGAAGTTTTATGCAATTAGGACTAGGATTAGACAATGTATAACTTATATGATTCCCTAAGCATAGGATTTGCATAAACCCACTTACATTATATACTTTAGTCCGAATTTCACTATTTAAATTGGAATTAGATTAAATAATTTTAGTGGAATCATGTTTAGGATGCTTGAAATTGAATTAGGAGTCATTAACATTCAAGCTTTTCAACTTTAAGATTTTTGGTGCCAAATTATCGCATTTGCCAACCACCACAATTCTATTGTTTTCGAAAAATTTCACACAACTAGGATCATAAAACATTTTTCGTACATTGTTGATGCAAACTAAAAACATTTTCGCATGCATACATGATCAAAATTTTTTTGATCGAATTACATAACTAATATGTACTTTTCGACATATCTATTTGAGCATAAGTGAAGTTAGGAGCATTTGGGTAATCTTATAAATTTTTTTTAGTGTCGAGGTTACCGCACCTCCACATTGTTTGCATATAGGCACACACACTGTGATCGTCAACAATACAAAATTTAACACACATATACATATATATTTTTGTAGGTAACAATGCCTCATAACGATTACCAAGACACCAAATCCAATATCGTTTCACTAATCGATGATCCAAACATTCCTGATGAGCAAAAAGCTTATCTTTAAAAAGTCCAACATCGATCTATACACGAAGGTCGTGTAGTCGTTGCTTATTTTGTTCTTTTGGATGACATAAATGTATGCTTTCCAACAATCGATATTGATTGTTTATATAACATAAATGTTCAAATGTGTCCTCGTTTTATCCTTGAGTTCTATAGTCATGTTCGTACCTTCAATGATCTTGAGGGTAATGTCTTCCTAGATTTCTGGATTCAAAATCAAAGTATTATTTTTTCCATCACCGAGCTTGGTGACATTCTAGGTGTTCCTTCCTATGGTCAATGTGCCTACACAGAAGACCATTCCTTAGACTCCCTTTACTATCATCTTGAATGTGAAGGTCCATATCTAACCGAAATTCCCGATCCTCAAACCATAAAGCACCATGTTCAAATCCCTTGTGTCGCCAACACATACCAAAAACGTGATGGTTCAATAGTCCACCTAGACCCAAACCGTATCTATCTAAAAGAAATTCTTCCCGATCTTAAAAATTAGGAACTCCTTCTTCATGAGAACGTCTTGTCTCTTGCGGGTAACCGGGATCATGTTCTGGCAAGTCTAGCCCACATTCTCTATTGCCTTAGTAACGAAGAGCCATACAACCTCGCCTGCTATATGGCAAAAAGAATTGCTAACATTCATAGTCGGTCCGATAAGCTCATGCCATACGGTATGTTGCTTACTCGTCTCTTCCGTCGGGTTATGGCTAATTACCCACACCTCGATAACGTCGACTACTTCCTTGTTGATCCCATTATGAAACCCCTTGGTGTACCACAACGTTGCACAAAGCAACGTAGTGACAAAGGGTCTAAACATGGTCGTAAATCCACTTCCGATGCTACTTTCTCTTACTCCTCCTTCCATCATGGATCATCATCTCAACCTATGGATGAGGATGATGTTGAAGTAAATGAAGAAGGAACCTCGCGTGCTCATACTCCTTCACCCGACATATTCATTCGCAATCTTGACACGTCAACCTTCACACCAACAACCGACCTTCCTTACAACAACACCAACTTAAGTGCAGTAATGATAAGGCAAACGACGATGTACAATCGGCAAGTGTTCTTGCATGAGAAAACCATCGGGGGGTTCAAGTCAATTGGGAAGGCACTCAAGGGCATCGGCAACAATATCAAGAAGCTGGGGAGAACGAGAGATTAAACAATGCCTTAAACTACTAACTTAATTAGTATTATTAACTCAAATATTATTAAACTATCTATCATGGGGTCTTGGCTACGGCCATTTGACATTAACATGCTTGGCTTAAATTAGGACTATTAACTTGGCATGGGTTGCTTCGGGTATTTAATGAAGATTAATTCTTGGTTATATTTAGCTCATGAGCTCTATTTAGTTCTTATCTTTTCTTTTATCTTTTGCATATATTTTTCTCATGCATAATCTAGATGATCATATTACTTGCTAGATTGCATGCTTAATAGTAGATGTGAAGTTTAAGAAATACTTCATGGATCATTTTAAGCTTTTAAGGATAACAATAATAACAATGATAAACATGGTACGCAGCAGAATGAACTAAACATCATTATTATTGAACAAGGTTCTTCGTCATCATCTCTAAAAACTACATACAAAACACACAGCCCCAATATTACGTGATCGTAGTACGGTTACCTAATATAATAGGGATCAATGATCCTTGAGGCTTAACCAAAACTCTAACCTAGGCGTCCATTAGAAGATTTGACGCCTAGTTACACACATACCTTTCCTGGCGTTACATCTTTGACACACTACTAAAACATATGACCTATATTCTCTTTATATAATATAGAATTAGGTTTACAAAGAATATCTACTAATATAATAAAAGATCTTATGCATTTGTATAGTTGCATCCTTTGTCTTCTTAAGTCCTTTATCTTTCACATGTTTTGTCTTTATCAACTCAAATATAATTCCCAACAATCTTCCCCTAATTGATAATGACAAAACTAAATAAGCATGAACTTCCCCTGAAGTTAAAATATATGAAAGATATAGAGTTCCCCTTAATCCATGATATATCACCAAGGCTCTATAAGTTGCAATCTTCTATGTAAATATTCTTCCCCTTTTTTCATCATCAATTAGGGGACAAAAGTAAGCAAACTTGATCTTCACAACCACGAACCACTATCATACTTCCAATTCAGTCTTCTAATGTCTCGAATTACCCACCATTAAGAACACCAAAACGCTTACTATAAATGAACTCAATACAAAAGAATCGTAAATCAGCAGTAGTAATAACAACTAGTAGTTGTAAAAACCTTCACCTCCATGTAGCACATAAATGGTTAAACATTTTAACATTAAGCTTCCCCTGAAACCCACATGTTAACCATTTAAAAGAACTTGTCGAATAACTAACAACCACTGCAACAAACACTATGTAGTACCTTCAATGAACGAGAACCAAATAGCTTACAAAAAATGACTACAATAGCATTTGTAACCAAGCAATAGTAGAATGAAGAATAGTCATTTAACGTGAACCTGATTCATAAGAGTATTCAAGAATAAAGAATATCAGGTTACGACCAAAAACCAAAAATCCAAAACCAAACACCTTCATGTTTGTGTCTTTATCCAACCATAAATCACGAACAAAAACCAATCAATCCTCTTTGTGTGTGTCGTTTGATATCACAAATAAATCCGATATGTACTCAAACCACAAAACATATAATACTCCATTCAATAATAAGCACCCTTGAAACCAATGAACTTGCAACCAAGAATATTCGAACAACTCTTGATATTTGAATGAAACTCTCAAAACATCAATAACTACCATCAAAGCTGTTAACACTTATAAGTCGAATTAACAAGCCATAGAAAATTCCATAATGCAGCATAAACACTTCGGGGCATTCACTTAGAGCGAACATCAGTAAAAATGAAATGAACAGTACCATCGAGTATACACCAGCAGATTTAACAAACCACGAGCAATACAAATATTTTCCAAGCAATATTAAGTATTAATGAGCAGTACAAATGGCGTAACTTGTAGTACTAACGAGTACTATTGAAGTAGCAGTATTAATGCAAACCATGGCAGCAGTATGAAGTAACATAAGGAGCAATATTAACCAATTTAATGAAAGTAGTACTAACTTGATTCCTAGGGCAATACTAAGTTGTAACGACCAACAGTACAAAGTTAGTAAGAGCAGTACGGAATTCCCATAGCAGTACAAATAGCGTAGAACCCTATTATGCACTTTCAAAGCATTACTTTCCCTTACTTGCGTACCCCCAATGATCAGTATCCATAACCAATTAATCCTTGTACAGATCATGAGTCAAGTAGTAACATCATTAGTAGACTTTATTCACATTCAAACCTTGAACGAAACTAGTGTATCTTCATAAAACCTGTTAGGAATTCTTAGAAATAATATTTATTTTATTGCGAATTCTTAGAAATAATATTTATTTTATTGCTGCTGGTAGTGTTAGTGGTTCCTGCTGCAGGTATGTAGTTCCTGCTGGCATTGGTTCCTGCTGGTAGTAGTGTCTAGTTGCTGCTGCTGGTTATGGTTTCTGCAGGTATTAGTAGTTCTTAACCCGTATGTTTAGAAAGTTGTTAGAGTTATATTAGGAAGAGATATTGTAGATCTTCTTCACACAGTTTGTAATGAGCTATATTAGGGTTTCTTGGTCTACAAAAGAAACCTGCAGCTCGGGTTTATGTACGACTTTCGAAACACAATTTCTTTAGAAAATAAAAGATCCATAGAGGATCATAGTTATTCTTTCTTCTTTAGTTCTTGTTCAGAGATTCTCTTGTAGCGTGCTTGTGATTACATAGGCATTCTACCGATCCACAAAGGCTCAAAGATCTATCAAGTGGGCTAGATCCAACAAGTGGTATCAGAGCCTGGTGAGGATCTCTGTCGAAGAAGAAAACTTCTCTAAACAATCTCTTTAAACCCTTTAACAATGGAAGGAATCAACCCTGATGAGTCTGTCATCAACACTACCAAACCTGAAACTTCACAAGTCCAACCACAAATTGTCACAACCACTGTGTCTAACAGTAATGCAAAATTCCCATACTTGAAGAAAGATGAGTATGAAATTTGGGCTATGAAGATGGAGTATTGGATCTCTAACAGTGATCATAACCTGTGGAATGTTATCCTCAAAGGGAACAGCAAGAAGAAGACTGGGAGAGATGATAAGGGGAGCATCATTATACTTCCTCCTGTTACAGCGGAAGAGCAGGTTGCTGTACAAAGAGAAGCTAAGGCAAGAACCCTTTTGCTTCAGGCTATTCCAGAAGATCACATGGGTTATTTTCACCACCTGGATGATGCTAGGGATATCTGGCTTGCTGTAAAAGCCAGATTTGGAGGGAATGATGAGTCCAAAAATATGAGGAAGTCCATGCTCAAGCAGGAGTTCCAGGAGTTTAAGATCTCTGAGGCTGAAGGGATTCACAAAGATTATGACAGGTTTCACAAGATCATGAGCCAACTCAACCAGTTGCAGGCCAGGCCGGACAATGAAGACTGCAACACCAAGTTTCTAAGGGCCTTGCCTCCATCCTGGTCTCAGGTTTCTATCACACTCAAGGCCAGAGGAGGGATTGACTTCATGAGTTTTGATGATATGTACAACAAGCTCAAGACCTTGGAGATTGATATCAAAGGGGTTTCCACTTATTCATCTCACACTCCAACTCATATTGCATTTGTTAGTGCTACCAGTACTAACAAGGTCTCATATGGTGATAGCCCAACTCCATCATCCTCATCAGTTTCCTATTCCCTTGCTACACCAAAAACTCAGACCAGATCTGATAATGTGCTTAAAGAGGTGCTTCATTCGTTTGTTGCTGAAAGTGCACCACAACAGCAAATTACTTATGAAGACTTTGACCAGTTGGATCAACTGGATCTGGAAGAGATGGACATCAAGTGGCAGATGGCTATGCTGTCATTGAAAGTTAATAGATTTGAGAAGAAGGCAGGGAGGAGGATTAAATTCGATGGACATGAGGGAGCAAGGTTTGACAGAAGGAAGGTGAGGTGCTACAAATGCTCACAACCAGGTCACTTTGCTAGAGAATGTCCAGAGAAAAAGGTAGATGACAAAACAAGGTACTCTGCATTCAAACTTCAAGAATTGGAGTCAGATGAACCCAAAGCCTTGCTGTCTGTGGATTCTATGGTGGACTGGGAAAAGCATGAGGTAGCTGATGCAGTGAGAGGAGCTTCACGGATCTATGGGATGATTGCTGGCCATGATGCTGAGACACAAGTGGCTGGAGAATTTGGTTTGATGGGCTACCCATCATAGGTACAAATCTGTCCATTTGGTTGTGAAATTAAATATGCTGAACTGAAAAAGGAATTTGATGATATATAGTCTCAATATAAAGATTATTATATACAACTCCAAGCATATAAAAACTCTGTTAAAACATTAGAACAACAAAAGGTCTGGTATCAAACCCAACAGTTAGCATATGAGGAAAAGATAAGGGTTCTGGAGAGGGATTTAGAGAATACTACTAACTTGTTAAAACATTCTGAAAGAGAAAATGCTAAGATGGTTTTAGAGAAAAAGGAATTGCAGAAAAAGGAATTGCAGGCTAAGTTAGAATGTGAAGTGGCTAGGTGTAACACATGGCAACAATCAGCTAAAAACCTAGTTAAGTTAAACAATAGCACTCAGTCTGTTAGGTGTAAGAGAGGGTTAGGGTATGATGTTGAGCCAGATGATATATATAACCCTAGTGACCCAAGTATATTTGACCCTATCCCTAAGGAGGTTAATTACCAAATACCTGTAAAGTATGTAAAGAAGGAGGAATGAATGTTGTTCCTCCACCAATAACTGGAACATTTAAGCCTACCTCTCCCCATATTGACTTTGATGATTCACAAATGACTTATAGTAAAAAGGCAAAGGACTTGCCTGATCTTGATTGTGACTCTAATGATTTTGTCTCTTGTTCTTACAGTGACAAATCTTCAGAAATCAAGACAAATGACTATGCCACATGTGGATCAAGTGACAAGTCTACCTCAATAAAGTCAGAAGATTTCTCCTCAGAAGCAGCTAATGATGAATCTCATTCAAAGACAGCTGCATTTGAAGATATTTCTTTTGATTGTGTTAAAAACAATGATGTTTCTAGTTTTGGTTCTGTTTCAAACAATGATGTTTCTGGTTTTAATTCTGTTAAGAGTAATTTTGTTTCATGTGTTGGTTTTGATAATTCTGTTTGCAATAAGAAAAGTAATGTTAAGAATAAGTCTTCTAGAAAGAAATCTTGTTTTGTGTGTGGTAGTTATGCTCATCTTATTAAAGACTGTGACTTTTATGAGAAAAAGATGGGTATGTATGCTGGTCAAACTAGGCCTGTGTGGAACAATGTTAATGAAATTCCCCCATATATTCCACAAGCAGCAAGAATGAACTCTTGTAGAGCTTCTTTTCCTGCTGGTAGACCAGTTCCTACAGGTAACTCTGTTGCTGCTGGTAAGCCTGTTGCTGCTGGCAAGCCAATTCCTGCTGGTCAGCCTGTTGCTGCTGGTAAGCCAGTTCCAGCTGGTAATTCCAATCCTGCTGGTTGGAGAAGAACTGCTGCTAGACCTTTTACAGAAGTATGACAGGAAACTTAGAGAGACTGCATGAATTTGTGCCCATAAATGGTGGGACTGTGACATTTGGAGGAGGAGATGGCAAGATAACTGGGAAGGGAACCATCAAGACATCCAAACTGGATTTGGAGAATGTCTTTTATGTGAAGGAACTCAAGAACTTTAATTTGTTCTATGTATCACAAATATGTGACAAGAAGAACAGTGTTCTCTTCACTGAGACTGATTGTCTTGTGCTGTCCAAGGACTTCAAGTTTCCTGATGAGAGTCAGGTTGTACTTAAAGTTCCAAGAACACACAACCTTTACAGTTTTAATTTGAATGATGTGCAGCCTGGGGGTAATCTGGCTTGCTTGGTGGTTAAAGCATCTGTGGATGAATCTAATAAATGGCATAGAAGAAGGGCACATGTGAACTTTAAGACCATCAACAAGCTGGCGAAGAATGGATTGGTACAAGGACTCCCTCTCAAGACCTTCGCAAATGAACACAATTGTGTTGCCTGCAACAAAGGAAAGCAACACAAAGCTTCATACAAGGCCATCATAGCTGTGAGCACCATCACTGAGTCTCTGCAGTTACTTCATATGGATCTTTTTGGTCCTACTTCCATCAGAAGTATTGACCATAAGTACTACTGTCTGGTGATCACTGATGATTTTAGCAGGTTCTCTTAGACTTTCTTCTTAGGTACTAAAGATGAAACCTATCCTGTAATTAGGGACTTTATTGCCTTAATAGAAAATCAGCTAAATAAAAAGGTTAAGACTATAAGGTGTGATAATGGAACAGAGTTTAAAAACTGTAATCTAATTGAACTATGTGGGAATAAGGGGATTAAAAGGGACTATAGTAATGCCAGGACCCCACAACAAAATGGGGTTGCAGAAAGGAAAAATAGAACCCTTATAGAAGCAGCTAGATCAATGCTAGCTGACTCTAAGTTGCCTACCATGTTTTGGACTGAAGCAGTCTGTACTGCTTGTTATGTACTGAATAGGGTATCCATTACTAGTCCTCACAATAAAACACCTTGTGAGCTACTGTCTGGGAAGGTTCCAAACATTAGTTACCTTAAACCTTTTGGATGTCATGTAACCATATTGAATACTAGTGATCACCTAGGCAAATTTGAAGGGTAGGCAGATGAGGGGTTTATTGTTGGTTATTTTGCTTTTAGTAAGGCCTACAGGGTATATAATCTGTCTGCTAAGAGGAGAGAAGAGACACTCAATTTAAGATTTCTCGAGGATAAACCTAATTTATAGGGTGTAGGTCATGAGTGGTACTTTGACCTAGATTATCTGTCTGACACTTTAGGTTATTCTAGATTCAAAGCTAATCAACCTGTATGTACATATGATTATCAAACTAACAATGCAGGTACCTCAGATGATTCAGATTCTGAGTGTGATGAACAACCTATTGTTGTTCCTTCTTTTCCTTCTAACCACTTTTCAGGTACAGAGATCAAAGATTCTTCTGATATGGGTGAAGGTGATTCAAGTTATGCAGAAGATCTTGCTAGGCTTCAAAGACAAGCATATAAAGCCAAGGAAGCTGCTGAAGAGTTTGGTTCTGAGTTTTTACCAGAAACAACAGAGCTCTTGAGAAATGCTGCAGCTGAAGCTCGCAGACAACTGGATTCTGCGGGTGGTATTCCTGTTCCTGCTGATACTAATTCTGCTGGTAGTACACCTGTTACTGCTGGTACCTCTACTGATACTGCTGATGTCTCCGCTCCAGCTGTTCCTTTGTCCACTCCATCTGTTGACTTATTGGGTTTCAATGACTCCCCTGCAAGATACCCAAGCCCATCTGACCTTAGAAATTCATTATCTTCTGGAGACAAGATGGAAGATCCTTATCATCAATCAAGGACAGGCATTTTCACTTCCTCCTCATATGATGATGAGTTTAATCCCTCTATCACCAATCAAGCCTCCACAATTGAAGTCAATCCTACTACTACTAAAAGGATCAACACAGTTCATCCTCAGTCTTTGATTCTTGGAGATCTCAATTCACCTGTACCGACAAGAAAGAAGTTGAAACAACCAAAGTTTGGAGAATCTGCTTTTCTCAGTTATATTCAAGATCAGCTTTGGAGTAATCATACAGACTATCTTCATTGCCTCTATGCTTGCTCTCTATCTCAAATTGAGCCAAGCAGTGTAGCACAAGCCCTTGATGATTCTGATTGGGTTGAGGCTATGCAGGAGGAAATGCAACAGTTTTCCAATCAGAAAGTCTGGAAGCTAGTTCCTTTGCCTGAAGGAAAATATGCTATTGAGACTAAATGGATTCTCAAGAATAAAAGAGATGCAAGGGGAATTGTGGTGAGAAACAAAGCTAGATTGGTAGCTCAAGGTCATAGACAGGAAGAAGGTGTTGATTATGATGAGGTGTTTGCTCCTGTAGCCAGAGTTGAAGCTATTAGAATATTCTTAGCTTTTGCTTCATATGTGGGATTCACTGTCTATCAAATGGATGTGAAGAGTGCATTCCTCTATGGTGAAATTGAAGAGGAAGTTTATGTGACTCAACCTCAAGGATTTGTGGATCCACAGAATCCTGATTTGGTTTACAAGGTGGTCAAAGCACTCTATGGACTTCATCAAGCACCAAGGGCTTGGTATGCCAGGTTATCTGCCTTTTTGCTAAAACATGGTTACAGAAGAGGGGTAATTGACAAGACACTCTTCATCAGAAGGAATTTCAAAGATATCATCCTTGTTCAGGTTTATGTAGATGACATCATTTTTGGTTCCATAAATGAAACTTGGTGTAGGGAGTTTGAGGTGCTTATGAAGAGTGAATTTGAGATGAGTGCTATGGGAGAGCTTACCTTTTTCTTGGGATTACAGGTTAAACAAAAGCATGATGGCATTTTTATCAGCCAGGAAAAGTATGTGCAAGACATACTTAAGAAGTTTGATTTGGAAGGTGTGAGGACTGCAACTACACCATATGAAGCTCCAAAGCCTAAGTCCAACAATGAACCTGATGCTGCTGTTAATGTTCACTTATACAGATCCATGATAGGTTCATTAATGTATTTGACAGCTTCCAGGGCAGATATCATGTTTGCTGTCAGTGCTTTTTCTAGACATCAAGTTACACCCTTGACTTCTCACCTGAATGCAGTCAAGAAAATCTTCAAGTATTTAAAAGGGAAGCCTAAGTTGGGTCTTTGGTACCCAAGAGATTCTCCTGTTGTGATGGAAGCTTATAGTGATAGTGATTATGAAGGTGCTAACTTTGATAGAAAGTCAACTACTGGGGGGTGTCAGTTTCTGGGTAAGAGGTTAATTTCTTGGCAATGTAAGAAGCAGACTATAGTTGCTACATCTTCTACTGAGGAAGAGTATGTTGCTGCTGCTAGTTGCTATGGACAGATACTTTGGATTCAGAATCAGTTGTTAGATTATGGGTTTAACTTTATGAACACCAAGATCTTCATTGATAACCAAAGCACCATCTGTATTGTTAAGAACCCAGTCTTTCACAAAAGGACTAAGCACATAGAAATTAGGCACCATTTTATCAGGGATGCTCATGAGAAGCATCTTATCCAAGTACTTAAAATTCACACTAATGACAATGTGGCTGATTTGCTGACTAAATCTTTTGATGGTCCACAGTTTAACTATTTGGTGGTCCATATTGGTATGCTCAATCCTTAAGAGTTGAGATTGAGGGGAGGTATAAGTCTAAGGGGAGGCTTCTGTTGTATATTTTTTCATTTTCTTTATTTATTTTCTTTCTGTTTATTTTCTTTTCTTTTCTAGTTATTAGTTATTTAAAAATAAAAATAAAAAAAAAAAATAAAAAAAAAAATAAAAAAAAAACCGTAGGTATATCTTGTGTACTAACTTGTATGTTTGAGGTCACCATTTGCAGGTAAAGTGTTGGTTTTTAACCACACAACAAATGGTATTCAGCTCACCATGTCTCACAGACAAGACAAAGTTGACTCACCATGAGAGTACGGCTCTGGTGTGTTTCTCAAATCCGTTGACAACTGTAATAGTTTGCTCAAAAGTATAGGGTACTCAACTCACCCATGTTTCATTACTGAGAGTTGAATGGTTTTTAATTCACCATGGATTTTACTCCTTTTGGGTTTCCAACGAATTGGCTAGCCCACATGTATATGGCTTGTGGTAAAGGCCGTGGAAAACCATATTTGGTATTCAATTCACCAAGGTTATCTTCAACCTAAGAATTGGCTAGTCCTGGAAAACGGCTACAGGTAAAGACAACTCAAATCCGTTTATAGTTGATGATTTACTAAAAATTATATGGTTATCAATGTACCATGGTCTTACACACCAAAACATTGGCTACTCCAGTAGTAATGGCTATTGGTAAAGAGACATCAAATCCATTAATTTTCAATGATTCACCTCTCACAGGAGTTTACACACCTGGAAGTGATGAGAATAGTATGAAACTTATCAGAATTGATATACAATATGTCATGGGTGCTGTGAAGATCAAGTACATGGAGTTCAGATGGTAACCAGCATAAAATGATGTGATTTCCTATTGCTGCTGATACCTAGAAGTTGCTGCTGGAAGTTTGTGCTTAATGATTCTGCTGCTGCTGGTTGCTTTCTGATGCTGCTGCTTCAATCCTCTACCTTTGGACTTCAAAGATCTATCAAGAAACTTGAACTTAACCAAGTCAAATTCAAGTTTAGGGGAGGATTGTTAGGAATTCTTAGAAATAATATTTATTTTATTGCGAATTCTTAGAAATAATATTTATTTTATTGCTGCTGGTAGTGTTAGTGGTTCCTGCTACAGGTATGTAGTTCCTGCTGGCATTGGTTCCTGCTGGTAGTAGTGTCTAGTTGCTGCTGCTGGTTATGGTTTCTGCGGGTATTAGTAGTTCTTAACCCGTATGTTTAGAAAGTTGTTAGAGTTATATTAGGAAGAGATATTGTAGATCTTCTTCACACGGTTTGTAATGAGCTGTATTAGGGTTTCTTTGTCTATAAAAGAAACCTGCAGCCAGGGTTTATGTACGACTTTTGAAACAAAATTACTTTAGAAAATAAAAGATCCATAGAGGATCATAGTTATTCTTTCTTCTTTAGTTCTTAGTCAGAGATTCTCTTGTAGCGTGCTTGTGATTACATAGGAATTCTACCGATCCATATAGGCTCAAAGATCTATCAAGTGGGCTAGATCCAACAAAACCCATGGCGTAGAATACAACGAATCACCAAACTACCACATCCTCATCAGTAAATTTAAACCCTTAGTGTGTGATCAACAAAGAGCAGCAAGCAGGTTTAAAAACCCTAATCAAGTTAAACAAGAATCGCAGCAGCATTAAATAAGCATTAACGAGTGATACTTGCAATATAAAATGAAAAAGGTTAGGGCTTGTCTTGCACAGTTTCTTCTCATGAACATAAACCATGCACCAATGATAATGAATACCCTAAATAACATCTAGGGTTTGAACAACATCCGTAACCAAAACGAAGGAACAGTATTACCAGATCAGAAAGAAACATGCTACAAAAAAACCAATTGACTAGAACATAATCCAAATCAGCTTCATCGACTTATGCACTAGTTAAACCTAAATCACAAATTGATTACATCTACTCCAAGGCTACTTTTCTTTGACTTCCATGATTAATTAAAACAATAGAAAACGAAATCAAAAAGTTTGATATCATGAAACCCTAAAAAATTGACTTACAAAAACTGTTCTGCAACAGACTTTGACGATCAATATATTTCAATCTACATCTCAAATTAAGGATCCCTCTAGTTAAATTGTACCTTGATATTCAAAAAAACTTCAGTAAAAATTTCAGCTAGATCCAACGGTTAACAAATGAGTCATCGTTCTTTGAAAAAAGCTCTGCAGAAAGTTACAAAAATAAACCAAAATTGATTTTTCTTCTTCATTCTTCGAGAAAACCTTGTATATCCCTAGATATCACAAGCCCCTTGGCTTTGATACCAAGTGTGAAGTTTAAGAAAAACTTCATGGATCATTTTAAGCTTCTAGGGATAACAATAATAACAATGATAAACATGTTACGCAGCGGAATAACCTAAACATCATTATTATTGAACAAGGTTCTTCGTCATCATCTCTAACAACTACATACAAAACACACAGCCCCAATACTACGTGATCAAGTGTAGTACGGTTACCTAATCTAACAGGGATCAATGATCCTTGAGGCTTAACCAAACCTCTAACCTAGGCATCCATTAGAGGACTTGACGCCTAGTTACACACACACCTTTCCTGGTGTTACATCTTTGACACACTACTAAAACATACGACCTATATCCCTTTATATAATAGAGAATTGGGTTTACAAAGAATATCTACTAATATAATAAAAGATCTTCTGAATTTGTATAGTTTCATCCTTTGTCTTCTTAAGTCCTTTATCTTTCACATGTTTTGTCTTTATCAACTCAAATATAATTCACAACAATAGCCTAAATCTTGATAATCACATGTTTCTGTTTGTTACTAGTTGTGGCTATTGTTATGAAATTTATGTGATTACTCTTTAGTGAATTGAGGCAATAGGATTTGCTGCAAATAGTACCCCTAGAATTACCCATTTAGGCAGCCTAAATCTTGCACAACTGGTAAAAACGTCAATTGAAGTTCACGGATCCACTAAATAGGGTAAAACACCACTAAATTTAGTGGTACCGTGGGTGATTTAGTGGTACCGTCCCCTGGGAATACGCTTTTAACTATTTGCTTTCACTTTTTGACTTTCTTTCCCTTAGATTCTGCAAACATGAGTTGATTCCAACACTCCCAATTCCCTAAACTCATTATCCTACCAGTCTATGCATGTCTTGGATTTGGCTATTTATGCTCCTATCATCTTCCTCACCATCACACATTCATCATAAACTCACCATGTCTTCTACCATTGCTACCACCTCTCACAAAGCCAAGAAACCAAGACTCAACATAAAACCACCCAAAGAAATGCTTCTCACTGACCTAACTCTCGATGATGATGAAAACATTCATACATCATTACCCTCTGCCAGCTCAACCTCATCAATCTCTACACCATTTGCTCCTTCCAAAGCCACTTCTACTAGACCAACCTCATCATCCTCTTCTACAATTAGGACAACAACACCCTTACTCCCACCTAGTCCTCCTCAACCATTGGCACTATCATTCACTCTATCACCAGCAACTCCTCTTGAGCTTGGGTCCAACACATCATTATGTTCCTGTAACACCCTAACCCGAGAAGGGTCTAAGTGTAACATTATGGTGTCAATCAGAACATATAAAGGCAAACGGAAGACTTCTTATTGAAATTACTAAGTCAAGAAATACAAAGATTTCCAAAATATACTCCCAACAATAATCTTAAATGAAATACATATTCAAAGCATAATGTCTAAAATCATAAATTCAACAATGGGGAAATTAATGAAGGGTAGGTTCTCTGGCTCCTACTCTCAACACTCATGCCCAGCATCCCGCTTATAACCTGCCGCAGAGAAAAGAAAATGCGGCTGAGCTAAAGCCCAGTGAACAGATATAAACAGGTGAAAGGTAATAAGCATAAACGAAATGAATATGCGAATGAATCCAAGAGAACCTGTTGAACAAGATGTCATAAAGAATATGGAACATATGAAAAGGAAACAAAGCATAGTCAAATGAATATAAAATGAATATCAATCATAAACAAAGGAAAATGCCCAACAAACATATAGCAAATTGTACATGGAGTAGCTAGCTCAATGTACCAAATAGTGAAATGGGGTGTATTGCATACACTCAATTCCATTCACAAATATATATCATAATTGACAAAGTACCTAGGATGCATCCATACGTTCCCTTCAAAATAGATATACATATGCCAGTTCTAGACTAAACATACATACAATATACACGGGCCAGTTGTAGACAAAACCCACCTCCACAGATAGTGTCAGTACCATTGGTGCATCAATGGCACGGCCATGGACTCCCCATGACTGGCTACAAATATGGGAAACATAATAGGCATAGTACATGCAATCTAATGATAAGGGATAATTATAAATTATCCAACTCAGATAATAGCTATATGAATAGAATATAGCATGAAATGAATAATCAAATGAATACTGAACAAATATGGATCAACGCATATCAAATAACAAATATCAGGAAATCAATGAGTCATGAGATAACCCTTACTTAAAAAGGGCAGAATATATGTACCTTACGAATGAAAGCAAATGAGGAAATGAACACAAGGAAACAACGTCACGCCTTCTTCAACGAATCTACACGAGTTAGGGTTCATATGTTACTTATTAGCTCATTTAATGTCATAACGGATTCTTAATTACTTATCACCATTCATTAATGTGATTAGGGTTTCGTTATTGATATTAGGTTAACAGATGACCAATTATATCATAAATGTTCAAGTGCATTTTAGGTTTCAAACATATTAAAGGGTATTAACTTAACAAAAACCCTAACTTCTATCTTATTTCTAATTTTAGCATATTATGACCTTTACTTTAAGAAATTTAAAACCACACTTATACTCTTATTGAGATTCTCTAATATTTAATATACATACTTATGTGTCTTATGGACTTACATGAATTTTTACAGATTTTATTTCAAAGTATTACTATGCCTTAAAAATTCATTAATCCAAACTACACAGAATAATGACCTGATCGAATAACCCGAAACTTTCCATTTATTAAACACACTTATACACCTCATAAAAATAAAAAAAAAATTAGAAGAGGCCATACATAACTTAAGTATCACTGTGTAAAAGGTGAGCTCTTAAATCCTTATGATTTGAAAATAAAAAATCATAGACAGCGACTGAAATTCAGACATCCAAAACACAGTTTTGACACTTAATCTTGTAAAAATCAAAAGACCTTCTACCCGACCTCCAATGGCTATAAAACTTAATATCAAGAGAGCACACATCCTAAACTAAGTTTTAGACTCAAGTGTCACAAAAATATGTTAGCATCGTTAGTTTAGACCCCGTTCAGTGTGACTCAAATCTGGACAACATGCAACTATATGTTTAACGAGACCAAACCCAGACCAAAACGACCCAAGTCTTAACCAAATCATTACCACGCCTCTTACTCTTTTCAAACCAGTTTGTAAACATGTTTTAGACCTTACTTGACCACCCCATAACCTACGCATAACCACACCATTTGACAGCAATATAACGAGACCAAACACATAGAATAACGAGGCCAAAAACAAACCCAAGACCCTAACCATTTGATCTGATTCACACATTCATTTTTATAGGTCCAAATGATGTATAGCACACATGTTTTCTAGCCCATGATGATCATACACACGACACATACACAACACATAATTAATGAGCCAAAGTGCCACTTAAAATCACACCAAAACAAGACCTAGTTCTTACGTATTAAATGCATGCGCCCCATCTTTAATTGTTAGGGTTTAATTCCAGATTAGAAGAACGTTATAAATATCATATTAGGGTTGTATGATCAGTTTAGGGTTGAATCAGAACAACAAACAATAGGTTGATGAAAACAGAAAACAATAGGTCGATTACACCAGTTTTTAGCATGTTATAGTTATGATTTCATGTAGCATTTTCAAGTGTTTATAGATTAACGAATAGCAAAATAATAATCAGGTTTGATTAGCATGCTAACGATTAGGTTTTAAATGTGTTATAGATTTAGATTATACAAGTATGTGTTTGCCAAATTGGAAAAGAAAACAAGAGTGTGTTGTGGTGATACCTTTGCTGATTCCAAACAAGAAAAGAACAAGAATAAGAACCCTCGAACGCAAACCCTAACCCACGAATCACAACAACACTCCTTAACCCTCGAATCTTGGTCTTGAAATAGAGAAGAGAATAGCAGACTCTGTATGTGTGTTTTAGTTGTCGTATGAATGGGGGAGTGGGAAAAGAAAACACGTTATATCAAAGGATAAGGGAGGAGTGTTCCATGCTAATAAGGAAAGTTAGTAATTGCAATATAATTTGTATTGATTGGTCTTGATTACGATTGTTATGATGCGTGATAATAGGCGCTGAAAACATGGACTTCATATCTCTTCATAATGTGTAATTCGTGAGTTTTAAAAGGCCAAGAAACGTATACAAGTTTGAAAGGGTTTTGGAAAGTTTAAATATGTGTAACAATTTATATTTAGGCAAGTATGATAGGTTAGTTTAATTAATTGTATTTATATTATATATCGTATAGTTTAGGTTTATAATCAATCAAATTCATAACTTAGGGAAAAATTCAAAATTAGACATAAAATTAGAAATTCAAAATTCAGGGTTTTACAACTCTTCCCTTCTTAAAAGAAAATTTCGTCCTCGAAATTGAAGCAAATAGGTCAAACGGAAACGTACGAAATAACGAAAAGAAATGAAAATGGTTAACTCACTCGGACTGATTCTTCTTAAAGATTTTAATGAACGGAAATTTTTTCTCACGACTTGATCCAAACAATCTAGGATAGCTTCGGGCTCTCCAGCAAAACAAATCATAACGAATCTGATCCAAAGAATACGAAACATGTAAGTAACGGATGATAGTTGTAATTTCTCAAAGACATATATGAACTGAAACACGATATGAACATGAGACAGATACGAAGGAAATGCTAAACAGTAGGAATTTTCACCATTTCTATCTAAGGTTCCGAACGAATCAAAGAAGCATACAAACGATCAACGAAGCTCAATCGAACTATCGAACGTACCAAATGCCTAACGAGGATGGCGGAATATTAGTAATGATAAGATTGAACCTAAAGGCCAACTAATCGTAGATTAAATCCCCATTGTGCCAGAACATCTAACACTTTTGTACAGAGACGCCCCAAGACATGCACAACCCTGGTCCAAAATTCCAAAGTTTCTCTTCCACAACAGTAATTGTTCTATTAGCCACTAAAATCAACTCCGGACCTTTAATAAGTAACTTTCCGACCTTATTCTACCAAATGGTGCTCTACACTTCCGTTCATACATGGATTTGAAAGGAAATCCCTTATCATCAGTATGCCATCAATTATTGTAAGCAACTCAACTAAACATAAATGTTCGCCCCAATAACCATCCATTCAAAGTACATGATTTCAATATATCCTCTAAAGTATGAATAGTCTATTATGTCTGTACATGAGTCTGAGAGTGAAAAGAAATCTTAAACTTGAGTCTGATTCCTCAAGCCTTCTGTAGTTCGTCCTAGCATTGTGAAGTAAAACGCGAATCTTTGACACGATCACTACAGGTGCGCTAAGTACCCGAATAATCTTTTGCCGAAGGACTTCTGCCAACTTGCTAACTACTTCCCACCAAAACTGTTAATACAAATATCATCCCAAAAACGTTATTTATAATTTATGATCTTTGCTTAATTTTGTTAACGACAAATACAAAGTTTATCTTTAAGCAAAACATAAATATAAGATTAAGTCTTTTACATTTATAGAATAAGTCTTTTAAAACACATCTACACATTACAAGATCACTAGGAATAACATTTTATACATTTACATCTTTATTTCTTAAATTAGAAACTTTATTTTCTAAATATTAGGATGACATCATGGCATGCATCATGAACATAATCTTAGAAAGATTTTGAGATATTTTGTTTAGATCTTCAAGCCAAGGAGTTGACATTTGAAGATATGGAAAGATATGGCAAGATTTGGAAAGATTTAAAGATCTCTTAGCTGTCCTGCACTGGCAGATCCAAACCCATACAAGGGCGGATCCAATTTTAGGGATCCGCCAGATCCGCCACTTGTTGATTAGCCTTGCCTATAAATGGAAAGCACATCATTCAAGCATATTATCACTCATATAGCTTAAAAATACATAATCATTCATTTGCATATCACTAACCCATATCATTGTTGTTGATCTCACTTTTGTAGAAAAGAAGATCAAGTAGACAAGCTTCAACATACTTATTGTTGCAAGTATTATTAGATAGGTTTTGTATGATTTTGTATTACTTCACACATCATTGTTATAACTTTCATTCAGTAGAATTTGGTTAGTGTTTTAGTCCTTAAAACACAAAGAGTGTCGGGAGTAGTTGTACCCTTGTGAAAGAACCAACGGGAGTGGTTGTACCCTTGTGAAAGAACCAACGGGAGTGGTTGTTCCCTTGTAAAGAACCCGGTGTTTAGCTTAGTACCGGATAAAGAGTAAGCGAAGTATAAAGGTTTTCGTCGCCTAAGAAAGGGAGCTTGTTTCATAGTGAAGTGCAACTCTCGAGTTAGAGGCTCGAGGGGTAGAGTAGGGCAAGGAAGAGAGTCCTTGTAGCCGAACCACTATAAATATCCGTGTTGTGTGGTTTGATCATTCCTTTACTTACTTATTTCATATATTGCTTGATTATTGGTTTTACTTTGAAATCACATCAAGTATACAAAGCGAATGTAAAACCCTAAAATTAACATAATCTGACATGACCAAAATGCCCTCTAAATTTAAATTTTAAGAACTTATGAAAATTATGTAAGTAACATCATTGTACTTAACCTAAAATGATTATGTCCTAAGTTAACTAATGAATTAAGCAACCAAATAAAAACCTTACACTATAAGTAAAAAGTCACAAAATAAATAATCCTACACTACAAGCTACACTAGTCGACTTTTAAATATGTCACATACCTTAAAATTTTTGGCCTAGATCAAAATAAAAGGATTGTATGCATTAAAATGTTATGGATAACAAGCCCAGAAGAAAATTGATCCCTCCCTATTTGAGCCCAATCAAACACACGGTTTGTTTAAAATCTATACATACCGAAAATATTTTTCATATAACAAACCCTAAAACTACAACAAACAAAAAAGATTGGCTGCCTTGTTCTTTTCCCTTCTGTTCGATCAGCAGCCAAGCAACAAAGGAGGTGTTGTGGTGACCTTTTAGGCCTGTTAATTTCTAGTTAGTGGTGCTGTATTGATCATGTGTTTAAGGGCTGCTCAAAGGGTTTGTTAGGGTTCCATTCGGCTGCTACTTTTTGGTGTTTGATCTTGTGTCTTTTCTTCCTTTGATCATGCTTCAAGGGTAACCCTTATAATCCTTGTTCAATTCTACTCTTCTTGTTGATTCTTGTTTTAATCCTTGTTTGATTCTTGTCGTTCCATACTCATTAAATAAGAGAACAAGTTACATGAAATTATAAGCCAATTCACATAAAATAACGAAGTAAGAAGAGCAATGAATCGAGATTGTTTTGATTCGAATTGATATGTAAATGTTAAGAACACATATGAATTGACCTAAGGCTGTTTTGATGTCAAAAGTAATTGCTTGTATCAAAGAAATAAATAATGAGAATGAAAAACTCTAATTGATCACATAAAACCATAACCAGTTTCTGACCAAAAAAATTAAGTCAACTTTAATCGATTGGATCTTGATGATAACAAAGTGTATTTGGGTGTTTCCGGAGTCTAAAATTAAGTTCAATGAAAGAGCTTTCTGGGAAAAATTAACCTTGTAATTTTTAGAGGTAGGGAAGGCAACTTTTTGATTTTTAGAAAGTCAAGTGTCAAACCAAATTCGTATGCCTGGAAAAACTGTCCGTGTTTTAGATTTTTCATTTGCAAACCATGAGGTATTAGAAGGTGCCCTTTTAACTGAGTAATATTTCTTATGTCTAGTAATTACTGGAATTTTTGTAGATTTTTATAAATTTTCTAGATGGGGTAAAGAAACACAAACTTTTCGGGTGTTTCATCAGATCCTATTCGGGAACATGTTATGGAAATTGATTTTTCATTCGTATTTATACTAGCTAATAAAATCTGGAAAAATTAGGTAAAATACCTAAGACACTTAAGTACATGTGTGAATTTTTGGGAATTTTATTTCTGAGTTCTTATATTTTTCATAAATTATTCAAAACGTGACCAGATCATATACAGAAACTGTTAAGGGTTTAGAAAACTAAAAAGGTGTTATGTGTATACTTTTCTAAACTAGAGGGTTTAAATTGTTATTTTTTTAAACTAAAGGACCTAACTTGTGAAAACATGTAACATTATAATATTTACATTTTATACCCTAATCTTACCATAATTACACTATAATCCTTAAACTTGTTATATTTGCATATTAAACCCTAAAACTTATGAAAGTTACACTATGAACCCTAAACTTATGTAAATGGTATTATGAACCTTAAGTTACTAAATATGGAAAGTTGCTAAGTATGGAAAGTTACTAAATATGAAAAGCCTACTAAAATAAGTAATCTGATTTAAAATAAGTTATTAATCAGACGATCATAAATTCGTGTAGATTTGTTGAAGATGGAGTTTACTTCCAAACTTTTCGTTTCTAGTTGTGTTTTCACTGGCGGTCTAAGGTACAGATATTCTACCCTTTTTTAGTAAGGGTGCTTTCGTTCTCATGACTTTCTTGATCTCGATTCATTAGGATTCCCTAAGCCATTGCTATGATTCCCTGTTCTTTGATCCTTCGTTTCATTTGACATTCATTCATTGTGATTCCTATGGTATGATACTTGACATAATTCGTTCGTTACCCTATGACATGAGTATTCGAATCACTTTATGCTTAGAAGGTTCATTTGATTTCGTAACTGGATGTTAAAACCTTTCTTAATTTTATCATGGAAATGCTTTGAGGAAAACTAATTTTAAAATGATGTTTATGAGCGATGTGATACCACTTTTATATGAAATATTACTAAAACTTTTATGAAAACTAGTTTTAAAGACTACCTTTTTTATGAAAACCATTATTAAAAGATTTCTTAAAAGAACATTATAGAAACCTTTGAATTAAACCTTGCTATGAATCATTTGATTTCAAATCTTTGATTTTGAACCTTTAAGGTCCTATGCCTGATATGATACCCTCATTTGACTCTTGACATTCATTGTATGATTGTTATCCTTATTGTTTTCACTCTGACATTTATTTTTAATGTCTCTGCCATGCTATGCTTATATTTTCCATGCTTATTTGAGTTACTATCTTGTTTCTCTTGCCATGCTAGATTATATTTGTTGTATGCTATGATATATCTGTGCCTGAGCTTACCTAGTTCTAGATGTACTAGGACCATGTCTTTGATGGCACCTTAGGCATGACACTCCCGTAGAGGTGTGATAGATATACGGTGTTCCCCCTTATGTTTATGTATTATATTGTGATCACTATTGGCCATTAATGCGTGTGTGTGCTTAGTCTAGTACTGACATACATACTTATGTTAGGGAGTGTATGGAGGCATCATAGGTTTTATGTTTTATGTGATTATGGTGACCAGGTGGTGTGTGCCTTACACTCCTTCTCACACTTTTACTTTTATTATTACTTAGAGGTCGCTCCTCTTCGTATACTTGCATTTGCTTTACTATGATTTGATGGATTATGATCCGGAGTTCTTATGGCACATCATTACATGACTTTTCCTTATTTTCATTTCATTCCTTGTTTCATTCTTATTCAGTTCTCATGCATTCTTGATTCTTAGTTCTCTTTTAAATTCGTATGACTTTCATGATTATGCTATTCATTTTGTATTCTTATTCTTTCGTTCCTTGCTCATTTACCGTTATGTTATGTTGTATATATATATATCTGTTCACTGGGCTTTTTAAGCTCAGCCGCATTTCTTTTCCTGCGGCAGGTTTTATATGGAAGCTAGGTTATGAGTGGAGAGCACTTGGGACTTAGAGGACATTAGTTTCATAGCTAGTCTGGATTAGAGATGACTAGAAGTAGTTACAATTGTAGACTTAGAATTTATTATTGATTTTTCCTTTGTAACCTTGTATTTTAGATTTTCCCTTTCTAACCTTTGAATTTCATTTGTATTATTTAAGTCTTATGCTTGTGTTTGCTTTGATATGTCACCACAACGTAATACTTCTACCCTTATCGGGTTGGGGTGTTACAATTATGGTATCAGAGACAGGTTGCGACTTGTAATGCATTTACCCTTGACCCGTGAAGTTTGGACCATTAAGTTTCCACTATAGGCGCTCATAAGACAACCTTTGAAAATTTGCTTTAGGATTTCCCCATAGGAACTTAAGTTATTACCGGTGAGGAATAGGTAGACTAGGACATCTATGTATGTATCATTGCTTCCGCATTACTCTGATTCGTGCCTTTGTCTTTAGCTAAGCCTTATAAGAACAATTGTTTCAAAAGCTAGAAAGTTTTGCAACTTAAGCTTAGTAACCAAGTAAGTTTGGAATTCCTCGAAAACTACATGGATACCTTGCACCATTTAAGTTTCACTTCCTGATTTTGATCTCCACTTCTGATCTGTTTGATAAACAGTTTGATACTTTTCGACCATCCCGAAGGTCATTCAACCATAATGTGTTTGACACATTCTATGAATTCATTGCTTATGCTGGATATGAAATGTATCATCTGATACAATTTGAATCTGGATAATCCATTACTACTCCTATGAGAATTCTGGTGATTATTAACCATGGATATAGGAAGTTTTATTCCCTCCCTTTGAATGATGAATCTTGCCTGCCAACCAGTTTCCTTTGGAAGGATATGATGTAAATACTATCTCAGTACGGAATTGTTAACTGAGCATGATGATGCTGATAACTAATATTCCATACATCTCACTTTTGACGGTTATACGATGTTCGTATAACCAATGATACACACCCTACCTGCCCCTTATGCTAAACAAAATTCCAACACCTTGAACTGTTCGCTTATCTATCTCAACACTACGATGAACCACGTACTTGACCTTGATATATGAACTACCCGTCTGGCTTAACGACCATATTCGTTCTACGAATCCATTTACTTTTGATATATTCGATTTTGAGGTTTTAGGTTATGGATTGGCTGGCTCTTCATAAAGCTGCCAGAGACTACCATATCTGATATGTGACCTTTAGAAATCTATTTTCATCCTACTTTTGTAATGATGACCGTAAACCGCTCAAATCTGTTAAGATTAATGTTGCTATGGAAACACTTACTCTGATCTCATTTGATTATCAAATTTCTCCGGACACCTATTAATATCCGCCCTTAGGAATCTCTGGCATTGGAAGTATTTGTTGTACAAATTTTCTAGTGTTTTTCTGATGAACCTCTTGGGATTCCCTCCTGCTTGAGAAGTAGAATTGACTTTGAACCAATCTCAATTAAGGAAACCATGATGCCATAGAAGTTGAGAGATTGAAGGAGCTGATGGTATATGATTTTGTTCACCTCAGTGTTCTCTTTGAATGCTCCTATTCGTTTATGAAGAAGAAAGAGGGAAGTATGCTGCGACGTATCGACTATCGTGAATTTAACCGTATCACTATCCAAATCATTATCCATTTCAGCGTATCAATGATTGATTTGTTCTATCTTTGAAAACTCCGTATCAGACGGCCTCATTTAAGTTTGAAGGACTGAAGAAGCAACCACAAGAACTCCTAAGAAGGGAGTTGACCTAACTGAGAATAACCTCCGTGAGGCATTTCAGTTTTATTCGTGAAGAGGAAGATGGGTGATGTGAAGTAGATATGAAGTTTTCCTAAGACGATTCCTGAAGCTGCTTTCGTACTCATTGTGATCATTGTGAGTTTTAATTAATGACAATTGTATTGGCTAATAGAATCATGTTTTTCGCGAGTAGTTGGACAATTGTCATAGTATGACAGTGTGTTTGTGCTCAGAGACGAACGAGGAACACGTAGATCATCTTCATATTAAGTAGAATGAGCCTTTGTTCTGGAAGAGTAGATTTGATTGGCGTTCAGAGATTGTAGCAGACAACACTGTGGAAAACTAGAATGGGGGGGGGGGGGTTGAATAGTTTTACCGTTTTATTTTTTAAAACCTTTTTGTATTTATGTTAATTCAACGGATTTCTTTATAGGAAAATAATCACACAATGTAAATAAAGAGTGAAAAGAGGAAAGATCAAACCAATCAACACAAGTGTTTATAGTGGTTCGGCTCACAAAGATTCTTATCCTTGCCCTACTCCACTTCCTCGGGCTTCGTCCCCGAGAGATATCTTTCACTAAGAATCAAACTCCTTCCAAGGTGGAGAAAACCTTTACAAGTGGCTTACTTCCTTTTCCGGTACTAAGCTAAACACCGGGTCCTATTCCCAGGCAGAACCAACCTATCGTCGCCTATACACTTTACCGACACTAAGCTAAATGTCGAGTTCTTTTATACTGGTACAACCACTCCCTACTCTCTTTGTGCTTTGAGGACTAAAGCACTAACCACACTCACTGATCTAAAAGATATAAATGATGAGACACACTTCTAATGATTATACTGATCTTTATGCAACTAACTAACTTCGAACAGCCTGTTTGGTTTAAGCTTGTTCTCTTGATCTTCTTTGCTAAAAAAGAAACATCAATGATGATATAACTACTGAGGTTAGTGAATATGATGAAATGTATGTTTTTAACTATCTAAGTATATGAGTAGCTCAAATGAGAAGGCTGCTATTTATAGGCAAACAAGCTGAACAGCCCACGGATCCAACCGATCCCTCAAAAGGGATCCGTCTTTGTATGCATTTGGATCCGTGGGTATGACAGCTAGCATATCATATGAAATCATTCCAAATCTTCCATATCTTACCAAATCTTCCATAATCCACAAATGTCAACTCTCTAACTTGTGAATCTGAACAAGATATCACACAATCTAACAAACATTTCATATGTGATGTATGTAATGATGTCATGGTGTGATTTTTCAAATAAAAGTTTCTATTTAAGGAAATGTACATGTATATGCATATATTGAAATAAGAGTGATCATGCCAAATGTAAGATGTGTTTAAAAGGTTTTGACTAGTGTTTGTGTTTACTAAAAAGATGCATTGCGTATAAGTTATTATACAAGCGAACTTAAAATAAAGTTTCCTTTTTAGGAAATACTTTTGTGAATACACCTATTCAAATACTTTGTAATTTATAAAAGTTGTCTTGAAAAAATTACTTTAACTAATATTTATAGTTTGCTTAGAGGATATACTTTGTGATTGTCATAAACAAAACTTAAGCAAAGATCGTAAGATATAAATACCGTTTCTAGTATGATATTTGTATTAACAATCTCCCCCTTTTTGTTGATGACAAAACCTAAAGTATATTTTTAAGTAAACGAATAAATATAGTTCAAGTCCTTTTAAAAATATAGATTAAGTTTGAAATTTTTTGATCACTTTTATGAGGGACTCGTGTATGAAAGCAAACTTAAACTTAATCTTTTTCTCCCCATTTTTGTCGAAACAAAAAGAAGAGTAGCGAAGCGGAATGCAATTTTGAGAACTTTAACGCTCCCCCTTGTTTTATACTCCCCCTAGATGGAGTGACAAGGTAATGAACCTACAAAACAAGTGGTTAGAACATGAAAAACTCCCCCTCGAAGTATATCACTTATTATTTGGGTGTATACTATCTAATCATATGAAGTGGTAATGATGTATATGAACCTACAAAACAAAGGTTAGAACATGAAATACTCTTCCTTGAAGTATATCACCCATTATTTGGGTGCTAATGTGTACTTTCTAATGAAATGCTGCAAATGAAGTGTTAGTCCACAATGAATAGACATAATGTATGAATACATACTAATATGGTTTGACTTTTAAAGGTCAAAGTGAGTGTCTGACCACTTTTTGTACCTAAAACCATCATAATCAAGATATATTATACTAACCTATATGAGAAAGTTTGTTATCAAGGAAATATTTGATTATTCATAATGTGTACCAATATTACATTCATAGTTAGAAAATGTGTGACAAAAAGCCTTAATTATAAAATATAGAGATAACATTCTATAAAGTTCAAGATCCTAACGCAACATCTAAAAGGAGATCATAAAAGTCCTGTTGCGGGACGATTTGATGTTGGTTGTTGTTTTATGATCATATAAGTCATATTGCGGTGGAGATGATTATTTTCTTTTGTGTAATGGCAATAAGAGTGATGGAAAATTCTAGTTGGAAGATGCTTATGATAAACTTGGAAGTTAGTATATCATTCTAATTAAATTAAGGATGTTTGTTATGACTTAACTATCCATGTGTTAAAAATAGGGGTGAGCAAATGGACCGGATGGACCGGACCGACCGACAAAACCGACCGGACCGGACCGGACCGACCACATTCGGTCCGGTCCTCGGTCTTGGCATTTTGGCTAATTCGGTCCTCGGTCCGGTCTGGTCCGGATCACAAACCGATTATTTGGCCTTGTTGGACTGGACCGACCGACGGACGGACCGAGACCGGACCGAACTAACCACATTCGGTCCGGTCCTCGGTCTTGGTTTTTTGGCTAATTCGGTCCTCGGTCCTGTCGGTCCGGTCCTGGACCGATGCTTACCCTTAGTTAAAAACATGGTAATACTAGATAACTTATTAAACAAAGTATAATGCATGAGATGTGATTTTTCAAGACCATTAATATGGTTGACTTAGAGAAGTCAAAGTAAGTATTTGATCATTTTTGGCACCTAATGTGACTATGATCATGATATAATAGGGATTAATATAAGAATGTTAGTCATCAAAGGAATTATGAAGATTACTTCTATATGTGTATTATGTGTCGATGATCATTGATATATATACATAGAAGAAGATTCTAATGGAAATAATGTCCTAATTTACTAGATATATCCTACAAAGTGGTTCAACATGATCCTTATGTCATTTTGGACCTTGTGTACTAAAATGTTTGTGAATATATTAATTTTTTATTATTGATGAGGTTGGTGATTAATTACCTATGACAATATCAATATAACTTTTATTATATTATCTCAATTTAACCAAATATGTTCACTATGTACCGACTTTAAATAGTTAAATAAAAGTAGGATTAGTTAGATTATGTGTCAATATAAGAAAATACTAGATAACTATCAATTATATCAAGCATAATCATTCATTGAAAATTTGTTTGCGACAAATGTCTCAAACGTGAGATTACACATGAAGAGAATAAGAATGAAATCCTAGGGACATCCTAATGAGTACATTGTGATGATACTAAAACTTGTATGAAGATGACTAAGGAGGTGATTTTGGAGATGATTTGGCTTGTTTTGATGATCCCGAGATACATGCGAGCCACTTAGTTTCTAGGTCATTGGTGTCATAGTGATTTGCGACAACAATGTTGTCATTTTGAGTGTTTGGTTGACAAATCCACATTGATTCATCCAATTGTTGAAGTGTAGCAATGAAGTCATGAGTGGTAATGTTTAGTGAGTTAGATAGTGATAATGAGTTGCTTTCCTTAGGTTGAAACTCCGGATTTAAAGGCATGGATTCCAAGTTTTCTAAGTTCATTTGTGGTGGATTAGTAGACTTAGTGTGAAGATCTTCAATGTATGGTTGTGGTGACTGTGGTGAGGAGTCAGATGGTGTAGAGTGGACTAATGCAGTGTTGCGTATGGGTGATGAGTTTGCAACAGGTGAATGTGATCTTGGAGAGGATATGTTAACAACATGAGTCATTATGGGAGTTGTTGTGGTGTTGGTGGATATAGTGGGAAAGATGACATTAGGAACCGGGTTCACATACCAGTAAGGTCTAACACTAATTCTAGCCGTTCGTCTGTGTGGTCTAGACATCTGAGGTTGGTTGGACTTGTGCATTGTGATATTTCCAGGAGATGGTATGTGAATATGCAGAAATTTGATGTGCTAAGTTCATATCTATGGTTCTAATTTATACTCCTAAATGTATGGAAACTAGTGTTTGGATTAATAAAGTGTTAATATCTAAGACTAGAAACTAGATAAATTAATTTGTCCTATTGACAAAGTCAATCCATAGAAATGGTGTTGACATTAAGATGTGCAGGAATATGACTCAAAAGGAAGAAAGGTGATTGATTCATGGATACCAATGGTAGCTAGTGCAGTCTGTGTGACAAGACAGAACATAATTCAAATTTTGGTTGGAAATTAAATTTTGGTGGGAAATATTATTAGTCCCAAATAGTTCCTAAATGAGTTTAAGATGATTAATGATGAGTTTACTTTATCGTAAAAGTTATCAGATGGTGAATTCTAAAACCCGGGATGAGTTTAACTATTTTGAGAATTTTGGTGTGTAACATACGGATCCAAGTGTTACCAAATACAGAACCAAATTACGGGATCCGCCAAGTCCGTAGGATGACGGATGGCGGAACCAACGATAACACATGGCGGATCCAAATTTTGGGATCCGCCAGATCCGTCTGGCAATTATCAATTTTAAACAGAACATGTGTCATTTTTCTTGTTTTTCGACGAAAACCCGAAAATTCTCCTAGAACTTATTTGTTATCTAGTATGTATATCAAATTAACTAAGTACAAATAATGAACCACAAACATGTATTAAAATAAACTTAATAGTTAAACTTCATCATAAATGATGTTATGCCAAACGGTGGCATAGATCAGGAAAATTGATAACGATACGCGTTATCATCAGTTTAAGTAGAACATAAAACACATAACTATAAAGTACTACAGATATATCTTATTAAACATAGGGATATGACCACATAAGACCAAAATAACAAATGTTCCAAACGCTCATTTATTCTTGCTTGTCTTTTAACAGCTTGAGAATTTTCTTCTGATATTTTCGAAGTTTCATCATCCAACGACCTGCACACTTTAAAACTCCCTTTGTTTGTCGATTTCCCGCAGATTCATTTTTGAGAGATGGGAGTTGACTCAAGTAGTCGAGTAGCGGGAGCCTTGAGTTGGGTAATCCATCTTCGTCACTAGCTGATGAAGATGATGAGGATGAAGATGAGACGTAAGCTCGTTTTCCTTTTCTCACTGTCACTCTATGGTCACTTATTGGGAGAAAGGTGTGTTTGATTTCAGGGTAATCTGGAACAAAGTCAACAGAGTTTGGAAGAATAGGAGTGGAAGCTTTAAACAGACGAGTGAGTAGCATTCCATATGGCAATGCGGTTTTCCTTAGGACACGTATATCAAACCATCCTCTTGGCAATATAGTAAGCAAGATTGAACCTTTGACGAGTTGAAATACAGTAGATCATATAGCACAATCCAGCATTCACACGATCTTTGTTACCAATAGTACTGATGACATTTGATCTTAGAATTTCTTCAAGTTTCTTGAATTCGGGTTTGAGC
Source organism: Artemisia tridentata subsp. tridentata (assembly GCA_021014915.2). Classification (NCBI taxonomy): domain Eukaryota; kingdom Viridiplantae; phylum Streptophyta; class Magnoliopsida; order Asterales; family Asteraceae; genus Artemisia; species Artemisia tridentata. The sequence goes on along the minus strand of CP139508.1, from coordinate 207,813,294 downwards.
TCATTGAGTTCCATAGCAAATGGATCTCGATTGACATCTTTGCCCCGAAGTTTCTTAATTGGGTTGGTTCTAGGTTTGAAGAGATGGTCTCGGATAGTTTCTTTAGGAGTTAGGGGAGTGTCATATGGATGATCCCGTCCTAGGTTTGAATCAAGAATGGTCAAGGACCATTTGTCTGAGTAGAAGCATGAGCCTTCACTTGGGATGTGTAATACTTCCACGAATTGATCTAAAGGGAAATTGTAGGAGTTTTGGTTCACATTGAACTTGATGCTAAATGATCCACTATCATCAGAAATAAGCTTTACTGAGGCATAAAATTCGAGAATGAATCGAGGAATAATAGGCTGATCTATGTCGAGAAGTGAATCAAACTAAATGGCAGCCATTTGTTCACGAATGTTTGTTTCTTCTAGAAATGAAGAATCCACGGTTCTTCCTTCATGAACATACCGGTTTTCTAATGCTTTGAAGATTTTGATTTGAGCTTTAGTAAGTCCCTTTGTTTGATGGTGCTTGGGTAAGTACTTCTTAGTTTTCTTGTGATCGAAATTAGTGACGGGAGGCATGATTTTCCTAGACATTAAGAATTTTATAGTTTTAGTTAAGATGATGAACTGTATACTAATATTAGAACAAAAATGGAGGTGTGGTTATCTTGACCCATTTTGAAAACACATGTTTTGTAAGAATTAAGTTGCAACTTAAACTTGACAATTTTTGATTTTGTATTAACAATGTTAAAAAGAAATCTTAGTTATAAAAAGATTTGACCAACAGTGGGGTTAGATTAAGATGACGTCAGAGATTTCTTAGGTGTTATATGTTAAAAGTTTTATCAAAATACAATTCTTAATTAAGATGAACCACATAGTATGTTTTGAGAATGCATGATTCCTAATTGTGAATATAAGAAATTAAAATCAAAATGCATGATTCCTAATTGTGAATACAAGAAATTAAAATGAATATGTGAACTTACAGTGTGTGATTAAGCACTAGTTAATAGGAGATGAAGAACCTAATTTTGAGTTTTGGGATGGTAATGGTCGACTATGAGTTGATGTTTGAGGGTTTAATTAAGTTTGTGATGCAGTAAGGAGTGTTTGGTAAATTATAGTCCACCTTTTTCAACTCACGGATCCGGCGGATCCCTAAAAAGGGTTCCGTCCTTGTTATTAGTTGGATCCGCAGGATCAGAACAAGGTTTTGATGATTTCGTTTTTGGTTGAACTAAGATTTGAACGAAGGTTCAGATTGCTTCTAGATTTTAATAAATCTTAGATGGAAGGGAGAGTCCTCTTTTTGAGGGGAATTTTGCAAATGATATTCTTTTTGAGAAACTTTCTCAAAACGGAAAGTTTTATCATTCGAACATTGTCAAAAGATAAATGAAGAATAGTCGATCTCGGTTTTTGCTGAGATAATAATTTAGAAACAAGGAAAATAATTATAGAAGTTATCATAATATCCTATGGACATTTTTCTCCCACACTCAGCCTAAACCAGTTAAGCATTATGGAACGTTTGTTTCTTAGTGAATTGTGATGCAATGTCTCACATTAGCACACAAGTAGTTTGATATAATCCTAATGATCATATATACACTATGACTCTTACCATTTATCTCCTTGGGATCTAAAGAATACGTCTTTAATATGATCTTAGGCGACTAACGATGAAGGAAACATTTTTGAGAGTATAGTCTTAGTGATAATATACTAATGTACTACTACCTTGAAGTTCATTTTATGAGTTTACAAATTTGATTTTTAGAATACGAGTGTTTTTCTCATGAATTATCTTTATCCCTAATTTACATAACTGAAATGGTTGAAAACGTTTTCTTTTCTAGTTGTTAAACATCTAGAGTGAAATTCAATTAATTTATATCAAAAGAAATAGTTTGATGTATTTATCTTTTGATGTACATAGGAATACCGGGAGAATGTATCCATCCTATTTTACTTAATACTATCTAACTTATTCTCTTAGATCTATAAATGTGTTTTGCTATTTAGAGAATGTTCATCATGTAATATCCCGTAAAATTTCCCACCTAATTATAAATGATTAACGAGAGTAATCTATCGTCACGATTTAATTAACCATTTTTACGGGCTAAATTTTTGCTTTTATTTAACTATGTTAATCTAAACGGCATTACACATTCGTACTTTCTTTATATCACCCTCATTTGTGCGAACAACGATGGTCTAAGAATCGCGAATAAAATAAACCAATTGCCATTTACAATTATATGTATCAAAAGTTTGATAAACGCGTTCAGCTAACTATTTCGGGTTTACAAAAAACAAACTAAACGCACCCTTTATTTAACCTTTGGGCTCGGCCAAAACACCTTGTCCTGTTACTATTCATGGCCCAGACCGAATTTCAGCCCAACTCTATATAATCTTAAAATAAAAATTCGACGAGGGACGTTTTCTCATACTCATTTTCTCTCGATTTGACTCAACAACCATGCTATTGTTTTGCACGACTCGATTCTCATTCCAGCCGAGAATCGAGTGAAACAAACATCACATCATAACTCGAACATTTACCTACTTAAAATCTACCAAAGCTCGACCCACGTATCTTAGATCGACCAAAAACTAAAAACTAAATTTTATCTATAAAAACTTGTTTTAAAAACATTCTATACCTGATTTACTTTGACTAATTATCTCACGATCTAGTTTAAAGACTCCAGCATATCTTTTCCCAACTCGATTATCCTTCCAGTTGAGAATCGAGTGGTACAAACCACTTGGGTTTATTCGCTCAGTTACTAGCCCAAATTTCATCAAAGTTCGACTCTAAAACCACACCATATGAGCCACACATGGTTTTGGTCACGTTGCAAAGTTGCTTGACCCCTTGAGGACTCTAACGAGCCACAAACAAACTTGGAAACATTTTCTATATCACCTTGACCCTTGGAACATACCCACGAACCACCTAAAACCTCTAAAAACCAATTTGTCTCCTTTTGCTTGGTGTTTTCCGGCTGCCAAGAGCATCACAAGCAACCATCATTTGGTTCACTTACACACTCCACTGTGACCATTCAATGACATCTCTTACACCTTCATCATGCCTCATCATTATACTCAATATAACACTCAATGTTCACTCTTAAAATACCCTCAAATACTCGGCATTCAAACAACATAAACAATTCGCATAGACATGTGCTTGGCCTCTACCTTCCTCCTTGACTCCTTTATATCTCCCTACTGGTCTTTACAACTCTCACTCACAAGCACAAAGACCAGAGAATCCAAGGGGCGATCGGGTTATCATTTTAACAAGCATCGGGGATTCTCATTGGTCCTAGTTCACTCCTGTACGTTTACTACTCAACCTAGAAGTATGGTGAGTTCCTCAATCTCGACTACAATTCATTTCGAATCACTCTTTAATCATTTCATATCGCATGTATTCACACGAACGTATATGCTTGTTTATTTATTTCTACGTGCACAATATAGTTCTTTAGCTCAAACCTTGTCTCATCTCGTTTTTGAGATACCAAAGATCACGTGTGAAAACTCACAACACAACCATGCATTCGAATCATGCACAAACGAGACCCTTTTTGATTTTGCATCTCACGTACAAAGCATGTAACCCAAAAAGACTTAGAATTTTTCTAAGTATTTTGACACAAAACCGTCCCAACTCGCCCTATAATTGGTCTCGTATTTTTGAAATCACGCAAGTAACCTACCAATATTTTAGCATGGATCGAAAGACCCCATGACTGGCTACAACTTTCGTATTTTGACTCCAACATTTTAAACACAACCCGACACTTTAAAAAGCTCATTTTAATCGCCACTTTACTGGGTAATAACACTTAGAATATTTCTGGTGAGTTTTCAAAATATAAAACGTGCGACCAGGCCACAAAACCACGCCATACCTTCGAATAAGTAAACATGACCACCCATTATTTTTGCATCACCTCATTAACAACCTGGAACACTACGCTTTTCGTGTTTTGAACTTCTTGAAATAAGGTCAACCCGTCACTCAAATTTACCCATTTTGAACTGACCTCGCCATGTTTTCTAACCAGAATTAATTTGCAAAGTTTATTATTTTCGGTAACGGGCTAACTCAAAGCCCAACAAGACCTGGCGAATTAACAGCCCACTGGGCCCATACAAAATATTTTTAGAATCACAAAAATAGCCCAAGTCCAGGCCCAAAATTGTTTTCATGCCCTTGCCTCCAAATTTCTTAACGGGCCTTGTCTTATATCGTTTTAAGGCGCAATATAACAAAATAAATTATTCTGGTCAAACTAGCAGTGGAATTAAGCTTTAATAAGCCTAAATAAGCTTCGGAAATTTTTCCACAAGTTTTTATGCGTTTTGGACTAAAACTGTAAACATTTTCACTTAGAGGGACTGTTTTTGCCAACTTGTTAAAACTAGGGTCTGAACCTGTCAAAACAGAATATTTAGGGTGGAAAATGATTTATATTTTAAAGTATAAACTCAGTTTGTCATTTGGGGTTAAATATGGACCAAAAATGTAACTTTTGGTTAACAAGGGACTAACGGTGCAAACCTATACCGTTAGGGTTTAAAATGTAATTTTTATGAAACATCAAGGGCTGATCAATACAATAACATATTCTAAATCAAAGAAATGAATTTTCACCATTTACCCTTATATTTTGTAATATTCCAAACCCGAACACGAATAATTAAGTATGCGTATATAACGATCTTAACGATTTTGAACCAACCTTTCGTTCCACCCATCTCGGAACAACAATCCTCATGATTTCTGAATAATATTGTTGGAATATTATTTTTGAACTCCAAACCTCTTAAACCATTCCCACTCACATCACCGATCAAATCGTCATACGATTCCTCATATCGCATTCGTTATTCATGCTAAGTCGAATACTCAAACGTTATTATTATCCAGGTTGTGTGTGAAACTCTTCTGAATTCGCTATCCAACCAACAACTCAACTCAATCGTTGACAACTCAAGGTGAGTTCATAGCCCCTACTTTTAAATGTTTTGAATTACTTTTGGGGGAGATACATGCTCAACTAATTGCTTTTACTTGCACAAATACTCTCAACTTTTACATATTATCGCGAGTTTATAGCCCCACTTTTCATTACATAATTGTTTTAAACTCTTTGGGGGAGATACATGCTTAAACTACTTGCTTTTACTTTAACAAGCACTTTTACATACTACTGTGAGTCATGGCCCCACTTTTACTCATTATAATTGTTTTATAAATGCTTTGGGGAAAATACATGCCTTATACTTTTACAAGTACTCTTATCTATATACATGTTACTGTGAGTTCCATAGACCACTCTTTTACCTATTTTAAATTACTTTTGGTGGAAATACATGCTTGTATTTCATATAAACTTTACTAGTTTACCTTTAACATTATAATCAGTTGATAAACCACTCTACTTGTTATTAAAACGTAACACTTACTTTTACTTACAAGGACACTATAAACTTTTGCGGATTACTATGAACTTATGAATCCACTTTTATACGTTTTTATATCTCATGAAGAGATACCTACTATAAACATGATCACAAGTGATTTTCAACTGTATGCTATACTTGATTCACTATTGCCTAAGTTTACCTTTATTGCCATGTTCGAAGTCCCTCATATCATGAACCTTAATCACTTGCGAGTGAACGTAAATAATTGTGAATAAATCTATTTGGGACTGACAATCCCCGTTTGGTCTTGCCAGGATGGGCCACCAAACGCACTTTATTTAAACCCACCTATAGGTTATTGGCAAATATCTATCCCGAGGGCCTATATACTTTACATCATTTGATGCCTGTTAAACATTGAGTGTCATGAGGCTTAGAGCAATAGAACGATACTGTAGTCATGATACAGTATTGCCATTATTTTATCAAACTTGAACTTGTATTCACTATATAGCAGAAAATCACTACTTGGCAAACTATAATTATTTATTTTTGTTGACCTATTTAGGGCAACCCAACCAACTATGGGTGTATAACAACTTAACCCACCACTTACTTTATAACAAACCAACTATGGGTGTATAATATCGTAACCCACCGCTTATTTTATTAATAATTGTATTTATTACAATTATTACCTAAACTTGGAACTATTGAAAATCAACTGATTTTATGCAAACTCTATGGATTCACTCACACTTTGATTTTTGACAAATCAACTGGTTTAACTATAAATACTATGGTATTACTCACTCTTTGACTTCGATAATCAACTGTTTATTTACAACTGCTATGGACTCACAAACTCTATGAACTCACCAACCTTTGTGTTGACACTTTTAGCATGTATTTATCTCAGGTCCATAATGAGCAGGGATGGCACGGAGGAGCACGGATACTTATGAAGGCTATAAATTTTACTATCATTCGAAAACCTATTTAATAAACTTTGAAACCACTGGGACCTCATTTTGTAAACTCTGATATTCGAATGATAAATCTTTTAAAACGACTAAATTGGTGATCGTTTTCTACTATTCAACTGTTGGTGGTCTTTGCATAGATTGCCCTTCTAGATATTTGTCGGAATCCATGGATCGATTCAAGTTTTCAAATACAATATACTTTAAAATCTTGACTGACGTGGCTTCTGATACCAATTGTGGGAAACTAGAAGGGGGGTTGAATAGTTTACCGGTTTAAAATCCTTTTAAAAATCTTGTTTTAAAAGTATGGTATTGGAAACTTTGATTCGAACACTTATATGTAATCAATTAACACCAATATGAACTAGACACAATTCAAACTAATGATAAATAATAAAAGTAAAGAGTAGAGTTGGAAAGATCAAACCGAGACAGAGGATTTATAGTGGTTCGGCTACGAAGCTCTTCTTCGCCCTACTCCACTCCCCGAGTACCACACTCGATAGTTTCAAGCACTATGTCAACAACCTCCCTTAAGGCGGAGAAAACCGTACACGTCGCTTATCCTATTACCGACACTAAGCTAGATGTCGAGTGCTAATCTTAGCTAGCACCAATCTACCAAGGTCCACGTGACCAAACACACAAGCCCAATGGCTTCAAGAGATCACCAAGATCTCAACAAGATCACAAAGATCAACACTCACTTCACTCTACTCAACTAACACTAACCTAATGACCCTTGATCTTCTTGATCAATCACACAAGCCCAATGGCTTCAAGAGATGTTCACTATCTCTATAGATCACACTTGATCTTCACTCTCACTCACAAAAGAGAAATAAACTTGATGTATGCTAAGACACAACAAGGATGTAACAAGTGTTACAAAAACCTAGCAACTATAACTCTAGTATCTTCTTGATTACTTGAGTTCTTCTCTTGCTAATGAAGAGGGATGACAACACCTTGTATCAACTTGGATACTTGTGTTCTTCTCTTGCTAGTGAAGAGGTATGAAGAGGATCACTTGAAGGATGATTGGATCACTCTTGAAACAAAGAAAAACTATCCTAAATGAACTAAAGAAGTTAAAGGTGTGAGAGGATTTAGCTAAGGGATTTTTCTGTGTGTGAAGGGTGCCTAAAACTGTGAAAGAGGTGGGTATTTATAGGCAAAGAAAATCTGAACATTACAATTCAAAATGGTACGGACGGCTCCGTTAAATACCATACGACTCCACTAAATTTAGTGGAACCGTGGAGCCGTGCCAGACAAAGACGCTCCAAATTTTGTCTTTTCTTGTGAAAATTTATTTGGGGAAGGTTGGAGCTGATTTTGGGGGGAAAAATAGCTGTTATGAATTTCAAACTAATTTTTCCATTAAAACATTTCTTAATATTTCAAAAATAATTTGTCATGTGTATTTTTGAAAAAAATGTTTTGTCCCATTTAAAATGTGAATTTTCAAAACATAAATTCACTTCTTTGATCACTAGTTCAAGTTGTAACTTTGTTCAAGAGTGATTTGCGTAGAAACGGGATCTTCCGATTAAAAACTTGTTAACGTTAATTTTAACGTAACGTGAGTTCACATTTTGTCATCCTCAAAACGTGAAGTAATCGAAAGATATAAATAACGTTTTTAGAACATTATTTGCATCAACAATCTCCCCCTTTTTGATGATGACAAAACATAAACTCATTTTAGGTTAAAATTAGTTTTAACAAGTTTTTAATGAGTTTACTCCCATTTCTCCCCCTTTTTGTCTTAATCAAAAAGGTGACTAAGGCTCCCCCTTGATGTATACTCCCCCTCATTTGGAGAATACCAAGGAATCGAGCAATGGATCGTGCTACAAAACAAAGTTAGACAACACATATACAATATCTAACAAGTAGCACATATGACAAATATCCAATCCCTTAAAAAGAAAACCTCCACATAAAAACATTCATTCATAAAACAAACAAGTGTCATACTAATGTATGACTACATAGAAAGCACAAAGGAAGATAACAAGAAGCCTAAATTCCTAATGACTAGAGGCAAGCTTCATTTCCAAGAGGGGTCCTAAGGGTTTATTGTGGAGGACTAAACAAGTAAGTGTTTAGTTGTTTTGGTTAGGAGGTGGTGGAGATTGAGGCCCCATTTGAGGTGGTGGTGGTGTCAAGAGATGTTCTATAAAGTAGAACATGAAATGAATCTCGTCTCTTAAGAAGTAGATGAGATTACGGTTATGGAGACAACATAGGCAATTAGCACTATGTAACTCAAAGGGATGTGGTTGGTTCGGTTGTGCCATGATAGGAGGTGGTGATAGTGGTAGGTTTGGTTAGTATGTCAGCGATGTTGTCCTGAGAAGGAACTTTCTAAATGGAAATGTTTCCTTTCTGAACATTATCGCGAAGGAAGTGGTGGCGAATTTCAATGTGTTTAGTACGGGAGTGTTGGACAGGGTTTTTGCTCAAGTCAATAGCACCTTTATTGTCGCACATAATAGGAACATCATCTAAGTATATGCTATAGTCATTAAGGGCTTGTTTCATCCATAGTGCTTGCTGACATGCCTTTCCGGCGCTTATGTACTCGGCTTCGGTTGTGGAGATAGCAAGAGCCGTTTGTTTCTTGGAGAACCAAGAAGTTAGACAACAACCCATGAAGGTACAAACGCCACTCGTGCTTTTTCGATCCACGTAATCTCCCGCATGATCAGAGTCAGCATAGACAACAGTTTCTATACCGGTCCCCTTGGGATAAAATAACCCCAAGTGTATAGTGCCTTTAATGTATTGGAAGATACTCTTAACCACTTCAAGATGAGAGATTTTGGGATCCTCTTGGAAGCGAGCATAAAGGCAGACACTAAACATGATGTCGGGCCTACTTGCCGTGAGGTATAGTAAACTACCTATCATACCTCTATACTTAGTGCTATCCACGGACTCACCTTCTTCATCTCTGGTGAGTTTTATTTCCGTGGACATGGGAGTTTTCATGGGCTTAGACTCTTCTAAACTAAATTTCTTAAGCATTTCCTTACTATACTTAGATTGATTAAAGAAGATACCATCTTCCATTTGCTTAATTTGTAAACCAAGCAAGAAATTTAATTCGCCCATCATGCTCATCTCAAACTCGTCATGCATGATCTTAGAAAAATCATTGCACAGCTCTGGACAAGTTGAGCCAAATATGATGTCGTCGACATATATTTGAACAATGATGAGCTGTGAATCTCTTTTCTTTGTGAAAAGTATGTTATCAACCACTCCCATGGTATATTCATGTTCAATCAAGAATGCTTTCAGTCTATCATATCAAGCTTTGGGAGCTTGCTTAAGACCATAGAGTGCTTTCTTGAGTTTATAAACATGATTCGGATATTCGAAATCAACGAATCCCGGAGGTTGAGCAACATATACCTCCTCGTTGATATAACCATTTAGGAATGCACTTTTCACGTCCATTTGGTACAATTTAAAGTCTAAGGCACATGCATAGGCAAGGAGTATTCTAATAGATTCTAATCTAGCTACGGGTGCATAGGTTTCATCATAATCTATTCCTTCTTGTTGGTTATAGCCTTGTGCTACCAACCTTGCCTTATTCCTAGTCACGACGCCATTTTTGTCCAGTTTATTCCTAAACACCCACTTAGTTCCTATGATGGTTTGATTCCTAGGAGGAGGTACCAACTCCCAAACTTGGTTTGCGGTGAATTGATTAAGTTCTTCTTGCATGGCAAGTATCCAACTTTCATCCTTAATCGCTTCACCAACGTTCTTAGGTTCTACAGTTGATATAAAACAAAAGAAATTACTTTTGTTTTGAGCTTGTGACCTAAGGGTTCTTTGGTTTAGGTTTCCTATGACATTTTCAATAGGATGGTTCTTGGATTCCTTAACATTGACAATATCGTCAACTTCAACTATTTCATCCTCAATGTCATCATCTAAGGTTTTCTTGCCATTAACCTTAATGGCTTGTTCCTCATCTAAGTCATCATCCACCAAGGGTGATGTCTTAGCTGGTGGAGGGCTTTCATCGAATGTCACGTTGAGTGACTCTTCGACTTTCATTGTTTCCTTATTTAGGACAATGTAAGCTTTACTCTTTTGGGAGTATCCTAGGAAAACACCTTTGTAAGACTTTGGGTCAAACTTGGTTAGTATGAAGCACTTGCTTCCAAACACTCTAAAGTGTTAATACAAATAGTGTCTCAAAAATGTTATTTATATTCTTTGATCTTTCATTAGTTTTGTTAATGACAAATAAAAGGAATATCTTTTAGAAAATAATAAATACTAGCTTAAGTCTCTTAAGTACACATTTTACACTTCACATAATAACCAAGAATTACAAGTTTGCTTATTTAGTAACTTGTTTCCTTAAAAGGAAACTTTAATTCTAAAATCATTCCATGACATCATTGCATACATCACATACAATATCTTTGATATATCTTGTTTAGATTTGCAAGATACATAGTTGACATTTGAGGATCTTGGATGATTTGGTAAGATATGGTAAGATACAACTAAACCTTAGCTGTCACATCCCACGGATCCAAACCCAATGAAGGACGGATCCCTTATGAGGGATCCGTGGGATCCGTGAGCTGAATATCAGCTTGCCTATGAATAGCAAGCTGATCATTTGGCTTTCTCATCATTCATATAGTTTTAACACACATATTCATTCAGTACATATTTTACTAACATCATTCATAGTTGCATTTCACTTTGATCTTTCATTTTGTAGAAAAGAGATCAAGCATTCAAGGATCTACAGAACCGTAATCCTTTAGTTGCATTACTGTGTGATATTGTAGTTTGTTTCACACATCATATCTATCATTTGTAATCAGTGAGTGTGGTTAGTGCTTTAGTCCTTAAAGCACAAAGAGTGTAGGGAGTAGTTGTACCCGTGTAAAGAACTCGACATCTAGCTTAGTGTCGGTAAAGTAAATAGGCGACGTCAGGTTGGTTCTACCTTGTGAAAGAACCCGGTGTTTAGCTTAGTACCGGAAAAGGAAGTAAGCGACGTGTAAAGGTTTTCTCCGCCTAGAAAAGGAGTTTGTTTCTTAGTGAAAGATAAACTCTCGAGTAGGAAACTCGGGGAGTGGAGTAGGTCAAGGAAGAGAGTCCTTGTAGCCGAACCACTATAAACAACAGTGTCTTGTGGTTTGATCTTTCCTCTCTTTATCTTTTGTTTACATTGTGTGATTATTTATTTGTGATTGTTTCCTTTGAAATTAACATATAGTAACAAAGCAAATAAAACTTGAAAAACGGTAAAAACTATTCAATCCCCCTTCTAGTTTTCCACAATTGGCATCAGGAGCTACGTTACTTAAGATCTTTAAAATATATTGTATTTTAAAAATTATAACGATCCATGGATTTTGAAAACTTTATAGAAGGGCAATCTATGCAGAGACCACCTCTATTTGAACCAAATTGTTTTATTTATTGGGAAAATCGCTTTGAGACTTATGTAAAGTCAAAGGATATAGATCTATGGTATATTATAGTTGATGGTGATTACAAACCTATTAGTAATAATATTTCGGGTGGTCGGGATGAAGGAGTTTCTCTTACTCGTCACAGTGATGAGCAAAAGAAACTAATTGCCAAAAATAATGAAGCCAAAATGATGCTTTATAATGCCTTACCTAAGAAAGAATATGAAAGAGTTTTTATGTGTAAAACGGCTAAGGATATTTGGCAATCTCTTATTATCACACATCAAGGGAACTCACAAGTAAAAGATAACAAAATTGATCTTCTTGTCCAACAATACGAACAATTTGTTATCTCTGAAGATGAGACCATTGATAGTGCGTTTGCTAAGTTCAATACTATTATTACATCACTTAAAGCACTTGATGAATCTTTTTCTAGTAAGAATTTTGTCAGGAAATTTCTAAGAGCACTCCATCCGAAATGGAGAGCAAAGGTGACAGCTATTGAAGAATCTAAAGATCTCTTAAGCATGACACTGGATGAGCTCATAGGAAACCTAAAAGTTCACGAAATGATTATGGAAAAAGACTCGGAAATTGTCAAAGGCAAAAGGGAGAAGATTAAGTCTATTGCCTTAAAAGCCAAAGTCGAGTCAAGTGATGATGATGAGTCTTGTTCAAACAGTGATGATGAAGAGTATGCCATGGCCGTGAGGGATTTCAAGAAATTCTTCAGGAGACGAGGAAAGTTTGTAAAACCACCTCGTGATGAAAAGAAATCCTCTCGGAAAGATCGTGACGATAAGAAAGGTAAGGTTGATAGGAAATGCTATAGGTGTGGTGACTCCAGTCACTTAATAGGAGAATGTCCAAAGCCTCCAAAGACCAAGTCTCAAAGAGCCTTCGTTAGTGGAGCTTGGAGCGATAGTGAAGGAGATGATGATGATGAGCCTAAGAACAACGAAATTGCACTTATGGCTAATGACATAGAAGAGGTACATTCTGATTCATACTCCTCTATCGATGACGAAACCTTAGAAGTAGAATATAACAAACTGTGTGACGTTACTTTAAAAATCATAAACAAAAACAAGTTTTTGAAAACAAAGACAACACTTTTAGAAAATGAAGTATTTTGGCTTAAAGAAAAAGCAATACGAATTGAAAAAGGTAAAGATAGTAAAGAAACGTGTGTGTCTTGTCAAGAACTAAAACTTGAACTAGAAACCTTAAGAACCACACAGGAAGATTTGATCAAACAAAATTCAAAGTTTAAAAGGTTTGATAAAAACATAAGTTGTGCAGATGAAATAATGAAAATGCAAAAGCTACCTCATGATAAAACAGGACTAGGCTTTATGAAACTAGGAACCTTAAGTGATCATAAGGAACAGACTGTGAATAAAACTGATTCAACCAAGTTGGACACTCACGGATCCGACGGATCCAAAAATTTGGATCCGCCAAGTGTATCCAAAGGATCCGCGAGTACAGAAGTTGAACAGAAGGTTCACAAAGTTGACCGTTCCGAGTTTGTTAAAGTTACTAAGAAACCTAACAGTAGTATAACCAATAATAAACATAAACCAGCAGTATCTTTAGGAAGAGGACAAGCTAGAAATGAATATAGAGTTAAAACGGATCAACAGAGACCTCAAATGAATTTTCCCAAACACCCATTTCCAAAGAGTATAGTTAATCCACAACACACTTATCAAAATAATTGGAACCAAAACATACCTAGAAACTTTCATGGTCCTAGTTATATGTCATGGAACAATTGTCCACCATTCACATACATAAACCATGATAATGTCATGTTTAACCCAAACGGACCCATGAGATATTGGGGACCAAATGCTTGAGTCTTTTATGAACTTAGGTATGCTTGAAAGTTGATCTTGAACCTAATGAGTGGATCAAAGATAGTGGGTGCTCAAGACACATGACGGGAAACAAAAATCTTTTCTCAACCTACCAAGTGTATGACGGAGGTAATGTCACATTCGGTAGCAAGCTTAAAAGTAAAATCATCGGAAAAGGTACAATCTCTCATGACTCTTTATCTATTGATGATGTTGCTCATGTAGATAATTTAGGATTTAATTTACTTAGTATAAGTCAATTATGCCGCAAAAAGTATAACGTCCTTTTCAGTGAAAATGGAAGTAAAATACTTAAAGATGGCATAACCGTAGGAAAAGGTGTTTTAAAGAATAATGTCTATGTTATGAAATTAGATAAAACAACTAAAGATAAGTTATGTCTTACCTCTTTGGACGAAAACTCAACTCTATGGCATCGACGCTTAGGTCATGCTAATATGAGGCTTATTCAATCTTTTTCATCCAAAGAACTCGTTAGGAACCTACCCAAGTTGAAATATGACCAACACTTTTGTGATGCTTGCAAAATTGAGAAACAAGTACATAATAGCCATAAGGCTAAAAACATGGTATCTACATCTAGATGCCTAGAATTATTACATATGGATTTGTTTGGCCCGTCGGCTATACAAAGTTATGGAGGAAATTTTTACACTTTATTCATAGTAGATGATTACTCTAGATATACATGGACAAAGTTTTTGAAAACTAAAAATGAGGCATTCGACAAATTTGAAATTCTAAGCAAGAAAATTCAAAATAAAATAGGAAGTAATATAGTATCTATTAGAACTGACCATGGTCGAGAATTTGACAATGAAATCTAATTTGGAAATTTTTGTGATAATAATGGAATAACTCATAATTTCTCGGCTCCTCGTACACCTCAATCTAATGGTGTAGTAGAACGTAAAAATAGAACAATTCAAGAAATGAGTAGAACCATGTTAAATGAACAAAACATACCACAAAAGTTTTGGTGTCACGCTGTAGATACTTCTACATATATCCTAAATAGAGTTTTAATTAGACAATTTTTAAATAAAACTCCTTATGAAATTTATCGAGGTAAAAAGCCTACATTAGGATATTTTAGAGTTTTTGGAAGCAAGTGCTTCATTTTAAACACAAAGGATTATCTCACTAAGTTCGACCCAAAGTCGTATGAAGGTGTATTTCTTGGGTACTCAAAAAACAGTAAAGCATACATTGTATTAAACAAGGAAACATCAAGAGTCGAGGAATCGTTGAACGTAACATTCAACGAAAGTCCACCTCCCTCTAAGACATCACTTTTGGTAGATGATGACTTAGTTGAAAGTCAAATGGTTAACGATATAGAAAACATTGAAAATAACAATGAACCCGTAAAAGGAGAAATAGCCAATATTAAAGAAACTAAAAGTCATCCATTAGAAAACGTCATAGGAAAACTTAATGAAAGAACATTAAGATCCAAAGCTCAAAATGAAAGTAATTATTTTTGTTTTATTTCAACTATTGAACCTAAAAATATTGACGAGGCATTAAAAGATGAATCTTGGGTGATTGCTATGCAAGAAGAACTAAATCAATTTATTAGAAATGATGTTTGGACATTGGTCCCTCCACCTAAAAACCAAACCATAATCGGCACCAAATGGGTCTTTAGAAATAAAATGGATGAAAATGGTATTGTATCTAGAAATAAAGCTAGGCTAGTGGCTCAAGGCTACAATCAACAAGAAGGTATAGATTACGATGAAACTTTTGCACCCGTAGCTAGACTTGAGTCTATTAGGATATTACTTGCATATGCATGTGCACATGATTTTAAGTTATTTCAAATGGATGTCAAAAGCGCTTTATTAAATGGTTTTATAAATGAAGAAGTATATGTTGCACAACCTCCCGGATTTGCCGACTTTGAAAAACCAAATTATGTTTTCAAACTTAAGAAAGCTTTATATGGACTTAAGCAAGCACCAAAGGCTTGGTATGATCGACTTAAGACTTTCCTAGTTGACCATAAGTATACCATGGGCCTAGTAGATAATACTCTCTTCACCAAGAAAAAGGGATCACATATTATCATAGTCCAGATATATGTGGATGACATTATATTCGGTTCAACTTGTCAAGAGTTATGCAACGATTTCTCAAAAATCATGCATGACGAGTTTGAAATGAGTATGATGGGGGAACTAAACTTTTTCTTAGGTCTCCAAAGTAAACAATTAGAAGATGGGATATTCTTCAACCAATCAAAGTATATCAAAGATATGCTTAAGAAGTTTGGTCTTGAAGACTCAAAACCCATGAGAACACCCATGTCCTCCGAAACCAAACACACTAAGGATGATGAAAATGAATCCGTAGATAGCACTAAATATAGAGGAATGATTGGTAGTTTACTCTATCTTACGGCTAGTAGGCCTGACATTATGTTTAGTGTTTGTCTATGTGCACATTTTCAAGAAGATCCAAAAACGTCCCATCTTGAAGCCGTTAAACGGATATTTAGATACATCAAAGGTACTACACACTTAGGATTATGGTATCCCAAAGGATCGGGTGTAGAAACCATAGTGTATACTGACTCAGATCATGCAGGAGACTATGTTGATAGGAAAAGTACTAGTGGTATTTGTACTTTTGTAGGATATTGTCTCACATCATGGTTCGCTAAGAAACAAACTGCCCTCGCAATCTCAACAACAGAGGCAGAGTATGTGTCTGCAGGAAAGGCGTGTCAACAAGCACTGTGGATGAAACAAGCTCTCGTCGACTATGGAATTGAACTCAACAACATTCCCATTCTTTGCGGCAACAAAGGTGCTATCGATCAAAGCAAAAATCCAATCCAACACGCTAGAACCAAACATATTGAAATACGCCATCACTTCCTTCGCGACAATGTACAGAAGGGAATCATCTCAATTGAGAAAGTTTCCTCAGAGGACAACATTGCCGATATTCTCACAAAACCACTTAAACGAGAACCTTTCAACTATCTTAGACTTGGATTAGGATTAATGGAACCTAGTGATTAGGTGAAACATTAGTATAAACATTAGTTTAACCACACACGACACTAAACCAAAACATGTGTTCTGATCCGCGGATCCAATCGACAACAAGGACGGATCCTTTGTTTTGGATCCGCCGGATTCGTCGCATGCAGAGTTCAGTTTATTATTAAATAAACAAGAACAAGTACTATTCATTCCTCACTCCAAAACATATCACCTTACTGTATTCGACACACACTTAATCTCCATCATAATTTAGACCATTTTCTTCCATAAATTTGTGCTTCTAACACCTCTGTAAGTACTCTTATCATATTTATACTCCTGATCTGTGTCTAGGATTTCCATTCAATGCACAAAACCAAAACTTGGGGTATATGCATAATTCTTGAAAAAATCATGAAGCATATTTACTGCATTACACTTAAAAACATGTTTTTCTTAGTTAGGAATTGCATCTCATAGCACATTGTCTTAATTTAACAAAAACCCCATGAAAATTTTTCACTAAAATCTTCTAACGACTAGGTAAAATGATTTTTTTTCACATTGTTCATACAAATGCAAAAACGTTATCTTTTAGACTTCACTTGCATAATGTCGCTTGAATGCTAAAGGGAATACATAATTAATATGTATTTTCGGGTACATTCAACCGTAGCTACATTGAAATAGGAGCGTTTGGGTTATCTCTCGTTTATAAACAAAACTTGCATAAACTAATTTTTCTTGCATCAAAAGGAGTCGAGATAACCGCACCTCCACATTGTCCCCATGTAGGCACACACTAGGAATTTTACACTTACTTTGATCATTTTAACTAAAACTATGTAACTTTTGTGCTTAGGAAAATCATGCCTCCCGCAACCAACTACGATCACAAAAGAACCGTTAACTACTTACCCGAAGTCCACAAAACCAAAGGTCTAACCAATGCCCAAATCGAAATTTTCAAAGCCTTAGAGAAAAAGTATGTCCATGAGGGTAGAGTCGTAGATTCATCGTTCTATGAAGGAACTCAACTTAGGGAACAATTAGCCGCGATTTGATTTGATTCTCTTTTAGATATAGATGAACCAATTATTCCTAGATTCATACTTGAGTTCTATGCTAGTGTAGGTCTTAGTTCGAGTGACCAAGGTTACTTAAGTCTTCATTTCACTCTAAATGGAAATCTTGTTAACATCCCTCTTGATCAATTTGGTGAGGTCTTAGGCATTCCAAACCAAGGGACATGTATTTACTCGGACAAATGGTCCTTAACAATCTTAGAATCCAATCTCGATAGGACGGCACCATATGTCACTCCTCTCGAATCAAAAGAAGTGATTAGGGAACATCTCTTCATTCCTAAGAACAACAAGAATGTATCGTGGTTTCACACTGTGAGGGAACATCAACATCCACATCCAAGCCACTAAAACGAACAGCCCGTATGAGTGTGAAACCTTGTTGTTTCATCAACATTCACAACTCATCCTCTGAAGAATCATCACCACTAAACATCTCCTCACCCATTGCTAGTGAAAACTTTCTTACTTTATCCACTCCAACTCCCTCACATGTAGTCATAAAAACACCACCTCCTACCATTACTCCTGTAGCAACCACACCACCACCCGCTCCCGCTCCCGCTCCCGCTCCGCTTCATCACAGTCTGAGAAGTATGCCTCATCACCATCCTCACCAAAACTCCAACCCATGGAACTATTTAGGACACCACCAACATCTCCACAACCATATCTTGAAGAGTTAGAAGATCTTCCACCTACATCAACCAATCCTCCACCAATAAGTCTTGAAAACTTAGAACCTATGCTATTTCATCCTCTCCATCCGGAGATTCATGGTCCTCTATATCGAGAAGCACCACAACCTCGTCCACAAATACCACCACTATCACTAACTTCAACACTCATCGCCATTGATGAAGCGATGTGGAGCAACATTCCTCAAACACAAGAGGAGATAAGTGCGGAGTTAACACAACTCTATACTCTCTCGGGTATGGTTGACCATCGCCTTCATGAAGCAATGGACATTCAAAACATCCTTATGAACTCCCTCCAAACACCACAACAACCATCAAACAACAACACCAACCAACCACCATCACCACCACCACCACCACAAAACTTGGAGCCTAGTCTTCCTCCCGGCTTCTCAAGTCATGATTGCGCACATTGTGAGAGAATGGCTCACTTGGCCCAAAGGACCAACATATTGGTCCATGAGCTTCAAAATGAGATGAGGTTCATCTTGAACCATGTTCTTGAACGTTTAAACGCCATCTCTCATCCTCCTCAATAGGAGCTTTCTAGACTAGTTGTTAGGACCTTTTAAATTGTTGCTTTAGGACTTTTTATTTTCTTTCTAGGATGTCTTTTTATTGTACTTGTAACATCATTTCATCATTGTGACTTTTGTCACAAAATTTTCAATATCTATGAATGTGATGTTTTATGCTTATGAGTGATCAACATATTGCATATTATCATTATCATTATAAACTAACATCATTATCTAACCTATATTATACCTTGATTATGATTGCTTTAGGTAAAAATAATGATCAGACACTTAGCTTTGACTTTTAAAAGTCAAAACATATTAAAAGGCTTGTTTGGAAGAATACTTCACAAGCATTCTACTTCTTCATTGAAATCATTCATTACTAACACTTCATTTGCAGCATATCATACCCTTCAAAGTATACGTTGGTACTCGAGAAGTGAGGAGTATACATCGAGGGGGAGCATCTCATAAGCATTTCATATACTAACCGTTTGTTTTGTAGATTCATGCATCATTTCCTTGATTACTCCATCTAGGGGGAGTATAAAACAAGGGGGAGCTGTAAAGTTCTCAAAATCGCATTCCGCTACGCTACTCTTTTTGTTTCGACCAAAAAGGGGGAGAAAGGACTAAGTTTGCATTAACTGTGATTCATCACAGTACATACATTTTTACAAAACTTTTCTTTAATAAACAAACTTAATATATATTTTTAAGAACTCATGCTATATTTATTCTCTTGCTCAAAAATATACCTTATGTTTTGTCATCAACAAAAAGGGGGAGATTGTTAATACAAATAGCGTCTCAAAATTGTTATTTATATTCTTTGATCTTTCATTAGTTTTGTTAATGACAAATAAAAGGAATATCTTTTAGCAAATAATAAATACTAGCTTAAGTCTCTTAAGTACACATTTTACACTTCACATAATAACCAAGAATTACAAATTTTCTTATTTAGTAGCTTATTTCCTTAAAAGGAAACTTTAATTCTAAAATCATTCCATGACATCATTGCATACATCACATACAATATCTTTGATATATCTTGTTTAGATTTGCAAGATACATAGTTGACATTTGAGGATCTTGGATGATTTGGTAAGATATGGTAAGATACAACTAAACCTTAGCTGTCACATCCCACGGATCCAAACCTAATGAAGGACGGATCCCTTATGAGGGATCCGTGGGATCCATGAGCTGAAGATCAGCTTGCCTATAAATAGCAAGCTGATCATTTGGCTTTCTCATCACTCATATAGCTTTAATACACATATTCATTCAGTACATATCTTACTAACATCATTCATAGTTGCATTTCACTTTGATCTTTCATTTTGTAGAAAAGAGATCAAGCATTCAAGGATCTACAGAACCGTAATCCTTTAGTTGCATTACTGTGTGATATTGTAGTTTGTTTCACATATCATATCTATCATTTGTAATCAGTGAGTGTGGTTAGTGCTTTAGTCCTTAAAGCACAAAGAGTGTAGGGAGTAGTTGTACCCGTGTAAAGAACTCGACATCTAGCTTAGTGTCGGTAAAGTAAATAGGCGACGTTAGGTTGGTTCTACCTTGTGAAAGAACCCGGTGTTTAGCTTAGTACCGGAAAAGGAAGTAAGCGACGTGTAAAGGTTTTCTCCGCCTAGAAAAGGAGTTTGTTTCTTAGTGAAAGATAAACTCTCGAGTAGGAAACTCGGGGAGTGGAGTAGGGCAAGGAAGAGAGTCCTTGTAGCCGAACCACTATAAACAACAGTGTCGTGTGGTTTGATCTTTCCTCTCTTTATCTTTTGTTTACATTTTGTGATTATTTATTTGTGATTGTTTCCTTTGAAATTAACATATAGTAACAAAGAAAATAAAACTTGAAAAATGGTAAAAACTGTTCAACCCCCCTTCTAGTTTTCCACATAAAGTAATCAAGAGTAGGTTTTCTACCTTTCATGATTTCATATGGGGTTTTTCCTAAGATAGGCCTAATTAAAATCCTATTAAGTATGTAAGTTGAGGTGTCCACCGCATTACACCAAAACTTTTGCGGAGTTGATTGTTCATTCAACATCGTTCTACTCATTTCTTGTAGAGTACGATTTTTTCGCTCTACTACCCCATTTGATTGTGGAGTGCGTGGAGCTGAGAAATTGTGAGTAATACCATTAGCATCACAATATACTCCAAATTGCATTTCATTATCAAATTCCCGACCATGATCCGTCCTAATTGAAACTATTGTACATCCTAGTTGATTTTGGACTTTCTTACTAAAAACCTCGAATTCCTCAAAGGCTTGAGTCTTATTCTTAAGAAATCTAGTCCAAGTGTACCTAGAGTAGTCATCAACTATTACTAAGGTGTAGTAGTTTCCTCCGTAGCTCCGTACGGCGGATGGACCGAATAAGTCCATATGAAGGAGTTCTAGGCATCTAGAGGTCGAGACTATATTCTTAGCTTTGTGACTAGAATGGGCTTGTTTTCCTACTTTACAAGCGTCACAAAAGTGTTGATCAAACTTAATATTAGGTAGATCTCTAATTAGTTCCTTAGACGCCAATGATTGTATCAAATGCATATTGGCATGACCTAATCTCCTATGCCATAGAGTGGAATTATCATCTATGGTTGCTAAGCATATCCTATCCTGAGGCTTATTTCCTATTTTCATAACAAATAAGCCATTTCTCCTAACTCCTTTGCCTATGGTTTTACCATCCTTAATGATCTCACTACCCTCTTCAGAGAATATGACTCTACACTTATTATCTACCATTTGACTAATGCTAAGCAAATTAAATCCTAAGTTATCTACATGCTCAACATTTCTAATAGTGAGGGAGTTATGAGTGATCGTACCTTTGCCAATAATGTTGCCCTTAAGTTTGCTACCGAAAGTGACATTACCTCCATTGTATGCCTTGTATGATGAGAATAGACTTCGGTTGCCCGTCATGTGGTTAGTGCATCCACTATCATTTACCCATTCGTCAGGCTCCAAGTCGATTCCCAAGCATATCTATTGCATAAGATAAACATTCAAACATTTGGTCCCCAATATCTCATGGGTCCAAAGTGGTTAGCATTAAACATCCCATGCATCATTCGCATGTGGTTAGGATGTTGGAATGGTGGGCAAATTTCCCATGGCAAGTAACTTTGTAGTTGACGGTCATTCCAAGTTACGGGATATTCACTTGGAAAGCTTTGTCTTCTAAATTTACGTCTCGGTAGACGAGTTCTTGACCGAGGTTTGGGAGTATTTGTTTTTCTAGGTGGAGGAGTCTTAGACCTAGTGTCAGATTTTACAAATCTAGGTTTGGGTTTTGACATAGGTTTGTAGAATCTTTTAACTTCCTCTATACTAGCAATAGAGACCTTTGTACCATTAACAACAATGTGAGTTGGTTTAGGACTTGATTTATTTTTGAAATTTGACTCAGTTCTGTCTCCAGTGTCGGACGGTACCACGGTTCCGTTAACTTTAATGGAGCCGTTGGTACCTTTAGTGGTGCCGTCTGGAGTTTTGACAGAATTTGAGATTTTAACAGATTTTGCTTGATTAGTTTTATCTGTTAAAGCATTTTCTGTTTCCTTTTCAAAACTAGTAATTCTAATTGTGTTTTCCTTGAGTTTTTCATTTTCTACTTTAAGATTTATGCATGACTCACATCCTATGTCTAATTCTTTATATCTTTCAAGTCCTTTGACTTGATCCTTTAGTTCTAACATTTTCACTTCTAGTTCATGCAATTTTGATTTTAATAATTTGTTTCTACTTAACATTTTTGAGACAATTTTGCATAGATTATTATGTTCGTCATTTAGTTTGTTATCATCTATTGACGAATTATCATCTATGAAATCAGGGTAGTCGTAACGTACCTCATTTGAAGCATGAGCCATTAGACATGTTTCGTCCTTGGGCTTCTTTTCTTCATCATCACCGCTATCACTCCAGGAGCCTCCTATGAGAGCTCGTTGGTTGTTGACTTTCGGTGGCTTGGGACACTCTCCTATGAGATGATTAGGATCTCCGCATCTAAAGCATTTCCTATCACTTATCCTTTTTTTTTCAACATGGTTCTTTTGTGATGTCTTCTTCTCATCACGAGGTTGCCTAACGAACCTACCTCTTCTCCTAAAGAACTTTTTAAAGTCCCTAACCGCTAATGCATATTCCTCATCTTCACTATCGGAACTCGAACATTCCTCATCACTAGACTCCTTCTTGGCTTTCAATGCTAGAGATCTAACTCTCTCGCCTTTGCCTTTAACTATGTCAGAGTCTTTCTTGATGATCATCTCGTGAACTTTCAAGTTTCCTATAAGTTCATCGAGTGACAATGCCGCCAAGTCCTTTGACTCTTCTATGGCGGTGACCTTTGCTCTCCATTTAGGATGTAGAGCTCTAAGAAACTTCCTAACATAGTTCTTACTAGAATAACCTTCATCAAGAGCTTTAAGACTAGTGATAATAGTATTAAATCTAGCAAAAGCATTATCTATTGACTCATCCTCCGAAATGGAGAATTGTTCATATTGTTGAACAAGAAGATCTATCTTATTCTCTTTGACTTGGTTATTACCTTGGTGAGTGACTAACAAAGTTTTCCAAATGTCTTTTGCCGTATTACACATAAAAATTCTTTCAAATTCCTTTTTAGGCAAAGCATTATAAATCATCATTTTAGCCTCATTATTTTTGGCTAATTTCCTTTTAAGTTCATCACTTTGTTTATCATAAGAAACTATTTCATCCTTTTTAGTTTTCGGATTCTTTTGAATAGGTTGAAAGTAACCCTCGGTAATAACATGCCAAAGATCAATGTCTTTTGATTTCACATACGTTTTGAATCTTGTTTTCCAATATATAAAACAATCGGTTTCGAAAAGTGGTGGTCTTTGCATAGATTGGCCTTCTAGATATTTGTCGGAATCCATTGATCGATTCAGGTTTTAAAATACAATATACTTTAAAATCTTGACTGACGTGGCTTCTGATACCAATTGTGGGAAACTAGAAGGGGGGTTGAATAGTTTACCGGTTTAAAATCCTTTTAAAAATCTTGTTTTAAAAGTGTGATATTGGAAACTTTGATTCGAACACTTATATGTAATCAATTAACACCAATATGAACTAGACACAATTCAAACTAATGATAAATAATAAAAGTAAAGAGTAGAGTTGGAAAGATCAAACCGTGACAGAGGATTTATAGTGGTTCGGCTACGAAGCTCTTCTTCGCCCTACTCCACTCCCCGAGTACCACACTCGAGAGTTTCAAGCACTATGTCAACAACCTCCCTTAAGGCGGAGAAAACCGTACACGTCGCTTATCCTATTACCGACACTAAGCTAGATGTCGAGTGCTAATCTTAGCTAGCACCAATCTACCAAGGTCCACGTGACCAAACACACAAGCCC
This sequence comes from Artemisia tridentata subsp. tridentata, assembly GCA_021014915.2. Taxonomy (NCBI): domain Eukaryota; kingdom Viridiplantae; phylum Streptophyta; class Magnoliopsida; order Asterales; family Asteraceae; genus Artemisia; species Artemisia tridentata. Next base: position 207,788,770 of record CP139508.1, on the reverse strand, counting down.
AATGGCTTCAAGAGGTCACCAAGATCTCAACAAGATCACAAAGATCAACACTCACTTCACTCTACTCAACTAACACTAACCTAATGACCCTTGATCTTCTTGATCAATCACACAAGCCCAATGGCTTCAAGAGATGTTCACTATCTCTATAGATCACACTTGATCTTCACTCTCACTCACAAAAGAGAAATAAACTTGATGTATGCTAAGACACAACAAGGATGTAACAAGTGTTACAAAAACCTAGCAACTATAACTCTAGTATCTTCTTGATTACTTGAGTTCTTCTCTTGCTAATGAAGAGGGATGACAACACCTTGTATCAACTTGGATACTTGTGTTCTTCTCTTGCTAGTGAAGAGGTATGAAGAGGATCACTTGAAGGATGATTGGATCACTCTTGAAACAAAGAAGTGAAAGGTGTGAGAGGATTTAGCTAAGGGATTTTTCTGTGTGTGAAGGGTGCCTAAAACTGTGAAAGAGGTGGGTATTTATAGGCAAAGAAAATCTGAACGTTACAATTCAAAATGGTACGGACGGCTCCGTTAAATACCATACGGCTCCACTAAATTTAGTGGAACCGTGGAGCCGTGCCAGACAAAGACGCTCCAAATTTTGTCTTTTCTGGTGAAAACTTATTTGGGGAAGGTTGGAGCTGATTTTGGGGGGAAAAATAGCTGTTGTGATTTTCAAACTAATTTTTCCATTAAAACATTTCTTAATATTTCAAAAATAATTTGTCATGTGTATTTTTGAAAAAATGTTTTGTCCCATTTAAAATGTGAATTTTCAAAACATAAATTCACTTCTTTGATCACTAGTTCAAGTTGTAACTTTATTCAAGAGTGATTTGCGTAGAAACGGGATCTTCCGATTAAAAACTTGTTAACGTTAATTTTAACGTAACGTGAGTTCACATTTTGTCATCCTCAAAACGTGAATTAATCGAAAGATATAAATAACGTTTTTAGAACATTATTTGCATCAACAGTGCCATGAAGTAACACCCAATTTGAATTCCGCTGCGTATCACGAAATTGGGGGTGTTACAGATTGGTATCAGAGCTACAGTTATAGAGAAACGGGTCTAAATGAGGTCCGAACTATAACTACTTTTACAAACAAAACGTTTTATAGCCTTTCGCTCTCCGTGCTTTCCATCCGCTAGACGCTTATGTGACTTCTAGATAGTTTTTGCTACACCAACACTCTAATATATTGATATATATACTCACCAACTATTTCGAGTACCGTACCAACCATCCCTAATTATCTTACTCATATCTTTATAAATGCGTGTGAAATACTTTTCTTGTATTTCCGGAAAATCCGCGTATGGATTATTTTGTTGATTAGTATGAGTGTTAAATCAGATATTCTTACGCAGGATGGTTTACAATGTCTTTATTTGAATGATTGGGATACCTTTTATTTAAGTAAAGAAATTGTAAATCGCCGAAACATAAGTTTATATTTCCTTATTTACATTGTTTGGGACGCCTCTCTATGTAAATAACGAATTATAAATAAGTGGGCTTATTTGTATCTGTAATGACATGAGTATGAAACTGATAATCACGAAATTCATAAAAAACACAGCATAACTCTCGTTAGAAACCATAAATATTGATACATAATGATATGATTAGCATTGGTAATGCTAACATTACAAATATCACTAAGAAAGGCATAAACATCACCAATCGGTTGACCCGCTATGCTAATGAAAAACACCACTACACTAGCAAGAGCAAGAACCACGAATGGGTACAACACCTCGAATATCCTGTATGTCAAGAATACACAAGTATTAACGCAATAAAACATTAATACATGGTGTTATTATACGGGTTCAAAGCAACACTCCTATCGTAATACTATCTCTTACCCCCATATTTCATCCGCGCTGATGGCCAAAACCACGAGTGATATGAGAAGCACTATGACATCGGCCAAGGACTCCAGATCTTCGTCTGGGACGTAAGCCAAGAAGATGGCTGCAGCAGCGTACATAATTACGAGAATGGTGTATGTGTAAGACATTTCGAGAATTTGGGAGGAGAGGAAGTGTGTGGAGTGAGGAGTGAAAGCTGGCATATATATAGGAGGAATAGCTGGTAGGCTACTATCCTAGCCACTTGCGTTTACTATTCCTCACACAAGGACAAACAAGATTTCTCATCCCCTAAAGCTGGGATTCAGCAACTTTCCCTACATACACCAAATCCTCATCCGAATATCTCAATGTAATAACTGTTATCAACAAAACTCTTTGTTTAACGGGTAGGTTACCCGCCCAGATCCTTATAATTGGAAACCATGTGTAATTTCAAACCATAAAAGAATAACACTAGTCATTCCAAAAGAAATTTTTCCAAGTTGTGTTAACTGTGGAAATAGTAAATTTCACATGAGAATACAATGGTTCCATCCACTATTAAGACATTATGAACTACACAATGGTCCTACTTATTCCTCTAACGTTGTGAATTTCACGATGCTCCCTCTAAACTCCCAGACATTGTATGTGATTACAATGGTCTCAAAAATTATTTCGTAACCTTATGTCTTACTGTTGATATAAATAATGCCTAAACACGTTATTAATATTTTTCGATATCTCTACGTTTTGATAATCACAAAATGTAAAATCATTAATCGGAAAATTATGACGTAAACAAGTATTTAGTTGTAAATATCTATTTCTACAACTCAAATGACTTAAGGTATGAATGAACTAATGCTTAATGCATTATATGATCAAAGGAACATTTTCTTAATAACTAGATTTTTTATAAAACATCAAAAACATTTTATATATTTTTGAAAAACATTTTTGGTATTAAATAAAAATGTTTAATATTTTATAAAAATATGAATTCAAATTTTTAACTAAAATCAGTTAAAATGTTCCAGAAAAACCTTCCCCACAAAAAGACAAATCTGGGCAACGGACATACTGGGCGGCCCCCTTAATGTTACTAGGCGGCCCCCTTAAAATTAAGGGGACCGCCCCCCTATTTAAGGGGGCCGGCCACGCTCCAGTAGACCTCCAGCTCTCCAATTTTTCTCCTATAAATACCAGGCTTCTCCTGGACTTTTACTCATCTTTTGCACACTAAAACTTTCTGTTTTAAAACCTTTCTAAACATTGTAAATCCTTTGATCATATTTTCTTAAGCATTAGTTTCTAAGTGATCCAAGCTTCCACTACCAAAAGTGCAAAAGAAGAACTCTACTTCAACTAGTTAAGAAGTGTTATTACTTACCTCATTCAATTGTGTTGTTGTGTAAAGTGTTGTATAGTTGTGATAAGTAGATCCTAGTGTTAGTAACTAGTAGTGTTGTAAAGAAGTTGTGTAGAATTAGTTGTGAAGTAGTTGTGAACTAGTTGTGAAGTAGTCGTGGAAAAGAAGTCGTGAAGAAGTCGTGAAGAAGTCGTGAAGCCGTCGTGAAGCCGCTGTGAAGAAGTCGTGATCAAGTTGTGTAGAAGTTGTGTATAAGTTGTGAGATTGGTTCTAGCTACGATTAGGACTCGACATCTAGCTTTGTGTCGTTAAGCCGGTGTAAGCTAAAGTTGTGTAAGGTTTTCTCCGCCATAAGGGAGTTTGTTGACATAGTGAAGAAAACTCTCGAGTAGGTGACTCGAGGAGTGGAGTAGGGCAAGGAAGGTGTCCTTGTAGCCGAACCACTATAAATCCCCGTGTTGTGGTTTGATCTTTCCATCTCTATCTTTTATTTCATTTTATTTACTTTACTTGCATTACTTATTTATATTTGCTTATACTTGCTCATATTGTTTAACTATTGAAGTCACATAATATCAAGAGCCACGTCAAACAAGATTTTTAAAATTAACTGTATTTTAAAACTTGAAACGATCTATGGAATCTGAAAAATATTTAGAAGGGCAATCTATGCAAAGACCACCACTATTTGAAAGTGATGGATTTTTATATTGGAAAAATCGATTCGAAACTTATGTGAAGTCAAAAGATCTAGATCTTTGGCATGTTATTACTAATGGTGATTTTTTACCTATTCAACATAATCTTGAAACTAAAAAGGATGAAGTTGTACCTTTTGAAAAACAAAGTGATGATTTAAAAAGAAAACTTTCTAAAAATAATGAGGCTAAAATGGTTATTTACAATGCGTTACCACGTAAAGAATACGAAAGAATCTTTATGTGCGAAACCGCAAAAGAAATTTGGAATTCTTTAATAATAACTCACCAAGGTAATCGTCAAGTCAAAGATAATAAAATAGATCTTCTTGTTCAACAATTTGAACAATTCACGATTCCGGAAGAGGAATCAATTGATAATGCATTTGCTAGGTTTAACACAATCATCACAAGTTTAAAGGCACTTGATGAGAGCTTTTCTAGTAAGAACTTTGTCAGGAAATTTCTTAGGGCTCTTCATCCAAAATTGCGAGCTAAAGTTACGGCGATTGAAGAATCGAAGAACTTGTCAACTCTTCAACTTGACGAGTTGATTGGCAACTTGAAAGTCTACGAAGCAATAATCAAGAAAGACTCCGAGATGGTCAAAGGAAAGAAAGAGCAAAGCAAGTCAATCGCGTTGAAAGCTAGGAAAGCATCAAGTGACGAGGATAGCTCAACCTCCGAAAGTGATGATGAAGAATATGCTATGGCCGTAAGAGACATCAAGAAGTTTTTCAAAAGACGAGGAAGATTCGTTAGACAACCACATGACGAAAGGAAAACACTCCAAAGAAACAAAGACGACAAAGGTAGCAAGAGCGAGAGGAAGTGCTTCAAATGCGGTGATCCAAATCATCTCATTGGAAGATGTCCCATGATGTCAAAGGAGCAAAACCAAAAGGCATTCATTGGAGGAGCATGGAGTGACAGTGACGAAGACAAGAAAGAAACCACAAAAGAGGAGAAGTGTCTTATGGCTAAGACATCAAGTGAGGTACGTTCTGAAACCGAATACTTTAGTGATGATAATTTATCATTAGATGAAAAAGACCTAGATAACGAATATAATAGGTTATGTATACTAGGTCAAAAAGTAATGACTAAAAATAAATCACTAAAACACTTAAATAATCAATTAGAAAAAGAAATACTAGAATTAAAAAGTAAACTACATAACCTAGAAAAGGGAAAAGAAATTATTGAATGTAAAACATGTCAAGAAACTAAAAATGAAAACGAAATACTTAAGGAGGAAATTTGTAAACTTAACAAATTCGAAAATAGTAGTAATTCTCTAAGGGAAATAATAAGTATTCAAAGAGTATCAAGTGATAAAACCGGATTAGGATTTAATTCAACTAAGGATTCAAATAGTCAAACTAAAAATGTAAAATTTGAATGTGAAACTAGTGAGCAAAAGCCTTTAGAATTAAAACCTAAGTATATACTTATGAAAGATAGAAAAATACCCATAGCTAGTGATGAAGAAGTAAAAACCTTTTATAAACCATATTTAAAAAATGAAGTAGGATACTCTAAACCAAAGTTAAGGTCAAAAACACCTCCACCTAGAAGACCACCTAGTCCTCACCCTCGGCCTAAAACTCCTCAACCTAAAAGAAACCAAAATAGACCAAACCATCATAATAATAGTTATCCAATGTGGAATTACCCGAATCCACCAAGTTACAATCCTTGGGGAATACTTCCACCTTATATGCATCCAAGTCATTTGCAAACCATGTTTGGGCCAAACAACTATGGGCCAATGAGATCATGGGGACCAAGTGGCTAGATTGCAAAATCATCGGGAAAAGGCGTTATCTCTTTCGTGAGTGACTTTTATAAGTCAATATGCTTTGAAGATCTTGAAGACCAAAAGGTACGCCGCTCTTTCATGCTCACCATTATATGCGTAGATAAATGAACTAGCGAATTGCATGCCCCCATTAGTCTTTAATGCCTAGTGTATTTTGTTCTTGTATGTTAGTTAGTAGATTATTCCTTATACATGTATACATATATATACCTATACTACTATTTATACATACTATATATATATAAATATAAATATATACGCACATAACCTAGATACGTCATTTGTTAACTATCTAGAACTAAAAGAAATTGTTCGTCCTCGAACCTTTTCTTCCCTTTGCCTCTTTTGAACTTTAACGTTCAACACGAAAATCTTCCGTGTCCACTGTCACATAACTCATGGTGATGAAGAGAAGTGAGTTAAGTGGATTAACGTAGAAGTAGCACTTTGACCGTCGAGTCAAGAAACTATGGATGAAACAAACTCCCGTCGCCGTCAGCACCTATCTCCGTCATTACCTCATCATTTCTCGACTCCATTCCACATCTCACGTTTACACATAGTATATATATATATATATATATATATATATATATATATATATATATATATATATATATATATATATATATATATATGTATATATATATATATATATATATGCACATTCACTCTCACTTCCCAAAACCGTTGTCGACTTGACATTTTGAGTATTTTATCCAAAATTCTCAAGAAATATTTTGTTAACGAAATGTTAATAAAATGTCAAGCATTCCTTCCTCGTGCCAATAAAACCCAACGTATTTTCAATATATAATAAATATATCTATATACATAAAAATATTTTGCTACCAGAAACTAAACCCGTCAAAATCCCAAATTTAGTAGGCGGCCCCCTTAATGTTTAAGGGGACCGGCTAGTAAACGGGGGCGGTCCCCTTAATAATTAAGGGGACCGGCCTACTGTAGCTCCCAAAAATGTTTTTCTTCCAATTTCAATTGCCAAACTCCCCACTTTTCAAACACACCCATACTTGCTGCTACTGTGAACGAACCTCAACCCAAAATCCACTCACCAAATCACCATTTCCAACAAATTTCGCAAAGGGCTTTCACTTGTATCTTGATTAGCAACACGTTTTGTAAGTTTTCTAATTCACATTTCGTCTAATTCCATTCAATTTTGAGTCTAATCATAATTAGGTCTTTTAATCAATTTTCTTTTAATCCAAATTTTGTTAAAATTAAGTCTAGAAATCTTATAACCAAATGCTCCCCATAAGATTAGAATGCTTAACCAACCTAGAAACTAAGTAATCAAAAACCATTGTGTCAAAGTATTGATAAACTAATCACTTCTTTTCTAAACTAATCACATTGTTGAATTATGCCATAAACACTTGTTAAAACTAATCATATTGGTTTATTACAACTCACTAATCCTAAAAATATATTTTTCGAATCATAAAAATGTTTTTGTTAATTATAAGAGAGTGTTTGGATTAGGAGCTAGAATCATCAAAATTTAATCTAAATTAAGTTCACAACTACTTGTCAAGTTTATAAACACGCAATTAGTTGCTTTAAGTAATCAAGATACATAATTCATATGTATATTGAATTTTTACTAGTTATTTTCATATTTAAAGGAGCGTTTGGCACAACATTTTGAAAGAAATTTTTGAGTCAAAATCTAAGTTACTTAACATAAACACTCGTAAGAAATAGCTAGATATACAATCCAATGTTTGTCTAGTCACATTTCAAAGTAGTTTATGACGTATAAAAGAACGTTCGGATATTTTTGATTTCTTATCATAATATCCCTATAACTATTCTTTAACATCATAAAATACATTTTAAAGCGAGTTAAAAATTAAAACTAAGGAACATTGTAAACTACTTCTTAGGATTTAAGTTTTAGAGTCGAAGTATGTTTACGTTCCACATAAGTAGCATATATAATATATGCATGTCATTTTCTTATTTTTTGTTTGTTGCTATCTTGTATAGGTGAAAATGCCCAAAGTGACGGTTGGCGATGTCTCAAAAACAAAAGCATACATTCCAAAAGTCTCTTCCACTCCGGGCATGGCTCCCTCTGTTGCTTGTTTCTATCGTCCCATTGAGGATAGGAACATTCACGAAGGAAGAATTATCGAACGAATGTTCACCAACGTTGGTCTTGATTGTCTCTACAAAATAAATGAGCCAATCATTCCCCGGTTTGTCCTCGACTTTTATAGTCAAGTGATGTTGCAAACCGATCCCAATGGGTATATCCTCATATCCTTCATGATTCAAAACCAGTTCATCACTCTCACTCTTGCTCAATTCGGGCAAATTCTAAGAATCCCTTTCTCCGGTCAAGCCGTCTTCTCTAATGAGTGGGACCTCTCATCTCTTGAGGAACATCGACCTCAACATGGTCCTTACTACTCAGAGATTCCATCTCCTGAAGAGATTCGTCAATATCTTGGGCTAGCTCGTGGTATGACTAGCTGGAGGATCAAGTCAAAAGATGTTGACATCCATGCTAACCAAATCCTTCTCAAGGAGTTAAGCCCCGACATGAAGCATTGGGAAGAACTCATTCGTGAGAATGCGTTCGGTACCGGTGGTCACCGTGATCATGTCACGGCGAGCATAGCTCACATGTTGTATTGTATTGTTGTTGAACAGCCGTACAATTTGGCATATCTCTTTGTCTTCCGTATCATGTCAGCTAAAAACACTCATAATGCAAATCTTCCGTATGGCATGTTTCTCACTCGCCTCTACAATCATGTCATGATGCATTATCCACATCTTCAGAGTCCAATTTATGAGTCTGTTCAACCGGTCCTTAATCCCCTTGTTCGTGTCCGTGAACGTCGCCCCCGAAGCGACAAGGGAAAATCTCGTAAATCTGTCTCACTTCCACCTCGTGGTTCCACGTCACATCGAGGAGACGATGATGATGATGATGATGATGATGATGATGAGAAGGAGGGCACAACACGTGCTAGTACCCCATCACCTAGGACCTTCGTTCAAAATCTTCCGGATCTTGATTACACCGAGTATCAAGTTCCTTCACCTTCCGAACGAACGGACGAACTACTATTTGAAAGACAAACCGAACTGCTCAACGCTCAACATCAGATGCGCCAAGAAGTACGAGGAGGCTTCAAGTCTATTGGAAAGACACTTGGAAGGATGTTTGGAAAGAAGAAGAAGTAAACATGTTTGATGAGTGTTTAGTTGATTTCGTTGATGTTATGTTAGACATTGTTATGTAGCATTACTATCTTAACATTTGCTTGCTATGACTTTTATTATGATAAACTTATTAAGAACTTAGCTACTAGTTTACTTGATATAATATGCCTATGCTTCTAAAATGCCTATGCTTCTACTTGATATAATATGCCTATGCTTCTTAATATGTATATTATTTGTTTAATATGTTCTTGTTATTATTTAATCATTCTTAATATACATAATCCAAATGGAACTTGCTGCAAAAACACCCTAAAAATGACCTTTTTCTGGAAATTTTTCAAATTTGGTCGCCTGGGGAATCACCAGATGGGCGGCCCCCTTAATTCCTTAGGCGGTCCCCTTAATTTTAAGGGGGCCGCCCAACAATTAAGGGGACCGGCCATCTGGACAGTAAAATTTTACTGTTTCCTTTTGCATCTTGTGACCACTTTTACCTAGCCCCAGCTACCATTACCCTTAATGCACGAACTGGACTTGGAATATTACCACAAAACCTCCACAATTTGCCTAAATCAACCACATTTTCACAATATAAATACCCTCCTTACAATTACCTTTCACTTCATCAACCATCACCTTCATCAAACACCCATTTTCATCCACAATGCTATCACCAAAATCCTCCATCTCTAAGACTTCAAGGAAACAAAGACTTGTTATCATACCACCAAAACAACCTTTCATTGACCTAACCCAAGATGACATCAAAACTCCATCACCACCACCTCAAAATTCATCCCCAAGTGCAATGCTTAAAACTCCATCACCACCAAAACAACCCAAGATGCAATGCTTAAAAATAATTTTTCAAACCCTTCTTGCAAGCAAGCTCCATGGAAGACCATGTACCTCTAAGATGATTATGTAGTTTCATTAGTAGTTTTTGTTTGTATGCTTGCATGCTTCATGTTGTAATCTTTTGGTTGTGTACTTATCCACAACACCTTTATTAAATGAATGATCTTATTCTATATGCTTGCTTATTGTTGTTACATATACTTGTGCTTCTAACATTTTTTTTGCAAGCGTTCCATAGCTCGTTTCCTTGGTGCCCCCAAACGAGGGGGAGTACACATCAAGGGGGAGTTTTCGTCCCGACAAACTTGATTCTAAAACTTGTCGGCTTAACCTTTTTGATTCTACAAAAAGGGGGAGAAATAGATGTAAACTCACTAAATACTTGTCTAAAAACTAATTTTTAGATTTAATGCGTTTAGATTTTGTAAACATCAAAAAGGGGGAGATTGTTGATATAAATAATGCCTAAACACGTTATTAATATTTTTCGATATCTCTACGTTTTGATAATCACAAAATGTAAAATCATTAATCGGAAAATTATGACGTAAACAAGTATTTAGTTGTAAATATCTATTTCTACAACTCAAATCACTTAAGGTATGAATGAACTAATGCTTAATGCATTATATGATCAAAGGAACATTTTCTTAATAACTAGATTTTTTATAAAACATCAAAAACATTTTATATATTTTTGAAAAACATTTTTGGTATTAAATAAAAATGTTTAATCTTTTATAAAAATATGAATTCAAATTTTTAACTAAAATCAGTTAAAATGTTCCAGCAAAACCTTCCCCACAAAAAGACAAATCTGGGCAATGGACATACTGGGCGGCCCCCTTAATTTTACTAGGCGCCCCCCTTAAAATTAAGGGGACCGCCCCCCTATTTAAGGGGGCCGGCCACGCTCCAGTAGACCTCCAGCTCTCCAATTTTTCTCCTATAAATACCAGGCTTCTCCTGGACTTTTACTCACCTTTTGCACACTAAAACTTTCTGTTTTAAAACCTTTCTAAACATTGTAAATCCTTTGATCATATTTTCTCAAGCATTGGTTTCTAAGTGATCCAAGCTTCCACTACCAAAAGTGCAAAAGAAGAACTCCACTTCAACTAGTGAAGAAGTGTTATTACTTACCTCATTCAATTGTGTTGTTGTGTAAAGTGTTGTATAGTTATGATAAGTAGATCCTAGTGTTAGTAACTAGTAGTGTTGTAAAGAAGTTGTGTAGAATTAGTTGTGAAGTAGTTGTGAACTAGTTGTGAAGTAGTCGTGGAAAAGAAGTCGTGAAGAAGTCGTGAAGAAGTCGTGAAGGAGTCGTGAAGCCGTCGTAAAGCCGATGTGAAGAAGTCGTGATCAAGTTGTGTATAAGTCGTGTTTAAGTTGTGAGATTGGTTCTAGCTACGATTAGAACTCGACATCTAGCTTTGTGTCGTTAAGCCGGTGTAAGCTAAAGTTGTGTAAGGTTTCTCCGCTATAAGGGAGTTTGTTGACATAGTGAAGAGAACTCTCGAGTAGGTGACTCGGGGAGTGGAGTAGGGCAAGGAAGGTGTCCTTGTAGCCGAACCACTATAAATCCTTGTGTTGTGGTTTGATCTTTCCATCCCTATCCTTCATTTCATTTACTTTACTTTACTTACATTACTTACTTATACTTGCTCATATTGTTTAACTATTGAAGTCACATAATATCGAATCGAAGTTTTTTTTAAAAAAAAATAAACAAAGTTTTCATAAGATTAAAAAGACGTAAAACTATTCAACCCCCCTTCTAGTTTTCCACACTTACCACTTTGAATTGATCACAAAACACTAGTGGTCTCTATTTCCTTAGCAGACACTATAAGTAGATACAGTGGCCTCTACATTTCTTTGACACTGTAAGTGATACAATAGTCCCTATGTTTCAACCTCAGGCACTGTAAATCCCTCAGTAATCTCAATTACATTCCAAACACCGTAAATGAAACAATGGGCGCATTTATTTCCAAAACATGGTTACTAATCTAAATATCGTAACGTGTTCCCACATTCTTAATGTCACCCTCATTTGTACAAACCTTGATAGTCTAATAATCACGAACAATATAAACCAAGTACCATCTATAACTTTATGTAGCGTGTGATAATAAAATGCGCGTTGTTAAATATTTCAGATTCACGAAAGCCAAATCAAACACACCCTTGGAACATTGGTTCTCGGCCCATAGCTAACCGCAACCCAACGCACCCTTGTTTATCATTGGGCCTTTATCATAAAAACTCGAGCCCAACTCTATTTAAACCCAAGGACTTAAGATTTATTTCTAATCTAATCGGCTTATGCCCGTTTACTTGGGTCGTTTTATGTAAAAATTCACTTAACAACCTATCAATATTTTTACACGTCTCGATTAAGCACTTACCAAAAGAATCATGTGTGACAAGTCTTTTCCAATTACTCGATCATGTGATGACCAAGTTATCATCAAAGCTCAGCCCAACTGTCATGTTCTCAAAATGCTTCAACTAGGCCAACAATCATATATTGCCTAAGTACTTTATTCCATTCGAGTTCCAAACAACCTCAGCAAACTCAAATGAACCCCCACCTAGTTATTTGGTCATGTTTCATGTTGTTGGACCCTTTGTGGACTCAACTACAACCAAAACAAAAACAACCTTGGTGTTTCCCTTTTGTCCCCAGCAACGGTTAACAAAGCCAAGGAACAAAACGATTTTGAGCTACAACACATTTCATCTTATGGCATATTGATTTCCCCTCCTAGCTTCCATACCTATCTAACAATTTGAATATTTTGTACGATAGATACAAACAAATTATTAACGTAAGACACGGTTTTATATATATAAAGCAAACAAATTTTATTTCACATTAAAAAAAAAAAAAAAAATAAAAAATAAAAAAATAAAAAAAAATAAAAAATATTGTGTGTATATTTTTTACTCAGAAGCAAACTGATTCATCATCGACAAAAACTTGGAACCGATTCTGTGTTGTCACTTAAAACTTTATTTAACAAGTTTTTATTTACAAAAGCTGAAGTTCAACAACTTTCTCTACATTCATCAAGTTATCATCCGAAACCCTCATTATTAAAAATCTATTACTTACAAACTCTTTGTTTAACGGGTAGGTTACCCCTATAAATTTTTGATTTTCAAAAGTTATGAACCATGTTTATTTTCAAAACGCGATAGAATAACAATATTCATTCAAAAATGAAATTTTCTCAAGTCAAGTTGACTATGGGAATAGTGATTTTCACATGTACCACAATAAATTCGACTCATACGTAAATAAATATGGCTTCAAATCCTTTGTTTATGCGTACACTCTTTCCAACACCTCGTATAGAGTGTTGCCCAACAGACGACTTCATAACAACTTATCATGCGGGAATCTTCATTCCAATGACTTCCACTTACTATTACCGAGTAACTTCAGTAGCAAAACAACCCTGACAACTATCTTAGACTGAAATTCCGAGAGGAATTCTGTTTAACGGGTAGGTACTGTAATATCCCGTAAAATTTCCCACCTAATTATAAATGATTAACGAGAGTAATCTATCGTCACGATTTAATTAACCATTTTTACGGGCTAAATTTTTGCTTTTATTCAACTATGTTAATCTAAACGGCGTAACACGTTCGCACTTTATTTATATCACCCTCATTTGTGCGAACCACGATGGTCTAAGAATCGCGAATAAAATAAACCAATTGCCATTTACAATTATATGTATCAAAACTTGGATAAACGCGTTCAGCTAACTATTTCGGGTTTACGAAAAACAAACTAAACGCACCCTTTATTTAACCTTTGGGCTCGGCCAAAACACCTTGGCCTGTTACTATTCATGGCCCAGACCGAATTTCAGCCCAACTCTATATAATCTTAAAATAAAAATTCGACGAGGGACGTTTACTCATACTCATTTTCTCTCGATTCGACTCAACAACCATACTATTGTTTTGCACGAATCGATTCTCATTCCAGCCGAGAATCGAGTGAAACAAACATCACATCCTAACTCGAACATTTACCTACTTAAAATCTGGCAAAGCTCGACCCACGTATCTTAGATCGACCAAAAACTAAAAACTAAATTTAATCTATAAAAACTTGTTTTAAAAACATTCTATACCCGATTTACTTTGACTAATTATCTCACGATCTAGTTTAAAGACTCTAGCATATCTTTTCCCAACTCGATTATCCTTCCAGTTGAGAATCGAGTGGTACAAACCACTTGGATTTATTCGCTCAGTTACTAGCCCAAATTTCATCAAAGTTCGAATCTAAAACCACACCATATGAGCCACACATTGTTTTGGTCACGTTGCAAAGTTGCTTGACCCCTTGAGGACTCTAACGAGCCACAAACAAACTTGGAAACATTTTCTATATCACCTTGACCCTTGGAACATACCCACGAACCACCTAAAACCTCTAAAAACTTATTTGTCTCCTTTTGCTTGGTGTTTACCGGCTGCCAAGAGCATCACAAGCAACCATCATTTGGTTCACTTACACACTCCACTGTGACCATTCAATGACATCTCTTACACCTTCATCATGCCTCATCATTATACTCAATATAACACTCAATGTTCACTCTTAAAATACCCTCAAACACTCGGCATTCAAACAACATAAACAATTCGCATAGACATGTGCTTGGCCTCTACCTTCCTCCTTGACTCCTTTATATCTCCCTACTAGTCTTTACAACTCTCACGCACAAGCACAAAGACCAGAGAATCCAAGGGGTGATCGGGTTATCTTTTTAACAAGCATCAGGGATTCTCGTTGGTCCTAGTTCACTCCTGCATGTTTACTACTCAACCTAGAAGTATGGTGAGTTCCTCAATCTTGACTACAATTCATTTTGAATCAATCTTTAATCATTTAATATCGCATGTATTCACACGAACGTATATGCTTGTTTATTTATTTCTACGTGCACAATATAGTTCTTTAGCTCAAACCTTGTCTCATCTCGTTTTTGTAGATACCAAAGATCACGTGTGAAAACTCACAACACAACCATGCATTCGAATCATGCACAAACGAGACCCTTTTTTATTTTGCATCTTACGTACAAAGCATGTAACCCAAAAAGACTTAGATTTTTTCTAAGTATTTTGACACAAAACCGTCCCAACTCGCCCTATAATTGGTCTCGTATTTTTGAAATCACGCAAGTAACCTACCAATATTTTAGCATGGATTGAAAGACCCCATGACTGGCTACAACTTTCGTATTTTGACTCCAACGTTTTAAACACAACCCGACACTTTAAAAAGCTCATTTTAATCGCCACTTTACTGGGTAATAACACTTAGAATATTTCTGGGGAGTTTTCAAAATATAAAACGTGCGACCAGGCCACAAAACCACGCCATACCTTCGAATAAGTAAACCTGGCCACCCATTATTTTTGCATCACCTCATTAACAACCTGGAACACTACGCTTTTCATGTTTTGAATTTCTTGAAATAAGGTCAACCCGTCACTCAAATTTACCCATTTTGAACTGACCTCGCCATGTTTTCTAACCAGAATTAATTTGCAAAGTTTATTATTTTTGATAATGGGCTAACTCAAAGCCCAACAAGACCTGGCAAATTAACAGCCCATTGGGCCTATACTAAATATTTTTAGAATCACAAAAATAGCCCAAGTCCAGGCCCAAAAGTATTTTCATGCCCTCGCCTCTAAATTTCTTAATGGGCCTTGTTCTATTTTGTTTTAAGGCCCAATATAACAAAATAAATTATTCTGGTCAAACTAGCAGTTGAATTAAGCTTTAATAAGCCCAAATAAGCTTTGGAAATTTTTCCACACGTTTTTATGCGTTTTGGACTAAAAATGTAAACATTTTCACTTAGAGGGACTGTTTTTGCCAACTTGTTAAAACTAGGGTCTGAACCTGTCAAAACAGAATATTTAGGGTGAAAATGATTTTATATTAAAGTATAAACTCAGTTTGTCATTTGGGGTTAAATATGGACCAAAAATGTAACTTTTGGTTAACAAGGGACTAACGGTGCAAACCTATACCGTTAGGGTTTAAAATGTAATTTTTATGAAACATCAGGGGCTGATCAATACAATAACATATTCTAAATCAAAGAAATGAATTTTCACCATTTACCCTTATATTTTGTAATATTCCAAACCCGAACACGAATAATTAAGTATACGTATATAACGATCTTAACGATTTTGAACCAACCTTTCGTTCCACCCATCTTGGAACAACAATCCTCATGATTTCTGAATAATATTGTTGGAATATTATTTTTGAACTCCAAACCTCTTAAACCATTCCCACTCACATCACCGATCAAATCGTCATACGATTCCTCATATCACATTCGCTATTCATGCTAAGTCGAATACTCAAACGTTATTATTATCCAGGTTGTGTGTGAAACTGTTCTTAATTCTCTATCCAACCAACAACTCAACTCAATCGTTGACAACTCAAAGTGAGTTCATAGCCCCTACTTTTAAATGTTTTGAATTACTTTTGGGGGAGATACATGCTCAACTAATTGCTTTTACTTTCACAAGTACTCTTAACTTTTACATATTATCATGAGTTTATAGCCCCACTTTTCATTACTTAATTGTTTTAAACTCTTTGGGGGAGATACATGCTTAAACTACTTGCTTTTACTTTAACAAGCACTTTTACATACTACTGTGAGTCATGGCCCCACTTTTACTCATTATAATTGTTTTATAAATGCTTTGGGGAAAATACATGCCTTATACTTTTACAAGTACTCTTATCTATATACATGTTACTGTGAGTTTCATAGACCACTCTTTTACCTATTTTAAATTACTTTTGGTGGAAATACATGCTTGTATTTCATATAAACTTTACTAGTTTACCTTTAACATTATACTCAGTTGATAAACCACTCTACTTGTTATTGAAACGTAACACTTACTTTTACTTACAAGGACACTATAAACTTTTGCGGATTACTATGAACTTATGAATCCACTTTTATACGTTTTTATATCTCATGAAGAGATACCTACTATAAACATGATCACAAGTGATTTTCAACTGTATGCTATACCTGATTCACTATTGCCTAAGTTTACCTTTATTGCCATGTTCGAAGTCCCTCATATCATGAACCTTAATCACTTGTGAGTGAACGTAAATAATTGTGAATAGATCTATTTGGGACTGACAATCCCCGTTTGGTCTTGCCAGGATGGGCCACCAAACGCACTTTATTTAAACCCACCTATAGGTTATTGGCAAATACCTATCCCGAGGGCCTATATACTTTACATCATTTGATGCCTGTTAAACGTTGAGTGTCATGAGGCTTAGAGCAATAGAACGATACTGTAGTCATTATACAGTATTGCTATTATTTTATCAAACTTGAACTTGTATTCACTATATAGCAGAAAATCACTACTTGGCAAACTATAACTATTTATTTTTGTTGACCTATTTAGGGCAACCGAACCAACTATGGGTGTATAACAACTTTACCCACCACTTACTTTATAACAAACCAACTATGGGAGTATATTATCGTAACCCACCGCTTATTTTATTGATAATTGTATTTATTACAATTATTACCTAAACTTGGAACTATTGAAAATCAACTGATTTTATGCAAACTCTATGGATTCACTCACACTTTGATTTTTGACAAATCAACTGGTTTAACTATAAATACTATGGTATTACTCACTTTTTGACTTCGATAATCAACTGTTTATTTACAACTGCTATGGACTCACAAACTCTTTGATTTTGGAAATCAACAGTTTTTACTTACAAACTCTATGAACTCACCAACCTTTGTGTTGACGCTTTTAGCATGTATTTATCTCAGGTCCATAATGAGCAGGGATGGCACAGAGGAGCACGAATACTTATGAAGGCTATAAATTTTACTATCATTCGAAAAACTATTTAATAAACTTTGAAACCACTGGGACCTCGTTTTGTAAACTCTGATATTCGAGTGATAAATCTTTTAAAACGACTAAATTGGTGATCGTTTTCTACTATTCAACTGTTGTGCCATGAAGTAACACCCAATTTGAATTCCGCTGCGTATCACGAAATTAGGGGTGTTACACATCATTTATCAAGGATGTGGTGATTTTTTTTATGTGTGTTAAATTCATCTACATTGAGGTTTCTATTATTTAACTTTTTTTGTGGACGAAAAATTTTTTTTTAGAGGGGAAGAATTGTAAAACCCTAAAATTAACATAATCTGAAATGACCAAAATGCCCTCTAAATTTAAATTTTAAGAACTTATGAAAATTATGTAAGTAACATCATTGTACTTAACCTAAAATGATTATGTCCTAAGTTAACTAATGAATTAAGCTACCAAATAAAAACCTTACACTATAAGTAAAAAGTCACAAAATAAATAATCCTACACTACAAGCTACACTAGTCGACTTTTAAATATGTCACATACCTTAAAATTTTTGGCCTAGATCAAAATAAAAGGATTGTATGCATTAAAATGTTATGGATAACAAGCCCATAAGAAAATTGATCCCTCCCTATTTGAGCCCAATCAAACATACGGTTTGTTTAAAATCTATACATACCGAAAATATTTTTCATATAACAAACCCTAAAACTAAAACAAACAAAAAAGATCGGCTGCCTTGTTCTTTTCCCTTCTGTTCGATCAGCAACCAAGCAAAAAAGGAGGTTTTGTGGTGACCTTTTAGGCGTGTTAATATCTAGTTCATGGTGGTGTATTGATCGTGTGTTTAAGGGCTGCTCGAAGGGTTTGTTAGGGTTCCATTCGGCTGCTACTTTTTGGTGTTTGATCTTGTCTCTTTTCTTCCTTTGATCACGCTTCAAGGGTAACCCTTATAATCCTTGTTCAATTCTACTCTTCTTGTTGATTCTTGTTTTAATCCTTGTTTGATTCTTGTCGATCCATACTCATTAAATAAGAGAACAAGTTACATGAAATTATAAGCCAAATCACATAAAATAACGAATTAAGAAGAGCTATGAATCGATCTGTAGTGATTGTTTTGATTCGAATTGATATGTAAATGTTAAGAACACATATGAATCGACCTAAGGCTGTTTTGATGTCAAAAGTAATTGCTTGTATCAAAGAATTAAATAATGAGAATGAAAAACCCAATTGATCACATAAAATCATAACCAGTTTCTGACCAAAAAAATTAAGTCAACTTTAATCGATTGGATCTTGATGATAACAAAGTGTATTTGGGTGTTTCTGGAGTCTAAAATTAAGTTCAAGGAAAGAGTTTTCTTGGAAAAATTAACCTTGTAATTTTTAGAGGACGGGAAGGCAACTTTTTGATTTTTAGAAAGTCAAATATCAAACTGAATTCGTATGCCTGGAAAAATAGTATGTTTTTTTAATTATTCATTTGCAAACCATGACGAATTAGAAGGTTCCCTTTTAACTGAGTAATATATCTTATGTCTAGTAATTACTGGAAAGTTTGTAGATTTTTATAAATTTTCTAGATGGGGTAAAGAAACACAAACTTTTCGGGTGTTTCATCAGACCCGATTCGGGAACATGTTGTGGAACTAGATTTTTCATTCATACTTATACTAGCTAATAAAATCTGTAAAAATTAGGTAAAATACTTAAGACATTGAAGTACATGTGTGAATTTTTGGGAATTTTATTTCTGAGTTCTTATATTTTTCATAAATTATTCAATACGTGACCAGATCATATACAGAAACTGTTAAGGGTTTAGAAAACTAAAAAGGTGTTATGTGTAAACTTTTCTAAACAAGAGGGTTTGTTATTCTTTTAAACTAAAGGACCTAACTTGTGAAAACATGTAACTTTATAATATTTACATTTTATACCCTAATCTTACCATAATGACACTATAATCCTTAAACTTGTTATATTTGCATATTAAACCCTAAAACTTATGAAAGTTACACTATGAACCCTAAACTTATGTAAATGGCATTATGAACCTTAAGTTACTAAATATGGAAAGTTGCTAAGTATGGAAAGTTACTAAATATGGAAAGCCTACTAAAATAAGTAATCTGATTTAAAATAAGTTATTAATCAGACGATCATGAATTCGTGTAGATTTGTTGAAGATGGAGTTTACTTCTGATCTTTTCGTTTCTGGTTGTGTTTTCACTCGCGGTCTAAGGTACAGATATTCTACCCTTTTTCAGTAAGGGTGCTTTCATTCTCATGACTTTCTTGATCTCGATTCATTAGGATTCCCTAAGCCATTGCTATGATCCCCTGTTCTTTGATCCATTCGTTTCATTTGACATTCGTTCATTGTGATTCCTATGGTATGATACTTGACATAATTAGTTCGTTACCCTATGACATGAGTATTCGAATCACTTAATGCTTAGAAGGTTCATTTGATTTCGTAACTGGATGTGTAAACCTTTCTTAATTTTATCATGGAAATGCTTTGAGGAAAACTAGTTTTAAAATGATGTTTATGAGCGATGCGATACCATTTTTATATGAAATATTACTAAAACTTTTATGAAAACTACTTTTAAAGACTACCTTTATGGAAACCGTTTTTAAAGATCATTTTATGAAAACCATTATTAAAAGATTTCTTAAATGAACATTTGATAGAAACCTTTTAATTGAACCTTGCTATGAATCATTTGATTTTGAACCCTCGAGGTCCTATGCCTGATATGATTCCCTCATTTGACTCTTGACATTCATTGTATGATTGTTATCCTTATTGTTTTCACTCTGACATTTATTTTAAATGTCTCTGCCATGCTATGCTTATATTTGCCATGCTTATTTGAGTTACTATCTTGTTTCTCTTGCCATGCTAGATTATATTTATTGTATGCTATGATAGATCTATGCCTGAGCTTACCTAGTTCTAGAGGTACTAGGACCATGTCTTTGATGGCACCTTATGCATGACACTCCTGTAGAGGTGTAATAGATCTACGGCGTTCCCCCTTATGTTTATGTATTATATTGTGATCACTATTGGCCATTAATGTGTGTGTGTGCTTAGTCTAGTACTGACATACATACTTATGTTAGGGAGCGTATGGATGCATCCTAAGTTTTATGTTTTATGTGATTATGGTGACCAGGTGGTGTGTGCCTTACACTCTTTCTCACACTTTTACTTTTATTATTACTTAGAGGTCGCTCCGCTTCGTATACTTGCATTTGCTTTAGTATGATTTGACGGATTATGATATGGAGTTCTTATGGCACATCCTTACATGACTTTTCCTTATTTTCATTTCATTCCTTGTTTCATTCTTATTCAGTTCTCATACGTTCTTGATTCTTAGTTCTCTTTTAAATTCGTATGACTTTCATGATTATGCTATTCGTTTTGTATTCTTATTCTTTCGTTGCTTGCTCATTTACCGTTATGTTATGTTGTGTATATATATATATCTGTTCACTGGGCTTTTTAAGTTTAGCGGCATTTCTTTTCCTGTGGTAGGTTTTAGATGGAAGCTGGGTTATGAGTGGAGAGCACTTGGGACTTAGAGGACATTACTTTCATAGCTAGTCTGGATTAGAGATGACTAGAAGTAATTACAATTGTAGACTTAGAATTTATTATTGACTTTTCCTTTCAAACCTTGTATTTTAGATTTTCCCTTTGTAACCTTTGAATTTCATTTGTATTATTTAAGTCTTATGCTTGTGTTTGCTTTGATATGTCACCATAACGTAATACTTCTACCCTTATCGGGTTGGGGTGTTACAGCGAATAAATTTTAAAACGGTAGAAACTATTCAACCCCCCTTCTAGTTTTCCATAATTGGCATCAGAGCTACGTTAATCAAGATTTCCAAAATATATTGTATTTTTAAAACTTGAAACGATCAATGGATTTTGAAAACTTTAAAGAAGGGAAATCAATGCAAAGACCACCACTATTTGAACCAAATTGTTTCATATATTGAAAAAATCGCTTTGAGACTTATGTGAAGTCAAAGGATATAGATCTATGGTATATAATTGTAGAGGGTGATTACAAACCCATAATTAATAACATTTCAGGTGGTCGGGATGAAGGTGCTTCTCTTACTCGTCACAGTGATAAGCAAAAGCAGCTGATTGCCAAAAATAATGAAGCTAAAATGATGCTTTATAATGCTTTACCTAAGAAAGAATATGAAAGAGTTTTTATTTGTAGAACGGCTAAAGATATTTGGCAATCGTTAATTATCACTCATCAAGGAACTCACAAGTCAAGGATAACAAAATTGATCTTCTTGTTCAATAATATGAATAATTTGTTATTCCTGAAGATGAGACCATTGATAGTGCTTTTGCTAGGTTTAATACTATTATTACATCTCTTAAAGCACTTGACGAATCTTTTTCTTGTAAGAACTTTGTCAGGAAATTTCTTAGAGCACTCAATCCGAAGTGGAGGGCAAAGGTGACGGCTATTGAAGAATCCAAGGATCTTTCAAGCATGACACTAGATGAGTTCATAGGAAATCTCAAAGTTCATGAAATGGTGATGGAAAAAGACTCAGAAATAGTTAAAGGCAAGAAGGAGAAAATGAAGTCCATTGCCTTGAAAGCTAGAATTGAATCAAGTGATGATGAAGAGTCTTATTCTAGTACCGAAGACGAAGAGTATGCCATGGCCGTAAGAGATTTTCAAGAAGTTCTTTAGTAGACGAGGAAAGTTCGTAAGACCACCTCGTGAAGAAAAGAAATCCTTCCGGAAAGACCGTGAGATAGAAAAGGAAAGGTAGACAGGAAGTGTTATAGGTGTGGAGATTCCAGTCACCTAATAGGAGAATGTCCAAAGCCTCCAAAGAGAAAATCTCAAAGAGCGTTTATTAGTGGAGCTTGGAGTGACAGTGAAGGTGATGACGACGAGCCTAAGAACGACGAAGTTGCTCTCATGGCTCATGACTCAGAAGAGGTACATTCTGAATCGTCATACTCCTCTATTGATGATGAAACTTTAGAAGTAGAATATAACAAACTGTGTGATATCACTTTAAAAATCATAAACAAAAATAACTCCTTAAAAACCAAAACGACACTTTTAGAAAACGAAGTTTATTGGTTTAAAGAAAAAGAAATACGAATGGAAAGGGGTAAAAATAGTAAAGAAACCTGTGTCTCTTGTCAGGAACTTAAACTAGAACTAGAAACACTTAAGTCCACACAGGAAGAACTTATCAAACAAAATTCTAAGTTTAAAAAGTTTGATAAAAATATAAGTTGTATAGATGAGATAATGAAGATGCAAAAATTACCTCATGATAAAATCGGACTAGGTTTTATGAAACTAGGAAGCTTAAGTGATTTTAAGAAACAAACAGTGAAAGAAAAAGAAACTGTTTCAACAACTTCACAGAACCACGGATCCGACGGATCCAAAATTTTGGATTCGCCAGTTGTACCTAAGGGATCCGTGGAAACAGTTGATGAACAGAAGGTTCTTAAATCGGATTGTACTGAATTTGTTAAGGTCACTAGAAAACCTAGCACTAGTACAACTGATAAGAAACAAAAACCAGTAGTTTCTATAGGAAAAAGGTCAAGTTAAAAATGAGTATAGAGTTAAAACGATTCAACAGAGACCTAAAACTAGTTTTCCCAAGCACCCCTTTCCAAAGAGTAATCACAACTCACAGAGTCATTATCAAAATAGTTGGAACCGAAGCCTGTCTAGAAACTTTCAAGGTCCCAACTACAACCCATGGAACAATTGTCCACCATTTCCATACATGAACCATGATAATGTTATGTTTAACCTAAATGGACCCATGAGATATTGGGGACCAAACGCTTGAGTTTTTCTTGAACTTAGGTGTGTCTAAAAGTTGAGCTTGAACCTGATGAGTGGATTAAAGATAGTGGGTGTTCATGACACATGACGGGAAACAAAAGCCTTTTCTCAACCTACCAAGTGTACGACGGAGGTAATGTCACATTCGGTAGCAAGCTTAAAAGTAAAATCATCCGAAAAGGTACAATCTCTCATGAATCTCACTCCATCGATGATGTTGATCATGTTAATAATTTAGGTTTTAAATTGCTTAGTAGTCAATATTGCCGCAAAAAGTATAACGTCCTTTTCAATGAAAATGGAAGTAAAATACTTAAAGACGGCATAACAGTAGGAAAAGGTGTTTTAAAGAATAACGTATACGTTATGAAATTGGATAAAACACCTAAAGACAAGCTTTGTCTTACTTCTTTGGACGAAAACTCAACTCTATGGAATCGACGTTTAGGTCACGCCAATATGAGGTTAATTCAATCCTTATCATCTAAGGAACTCGTTAGGAACCTACCCAAGTTCAAATATGACCAACACTTTTGTGATGCTTGCAAAATTGGGAAACAAGTTCATAATAGCCATAAGGATAAAAACATGGTGTCTACATCTAGGTGTCTAGAATTGTTGCATATGGATTTGTTTAGTCCATCCGCTATACAAAGTTATGGAGGAAACTTTTATACTTTGGTTATAGTGAATGATTACTCTAGGTATACATGGAAAAAAATTTTGAAAACTAAAAATGAGGCCTTTGATAAATTTGAAATTTTAAGTAAGATAATTCAAAACCAAATAGGAAATAGTATAGTGTCAATAAGAACCGACCATGTTCGTGAATTTGACAACGAAATCCAATTCGGAGCTTTTTGTGATGCTAATGGCATAACACATAATTTCTCGGCTCCTCAAACTTTTCAATCTAACGGTGGTGTAGAACATAAAAATAGAACAATTCTAGAAATGAGTAGAACTATGTTAAATGAACAAAACATACCTCAAAAGTTTTGGTGTCACGCCGTAGATACATCTACATATATCCTAAATCGTGTTCTAATTAGACCATTTTTTAAAAAGACTCCATGTGAGTTATATAGAGGCAAAAAGCCTACTTTAGGATATTTTAGAGTTTTTGGAAGCAAATGCTTCATTCTAAACACAAAGGACTATCTCACCAAGTTCGACCCAAAGTCGTATGAAGGTGTATTTCTTGGATATTCACAAAATAGTAAAGCATACATAGTCTTGAACAAAGAAAACTCAAGAGTCGAGGAATCGTTAAACGTAACATTCGACGAAAGTCCACCTCCCTCTAAGACATCACCTTTGGTAGATGATGACTTAGCTGAAATTCAAATGGTTGAGAATATAGAAAATATTGAAAATGACAAACAAGATGAGCCAGTAAAAAGAGATATAGTTAATATCAAAGAAACGAAAAGTCATCCATTAGAAAACGTCATAGGAAAACTTAATGAAAGAACGTTGAGATCTAAAGCTCAAAATGAAAGTAATTTCTTTTGTTTTGTTTCAAAATTTGAGCCTAAAAATATAAATGAGGCTATAAATGATGAATCTTGGGTTATTGCTATGCAAGAGGAACTAAATCAATTTGTTAGGAATGACGTTTGGACATTAGTTCCACAACCTAAAAATCAAACCATAATCGGTACAAAATGGGTTTTTAGAAATAAAATGGATGAAAATGGCATAGTATCTAGAAACAAAGCTAGGCTAGTAGCACAAGGCTACAATCAACAAGAAGGTATAGATTACGATGAAACATTTGCACCCGTAGCTAGACTTGAGTCTATTAGGATATTACTTGCATATGCATGTGCACATGATTTTAAGTTATTTCAAATGGATGTCAAAAGTGCATTTTTAAATGGATTTATAAATGAAGAAGTATATGTTGCACAACCTCCTGGCTTTGCCGATTTTGAAAAACCAAATCATGTTTACAAACTTAAGAAAGCTTTATACGGACTTAAGCAAGCACCAAAAGCTTGGTATGATCGACTTAAGACCTTCCTAGTTGACCATAAGTATACCATGGGCCTAGTAGACAATACTCTTTTCACCAAGAAAAAGGGATCACATATTATCATAGTCCAGATATATGTGGATGACATTATATTCGGTTCAACTTGTCAAGAGTTATGCGACGATTTCTCAAAAATCATGCATGACGAGTTTGAAATGAGTATGATGGGGGAACTAAACTTTTTCTTAGGTCTCCAAATAAAACAATTAGAAGATGGGATATTCTTCAACCAATCAAAGTATATCAAAGATATGCTTAAGAAGTTTGGTCTTGAAGACTCAAAACCTATGAAAACACCCATGTCCTCCGAAACCAAACTCACAAAGGATGAAGAAAGTGAATCCGTATATAGCACTAAATATAGAGGAATGATTGGTAGTTTACTCTATCTCACGGCTAGTAGACCAGATATTATGTTTAGTGTTTGTCTATGTGCATGCTTTCAAGAAGATCCAAAAATATCTCATCTTGAAGCCGTTAAACGGATATTTAGGTACATTAAAGGCACTACACATTTAGGATTATGGTATCCCAAAGGAACAGGTGTAGAAACCATAGTGTATGCCGACTCAGACCATGTTGGTGACTACGTTGATAGGAAAAGTACAAGCGGTATTTGTACTTTTGTAGGACATTGTCTCACCTCATGGTTTGCTAAGAAACAAACGGCTCTCACAATTTCAATCGAGGCAGAGTATGTGTCTGCAGGAAAGGCGTGTCAACAAGCACTGTGGATGAAACAAGCTCTCGTCGACTATGGAATTGAACTCAACGACATTCCCATTCTTTGCGACAACAAAGGAGATATCGATCTCAGCAAAAATCCAGTCCAACACGGTAGAACCAAGCACATAGAAATACGTCACCATTTCCTACGTGACAATGTTCAGAAGGGAAACATCTCAATTGAGAAAGTTTCTTCAGAGGACAACATTGCTGACATCCTCACAAAACCCCTCAAGAGAGAACCATTCAACTATCTTAGACTTGGTTTAGGATTAATGGAACCTAGTGAGTAAATAAAACATTAGATCGAACCTTAGATTAACCAAACACGGCAAATAAGTAAACCTTGTGTTCTGATCCTGCGGATCCAAACGACAACAAGGGCGGATCCCTTGTTTTGGATCCGCCGGATCCGTCACTTGCTAAGCTAGTTTTTATATATTAAACAAATACCATGTACTATTCATCACACTTCCCTATATCATATCACCTACCGGAATTCGACCCATAATTCACCAAACTCACAATTTAGGCTATCTTCTTCAACCAATTTGTGCTCTAAACATCACTGTAACTATCCTTATCATGTTTACATTCCTGATCTGCGTCTAGGATTTCTATTTGATGCACAAAATCTAAACTTGTGGTTTGTAAAAACATGAAACATACTTACTGAATTGCACAACAAATCATGTTTTTCTTAGTTAGGAATTGCATATTGTAGTATATTATCATTATTTATCAAAAACCCCATGAGAAATTTTCACCAAAAATCTTCTAACGACTAGGAAAAATAATTATTAGCACATTGTACATACAAATACAAAAACGTTAGGTTTTAAACATCACTTGCATAATGTCTCTTGAATGCTAAAGAAAATACATAACTAATATGTATTTTTTGGTACATTCAAATGAAGCTACATTGAAGTAGGAGCGTTTGGGTTATCTCTAGTTTTAACATAAAACTTGCATAAACAAAATTTTTATGCATCAAAAGTTGTCGAGATAACCGCATCTCCACATTGTCCCCATATAGGCACACACTAGAAACATATATATGTACTTTCGATAATTTCAACTAAACTATATATTTTTCGTGTCTAGGTTTATCATGCCTCTCGCAACTAATTATGTGTGACAAATCACAATTTCAGGTCATTTTCCAAACTTCGACAATTACTATTTATGGTTTACTATTCATCATTTACTTTTCATTGGTTATTATTCACATTTCACTATTCATTGTTTTTTAAGTCAGTTTATGATTTTGAGAAGCTTTTAGAAATTTTACTATTCACGAAACACTATTCATTCCTGAAAGGAAAATCACTATTCATGGTCACTATTCATCATTACGTAAACTAGGTTTACATGTATTAATAATTCTGGTAACCGTTAGGGTTTAGCTGCGAATTCATGACAACGTCGGATCGCGATATCTCAACACGACGACTATTTTGACACCCGATTCTTATCAGAAATGTAATTTCATAATTATTTCAACGTCTTCATATTTTATTTGGTACCGTTAAAATTCATTTCTAGATAACTCGGTACCCGGTATCACTTAAAACACTAAATATCAAGCATAATCATACCAAAGTCTTACAAAAATCTTACCTAACCATCCCCCCCCCCTTTCTCATCACCATACCCCTTGAAAAATTACACTAACTCATTTACCCACGGCCAAGAAGAAGAACCAAGCAAGAATCCATAAATTTTTCAAGTTCAAGTGATATTCAAGTCTCTTTAGTGTTCCTAGTTAGGATTTTGAAATAAAAATCCCAAGGTTCTTTAAGTATTTTCATCCAAATCTCATCTATACTTCAAGTAAGTGACTAACTAATTTCATCACTCTTTTATACTCTCTTTTTATCTATATTTTCATGTTCAAATAAGTTAGTCATGCAAATATATATGTTATATATACCACTTTGCACATAAATACTATCTAATCATAGATCAATGGATTTTATTAGTATCTTTAAGAGATCCACCATTTTTGGTGATGATTAGGAACCCATGACACCCTAAGAAGGTGTATGGTAGGATTAGATTAGTTGTGGTGTTGATTGGAAGTGTTTTGATCAAGTTTTGAACTAGAAAAATGAGTTTTTAACAACAATAGAAAAGCTACTGTCCATTTTTGGAAATTCTGGAAAACTCAGTAGCTCTGGGGATATATTGGCTTAAATATTTAGAAAATAATTTCAAAAACGAAACTGTAGGCGTTGGAATGATTAAAAACGAGCTTACGACGAAAAAGATATGTTATTTCTAAGTTTAACGACGAAAAACCCTTTTCTGAAAATTAGGCTTGCTATTTTCCGAGATTCAAAGGCTAGAAACTATTTTTGGTAATACACTATATTGGGATCCGTTTTTCTTATTAATTGAGACATATATGGTCAAAAGTTAACTAATACGACTCTAAGATATTGTTATAAGGCTTCAAAAAAGGTCAAACATATGTCGTAACACTTAACGTACAATATTTCATGACTAGTTTTGCAAGGCCATTTGGGCATATTTTCACAAGTAATGAAAAATAATAAACTACGATGAAAACACTATATTCACCGATAGACCACCAAACGAGGATCATAGAGTATTGTTTCAACATATTTACACGAAAAGTACTTTATAACTTAACAAGACGTCAAAAATGTATTTTTCGACAATAAACGTTATCTTCAAAGTTAACGAGTGGTGTCGATAACATACATATTTGCATGAGTAGCATCATTTCATTTGCTTACATTAGACTATATCATTCATATTAGGTCGCGGTTAGAGACCGAGCCTCATCTCAGCATATCCATTAATGTAATTGTTGCTTTGCATCAGGTGAGTTTTCATAGCCCCGCTTTTAAATTAATTATTTAATTTCTAAATTCTCGGGGGAGAATACATTGCACCATTTTTCATACGGACCAAAGTATCAAACTCATTTACATTGCCTAAGTTACCATCATTTCCAAGTTAAAGACCCCTTTTATTTATCATGGACCGTTAAATGTGAGCAAGCAAAGGTGAGTGGATAGATCTATTAAGGGTAACGCCTCCGTTCGGGTTGGTAGCACCAACTAGTCTACGAACGCATTTCATTTCAATCATTCAGAGTGTCTGGAAAAACACTCATTTTGGGGCATTTCATTTCAGTCTAGCTTCGGGGTCATGAGCTTAAGAGCTAATGTATTATTTTTATGTGACATTTTTGTCATACACTTTATACTTGTGGTTAGCGTAGAAACATTTCATTTACATAAACCTATGAACTTACCAACATTATTGTTGACCATTTTTAGCAATGTATTTTCAGGTAAATAAGGTAATCGCATGTTGGCCTGCATATGGACATACTATTGAGTCGCGGTGATGACGCGTCTCACTTTATTTTTATGCACTTAATTATCGTTTGATTTGTATGAACTTATTTCCGCAAACATGAAACACCTTTTGGGACCTTGTTTTGTAAACTCTGAATGTTTTTATGTAATCAAACGATGTATTTTCAAAATGACACTTTAGGTCGTTCAATATAACTGTAACTGTCGTGCTATGGCAGTCACGCCCCTGGAATTCCATTCCGCTGCAAGTCAGGTATTTGGGGGTATGACAGATTGGTACCAGAGTAAAAGTTATAGCGAATTAGGTTATCCATAATACCCTAGACTATAACTACACCATCATAGCATCTCATCATTGTAGCATAAGTGCATATTCATTATACATGTGATTTCATACATATATAATTTCATCATAACCCACATTATGTATATGGTTATTTACTTTTATTTCACATCGATTGTCACAGAGATATCTTCAGACACACATCCTAATGTCATCTCCTCAGACTCTGACACTGACAAGGTTTCATCACCACCCACCATTGTGCTAGAGTCAGTTACTTCATCACCACCCACTATCATCCTATCCTCATTGGAGCCTACTTCACAGTCATCACCTATGCTATCTGAGGCTGAGACCGAACCCTTCGAGGAGGGGGAAGTCGCGCCTACACCACCTTTGTCGCCACTGATTCATCGTGGGCCTAGTGTTGTTCTCGTTATTCAGCCTGGACAGCAGATACCTATTGGTCGGATATACCAACTACGTCCTGATGGACCGCGCATGAAGCGCACTGCTGCTAGGCGGGTTCATCGTCTTACTATCAGATCACCAGCTGCATTTGTACCCTTACCACCACCATCATCACTTACCATGACTACTAGTGTTCATCCCAGAGTGCATACTCCATCTCATCCTCGTAGATGCCTGATATGTGTTTAAATACACATATCCTTGACCTTAGAAAACGGATAAAATAAACCAAAAACTAACCGAATATGCCATTTATGTTGTGTTTTTGTGTTTATGCACATGCAGGTACGGATATTGAGAAAAGAGACGAAAACAAAGACAAAAAGACAAAACCAAGCACGAGAATGGAAAAACGAACAAAAAGCCGAAACCGGGAATGGAATTTGCAAGTTTGGACTACAGTTGTGCTCAAAAAGTCAAAGTCAACCCTTGGATCATGACAACATTGCACAAATAGTCCTTGGATTAACTTTTCAAACTTGGCAACTTTGGTCCCTAAATTCACAGTTTTGGCAATTTTAGTCCTCAAAGTCAAACTTAAATTCCAAAACTAATCCTACATCAATTTAACCCAACACTTAGATTAACCCAGCCATTAAATAGCCAAGCCCAAGCCCAACTACAAGCCCAAGTCCAATCCAGAAAAAGTCAAAAGAGTAAAAAACCGCCCAATTACGGTTTATCTTCTTCTTGATTATTATTGTGTACCTCCCCCCTCCTCTATTACCTCTTCTAGAAGCCCCACCTTAGCAATACACTATACCATTTATTTTTATTCTGAATGGATTTTTTTACGGTAATGGGAGATACATTGATGATTTTTAATGAAGAAAATTTGGTAATGGGGAAAGTGGGACATCAAATTCAAGCACTGAAGATTATTCTGATGGCTATAAAAAGGGTTGAAGTGAAGAGATAAAAAAGCAAGTTTTTAATTAGTAGTGTAATTTTTATAAATTAAGTCGAATTTAAGTTGTAATTGAAGCATTTTATAAAATAAATTCAAGGTTTTACCATTTAATTCAATTTCCCGCCAAAATGCTTATTTCTTAAATATCAATGTTTTTAATGTTATAAGCAATACTCACTGTTCCAATAAGCTTATTAAAGCTTATTTAAGCTTATTCAAGCCACTGGAGTTCATCCCTGTCAAAAATGCCATGGTCAACAAAAGTCAACAAATAAGCTGAAATAAGCTGTTCAAGGGAAGAAGCTGTTCTGAATATGCTGAGGTGGTTACTTGTTAGCTTTTGACAAAGCTCAGATTGTCTGGTGATCTCATTGTCTATTTTAAGTTTAATTCAGTTGTAAGCTTTTTCTAAGTTTTTGCATTATTTTCTATTTTACTATACCTCAGCTTAATTTTAGCTTATTATGGTAATTATCTGCTTATTGTTAGTTTAAGATTGCATGTTATCTGTTTTATCAGTTGTTAATAGATTTTTCTTAATTTTGTTTAAAAATCTCATAAAAGCCAAAAAAAATAGCTTAACCTAGTAAACTGCTTATCAGTGCTTATTTTTCCATTAAATATTGATCATTAGTACTTAAATTGTTTAGTAGAACTTCTTTCAAGCAAAACCATAGCTTAATTTTGTCTGTTTCATCTTAAAAAGCAAAACAGCCCTTTAAGGGGTGTTTGGGACAGAAGCTGTTCTAGGTCATAAGCTGATTATACTATTCATTTGTCTAAAGCTGAAGTTTGATTGAGCTAATTTTAGGATGGTTAAGCTGTTAGTATAAGGTTTTAAGCTGTATTAAGTACTTTAGAGGATTTGAGTTCATAAGTGCAAAATTTAGAAGTTAAAACTGCCATAATAAGCCTCTAATAAGATGAAGCTTACTTGACCCATATTTTTGGCAAAACAAAGTGTGTTTCAGCAATCTAAGTGAGAATCCAAAGTGTGGTACTATTTCATTGAGTGTGAAAAGAATTTGAGGCCCAAAATCCAATCCTGCTGCATCAGTAACTAATGTGCAGACCTGCACAATAAGCTGTTGATCTCAGCTTTTTATCTGCTTAGTCCTTTGTGCTCATTGCCTGGTATTTGGTTTTCTTTTAGCAAGTAGTATAGGTTTTAGGTTTTTGAGCTTGGTTTGTTTTTGTCAGCTTATTAGTTAGCTTATTTATTGTCTGCAAAAAGCCCCTTAGGACTGGTTCAGGTCCGCAACAACTTTTTTTTTCCACAAGCATCTGATCTAGGCCTGATTTGAATAAGCAATTTAGAATTAATATTTCACCATTTTTACGTTTTAGGTTCGTAATTTCCCGTTTCAGATACGTTTATTTTACTTAATTTACGTTTTTGATCGTTTAGGTTTCATAGACTTGTTTTTCATGTTGTTTAAATTATATTTAGCCTATTTATGCTTCCCATAGTTATATCTTGTTTAAATTCCTTTTTCCAAGTTCGTTTTTAGATTCCCGTAAACGTTTTTAAAGTAATTTGATTTTTACGTTATTAACTTTGTAAATTTGTTTCTTAGTTTTATATTTCAATTAAAATCAGAAAAGAAGCCCAAAATACAAAATATTCAATCATTTTAATTCCAAATCTTAATCAATATCTTCCATTCACACCTCGTTGGGACATGACCCGGGTGACACTTACCCGCTATCACATTCCGTATTCACGGGTGTTTCAAGTTTGACTTTTCCCTAAAAGTTTGACTTGTGAACCCACACGTATCGTGTGTATTTATTTTATATACACTTTACCACGGATCAAATTTTGGCGCCGCTGCCGGGGAGGTTGTGTAGCGATAATATCGTAAAGGTTTAAACGATTAGTGACTTGAGATCCTTCCTCGTGAAGTTATTGTTTTTCAAAAACATAAAAAACCAAAAATATTTTCCATTTTCTTTGTGAATATATATAAAAACAAAACAAAACACTTTTCCTAAAGTGTTTACCAAAAAAAAAGAATAATAAAAAATACAAAAACATTCTTCCATTCTTTTTTGTTAAATAAACATTAAAAGACAAATTCAAAATAATATTCATTAATCTTGAGTATTATCATAACAAGTTCCTAAACAAAAGATCAAAACTTGCCTTTGTATCACTTGCGAATATCGGCTCACCTTTAATTGATAAACAACCTAAACAAGTAGTTTAAGGTAGGTCTTGACATTAAATTGCAGACCGAAGAGAGATCCATTCTTCTCTCCCGCTACTCTGCGCGTTTATCTTTTGAAGAGCTACCGTACGCTTGTTGATTATTGGTTTAAGTTCCTTGTTGTTTTGATTCGGTCTCGTTTTAATTGAATTGTTTTTCTTCATGAATGCACACTCGTTCATCTAAATCATCAAGTCCTTTACAAAAACCACTTCCATATAATAAAAAACGTGTTAAAAAAGGTGCAACCTCAACAGTCAAACCTTCAAGTTCTTCATCAGCCAAACCCGAAAATAAAACTATGGCTGAGGGGGATGAAAATCGTACCATGTCTAAGTTACTTCAATCACCCACTGAAGGATACGCTGAAGCTATCGTTGTACCATCAATTGTTGCCGATAGTTTTGAGCTTAAATCCGGGTTGCTACAAATGGTATCTCAAAACCAGTTTTTCATATTTGAAAGGGATGATCCTCATTCCCATATTCGATGGTTTAACAAAGTCACATCCACCATCAAATACAAAAATGTGCCTCATGAAGCAATCAAATTTCTTTTGTTCCCATTTTCTCTTGAAGGGGCTGCCAGAATTTGGCTCGATAAACAACCCCCTAAATCGATAACTACATGGGAAGATTTAGTAAAGAAATTTGTGAATGAATTCTTTCCACCATCAAAAACCACAAGCCTTAAGAATGAGATCACAAAATTCACTCAAAAGTTTGATGAATCGTGCAGTGAAGCATGGGATCGTTTCAAAGAATTAATTCGTAAATGTCCCCATCATGGTTTTTCTGAATTACATCAACTTGATACGTTTTATAATGCCTTGAACCCAACAGATCAAGATTCTTTAAATGCCGCCGTTGGTGGTTACCTGTTGAATCGAACTACGAAAGATGCATGGGCCATTGTCGAGGCCAAGGCTCAAGTACGCACTTCACGAAGCAGGCCTGCTGTTTCGCAAGTGAATACTTCTCCTTCTACTTCATCTTTGGTAAAAACCTCTAGCTCTAACGACAGAATCGACAAACTCATAGAGGTTATTCAAGCTTTGGTTCTATCTAATCAAAAGATACATTCATCACCACAAGCTCATCCACCTCATGTCAAAGCGGTGGAAGAAACTTGTTTCACTTGTGGAGGTCCTCATGCATACTACAATTGTACTGCCACCGATGGCAATCCTTTTGAAGTTCATGCTGTAGCCGGGTCTTACAACCAGGGGGTAACCAATACCGTCCTCAAGTTGACCCAAATTTCCGTTCTACAAATCAAATGGGACCACCCGGGTTTTCTCAACCCAACAATCCAAACAGATTCAATCAAGGCCAAGGAAGAGGCCAACATGTTCAAAACCAATACCAAGCTCCGATCAATCAATACCCTAACCAAGGTGCAAATTTCAACCAAAGTTATCAAGCTCCAAACTTTCAAGCTTTAAATTTCCAAGCTCCTAATGTACCCTCAAACGAACTTGCTCATTCTCTATGTCTAGACAAGGTATGGAGCTTAAAAATGATCTTAGGGCCACACATAACAAGATTGATCATTCTCAAAGAAAAATTGAGAACATGTTCGCAAGTCTTATGAATCAACTCAACCCAGCTTCAACATCGGGATCTCTCCCGAGCAATACCATCCCTAATCCAAAAGGGGAGTTGAAAGTTGTTACCACAAGGAGTGGTAAAGAAGTTGATGGACCTTCGACTCCTATTCCTTCTCTGGTGAAGGAAATGGAACAAACAACTAAGGTAACCAAAGACAAAGAACAAACTGCTAGCCCACAAGCTATAGAAAATGTCCCACCTCCACTCTCATCAACTCCAATTCCGGAACCCGAAGTTCCGAAGACAAATTCTAAGCCTTCAATTCCATATCCTTCAAGGCTTAACAATCAAAAGCTCCATGAGAAAACTAACACTCAAATATGAAATTTTTGGAAATTTTCCAAAAATTACACTTCGACATTAGTTTTGCTGATGCCTTGCTATACATGCCAAAATTCACATCTCAATTCAAGAGTCTCTTAAGCAATAAGGAGAAATTGTTTGAATTGACGAAAACCCCTTTGAATGAGAATTGCTCAGCGGTGATCCTTAAAAAACTACCAAAAAAATTAGGAGACCCTGGTAAATTTCTCATACCTTGTGACTTTCTGGAGTTAGAAAAATGTCTAGCATTAGCCGATCTTGGTGCTAGCATCAATCTAATGCCTTATTCCTTCTAGAAAAAGCTTTCACTCCCGGAACTTACTCCCACAAGGATGACTCTTGAATTGGCAGACCGAAGTCTTACTATTCCTAAAGGCATTGCTGAAGACGTTTTTTTCAAAGTAGGACAGTTTCACTTCCCCGCCGATTTTGTAGTTGTGGATTTTGAATGTGATTCCGAGTTCCTCTCATTCTCGAGAGATCTTTCTTGAGAACTGGATGTGCATTGATTGACGTTCATGGTGAAGAATTAACACTTCATGTTAATGACGAATCCATAACATTCAATCTTAATCAAACCTCGAGATACTCTTCAAAATATGATGATAAATCGGTTAACCGAATCGATGTTCTTAACGATACTTATGAGGAGTATGCTCAACAAGTCCTTGGATTCTCAGATTCTTCAAGTGGCAATCCCACTTCTTCTGATCCTATCATCGCTCACATCCTTCTCCTTCTCTCACTCCATTTGAGGGAGGTGACTTCATTTTGGAAGAGATTGAAGCTTGTTTGTCATGTGATTCAATTCCATCGGGAATTGATGACAATGTATTTGATCCGGAGGGAGACATTCTTCTCCTTGAGAAGTTACTTAATAATGATCCATCTTCTCTCCCTCCAAAAGAACTTCATAATGAGGAGATCAAACCAATTGAAAAATCTGATGATCCTCCTGAGGTCGAACTTAAGGACCTTCCACCTCATCTTGAGTACGCATTTTTGGAGGGAAACGATAAATTTCCCGTCATAATTACTAAAGACTTAAATGATAAGGAGAAAACCGCTCTCATAAAGGTTTTAAAGTCGCATAAACAAGCCATTGCTTGGAGACTGTCCGACATTAAGGGTATTAACCCTCAATTTTGTACACAAAAAATATTAATGGAGGATGATTATAAACCAGCGGTTCAACATCAAAAAAGGGCTAATCCCAAGATCCACGAGGTTATTAAAAAGGAAGTTATCAAACTCCTTGATGCCGGATTAATTTACCCTATCTCTGATAGTCCTTGGGTAAGTCCTATTCATTGTGTTCCTAAAAAGGGTGGTATCACCGTGGTTGAAAATGATGAAAACGAGTTAATCCCAACTCGATTGGTTACGAGATGGCGTGTATGCATCGACTATCGAAAGTTGAATGATGCCACCCGTAAAGACCATTTTCCATTACCCTTCATGGACCAAATGCTCGAAAGACTAGCAGGAAATGAGTACTATTGTTTCCTTGACGGTTTCTCGGGATATTTTCAAATTCCCATTGATCCACAAGATCAAGAAAAGACTACATTCACATGCCCATACGGAACTTTCGCATATCTACGGATGCCTTTTGGCTTGTGCAATGCTCCTGGAACATTCCAACGTTGAATGATGGCTATCTTCCATGACATGATTGAAAAAACAATGGAAGTCTTCATGGATGATTTCTCTGTCTTTGGGAATTCGTTTGAATCATGTCTCTCCAATTTAGACAACATGCTCCAGCGTTGTGAAGACACTAATTTGTGTCTAAATTGGGAGAAAAGCCATTTTATGGTCAAAGAAGGCATTGTCCTTGGCCATAAAATTTCTAAGAACGGGATTGAGGTCGACAAAGCTAAAATTGATGTAATTGCAAAGCTACCTCATCCCACCACTGTCAAAGGTGTTAGGAGTTTTCTTGGTCATGCCGGTTTCTATCGTAGATTCATTCAAGATTTTTCAAAAATCTCCCGGCCAATGACTCGTCTCTTGGAAAAGGAAACTCCATTCATTTTTTCTGAAGAGTGCATCAAAGCATTTCAAACTCTAAAGAAAAAACTCACTGAAGCACCGATCTTAGTTGCCCCCGATTGGGACCTACCTTTTGAACTTATGTGTGATGCAAGTGATTTTGCAATAGGTGCGGTCTTGGGGCAACGAAAAGACAAACACTTTCAGCCTATACATTATGCTAGCAAAACTATGACGGAAGCTCAAGCTCATTACACCACAACGGAAAAAGAATTACTTGCCGTGGTGTATGCTTTTGAAAAATTCCGGCCATACTTGATCTTGTCAAAAAGCATAGTGTATACGGACCACTCGGCTCTCAAATATCTCCTTGCAAAACAAGATGCAAAGCCGAGATTGCTCCGATGGGTTCTCCTCCTACAAGAATTTGATGTCACAATCCGTGATAAAAAAAAAGGAGCTGAGAACCTAGCGGCTGATCATCTGTCCTGATTAGAGAACCCTCACCAAAGTGAGCTCGAGAGGAAGGAAATTAATGAAACATTACCTCTCGAGACACTTAACGTGGTATCTTTTTGTGGAGATTCTAGTACCCCATGGTTTGCGGACTTTGCAAACTACCATGCGGGTAATTTTGTGGTTAAAGGGATGTCATCCCAACAAAAGAATAAATTCTTCAAAGATGTGAAGCATTACTTTTGGGATGACCCCTATCTGTTTAAAATCTGTGCGGATCAAGTCATTCGGCGGTGTGTATACGGCCAAGAAGCCGTTGATATCCTTACTGCTTGCCATAATGGACCCACGGGGGGACATCATGGTGCAAGCTATACCGCCAAGAAAGTCTTTGATTCCGGTTTCTATTGGCCAACGATTTACCGTGATGCTCACGACTTGGTAAAGTCATGTGACTCTTGCCAACGTCAAGGCAAAATCTCGCAGAAAAATGAAATGCCTCAAAATGCAATTAATGTATGCGAGATCTTTGACGTGTGGGGCATCGATTTTATGGGGCCATTCCCGTCTTCACGAGGGAACAAGTACATACTCGTGGCTGTCGACTATTTGTCAAAATGGGTTGAGGCGAAAGCACTTCCCACCAATGATGCCCAAGTAGTTGTTAAATTTTTGAAATCTCTTTTTGCTAGGTTTGGAACTCCACGTGCAATCATAAGTGATCGCGGTACGCACTTCTGTAATGACCAATTTGCAAAGGTCATGCTAAAGTACGGTGTAACTCACCGTCTTGCTACCGCTTATCATCCACAGACAAGTGGACAAGTGGAAGTTTCAAACCGAGGTCTGAAAAGGATTATGGAAAGGAAAGAAGGAGAAAACCGTGCCTCGTGGGCCGATAAATTAGATGATTCGTTATGGGCCTTCCGCACAGCTTACAAAACACCCATTGGGTGCACTCCTTACAAGCTGGTATACGGGAAGGCGTGCCATCTACCTATTGAACTTGAGCACAAAGCCTACTGGGCATTGAAACATGCCAACTTCGACCTTTAGTCCGTGGGTGATCACCGCAAGGTTCAACTAAATGAATTTAATGAACTCCATGATCAAGCGTACGAGAACTCTTTGATCTACAAAGAGAAGACAAAGAAGATCCACGACTCTAAAATCAAGAACCGCGTTTTCAACGTTGGTGATCGAGTCATTCTTTTCAACTCTAGATTAAAGATATTCTCGGGCAAGCTAAAGACCCGTTGGACTGGACCCTTCACCGTTGCTAAAGTTTTTCCATACGGTACCATCGAGTTATCTTAAAATGATGGACCAAACTTTAAAGTGAACGGTCATAGGTTGAAGCACTACTTTGGAGGGGACGTACCACCCATGGGTGTCCCAGATCTCCAAACTTTCCCCATGAACCAATAAATTCGGGGCGAGTCAAGCTAACGACTCGATCATAAACAAGCGCTTCGTGGGAGGTAACCCATGCTTATCAGTGTGTTTTGTGTGCTACCTCTTGTGTTTTTTGTTGTTGTCTTGTGCAGGATTGACCCGATATCGGAAGACTCTCGTTCTTATGGTTTTTTCTATCTCAAGTCTCAGGAAATCTGGTATCCTTTTATCTTATCGACTAACCTTGTCTATTGGCATAATTCATAAACGGCCTAAGATTTATTAGGATTACCCTTACTTTTAAAACATTGGGGACAATGTTTCATTTTAGTCTGGGGTGGGTGATCTTTCGATTCGATTTTGCCTTGCATTGTGTCGTGTACCTTGGCAACCCCGTTTTCCACCCAAAAAAAAAAAAAAAAAAAAAAAAAAAAAAAAAAAATTTTGCAAAAATATCATAAGTGTTTTGACACATTGTTGATTTTCCGTTGGGTAGAGTAGGAATAAAATTTTGACTTGATCGGGCGTGTTGAGCCCTAGCTTGTACCCATAACATTTTTGACTAAGCGTTCGCGGATCTTTTTATTAAAGATTTTAAATTTGCGAAGAACTAGAAATGATAGAGTTATTTATAAGTTGTGATGCTAAGCAAGGATTAGTTGGTTATCATAAAGGCTCATCAGTGGAATTTGTAGTTTTTCCTCCCATAAGCTAAATTTGTGCTATTTTCAAATTTTTAACCTTAGAAATCATGTTATTACAAACTTTTATTCAACTTTGATATAGAGTACGAGTTCAACTTTTTATTTAGACTTCTGAACAAGCATACTTTCTTAAATTGGAATAATAATGCAAAAGAAAGTGAGTAAAATCACAAGTATGATGCAAGTGTATATATGATTATTAAAAAAATAAAAAAAAAAAAAAAAAAAAAAAAAAAAAAAAAAAGGAACAAAAGATGGAAAATGAAAAAAATAGAAAATATATGCTATGTGAATAAAAAGGTTGCTGTAAATAAATGTATAAAGTTTTCTTTTTCTTAAATTTAAATCAGAAGTTGAACTAGTATTCGTCAATTTTGTGTTAAAAGTTTAACGGGTATTTAGTAGATTGTTGATTTCAAAGACCCCGAAAACTCCGGTAATACTCTCTGTGGGGTGTCAAAAGCCTGGTCACCTAAAACCAACTGGTTTGGGATGTGCCGAGAAGAAAGCCGTTACATGGAGTGATCTCACCTTTGAGTCTCTAATCTCTAAATGATCGTTTGTTGCTATTTATTTAAGTATTTAATACTAACTTAGTGGGAATATCTAAAATCTTTGAAATTGAAATTCCGCTGATTTTGGTACTATTCTCTGTGGGGTGTCAAAAGCCTGGTCACCTAAAACCAACTGGTTTGGGATGTGCCGAGAAGAAATCCGTTACATGGAAAAGGCCCTTTTTGATCCTTAGATTTTCGAGGTTCCCGGTAAATTAGTATTTGACTTAAACAAGTAACAACCATAATAATATCGATTTCTGTGATCAAACTTTTGAAAATTAGCACACGTACCAAACATATAGAATAAATGGGGAGTGAAAAATTTACAAATTACATTCATGAGTAGCGTTAGCATTTTAACTTGTATCTAACAATGATTTCGTTTTAAGCTTGGTTTGGGGACTCGTGAAAAGTCAGGGACGATGAATTTTATCCGTATGGTCACTTCTTTATGAGTTGTGTTTCCTCCTCCGTGACACTAAAAGTTATTGTGAAATAATGAAAATCAACATCCCGTCACAAGAAAAAGAGAAAAAATAAATAAATAAATAAGTGTGAATAAAATGGAAAAACGGGGCGTTTTTAGAACTTTTGATTTCTTAAATCTCTTTCAAATATTTTGCTACTTTTCAAAGTTAGTAAAAAGAGGTTTGAAATTATTGGTTTCAAAAACGTGAGTTGATAACATTGCGTGAGGACACAGCAATACTTTAGTCTGGGGTATTTTGATATGTGTTTAAATACACATATCCTTGACCTTAGAAAACGGACAAAATAAACCAAAAACTAACCGAATATGCCAAATATGTAGTGTTTTTGTGTTTATGCACATGTAGGTACGGATATTGAGAAAAGAGACGAAAACAAAGACAAAAAGACAAAATCAAGCACGAGAATGGAAAAAACGAACAAAAAGCCGAAACCGGGAATGGAATTTGCATGTTCGGACTACAA
Organism: Artemisia tridentata subsp. tridentata; assembly: GCA_021014915.2. Taxonomy (NCBI): domain Eukaryota; kingdom Viridiplantae; phylum Streptophyta; class Magnoliopsida; order Asterales; family Asteraceae; genus Artemisia; species Artemisia tridentata. The sequence goes on along the minus strand of CP139508.1, from coordinate 207,747,107 downwards.
TTGTGCTCAAAAAGTCAAAGTCAACCCTTGGATCATGACATAATTGCAAAAATAGTCCTTGGATTAACTTTTCAAACTTGGCAACTTTGGTCCCTGAATTCACAGTTTTGGCAATTTTAGTCCATAAAGTCAAACTTAAATTCCAAAACTAATCCTACACCAATTTAACCCAACACTTAAAGTAACCCAGGCATTAAATAGCCAAGCCCAACTACAAGCCCAAGTCCAATCCAGTTTTTATTAATAAAAACTCGGTCAAACTGCTACAGTACCAGAAAAAGTCAAACGTGTAAAAAACTGCCCAATTACGGTTTATCTTCTTCTTGATTATTACTGTGTACCTCCCCCCTCCTCTATTACCTCTTCTAGAAGCCCCACCTCAGCAATACACTATACCATTTATTTTTATTCTTAGTGGATTTTTTTACGGTAATGGGAGATACACTGATGATTTTTAATGAAGAAAATTTGATAATGCGGAAAGTGGGACATCAAATTCAAGCACTGAAGATTATTCTGATGGCTATAAAAAGGGTTGAAGTGAAGAGATAAAGAAGCAAGTTTTTAATTAGTAGTGTAATTTTTATAAATTAAGTCGAATTTAAGTTTATATGTAAAAGTTCTTCTAGGTTTTACTAATTCTGCATTGTATAAGTAATTTAAGTTGTAATTGAAGCATTTTATAAAATAAATTCAAGGTTTTACCGTTTAATTCAATTTCTGGCCAAAATGCTTAATTCTTAAATATCAATGTTTTTAATGTTATAAGCAATACTCACTGTTCCAATAAGCTTATTAAAGCTTATTTAAGCTTATTCAAGCCACTGGAGTTCATCCCTGTCAAAAATACCATGGTCAACAAAAGTCAACAAAAGTCAACAAATAAGCTGAATAAGTTGAGTTGGTTACTTGTTAGCTTTTAACAAAGCTCAGATTGTCTGGTGATCTCATTGTCTATTTTAAGTTTAATTCAGTTGTAAGCCTTTTCTAAGTTTTTGCATTATTTTCTGTTTTACTATTCCTCAGCTTAATTTTAGCTTATTATGGTAATTATCTGCTTATTGTTAGTTTAAGATTGCATGTTATCTGTTTTATCAGTTGTTAATAGATTTTTCTTAATTTTGTTTAAAAATCTCATAAAAGCCAAAAAAATAGCTTAACCTAGTAAACTGCTTATCAGTGCTTATTTTTCCATTAAATATTGATCATTAGTACTTAAATTGTTTAGTATAACTTCTTTCAAGCAAAACCCTAGCTTAATTTTGTCTGTTTCATCTTAAAAAGCAAAACAACCCTTTAAGGGGGTGTTTGGGACAACAGTTGTTCTAGGTCATAAGCTGATTATACTATTCATTTGTCTAAAGCTAATGTTTGATTGAGCTAATTTTAGGATGGTAAAGCTGTTAGTATAAGGTTTTAAGCTGTTTTAAGTACTTTGGAGGATATAAGTTCATAAGTGCAAAAATTAGAAGTTAAAACTGCCATAATAAGCCTCTAATAAGCTGAAGCTTATTTGACCCATATTTTTGGCAAAACAAAGTGTGTTTCAGCAATCTAAGTGAGAATCCAAAGTGTGGTACTATTTCATTGAGTGTGAAAAGAATTTGAGGTCCAAAATCCAATCCTGCTACATCAGTAACTAATGTGAAGACCTGCACAATAAGCTGCTGATCTCAGCTTTTTATCTGCTTAGTCCTTTGTGCTCATTGCCTGGTATTTGGTTTTCTTATAGCTAGTAGTATAGGTTTTAGGTTTCTGAGCTTGGTTTTTTTTGTCAGCTTATTAGTTAGCTTATTTATTGTCTGCAAAAAAGCCCCTTAGGACTGATTCAGGTCTGTAACAACTTTTTGTTTCCCACAAGCATCTGATCTAGGCCTGATTTGAATAAGAAATTGATAGCTAAATTTGGGCATTTTGAATTTGGAAGTAATCCCTAGTATGAGCTTTAAGAATCAGCTTGAGGTTTTCCCTGACTAGCTTTTTCCTAGCTTCTAGATCAACTGCAAATAGGCTGATAAGTCATTATTTTTGCCCTTAATTGCAACTGCACTAAACTGCTTATTGGCTTATTCCAAGTGATTATTTGGTCTTATTCAGTTGTTTTAAGTTTAAAATAGTGTGTTTATCTGTTTTCTAGCTTTTGGTAATTTTTGGTACTGTAGAGCTTATTTTAGAGCTTATTCGAAACTGCTAATTTGCACAATCTGCTTATTAGTGTTTAACCAAGCTCTATTTTCATTTTTCCTAGATTCTTAGTATCATTTTATATTTACCTGCAAATTTTCATATTGTTCCATAGTCATTTGTTATTTTTAAATCATTTAATTTCTTTCTTTTAGTTTTTAATTCATAAAAAATCAAATAAAAATCAAATAAATATAATTCTTTTTCCCAAAATTTTCTTCTATTATTTAGGATTTTATAAAAATAAATTTGCACATTTAGAATTAATATTTCACCATTTGTACGTTTTAGGTTCGTAATTTCCCGTTTCAGATACGTTTTTTTTACTTAATTTACGTTTTTGATCGTTTAGGTTTCATAGACTTGTTTTTCATGTTGTTTAAATTATATTTAGCCTATTTATGCTTCCCATAGTTATATCTTGTTTAAATTCCTTTTTCCAAGTTCGTTTTTAGATTCCCGTAAACGTTTTTAAAGTAATTTGATTTTTACGTTATTAACTTTGTAAATTTGTTTCTTAGTTTTATATTTCAATTAAAATCAGAAAAGAAACCCAAAATACAAAATATTCAATCATTTTAATTCCAAATCTTAATCGATATCTTCCATTCACACCTCGTTGGGACACGACCCGGGTGACACTTACCCGGTATCACATTCCGTATTCACGGGTGTTTCAAGTTTAACTTTTCCCTAAAAGTTTGACTTATGAACCCACACGTATCGTGTGTATTTATTTTATATACACTTTACCACAGATCAATGTCGGTTGACAGCGCGTAAATGGGTAGCATTCCGTACCCCATCACCATCATCACTATTCTCTCTACCATTATCCTCACCAGCACCATCATTACCATCCCTATCATCATTATCACCACCCTTACCACCCATATCAGTATCTGGAACACCATCAACACCATTTCATCCCAGGGATCCTGTACCTACCTCTAATTTTCCGCTTAAGAAGCGGGCACGGCTGGATTCACCATCCCCAGCTACTACAGATACTGCAGAGACTTCACCACCCAGCAGGTTCGAGGTTGGTGAGAATTCTAGGGCTGCTGCTGCCAGACTACTTGCTGCTGCTACACTTGACTCACGACTAGATCATCTGCAGGGACAGATTGACAGGCCATTAGGCCATGTAGAGGAAATTCCATTAAGCTGAGTGGAGGCTATGGAGGAGGAGATTGAGGGACTAGTCTTAGGGAGGGTTTCTATAGATGTTTCGTATCAGGGATTAGAGGCCCGACAGCAGGAGAGTTCTGTGCGCGTTACCCATTTGAGGAAGGAGATACCAGATTTATTTGACAGGGCTTAGATGTCCCAGGAGGAGCATCACTGTCACGCAGGAGAGTTAGCTTCAGTTCGTGCTAGGATTTCTGCTTCAGAGAACAAGGAGGCCGATTGAAACACTCGTTTCCCGGAATACAAATAGGCCCCACCCTAGATGAAATTGACTAAGGCCTTTCGTGATTGGCCAGTCAATGAATGTTGTGTAATGGTCAACTTAATAGTCAAAGTATGACTAAAGTAGTTATATAAAATATGATGTATAACTAAAGGGGCTTAGTATAACACCCCAACCCGATAAGGGTAGAAGTATTACATTATGGTGACAAATCAAAGCAAACACAAGCATATGACTTAAATAATACAAATGAATTTCAAAGGTTACAAAGGGAAACTCTGAAATACAAGGTTACAAATGAGAAAAACAATAAATACTAAGTCTGAAAAGTGTAATCACTTCTAGTCATCTCTAATCCAGATTAGCTATCAAAGTATAGTCTTCTAATTCCTAAATACTCTCCACTCATAACCCAGCTTCCAACTAAAACCTGCCGCAGGAAAAGAAAATGCAGCTGAGCTTAAAAAGCCCAGTGAACAGATACATATAAACGAAACAAAAAGATAAGGAACAAACATATAAAGTATGATGCATTGGGAAAAAAGCATAAGGTATGAACAAATGGATATCAAAAGTAAGGAAAAGTCAGTAATCTACCACGAGCCCGAACACAAATCAAATAAAATATCATAGTAACCATGGAGTAGCTAGCTCCCGAATATGTGAAAGACGTGTATTGCACACAAGCATCAGTCACCAAACATATCAGATCATATCATATCATATCGAATCAAATACAAATCGAACCTAGGATGCATCCATACGCCCCCGAACAAATCATATTGGCCATAACAAATATAAAGTGCGCATATCATAATCAAAATGGGACGGTGTGGAACATCACTCAACCACACTAGAGTCATGCCATTGGTGCATTAATGACACGGCCATGTTACCTTCATGGATAGAAAAAAAATTGGCTTGGGTATCAAACTGAAGGGTTCAAATGTCATATCATATCAAAGTCAAATATCTAAGTCATCAAAGAGTCATAATCAAAGTCCAAATGTCAAAGGTTCATAAATCTAAGGGTGCATAGCAAAGGTTCAAATAGAGCATAAGTCAAAGGAAGCCATACTAGGAAGGCTCAGATCAAAGGTATCATAATCAAAACTAATATAAAAAAGATGTGTATGAATCATGAGAAATCTTAAGAGATCAGGTCAGAATATCTGTACCTTAGCAAAATGAAATGAAAGTAAACTAGAACATGAACACGAGGAAGCAACGTCACGCCTTCTTCAACGAATCTACACTGGTTAGGGTTTAATGTTACTTATAAGCTCATTTAATGACACAACGGATTCTTAATTACTTATCGTTATTCATTAATGTGATTAGGGTTTCGTTATTGGAATTATGTTAATATGTGACCAATAATATCATAATTAATGTTTAAGTGCATTTTAGGGGTTTATACTTATTAATGAATCTTTAAATGATATAATACATACATGTTCTACAAATGACTGGTTTTATAACAAAATTAGGTCCACCTATCAAATTTTGAAGTGTATCCGAACTCAAAACTAAAATTCACCAAAATTCTCACAGAAGCTATTATGTCTTAGGAGTCTACTGGAATTTTCCCAGAATTTATTACCAAGCGTAAATACCCTTACAAAAATCGTTTATCAAAACAAGTCCAGAAAGTGAACTGCAGAAACAACCTGAAAGTTTGCATTTAAGAGACATATTAAGACTTTTCAGAATAATCCAAAAAAATTCTTGGAAGTCCCAAACAACCCAAATATTACCCCCGTAAAAGGAGAGTTCTTAACCCCTTATGGTTTCAAAACAAAAAATCAAAAACACCATCTTATTTTCAGACTCGGATTTCTCAGCTTTGACACTTAATCTCCCAAAAATCAAAAGGCTACTCTCCCTACCTCCAACGACCAAGAGGCTTACATATTCAGAAAGTAGACAACTTGAACTTAATTTTAGACTCAAGAATCAAGCAAAAACACGTTGATATCATCAAGATTCACCCTAATCAATCCGACCCAAATTTCTGTCAGCATCACAAACAAAACCTAACCCTAACCAAACGCATGATAAAACCCCTAACACATCCCTAATTATGTTTTTAATGATCAAACATGTTTAGTTACTGAATTTTAATTAACCCTAATCATATTCATCAATTATAGTTACATAAAAAAATTTAAAAACAAAAGATGTTAAAGAAAATAGGTGATTAATCGTACCAAACCTTTGCGGGTTTACCACGAATCTTGATCTTGAGTTCTTGATGACAAACAATGATGGAGGCTAGGGTTCTCTTCATCTTCTTTTGTATTTCGTTTATGTGGGAAGGGAAAAACAAAACGTATATTTTTTTATGGGTTTATTAGCTCTAGTTGGGCTTGAGGTGTATGGGAACTAAGCCCAAAACATTTTTTTTAAACCAATTGACCCAATGTTATATTTATATTAATATTTATTTATTGAACGTATGGTATAGTTAAAGTAGATAATAAAAAAAATAATTTGAATTTTAGGCCGTTATATTATTTATCTTAAGTATCATGTGTTCTAAATGTCGCGTACATTCAAATATTAGCATATAAATACTTTAGGGTATACGTTAATATACGTTCTTCAAAAGTTCAAAATTTAAGGGTATTTTAGGTATTTTTACGCGTTCAGAAATTTTTGGTTTTACACTTAGGTTGCCAAGTGTTAAATATGTTATAAAGTTTGTTGTGGCCAAAATAGAAGGAATGGGACTTGAGGGGCCATTCTTGCCAAAGGACCAAAGATGTTTCCTTAATATGAAGAAACCTTGGAAAAACCTGGAAAAAGAGTTGGATAACATTTGGAGTCGGTTTATACAGGAGAAAGAGGAGGGAAAATTTTATTGTTCCATCAATTGAGCTAATTCAAACAATCTTCAAGTATTCCAATCATTAAAATCTCTTAATTTAGTAATTCCCACCTCAAGTAAGTGTGTTTCCCTTAATTTTGAATTAGGGTTCATGTACTCTAATTAAGGGATATTGGGTAAAGATGTTTATTAACTAATTAAAGGTGTTACATGATTATGGAATAAGTTGTATTGAAAATAAGATAATAATCTTAAGGAATAATTATCATATGATCAATATATGATGATATGATAATTAGAAGTGTTAAGAAGTGAGCTAAGTTGTGGTAACCATTGTTATAGTTATTATGTATTGTGTTATGTGTTAAGTGTTTGTATGATGTTATGATTTAGGGAGTTTATGAGGATGATGATATTGATGATGATGATGATATTGGCTTGATGTGCTTAGATTGGAGCTAAGGTAAGTAGAATGATGATAACATATGTTATATGGATTTCTAACACATATGTGTTATGAATGTTTATGTAAAGTAATATGGATTTGAGATATGCCTAAGTGTTGTCCCAGATGAGCTAATAATGATCTTGTTAATTATCTTAGATATAAATATCCAAGACAATAGGTATAGAAAATGTTCTTGTAATAACAACTATTAAATACTATGCGGAATTTAGTAGTTAATCTTAAGAAGAGTTTAGAACACAACACAAACAAATTCTCAATAAACACCTCAGTATATAATACGGTTACTCAAAAGTAACAGGGTTATAAATAACCTTGAACTGATACGACTCTTACAAAACAAAGAACACTTTGTTTCTACACACTATACTGTAAGAGACAATGAGAAATACAACTAAAGACTTATTTAACACGGATCAAGTCTTCTCCTTTTATACTTCTAAGGAGAACTAACTAAACATTAATCTAATGTTCCACTATACATTAAATAATCAAAAGTAATCAAGTACTTTTACTTTACAACCAATACTAAACCGCCCCATGAGAACTTGTACTTATACTATTATATCCCATCACTCTGCACCGCCCCATGTTAACTAAGATGTATTAAACAAATACCAAGTATTAGTATAATACAAATCAACTTATTGTACTCCAGCAGCAGAACGTTTACTCTAGCAGCAGGTTGATATACACTAGCAGCAGGTTGATACTTAGACAAATCTCCAGACTTTAGTCGACAGACTCAGCAGCAGGTTAAATATACTAGCAGCAGGTTTAAGTACTCTAGCAGCAGGTTAACACTTAGACAATTTTCATCAACAATAAAAAGTATCATGTGCAAACCTGAGCAGCAGTATAATAACTAAAGCAGCAGCATCATTTAGACCCGACAATCCTCCCCTAAACTTGATATTTTCTCCCAAAATCATCAAGTTTCTTCAAAGCATGAAATAACCACTAGGAGAATGCTTCCAAACACTTACTGCTGTTGTGAAGTCTTTGACTTTAGCACTTTGCTGTACTTCTCCACTAGTTCAAAAGCTTGATGATCTGACATAAAAGCTCTTTGCATCCTTAGTGTTCCAGGTTGCAGCATTTGGGTAATCAAGGCAGTATTGTTGAAGAAGGGATAGTCCTTTTCAATGAGCATTTAGACACTTATTCCTGAACCCTCCAATTCATGTATTCCACAGGATTGGTATAGATACCATTTATGATCCTTTTCAGAAGCTTGCAAATCCCTCCATTCAAGATCTCTTTCATCAGGTTCAAACATGTTCTTCAAATAATAATAGTGTTGTCTTTCATACACTATAACTGGAGGTTTCTGCCCATACCACTTCTTGTACAACCTCCACAGTTGTACCAAGTCATCCCTATTCATGTAATGCAGCATCTGTGAGAACCTGCAATACTTTTGACATACCCCATTGGATCTCTTGATTTCCCACCATACTTCATTTTTATCTGTCACATTATGAATATAGGAGATGATTAGGTGATGGGTTTCCAAAGGAACAGCATATTCATTACCTCTGGTTTAGGTTGTGGTTTATGAACTGTAATGTCCATGATCTTCTTCTTGTCATCTGCAGTAACCCCTTCAGAAACATCTGCAATAACCTCTTTAGAATTACTCTCTAAGTTACTGTACTCTGAGTCACTGTACTTGTTTTGAGATTTTCTTTTCTTCCTTCTGGCCATCTGCTTTGTTCTAGTTCTCTTTACACCAATAGTCGAACTTCCTTCTACTTCATCTTTTACTGCTTTCTTCTTCTCATCTGAAGCTTCTTTTTCTTTCACACTCATTTCTTTTTCAGCTTCAGTTACTCTCTCTTTCTCTTTCACAACCTTTTCTTGAACAACCTCAGACTTTTTAGACTTGGGAGCCTTGTAATCTGGATTCATCCAAAAATTTGGTGGTAGTTGCCTTGTAATGTTTTCAGGCTCAAAATCAGTGAACTTCAAATCCATTTCTCTCTTAGCAGCCTCATATTTTTCTTTAACTTCTTCATTGGTGTACTTCTTTAGCTGCTTCAATTTCCAGTTCTTCATGTTCTTTAGGTAGTGCTCATGGAGATCCCTTTGCTTCCTTGCAGTTGGTGGTCTCAATGTCTTCTTTTTCTTTCTTTCAGCCTGCATTCTTTTCTGTCTTGCAGATACATTTTGACTGATATCCAATCATCCAGCCCTTCACTAGTGAAAGTATCCTCTAACTCCACTTTCACCATTTTCCAATGCAAAGTAGTTTCACATCTTGCTTTCTCCATTTCCCAAGCTTGTAACTGAGCTTCAATTTCTGCCTGCTTTTCTGCTTGTTTTATTTGTTTTTCAAGTTCTCTTTCAAGCCCTTTTTGTTCCTCCGCAGCAAGTTTCTTAGCCTCTTCTTCATCATGTCTTAGTTTTTGATCCTTAGACCAGTATTCAAAGGGAATATCCCATGGGTAAGGTTCAGCAGCATCATCCATCTTTCCTTTGCCTTTACCAGTGTAAGAATGAGTTTGAGTTGGTTGTTTGGTTGGACTTGGTTCTTGGATGGACACACCTTTTGCTTTTGGCCTTGTGGATTGTGATGGTTGTGGTGGTGTTTGTTTTGGTTTTGGTGATATTTGTTTTGCTTTGAATTTCTTCATGATCAGGTCTAAGGGAATGTTGTCTTCATCATCTGATTCTGTACCAGTAGGTTGGATTGTGCTAGCAGCAGGTTGTATTGTGCTAGCAGCAGGTTGTTCTGCACCAGTAGCAGGAACATCTTGCTTGTCACCAACAGCAGCATGATCACTTTTCTCCATTCTTTTCTCTACTGCATCCAATTCTACCTCATTCCCAAATTTATCCTTCACCACAAACTCATGTATTGTTTCACTACTACTTCCATCATTTGTTGTACCCATTTCCATAGCAACACCTTCATTTTCTACACCCATATCCTATAGCAGCAGGTTCATTCACAGATTCATTCACCCTATCAGCATTATCAACCTTATCACCAACAACATCTTCAGCATTAGCACTTTCAACTTTTTCAATTTCTGCCTCCCCTGACTTCACTATATCCTCATACTCATTCCTCCCCTGTTTGGGAGCATTCTCCCCCAAATCAGGTTTGGAAAAACTAACCTCTTTCTTCAATTTTCTCAACCTTGAAGACTTTGATTTCTGTAAACCAGCAATATGTATTACCCTTAACTTCAACCTTCTAATTTCTGCACCTTGAGAGCTTTTTACCCTGATTAGTTCCTTCTTGAGATCAGCAACTTCTGAAGACAAATTTGTACACTTTTTCGTCAATTCTTTTATTAGTTTAATGCTATCCTCCCCATTTCGGTCTGTGTCATCTGACCTGAGTGATGGTTCATTGGATTTGGCCTCTTGTACAATGTTGTCCATCAATTCATGAGTTCCATGTCTGCTCTCATCACTTCGGTCTGTGTTACCTGACCTGAGAGGCGATTCATTGAGCACAAACTTAACATCAAACCTATTTTGACTGCTTGAGCCCCGCATATTAGTCATGTGGCTGGGGTTACCACCAAGTGTGTTAGGATCCTGAGAACCTTCCACATTTGGTGTTGCCATGGTTGAGGTCTTAAGTATGTTGACACTGTCCTGTTCAGGGTATGTACCTGGAACAGTAGTGTCAGCCTCTTCCATAGTGTCACCTGCATCACTTGTGACACTTTCATTTCCATCCTGATGATCATGCTCAGAATTAGCATCTGATGATTGGGTTTGGTTTGATGATTCAGGTGTATTTTGAGGTTGGTTGGTAGCAATTTGGAGCATATGTGGGGTGAGAGGTGTGACATTTCCAAAGAACCCAGACCCATTTCTTCTAAGATAAGGAAACATTTTTAGACCCAGTTTCTTGCTTGGTTCAATTCCTTGATGTTCAAAAGGTTCTTGTAATTGACTATTTATCAAAAGTTGTAAAAACCTAGGATAAACATAAAATTTCCAAGAAACATTCTTTTTCAACACCTCAAACATCATAGCCGAAAAATTAAATGGTTGTCCTGAAGATAGATAAATCAAGGCTGAAGCCTGGACTGCACTAAATTCATTCCAACTAGTTGTTTTAGGACTAAGACAATGCAGAAAGGTATGAACAAGAAATTTCCATTGTGGGCTAAGAAGGTGTTTAAAAAATGTTAGCTTATCATCTTGCCTCTCATACCCAATATTAGCAAGTCCTGAAAAAATCTCAGAAGTAGGAAGACATGTTGTTGCCTCATCATCTGTCAGATGAATAATTTGTCATACAGATGTTTCGGTAACAACAATCTTCTCTTCATCAACTCTTGCAACTAACCTTTCTTCCCCATTTTTAGTTTTAAGCTTTTCTGAAGACCAAAACATCCTCATGTGGGATTTATAAATAGTTGGATTTACAGTTAAGGCCTACCTTATGTGGGATGCATTAAGAAAATCAATTATTTCCGTAAAATCCTCAGATTCCCGAACCTTTTAAAGAAATGCGATCTGATTTTGGTCCTTTGCAAATGATCTTTGTGCCATTGTTGTGTGAAAGTGAATTTTGGGAAGTGGGAAGTGATTAATTTATAGTAAGTGAGGGTTGTAATTGATTTGCGGTTTTGTAACTGCTTGAAACGGTTTAGGTAGTGGGCGCACACATTAAATGAGGAGATTAAATTGAATTGGGCATTTTATAACCGTTAGGGTTTGAGTTGGCTCCAAATTTACAAAAATAGACCCTGTGCTTTCAAAATCAGCAGCAAGTTGCTCCGACTTTCTATTTTTAGTAGTTAAACCCTAGCAGCAGGTTAATTGGCCTAGCAGCAGGTTAAGTTGTGCTAGCAGCATAATGATATCTGATTATTTCCAACTCTTTTTAAATGAAGATCAAACGCCCTTTGCCCATGAAATCTGCATCTTTTCTTTGAATTTCCTACAAAAGAAAAAGAAAGTTTTCTTTTTTTTTTCTTTTTTTTAATAAAGACAAACAATACTTCTATTTCAAAGATGCAAATCCATCTAATCAAACTTCACAATCTTCATAAAAGTCTAGTTATACTTAGCAGCAGGATAGAACATTAGCAGCAGGTTAAGTATAACTAGTAGCAGCACAGAACACATCTTCTAACCAAGCAGCAGAATCAACTTATTGACTAATAACAGCATAAAATCCTTTCAAAAATTTTAACAAACACATAAAAAGACAAGAAATGTATTCAAAGATTCATCATTCCAATACTAGCAATTAAATATTGAAATCGACCCACATCAAATCCTTTTGTGAGTAAATCTGCAACATTATTGTCAGTATGGATTTTGCAAATTTGAATGAGTTTCTTTTCATAGCAATCTCTTATAAACTGATGTCTTATCTCAGTATGTTTTGTTTTTGAGTGAAAAACAGGATTTTTAATGATACACATGGTGCTGTTATTATCAATATGGATTTTAGTGTTCAAGAAATTGTACCTATAATCCAGTAGTTGATTCTGAATCCAAAGAACTTGCCCACAACAACTTGAAGTAGAAACATACTCAGCTTCAGTTGTTGAGTTTGCCAACACAGTTTGTTTCTTGCATTGCCAGGAAATCAACCTGTGTCCAAGGAATTGACACCCACCTGTGGTTGATTTTCTATCTAAACATGCTCCAGCATAGTCACTATCTGAGTATACTTCTAGATGGAATGGTGAATCTTTTGGATACCAAAGTCCCAACTTAGGTTGGCTCTTTAGATATTTAAAGATTCTCTTCACTGCATTCAAGTGTGAAATTTTAGGAGACACTTGAAATCTGGCACAAGCACACACATCAAACATTATGTCTGGCCTTGAAGCAGTTAGATACATTAAGGAACCAATCATGGACCTATAAGTATGCACATCAAATTCTACACCATCTTCATCTTTGAGTAGTGGCTTATTCTTCTCCATTGTTGTCTTGACTGGCTTCACATCAGAGAAGTTAAACTTCTTAAGAATATCATGCACATACTTGTCTTGACTAATGAATATCCCAGCCTCCATTTGCTTAACTTGAAGCCTCAAGAAGAAAGTAAGTTCTCCCATAGAACTCATCTGAAATCTTCTATGCATAAGCTTCTCAAATTCTGCACATAACACCTTATTTGTGGAGCCAAAGATGATATCATCAACATATACTTGAACCAACAAGATATCATTTTTGTCTTTCTTGATGAACAAAGTCTTGTCAATGGTTCCTCTGTGGAAGCCATTCTTCAATAAGTACTTTGATAAGGTGTCATACCAAGCTCTTGGAGCTTGATGTAAACCATACAGTGCCTTTTCCACCTTATAGACCTTATCAGGATGATTAGGATCTTCAAAACCAGGTGGTTGTTGGACATATACTTCTTCATCAATTGTCCCATAAAGAAAAGCACTATTCACATCCATTTGATACACAGTGAACTTCATGTATGAAGCATAAGCTAAAAATAGTCTGATAGCTTCTATTCTTGCTACAGGTGCAAATACTTCATCATAATTAATGTCTTCTTGTTGTGTGTATCCTTGAGCCACCAATCTTGCTTTGTTTCTAATCACAATTCCCCTTTCATCCCTTTTACATCTAAACACCCATTTAGGTACAATTGCCCTTTTTCCATTAGGCAAGTCAACTAAGGTCCAGACTTCTTGAAGCTTGAACTACAACAATTCTTCTTGCATTGCTTCTACCCAGCTTTCATCTTGTAATTCTTGGTAAGCATTCTTTGGTTCTATTTTTGATAGAAAGCAAGCAAACATACAACTTTGAAGATCTTTGTGGCTTGCTCTTTGATGAATGGTCTGAGCAAATAATCCTTCATCAACATGGTCTCTTAAACCTTTTGTCTGACTTCTTGTATGAACAGCACCTTCAGCATCACCTATGATCTGCTCCTTTGGGTGATGCTTGTGAATCCTTGTGGTTGGAGTAGGAGAAACAGGAACAACAGTCTCCATATTGGAAAGATCAGCTCTTGCTCCAAACACATCTAAAGCTTCATCATCAGTCTCTTTATATATCTTGACCAATTCATCTTTATCAGAATCAGAAGATTCATCATCATTAATAGGAACTTCAGCAGCAGAACTGCTAGGCATAGTAGCAGGATCTTTTGATGCAGCAGCATGTTTTGGCTTAGCAGCAGGTTGTCCTGTGCCTGAAGTAGACTTAGACATACTGCTGCCAGTTTTATTTCCCATAGTCTCAGCAATTTCTGACTCTTCATCCATCATTTCAGCATCCTTCTTGCCATCATTAGCAAGTTCATCATGACTTGCAGCCTTTCCCTTGGATGCTGCAGCAGAGACATCAGCATCTTGTGCATTTAGCATTTCTGTGAGCTTCCATTTCTCGATCAGAATAAGTTCCTCATCATCTGTACATGCATCAGAACATGCTCTTTGACCTGTAGATTTGTTAGTTGTACCTGCTAGCATTGGCTCATAATTCATACTTTTAGTGAGTGAGTCAATATCAAAAAGCCAATCATATCCTTTCCCTGCAACATTAGATGTGGTTTCATTAAACCTAACATGGAGGTTTTCTTCCACATGCATTGTTCTTTTATTGAATACCCTAAAAGCCTTGCTATTTGTAGAGTAACCAACAAAGAAACCTTGATCTGCCTTCTCATCAAATTTGCCTAGGTGGTCAATGGTGTTTAAGATAGTAACAGGACACCCAAATGGTTTCAAGAAATCTATCATAGGCTTCCTACCATTTAACAATTCATATGGGGTCTTGTTATGAGGCTTAACTACTTTACTCCTATTTTGTACAAAACAAGCAGTATTGACTGCTTCATCCCAAAAAGTAGTAGGTAATTTTGATTCAGACAACATAGTCCTAGCAGCCTCAATTAGTATTCTATTCCTCCTTTCTGCTACACCATTTTGTTGAGGAGTTCTAGCTACACTAAACTGTCTTAGAATACCCTTTTCCACACAGAACTGATTCATCACATTGTTCTTAAATTCAGTTCCATTGTCACATCTGATTACTTTAACTTTGTGATTAACTAGGTTTTCTATTCTAGTTATGAAAGCCTTAAGGATGCCTGAGGTTTCATCTTTAGTTGCTAGAAAGAATACCCAAGTAAATCTACTATAGTCATCTGTGACAGCTAAGCAATACATCTTTTTATTCAAACTTTTAACAAAAGTTGGCCCAAATAAATCCATATGCAACATGTACAAAGGTTCAGAAATGGTATTCACCACTTTGGTCTTACAAGAAGCTCTGTGTTGCTTGCCCATTTGACAAGCAATACAGGTTTCAGGATTTTCAAAAACTTTTGTAGGTAACCCTCTCACAAGGTTCCCTTTAACCAATTGATTAATAGTTTTGAAATTTAAGTGGCCAGGCCTTCTATGCCAAAGTTTGGATTCATCGATGGTAGCTTGGCAAATAGACAAGTAAGAGCTCTTTTAGGAACTATGTTCTTAATGTCTGCACTGTATATGTTGTTTATTCTAGGGATTCTAAGAAGCACAGATGAATCATCAGGCAACTTAAAATCAGGAGATAAAACAAGACATTCAGTGTTTGTAAAAAGAACAAAATTCCTTTTGTCACACATTTGTGAAACACTAAAGAGGTTGTACTTAAGTCCTTTCACCAAGTATACCTTCTCAAAATCCAATTTTCCTGTTCTAATTGTACCTTTACCAACTATCTTTCCACCCTTGGAGTCATTACCAAAAGCAACATATCCACCATCTATAGCTTCAAAATCTTCAAGGTTGCTTTTGTCTCCAGTCATGTGTGCTGAACATCCACTATCAAATATGCATTTGTCTTGTAGTTCCTGAGGTGAATTGCCCTGCACACAAAATAAGAGAATTAGTTTCTCTTGGGGACCCAAGTCATTACTGACTTGGATCTGCCTTGTGCATCATTGTAGTCAAATTTCTTTAAATCCAATGATGCGCTGCTAGAAGTATGATTTGGATCAGATGTTTTATGTTTCCATACCCAGCAAGCTGAGGCCTTTACAGCATAAAAATGATTGCCCACAACTGTGTTCATCACTACTTTAGGCTTAGCAGTAGTAGCTACTTTTGCCTTAGCAGCAGGAACAATTTTGTTCCTTTGAAAGGGCCTTTCATTTGTTATTATCCTAGAATAACCAGTGTTAATTAAAACTTGTCTAGGAACCATGTTTGTTTTTGAGTAAGGATGTGTGTTTCTAGCAAAATTCTTATGATTCACCCTTGTATGTTGGTTCCAAACTGGTTTTTGGTAGTATTGTCAATTCTTTTGAAGATGCTCAAAACTACCACAACTATAACATGCCTTCTTATGTAATTGGAAGTTGCCACCTAACTTGTGTGAAAATAGATTGTTCCAATTCCTTTTGTTTCCTTTAGGCAAGTTATTTGTTGTTCTAGGATTGTCTCTAGTTTTCTCATCATATTCAGCCATATTCCTAGAGATTCTGCTTCCTAGCATAGGTTTAATAAATTTTACTTGGTTAACCTTAGCTCTAACAGATGGTGTTTTAAGCTTTTTCTCAACCTGTTCATTGTCTGACTCCCAATCTTCAATGATTGGTGCATCAGAAACCAATGTTTCTACATTAGGTTTATTGTTTGACTGACTTGTTTCACCTAAAGGTCTTGCATTTAATTCAGTGAATATAGACAATTCCCTCATTGGAGGTGCATAGCCACTTAATAGTGGTGGTGGTACTTCATGATAACCTATTCCACTTCCTCTTCTCATCAAGTGGTTTTCAATTGTCTTATTAACACCATCTGATGCAAATTGTTGTTTTTCTACCCTAACAATGTGTTTTTCTTTATCAGCTAAAGCTATATCCCTATCTTGTTCAGCTTTCTCAACTTTTTGTTTAAGAAGATTTATTTCATAATCTTTCATGATAACTTCACCTTTTAGAATATTAACTTATTCAGCATACTGATCTTCAATTTTGCTAAGGTAAATAATCTTTTCTTCTAATGAGTTTACACCACGTTTATATGCAAAGTTTTCAAGTTTTAATTTTTCAACTTTAACTCTTAAACTTTCATACCTAGAATTTAATTCTACAACAGTGTCTGTGCATGATTTAAATGAACAAGTAGAATCATGTGATACCTCAGAGTCTGAACCAGAGGAAGAGTAACCCATAAGAGCAAAGTGTTGTTCTTTTGATTCTTCTTCAGCTATCAAAGCATAGTTGGGTCCTTCCTCAGCTTGGTCACTCCAGTCAAACTCCTCCAAGCCATCACATGACAGCAAAGCAGCAGCAGCTTCTTCATTTGGAGTCTGCCTTGTAGCATCTTTGATCTGCTTGGGTGCTCTGCACTCTCTGGCAAAGTGACCTTTTCTCTGGCAATTGTAACACTCAATCTTGGATTTGTCAAATCCAACATTGTTATTCTTCCTGAACTTTAGTTCCTTGCCAGTTTTCTTCAAAAATCTCCTTGCCCTCATAGTTAACATTGCCATCTGCCACTTCAAATCCATTTCTTCAAGATCATCAGAATCAATTTGATCTAGATCTTGAACTGTGATTGGAGCACTTGCATTAGTAAGTTCAGACAGGAAGGCACAGATAGCATCACTGATGTTGTCACCTTTTGAGGTAGCAGCAGAATAAATTGCACTAGCAGAAGAACCAAAGTAACTAGCAGCAGAATGGTTCTCTTGAGAACTATTAGAACTCTTGTTGTTTGCAGACACAAAAGCTTGATTGTATGCACTAGTAGATGAGCTGGATGAATTCTTGACTTCAGATTCATACACCTTGAGATTGTTGTATAGGTCATCCATGCTCATTGTATCAAAGTCTGCTTTGTTTCTCCAAACCAAAGTGTGTGTACTCCATTCAGATGACAAACTTCTGAGAAACTTGAGATTGACATCTTCTTGATCCACATTAACCTTTACAAGAGCTAATTGACTTACTAGCTTCTGTAGTCGATCATAAGTGCCATCAATGTTTTCAGAACTTAAGGCAACAAAAGTTTCAAATTGATGCTTCAGTAGGTTCTTCATTGACTTCTTTGTTGCCTCATTTCCACCAAACCTGAGTTCAATGGCTTGCATTAATTCCTTAGCAGACTCAACTTTGCTAAAGACTAACTGATATTCATATGGGTTTATTTGCTCTAGTTGGGCTTGAGGTGTATGGGACCTAAGCCCAAAACTTTTTTTTAAAACCAATTGGCCCAATGTCATATTTTTATTACTATTTATTTATTGAACTTATTGTATAGTTAAAGTAGATAATAAAAAAAATCCGAATTTTAGGGCGTTATATTATTTATCTTAAGTATCATGGGTTCTAAATGTCGCGTACATTCAAATATTAGCATATAAATACTTTAGGGTATACGTTAATATACGTTCTTCAAAAGTTCAAAATTTAAGGGTATTTTAGGTATTTTTACGCGTTCAGAAATTTTGGGTTTTACATTTAGGTTGCCAAGTGTTAAATATGTTATAAAGTTTGTTCTGGCCAAAATAGAAGGAATGGGACTTGAGGGGAAATTCTTGCCAAAGGACCAAAGATGTTTCCTTAATATGAAGAAACCTTGGAAAACGTGGAAAAAGAGTTGGATAACATTTGGAGTCGGTTTATACAGGAGAAAGAGGAGGGAAAATATTACTGTTCCATCAATTTAGCTAATTCAAGCAATCTTCAAGTATTCCAATCATTAAGATCCCATAATTTATTAATTCCCACCTCAAGTAAGTGTGTTTCCCTTAATTTTGAATTAGGGTTCATGTACTCTAGTTATATGGATTTCTAACATATATGTGTTATGAATGTTTATGTAAAGTAATATGGATTTGAGATATGCCTAAGTGTTGTCCCAGATGAGCTAATAATGATCTTGTTAATTATCTTAGATATAAATATCCAAGACAATAGGTATAGAAACTGTTCTTGTAATAACAACTATTAAATACTGTCCGGAATTTAGTAGTTAATCTTAAGAAGAGTTTAGAACACAACACAAACGAATTCTCAATAAACATCTCAATATATAATACGGTTACTCAAAAGTAACAGGGTTATAAATAACCTTGAAGTGATACGACTCTTACAAAACAAAGAACACTTTGTTTCTACACACACTATACTGTAAGAGACAATGAGAAATACAACTAACACTTATCTAACACTGATCAAGTCTTCTCCTTTTATACTTCTAAGGAGAACTAACTAAACATTAATCTAATGTTCCACTATACATTAAATAATCAAAAGTAATCAAGTACTTTTACTTTACAACCAATACTAAACCGCCCCATGAGAACTTGTACTTATACTATTATATCCCATCACTCTGCACCGCCTCATGTTAACTAAGATGTATTAAACCAATACCAAGTATTAGTATAATACAAAACAGCTTGTTGTACTCCAGCAGCAGAACGTTTATACACTAGCAGCAGGTTGATACTTAGATAAATCTCCAGACTTTAGTCGACAGACTCAGCAGTAGGTTAAATATACTAGCAGCAGGTTGAAGTACTCTAGCAGCAGGTTAACACTTAGACAATTTTCATCAACAATAAGAAGTATCATGTGCAAACCTGAGCAGCAGTACAATAACTAAAGCAGCAGCATCATTTAGACCCAACACTAAGTGATGTGATGAATATGGCCTATTTGATAAGTTGATGTTATGTGTTAGATGAGATGTGGAATAGTAAGCCATGAAGTAAGTGTTTAATGTATATGATACTTATGTGTTGATTGAAGTATAATTGTATGTTATGATCATTTTACTTACTAAGCCTTTATGCTTATGGTTTAGTTGTCTAACCATTTTGTAGGTTGACATGTTTATATGGATGGCTAGGAATCTTGGAATAAGGATTTGGATATGCGAGAATGAAGGTAATATGTGTTTAGGAGCTTAGGTCGAATATCAAGCTCATTTGTAAAGTTTGTACCCCCGTTGGTCTTTTATTGGTTGGTATAGTGTAGCCGTCTGGCAAATGGTATGTTAAGGTTGTCCTATCGATTTGTTGGTCAACCGATGGGTCAAAGTATGTTTTATGTGTTTAGGGTCAAAATTAAGGGGGTGTTTGGCAAAAGTGTAAAAGTACCCATTTTGGGTTGTAAACGGGTCAACTGTTTATGGAACATGTTTTATATGTTAAAGTAATGATGTTGGCCAAGTTTGGTGGGCAAATGAATTGGTATACATGGTTTTTAGTGTAAATGGGTCAAAATGGGTTTAATGCATAACCCGTAAAATTGTAAAAATCATATCTTTTAAACCGTAAGTCGTTACGGGTCGTGCCACCCATCGTTTTGAAGGTAATTGATTCTAGTTTCATTTAAAATTAGTCTCATGGTCTGTAAGTTTATAGATTTCTGTCAGATTGCAAAAGAGTAACCAGATGTCCATAAAAGTCAAGCGTTTCCGCGTACAAAGTTTTTGTTTTTGGTCTATAAGCGGGAACGGGTGTTACACCGATATTCAGCTTCGAGTTCAGAATTTGGAGGAGACCGTGTTTGCTATGTCTAGAGAGATCCGTGAGCTTAGGTGTGGATCAGGTGGAGCACCAGGAGGTGCCTAGTGTTAGACTATTATCATGTAGCTTGTACTATTATTATCCAAGTCCCGGGTATAGGACATAGTTTAAAGAACTTGTTGTCTTTTTGGTTGTTGTACAAACAAAATGTATCAAGTATGACTCTACTATGCAGGAATAGTTGTGCTATTTACGATATCAGTCCACGTAGGCCGAAATTTTCATGTATTATATTCATGTGTTGTGATTATATTATGATATTTCGTGGTTGTTTCTCATTGTGATTTCATTGTATTTATACATGTTGTGGTTGTATTTATACTTATTATGGATGTATTTACATGTTGTGGTTGTATATATTGAATATGATGATCGTTTCTATTATGGATTGTCATTGTTGTTATCTTTTGTGATTATGAAGAATCATGCCACCCAAAAGAGCTACTACTGCTATGACACCCGCTGAGATCAGAAAGCTTGTTGCCGACAGTATAGAGGCAGCACTAGTGACTAAAAAAGCTGCCGTAGCTGCAGCCGCTGCTGAAGCCGCTTCTCTGGCAGAAACCGCAGAAGCTGCAGGACAGACTACTAATGGTCGTAAATGTACGTACAAGGACTTCAAGAGTGGAGATCCCCCAAAATTTAAAGGCACTGAAGGAGCCACTGCTATGATTCATTGGTTCGAAAATATAGAATCTGTGTTTCTTCTATGCAACTGTCCAGAGGAGTATAAGGTAAAGTTTGCTACTGGTACACTCGTTGAGGAAGCTATGTCGTGGTGGAATTCTTATGCAAAGCGCATGGGAATGGAAAATGCTCACAAGCTTACTTGGGATGAATTCAAGAAGTTGCTGACTAAGAAGTTTTGTCCACGCACTGAAGTGAAGAAGTTGGAAACAGAGTTTTATGAGCTAGTGACAACAGGTAATGATATCGAGACATATATCAGGAGGTTTCAAGAGTTGGCTGCACTATGTCCAACTATGGTTCCAGATAATGAGAAGCTGTTAGAAAATTTCATTGGTGGACTAACTCATAGCATCCGTGGAGATGTAATTTATTTTGACCCACAAACAGTGGATGAGGTAATCAGGATGTCTCAAAAGCTTATGGCTCAGATAGTAAAGAAAGGATCAACTGCAAACAACAACAACAACAACACCAACAGTAACCGTAACTACAATAACAACTCCAACAACTACCGAAACAACAACAACTACAACAGCAACCGAAACAATACTAACCATAATAACAACAACAACAAAATAAAGTGGTACAACAACCAGAGTGGCAATGCTACTCAACAACCACCCAAGAGGAAAGAAACTGCAAAGGCCTTTGTTATAGGCCCAACTGAGAAGAGAGGTTACAATGGTACCTTACCTAAGTGCAACAAATGTCAAAGTCATCATACCCCTGGAAATTGTCCAAATCCTTGTGGTAATTGTAAGAAGGTTGGTCATTCAACCAGAGATTGTAAGGTTCCATTTGTGGGTGATAATCAGCAACCCCCAGTAACATGTTTTGGTTGTGGAGAAGTAGGACACTTCAAGAGTAACTGTCTAAAAGGGAAGAATCAATGAAATTGAAACCAAGGTGGAGCAGCTAGGGGAAGAGAAAATGTTTTGGGAGGAGAAGATGTCAAGGAGGACCCGAATTTCGTTACGGGTACGTTCCTCATCAATAATCGTTATGCATCCATTTTATTTGATTCAGGAGCTGATAGAAGTTTTGTTTCTACTGTATTTTCACCTTTACTCAACATTGAACCAACCACACTAGACATTCCTTATCACGTTGAACTAGCTAATGGTTCTTTATTTGGCACCAACACCATTGTCCATGGTTGCACTCTCAATTTTCTAAATCACCCATTCAATATAGACCTCACGCCTGTAGAACTTGGAAGTTTCGACATTGTTATGAGTATGGATTGGTTATTTAGACATCATGAAAGAATCATTTGTGATAAAAAGTTGTTCATCTTCCTTACGATGGCGAAACTTTGGTCATTCGTGGTGAACGAAGTGGAACTAGACTCAGTATCATATCATGCATCAAAACCGAGAAGTACATAAAGAAGGGTTGTTATGCTTTCTTGGCATATATAACAGAAAAGAAGTCGGATGAAAAATGAGTTAAAGATGTAACCACTGTTAAAGATTTTCTAGAAGTCTTTCCTGAAGACTTACCAGGACTTCCACCTACTCGCCAAGTAGAATTTCAGATTGACTTAGTGCCAGGAGCTGCACCGGTCGCGCGAGCACCTTATCAACTAGCACCTTCAGAAATGCAAGAGTTGTCTAACTGGTGGCAAGAACTCTTTGACAAAGGATTTATTAGGCCGAGTTCCTCGCCTTGGGGAGCACCGGTCTTGTTTGTGAAGAAGAAAGATGGATCTTTCAGAATGTGTATTGACTATCGAGAGCTAAACAAGTTAACGGTGAAGAATCGTTACCCACTTCCCAAGATCGATGATTTGTTTGATCAATTGCAAGGCTCTAGTTATTATTCCAAGATCGACTTGAGATGAGGTTACCATCAGCTTAGAGTTCGGGAGGAAGATATCCCGAAGACAGCATTTAGTACTCGTTATGGTCATTACGAGCTTCAGGTAATGTCGTTCTGACTAACCAACGCACCTGCAGTATTCATGGATCTCATGAATAGGGTGTGCAAGCCATATCTGGATAAGTTTGTGATTGTATTCATTGACGATATCTTGATTTACTCAAAGAGTGAAGAAGAGCACAGAGAACACCTCAGAACGATCTTAGAACTGCTCAAGCAGGAGAAATTGTACGCCAAATTTTCAAAGTGTGATTTTTGGATCCGAAGAGTACAATTTCTTGGTCGTGTAATTGATAGTCAAGGATTACAAGTTGATCCTACAAAGATCGAGGTTGTTAAAGATTGGGCGACGCCCAAGACTCCCACAGAAATTCGTCAATTCTTAGGACTTGCAGGATATTATAGAAGGTTCATAGAAGTTTTCCAAGATAGCTAAGCCGCTGACCAAGTTGACACAAAAGAACCAAAATTATGAGTGGGGAGAAAAACAAGAGTCCGCTTTTCAGATATTGAAGCAGAAGCTTTGCAGCGCACCGATTTTGGCACTACCCGAAGGGATTGAAAACTTCGTGGTATATTGTGACGCATCACATAAAGGACTTGGAGCCGTGTTAATGCAGAACGATAAGGTGATAGCTTATGCATCTCGACAACTTAAAATGCATGAGAAGAATTACACCACACACGACTTAGAGTTGGGTGCATTGGTTTTCGCACTCAAGATTTGGAGGTATTACCTTTACGGTACTAAGTGTGTAGTGTTTACAGACCATAAGAGCTTACGGTATATACTTGATCAGAAGGAACTCAATATGAGGCAGCGTCGTTGGCTGGAATTGCTTAGTGATTACGACTGTGAAATCCGATATCACCCGGGAAAAGCCAATGTTGTGGCAGATGCCCTCAGTCAGAAAGAATGACTCAAACCTTTGAGAGTCAGATCATTGGGAATGACGATCATTTCACCACTACGATCAAAAATCCTCGAGGCTCAAGTTGAGGCAGTCAAGGAAGAAAATCGACCCAGTGAGAAAATCGATAAAATGCCAGAGAATGCCAATGGCTTTGTAAGGAGTACAGACGGAGTATTATGTTTCAAGGATAGAAGCCGGAAACCTCTCTATGGTGGAATATGAGAGTTGATTATGCACGACTCACACAAGTCGAAGTACTCCATTCACCTAGGTTATATTAAGATGTATCAGGATCTCATTAAAGTTTATTGGTGGCCGAATATGAAAGCAGAAATAGCTACGTATGTCAGCAAATGCCTTACTTGTGCTAAAGTAAAAGTCGAGTACCATAAATCATCAGGATTACTTCAGCAACCAAAAATTCCTCAGTGGAAATGGGAACGCATTACAATGGACTTTGTCACTAAACTTCCTAAGACAACAGGCGATTACGATGCTATTTGGGTAATCATCGATCGTCTCACCAAATCAGCCCATTTTATTCCAATCAGAGAGACTTATTCTATGGATCAGCTTACCACACTTTACGTCAAGGAAATAGTCTCAAGGCACGGTGCACCAATTTCCATCATTTCTGACCGAGATAGTCGCTTTACTTCAAACTTCTGGCAGTCATTGCAAGATTCATATGGGACTAAATTAGACATGAGCACTGCTTACCATCCTCAGACCGATGGTCAGAGTAAGAGAACGATTCAGACATTGGAAGACATGCTCAGGGCATGTATGATTGACTTCGTAAGTGGTTGGGCTAACCATTTGCCATTGATCGAGTTCTCTTACAACAACAGCTATCACACTAGCATAAAGGCAGCACCATTCGAGGCACTCTATGGTCGTAAGTGCCGGTCCCCAGTTTGTTGGGTCGAAGTTGGTGATGTACAACTCACTGGTCCAGAGTTGGTTAGAGAAACAACGGAAAAGATAATTCAGATCCGAGAAAGACTCCAAACAGCCAGATGCCGGCAAAAAAGTTAAGCTGATGTTCGACGCAAACAGTTAGAATTTCAGGTTGGAGACAAAGTCGTGTTGAAAGTCTCGCCTTGGAAGGGCGTGATACGATTCAGAAACGCGGGAAGTTGAACCCGAGATATATTGGGCCATTTAAGATTCTGGAAAGGATTGGTCTGGTAGCATACAGACTTGAGCTTCTGTTAGAACTCAGCAATGTACATAACACGTTTCATGTCTCAAACCTCAAGAAGTGTCTTTCAGACGAGTCGCTTGTAATTCCCTTAGAAGAAATTCAACTCGACGATAAGCTAAATTTTGTGGAGGAACCAGCAGAAATCATGGACCGTGAGGTCAAATGGTTGAAACAGAGTCGAATTCCTATCGTCAAAGTTCGCTGGAATTCTCGAAGAGGTCCCGAGTTTACTTGGGAACGGGAAAACCAGATGCGACTCAAGTACCCACATCTTTTCACCGAGTCCACTCCAGAGACCAACGCTAACTGAATTAAGGGACTGAATTCCTTTTTGGGTGGGCGACTGTGTAAAAACACAATTTCAGGTCATTTTCCAAACCTCGACAATTTACTATTCACAGGTGACTATTCATCATTTACTATTCATCAATTACTATTCACCTTTCACTATTTATCATTTTTTAGGTCAGTTTGTGATGTTGAGAAGCTTTCAGGAATTTTACTATTCACAAAACACTATTCATTCTCGAAAGGAAATTACTATTCATGATCACTATTCATCAGTACGTAAGTTAGGTTTATGTATATTAATAATTCGCGTAACCTTTAGGGTTTAGCTGCGAATTCATGAAATATCATTAAGGATGCGTCATATAGACTAGAGTAGTCTACATATCATCAGTAACATCGTCTGCATATTAGGTCATGCACGGATATGCATTATTTCAATTTACGTATGTTCATATATTTAATAAACGTTACCACTCAGTCTTTACTACAAATAATTTAGCCGGTACTCCCGACGATGATCCTAATATATTTTCATATTCATTATAATGATATAAAAATTATATTATTAATTTTCCCGGCGTTTTGAAACCGATTGCTATGTTTTCTGGTATACGCTTATAACAACGTTGGATCGCGATATCTCAACACGACGACTATTTTGACACCCGATTATTATCAGAAATGTAATGTCATAAGTATTTCAACGTCTTCATATTTTATTTGGTACCGTTAAAATTCATTTCTAGATAACTCGGTACCCGGTAAAAACACTAAATAACAAGCATAATCTTACCAAAGTCTTACTAAAATCTTACCCAACCATCCCCCCCCCCCCAATCCCTTGCCGTCCCCCCCCCCCCCCCCCTCTTTCTCATCACCATACCCCTTGAAAAATTACACTAACTCATTTAATGCATGTCAGGTCTTGTCTCTATAAATCTATCTCTAATATATATATATATATATATATATATATATATATATATATATATATATATATATATATATATATATATCACTCACCTCTCTCACTCATACCCATGGACAAGAAGAAGAACCAAGCAAGAATCCACAAAATTGTCAAGTTCAAGTGATATTCAAGTCTCTTTAGTGTTCCTAGTTAGGATTTTGAAATACAAATCCCAACGTTCTTTAAGTATTTTCATCCAAATCTCATCTATACTTCAAGTAAGTTACTAACTAATTTCATCGCTCTTTTATACTCTCTTTTGATTTATATTGTCATGTTCAAATAAGTTAGTCATGCAAATATATATGTTATATATACCACTTTGCACATAAATACTCTCTAATCATAGATCTATGGATTTTATTAGTATCTTTAAGAGATCCACCATTTTTGGTGATTATTAGGAACCCATGTCAACCTAAGAAGGTGTATGGTAGGATTAGATTAGTTGTGGTGTTGATTGGAAGTGTTTTGATCAAGTTTTGAACTAGAAAAATAAGTTTTTAACAACAATAGAAAAGCTACTGTCCATTTTTGGAAATTCTGGAAAACTCAGTAGCTCAGGGGACATATTGGCATTAATATTTAGAAAATACTTTCATAAACGAAACTGTGGGCATTGGAATGAGTAAAAACTAGCTTACGATGAAAAAGATATGTTATTTCTAAGTTTAATGACGAAAAACCCTTTTCTGAAAATTAGGCTTACTGTTTTCCGAGATTCAAAGGCTAAAACGAGGCGTTAGACGTGATTTAGAAGAGCTGACATACTGAAAATAGTTTAGTACATGTTAATACAAAACCGTGAATAAAAATAACGTAGAAAACGAGCTTATAAAGACCAAGATACACGCGTTTGAAACCCGACGAACACTATATATTTTGACAGCTTTTAAATGTGAAAAAATTTCTAAGTATAGAAACTATTTTTGGTAATACACTATATTGGGAGCCGTTTTTCTTATTAATTGAGACATGTATGGTCAAAAGTTAACTAATACGACTTTAAGATATTGTTATAAGGCTTCTAAAAACGTCTAGCATATGTCCTAACACTTAACGTACAATATTTTACGACTAGTTTTGCAAGGCCATTTGAGCATATTTTCACAAGTAATGAAAAATAGTAAACTACGACGAAAACACTATATTACCGATAGACCACCAAACGAGGATCATGGAGTATTGTTTCAAAATATTTACACGAAAAGTAGTTTATAACTTAACAAGACGTCAAAAATGTATTTATCGACAATAAAGGTTATTTTCAAAGTTAACGAGTGGTATCGATAATATACGTATTTTCATGAGTAGCATCATTTCATTTGCTTACATTAGACTATATCATTCATATTAGGTTGCAGTTAGAGACCGAGCCTCATCTCAAGATATCCATTATTGTCATTGTTGCTTTGCATCAGGTGAGTTTTCATAGCCCCGCTTTTAAATTAATTATATAATTTCTAAATTCTTGGGGGAGAATACATTGCACCATTTTTCATACGGACCAAAGTATCAAACTCATTTACATTGCTTAAGTTACCATCATTTCCAAGTTAAAGTCCCTTTTTATTTATCATGAACCGTTAATTGTGAGCAAGCGAAGGTGAGTGGATAGATCTATTGAGGGTGACGCCTCCGTTCGGGGTTGGTAGCGCCAACTAGTCTACGAACGCATTTCATTTCAATCATTCAGATTGTCTGGCAAAACAGTCATTTTGGGGCATTTTATTTTAGTCTAGCTTCGGGGTCATGAGCTTAAGAGCTAATGTATTATTTTTATGTGACATTTTTGTCATACACTTTATACTTGTGGTTACCGTAGAAACATTTCATTTACATAAACCTATGAACTCACCAACAATATTGTTGACCATTTTTAGTAATGTATTTTCAGGTAAATAAGGTAATCGCATGTTGGCCTGCATATGGACATACTATGGAGTCGCGGTGACGACGCGCCTCACTTTATTTTTATGTACTTAATTATCGTTTGATTTGTATGAACTTATTTCCGCAAACATGAAACCCATTTTGGGACCTTGTTTTGTAAACTCTGAATGTTTTTAAGTAATCAAACGATGTATTTTCAAACGACACTTTAGGTCGTTCAATAAAACTGTAGCTGTGGTGCTATGGCAGTCACGCCCATGGAATTCCATTCCGCTGCAAGTCAGGTATTTGGCGGTGTGACATTATGATCACAAAAACACCATCCAATACCTACCCAAACACCACAAAACCAAGGGTCTCTCGGAAGCTCAAATAAACATCTTTAAAGCTCTAGAAAAACGATATGTCCATGAGGGTTGGGTTGTAGACTCATTTTATGAAGGAACCATGCTTAGAGAACAACTAGCCGTAATTCACTTCGATGGTCTCCTAGATATTGATTAACCATTAATTCCTAGATTTATACTTGAATTTTATGCTAGTGTAGGTCTTAGTTCAAATGACTTTGGTTACATGAATGTTAACTTCAGAGTCAATGGCACTCAATTCAACATTCCTCTTGATCAATTTAGAGAAGTCTTAGGAGTTCCAAATCAAGGAACTTGTCTCTATTCGGACAAATGGTCATTGACCATTTTTGAGTCCATTCTTGGTCGTTCGGCACCATATGCCACACCTTTGACCGCAAAAGAAACCATTCCTGAGCATCTCTTTTTGCCTAGGAACAACCAAACTAGGTTGCATCGAGGTCGTCAAGTACCTAGAGATCCATTTTCCATGGAGCTAAATGAACTAAGGCCCGGATTTAGGAAGTTAGAAGAAGTTTTAAAGGCTAATGTCATTAGCACGATAGGGAATCGAGATCATATCAACATGTGTCTTTGTTATATGATGTATTGTGTGTCAAATCATCAAACTTTCAACCTTGCATACTATATCGCCAAAAGAATGGCCGATATTCCAATTCAAGGAACAACCGCAATGCCCTACGGAATGCTTTTGACCCGTCTTTACAAAGCCTTTCAACCAATTCCTAGAAATGCTTTAGGATTTGTTCCTGACTACGATGAGATTCAACACACCTTTGTTCCTTTAAGTGATCATAGGGTAGCGGTTGCAAAAGGCAAACGTCCTCATCCTCCTACATCATCATCATCATCGTCATCAATGAGTGAAGATGATGGTTTGCCAAATTCTTGAATTCCTCCACTGGAATACTTAAGTCAACTTCCACCGATCCCGAATGAATCAGCAAAGCATCGTCAAATGAAGGGAATGGTGAAGAATTTGGGCCGATGGATCATGAAGCTTCACAAGGGTTACAAGAAATTGAGCAAGAAGTTGAGTTGAAAGGATTGTTTGGAATTAGATTTTACTAGACAATGATGTGTTGAATTCGTATGTTTCTTAAGATATTATGGTAGTACTTAACTTGTGTATGAACTAACTTAAAATTGCTGGGCGATAACACGTGTTGTTATCAATTTTCCAAGATTAAGCCACCGTTTGGCTTAAGTCCCTTTATGGTAAGTTATGATGATCGGATTAATTTATGTGTAAACGTGTGTTAGAATCTATATATTTAGTACTTTTTTTATCACATATTAGCTATTACATATGATTTAGAAGAATTTTTGGGAATTAAACGAAAAACGCGAAATTTGACATTCTCTCTGTTTGTTTTAGCTCATCTGAACGGCGGATATGGCGGATCCCAAAATTTGAATCCGCCTGTTATACACTTTGGCCCCGCCAGCCCTGAACCTGCGGACTTAGCAGATCCAAAAATTTGGATCCGTCTTTGTTGTTGATTGGATCGTCAGGTTCCAACAGTAGTACTTTTCAAAATTCCTGACTAATCCCGATACTTAGATTTTGGTTTATAGTTTTTAGAATTTCTCTATTGATCATTAGACTCTTTAGAATGGTTTAGGAACTCTTAGAACTTATAGAAAATCAATTTCCCAACAAAATTTGAATTTTCAAATTTTCCATGTGAGTTACCTTTCTAATACAAGCAAGGAACCCTTTTCTGGGATCGGTCAAATCCGTGGAAACATCTAATCAACAGATTTTCCACTCACTCTTTGCATTAACCGCAAATCTTTCACATTTTACTCAACTCCATTTGTATGGATTGACCTTAGGATGTGACAAGCTTCATTTTTTTTTCCAAATCATTAGGAACCAACATTCCTCATTGGATTCACATCAAATCCAAACACCATTTTCAATAATCCTTCTGCCTATAAATTAGAACCATAAGTTTATCAAAACTCACTCACTCACAATCTTCTCTACATACCTTCTGTACTTCTTAGCTACCCTTCTTCACAATGACAAAATCCATCAATTCTTCCACCAATAGACCTCCAAAAGAAACTGTTCATATTAGTGTTAAGCCATGTTGCTTTGTTAACTTAGTTTCTTCGTCAGAGGAGTCATCTCCTTTAAATATCTCATCACCTATTGCAAATGAAAACTTCCTCACCTTTTCCACTCCTACACCATCAAATGTTGTCATCCGAACTCCACCACGAACAATCACTCCAGTAGCAACCACACCACCACCCGCTCCATCACAACCTGTTAGATCACCATCACCCCCAAACTCACCCACATTGCAACCAATGGAGTTATTTAGAACTCCACCTACATCACCACATCCATATCTTGATGACTTGGATGACCTTCCACAAAGGTCAACCAATCCTCCACCCATGACCTTTGAAGGTCAAGAACCCATGCTTTTTCATCCCCTTCATCGGGATATTCATGGTCCTTTATACCGTGATGCACCACGACCACAACTACAATCTCAACAACTCTCACCAAGATCCACTCTCAACGCCATTGACGAAGAGATGTGGATTAATCAACCTCAAACACAACAAGAAATAAATGAGGAGCTAGATCGTCTCTACGCTTTCTCAAATATGGTTGACTCCCACCTCCATGAGGCTATGGACTTGCAATCAACTTTGATGGCCTCCATAATGTCTCCAAACTATATTCCACCACCTCCACCAACAAACAACCAACCATCACCACCACCAACTCAAGTACCAAACCACCCACCTCCGCGACATGATCGTATCATGTGTGAGAGAACCGCCCATTTGGTTCAAGGAACCAACATCTCGGTTCATGAACTTCAAAATGAAATGAGGTTCATATTGAACCACATTCTGGAGCGCCTCAATGCGCTTTCTCATCCTCCACAATAAGAAGCTCTTAGTCCCTAGTTTCCTTTTGTAGGAACTTTTAAGTTTTTTTTTAGTATTTAGGATTTATTTTTCTTGTTTAAATGTAACTTTATTTTTTTCCAAGTAATGAATGTTATGTTGTTTATGCTTGTGGGTGATCAATTTTTAGCATATTATCATATTTTAGCTTACTAACATCATTCTATTGTTGATTTTCACTTCACATAATCATTGATCATGTGTACTTAGGTACAATTTTTTGATTAGATTCTTAGATTGACTTTTTAAAGTCAAATGGGTTGAAACCTCTTGTTTGGTTGATAACTACATATGCATTTTTGCTTCCTTGTAGTATTTCATAACTAACTTTTCTTTTGTAGCATCTCATATACCTGAAATGTATACGTTGGTACCCTACCAATGGGGAGTATACATCGAGGTGGAGCATATCATATTCTAACCATTTGTTTTTTAGGATCATACATCATAACCTTGGCACTCCATTTAGGGGGAGTATCAATCAAGGGGGAGCTTTAAAGTTCTCAAAATCGCATTCCGCTACGCATATCTTCTTTTTGTTTCGACAAAAATGGGGAGATAGGATTAAGCTTTTAAGTTTTTCAAAACTTGCATAAACTAACTCAATTGATATTTTTAAAAAGACTCATACTTTATTAACTTTTACTAAAATTAACATTATTTTTTTATCTTTTAAGAATAAATTAATACTTATGATATCTAACATAACTTAAATAGATTTATAGAAAATACATTTAATTAAAAGATATGTACAAATTGAAGATTGAAACTATTAGTCTTTGAAAGATCAATTTTGAGATTCAAGCAATTTTATCATTTGTAAAAATGCAAAACGATCATCAAGCATTATTATCTCTTAGTAATCATATCATCTCATTTTGAAGATCCTAGATATTGTTATCATTGAATTTTGACCAAATGCACTTTGAAAGTTAAATCAAGATCATATGCATATCACAGCTTCATATTTTGATGGCACTCATTAATAATCTAGTTGATTGAAGATCTTGTAGCATTAACATAGTTCTGCAAGTTATATTAGTGATTCATTAGTTTTGTATTTTGTAGTTCACAACGACTCATTGATTATAACTTTAATTACAGTAGAATTTGGTTAGTGTTTTAGTCCTTAAAACACAAAGAGTGTCGGGAGTGGTTGTACCCTTGTGAAAGAACCAACAGGAGTGGTTGTACCCTTGTAAAGAACCCGGTGTTTAGCTTAGTACCTGATAAAGAGTATGCGACGTGTAAAGGTTTCCTCCGCCTAAGAAAGGGAGCTTGTTTCATAATGAAGAACAACTCTCGAGTAAGAGGCTCGAGGAGTGGAGTAGGGCAAGGAAGTGAGTCCTTGTAGCTGAACCACTATAAATATCCGTGTTGTGTAGTTTGATCATTCATTTACTTACTTATTTCATATATTGCTTGATTATTTGTTTTAATTTGAAATCACATCAAGTATAAAAAGTGAATAAATTTTAAAACGGTAAAAACTATTCAACCCCTTTCTAATTTTCCACAAAAGTGTTTGCTCCATATATTTATTTATCTTAGTACGACTAAGATGAGTAGAGAAGTAGAAACTGTGTGCCTCAGTCAAATAGTTTCCTCAAGCCTTCTAATATAGATCATAATCTGCCATACAAGGATTGCCTCTAAATATTAATAACAACCACCATTGCTGCCAACTCCAGTTATGTATTGAA
Organism: Artemisia tridentata subsp. tridentata; assembly: GCA_021014915.2. Taxonomy (NCBI): domain Eukaryota; kingdom Viridiplantae; phylum Streptophyta; class Magnoliopsida; order Asterales; family Asteraceae; genus Artemisia; species Artemisia tridentata. The sequence continues at coordinate 207,713,871 of CP139508.1, read as the reverse complement.
TAATTTGCCTCACACGGTTCAGTTGTCTTGATGCATAGACAGTAACCTTCCCGTATTGCATAAGGACATAACCAAGTCTCTTTCCTTGAAGTATCCCAAAATTGGTACCCACCTGTAAGTTTGGAAGTAGAAGCTAATTTCTATTTCATCTTTTCCAAAACTCAGTTCTCGTTTCTCATCCAACTAACTTCGTTCCTCTTTCATAAGCTTCATCAACGGTAACGCCAGTCGTGAACATCTTCCACAATTCTTCTACAAGACTAAAAAAGGTTCTAACTTTTGTAACTATCATCGGTCTTGGCCATTTAGTGATAGTTTCAATCTTTGCAGGATCCATAGTAATATCATTAGCTAAGAACGCCACTTGTCCCAACCAATATCACACTTCCAGAATTTATAAAGTTTCTTCTGACGCAAAGTTTCCAACATAATACGAAAATGATCCTTATGTTTCTCCTTCGTCTCTGAATGTACTAAGATGTCATACTATGACAAATTTGTCCAAGTACTCATGACAGACACGATTCATCAAGTCCATAAAATAGTCGAAGCATTAGCCAATACAATTGACGTCACTAAACTCATAGTGACCATAACGATGATATCCAGACCAAAAATCGATGATATCTAGACCTAAAATCGGTCTTAGAGAAGAATTCATATCCTAAAGTTGATTAGATAAATCGTTGATTCGAGGTAGTGGATAACGGTTTCTAACAGTAATACAATTCAGCTCCCAAAATCAATACATAATCTCCTACTACCATCCTTCTTCTTCATGAATAAAACTGGAGCATTCTACGGAGATACGTTCGGGAAATAAAACCACATTCTAGCTGTTCCTTCTGTTCTTCCAATCCAAATGGTGTCATTCGATACGGAGTTTCAGAATCAGGCAAAACGTCGCTCTATTCAGATAAAATTCTGACTCATTCCACTTACTGTTCTCTGGCACAATTCAAATACATCCTATGATCCAAATAAGTTTAAGTTATATGATGTAACTATTATCACGTTGGCCAGGTGTAGCATCCTGTAAATTTCCACTGTAATTTGTAATAGTTAATCATATATGAATTACCGTTACTGTTCTGTTAACCATTTTTATGGGAAAATTTTGAACTTTTTTTTATTATATTATAATGACACGAACATGTTAATACGTGATTCACCAAATATCAGAACGAGCTCACATGCGGATCACGAAAACAAAACACACTCACAAAACAGCCAAACGGACTCTTATATATTTCAGACCAATACCTAGCCTGCTACTATTCATCCAGGCCCAACCTAAAATCCCTTATTATTTCATTTTAACATTCGACCAACTAGCCTAAGCTTTGCCATGTTTTCTCCCAAATTTGAAACACACAATATTCGATATTTAGTACCATTCGAATCTCCTCCCACCAAAGAATGACAGTGTCAAATTTCATCTTTTAATTCCAAATCTTGATACGTGAACCTTGATCAAAGTAAACCACCTTTACACACCCATTTGAAATTCACTAAATTTTCACCAAATGTTCAATTTGACCCAAACTCGAATTTAACTAGACCTATTATTTTTCTTAAACCATTTGTGAGTTCCTAAGTGTGTTTCTCATCTCCTATGCCAATATCACACGTTGGTATATATTTTGGACCCTTAAACATGTATGTCGAAATACATTTTGTAACCAAATTGAAACCAAATCACAACCTACACTCACAAACTTCTAACACTCATCATCATATCTCTGTCCAAATTCCTTACACAATCACTGCCATCTTATTGTTTGAACAAGTTGATATATAAAAATATACATTCTAAGCTTATAAGTGTATATATACACATATAATTCCCACTCCATTTACTCCCTTTCACACTAGTAACTATTTTTTCATATTCTCTAAACCTTCACAACCTATTCGAACCAAAGAAGGCCAGGAGGTATCCCCTTTTCCATTCGAGCAACATATACAACGTTTGGAAATCATTTCGAAGCTTGTATAATCGTTATAGCGGCTTTTTGGGAGATTTCATTTGTCCTAGTCCATTCTACACGTAAACTCTCCACCTATAGGGTGTTGTAAGTATTCACAACTCATTTCTTTGAGTTTTATAGCACCATGCATTGTCTAATTATTATTTCGAACGTACCATGTTTTCTTTTTATTTTTACGCATCGTATTATTCTTTCTAGGCATGAAACTTGGTTGCCTCCTCTTATGGAAGGCTAGGAACCAAGATTATACACTCACACCACCTTTACATACTTGTTATCATGCATTTCAAACGTCATTTATAAGTTGTGTCACACGTATAAATTTACAACTCAAAAATATTCTAATTCTTTTATTATTTGAAAAATCACGCTCGACTTAAGATTAGAATTGTAAAAACAAATTCGAACTCATAACTTATTAATATTTTTACTTGACTCGATTCTACATATACCAAACTAATAGATTCGTGTTTGGAGTTTTCTAATTTAAGCTCATATAAGCCCTTAAAAATCGTCAAAGTAACTGGCTCATGAAACTGATTTGAAACTTATATTATTATTCGATGGGCTCAAAAGCCCAATAAGCTATTAATAAGATAACCGTATAAGCTGGACATAAAAATGAGCCCAAGAACAAGCCCAACTTGTCTTAAAGCCAACGGATCTTAAAACGTTATTGGGCCTTAAGTTTAACTCGTTAAGGTCCAATAAGTAAGAAATAAGCCATTTTAGCCAATAAGCAGTTGATTTAACTTGAATAAACTTTAATAAGCTACTGAAACTCTCGAATTAGTTTTCCCCATTTTTTTGTATTTGGACTAAATTTGCAAATAGTTTCAACTAGAGGGACTAAAACTGTAAACTATAAAAAACTGTGATTAAAACAGCCAAAACAATAACATTAGGGTAGAAACTGTTAATATATTAAACTGTAAGCTCAGAATGTCATTTTGGATGATTATGGACAAAAAATGTAAATTATATATAACCAAGGACTAACGGTATAACCTAACTCCGTTAGGGTAGAAAATGTAAAAACTGTAAAAGTTCAAGGACCTGCTGTAACTTTATTTCATTTTCATTATTATTTCATATTTTACACATTTCAAACTCAGTCACATGCATTTTTACGTTTTGTCGATATATTTAACACGTTACGTTATATTTATATATAACGAGTTTTAAACGATTTAACTTAACGTTTCGTTTCACCACTTTCGAGGAAACGATATTAGTGGATTTAAATGACATAAAAACAAGATAATATTATATATAATATTATTTTTGAACTCTAAGCATTTTAAGCATATTACACTCACATCATCGATCAAATCGCTATCCGTTACTCACTTTCACGCTCACTATTCATATTAAGTCAGAATCTCAGGCTTCCCTATTATTCAGGTCGTGTGTTGAAGCCGTATTGTTGGATCTAGCCTACTTGATAGATCTTTGAGCCTCTGTGGATCGGTAGAATGCCTTTGTAATCACAAGCACGCTACAAGAGAATCTCTGAATAAGAACTAAAGAAGAATGAATAACTAATAAACTTTGATCCTCTATGGATCTTTTATTTTGCTAAAGAAATTGTTTTTCAATGTCGTATATAAATCATAGATGCAGGTTTCTTTTATAGACCAAGAAACCCTAATACAACTCATTACAAAACGTGTGAAGAAGATATACACTATCTCTTCCTAATATAACTCTAACAAACTTTCTAAACATACGGGTTAACAACTACTCTTACCCGCAGAAACCATAACTAGCCGCAAGAAATAGACACTACTGCCAGCAGGAACCAACATCAGCAGGAACCGCTAACTAACAGCAGCAACAAAAATAAATAGAATTAAATAAAATTCTAATAATTCCTAACAATCCTCCCCTAAACTTGAATTTAACAGGTGATGATGTACCCTCCGAACGGGTCGAAGGACTCCCCTTCGAGCCTATAGAAAGCCCTCCCTTCGGAGGCCCAGGTTAATCTCCTTAACACGTTTCATTAGCGTAAAACCATTCGCCTGCGAATGGTTACCATGTGGGAATCCGCCAATCGAAGCCCTAAGCCCTTCGGGGTATTCCTGACGAAGGGACTAGCACGAAGGACCATCCTGACCTGGTCAAACTTACGTCTCCTCTATCCCTTGGCTTTCCCGCCAAAACAGAGATCGTGGGCTACAAAGCCCTAGCGGTTACCACTTTCCATGGGACGCCCCCATGATCTCCGAACTATGTGCAACCGCCTACTATGCCCTATTTCTCCCCTATAAATAGCATTGTCGGGCCAAAAACTAAGTAAGTTAACTTCACTCTCTAAATTTACGACCTACATTACCATTACACATACTTACTCGCACGCCGGAGGTGGTTCGCAGGGTCCAACCCCTGCGCAATCACTTAACGTAGTGTCTTCGTATTTCTTATTTTCAGGTTAAGAACAAGCTTGGCGCAATCTCAACACCCCATTATTCCTTTGATCACCATCGAAGGCTTGGTTGGCAATTATTTGTTCAATCAGCGGCGCCATCCGTGGGACCGCTACCATTGGTCTCGTTAATTCCGAGCTTATAACCTACCAACTAATCTCACTATTATTCCAGCATGGATCAAGGAAGAGAAGATACTCCCCCACCGGGTTTCTCTACCTTAACACCAATACCAACCGACGACCCTAACAACCTTCCCCAATAACCGCCTCTACCTTCACAACACGTTCTCACCCAGAAATCACAACCAACAATCATGCTTCGATATCAGCCAACCCAGAACCTGTCATTAGCCCAGCCATTGTCGAAGCCAACCACGAAGTATTGGAAACCCTTTTAAGGGCTCGTTACAGACAAGTCAGGAATGCTGAGGTGCGAAGGGAGTTGGAATACTCGAGTGATGAATATGATGAAGAAATGGAGATGGAACCTAGACCTCCGACCCAAAGGCCAACCCTATCGGTCTTAAGCATTGGGTCTCCAATTGGTCGAAGGCTAAGCAAAAGGTCTGTTGGTTTCGAAGGAGTCCCCGAGAGGGCTCCGACAAGAAGAGAAGGGGCGGTTACCGAAGGCTCTAACAGTAGGAGCCAGCTTAGGGAAGAAGGGGGGTGACTTTGCCTCCCTTGCTAGTAGCTCATCTTGGAAGGACTGAAGCTGGGGTTCCGTTGCAGCCTTCTCATGCATCAGGCGTAGAAGGCAATCCGTCTACAATTAATATGGGAGGAAATCTTCCTCCCAATGGTATGTACCCCTCGTTCCAAACTCAGTCTTATCCTCAAAATTTATATCCTCCAGTAAACGGACAGCCTAATAACCCAAGCTTCCCCCAAAAATTATGGGAGCATGCCCTTCGGCCATCCTAAGGCGTACCCTCCGTACGCCATGGGAAACAGTTACCCGTTTGCCATGAATACACCTTATCAGTCCTACCCAGGCCAGACTCCTATGGGAATGCCCCCAAACAGCAATCCATACAATACTGTCCCCATGTATGCACCACCTTATAATTGTCTATATTCAGACCCTATGGGTTCAGTTACACCTTTTGTTAGATGGATAGAAGATTACCCATTGCCTGATGGGTTAAAAATGCCTTCACATGTCGGGACTTATGATGGGAAGGGGGATCCGGACAATTTCTTACATTTGTTCGAAGGGGCTATCAAGATGCAAAAGTGGGTTATGCCGGTGGCTTGTCGTATGTTTACATACACCCTACGGGATTATGCTCGTATCTGGTGGAATGGGCAAAATCCCGGTAGCATCGTCAACCTTGATGATCTCAAAGCCAAGTTCCGGTCACACTTCAGTCAGCAAAAGAAGTTCACAAGAACTCATTTAACGGTGCACAACATCAAACAAAAAGATAACGAAAGCACCAGGGCCTTCGTTACTAGGTACACCGATGAGACTTTGCAAATTTTGGGTCTTCATGAAGAACAGCGTATCTCTGGTTCTTTACATGGCCTTCGGAATCGGAGTTTGGTGGAATTCTTGTCCACTGACCTTCCGACAACTTACAAGGGGTTGACCGAAAAAACATATACTTGGATTGAAGCAAAAGAGGTGTCCACTAATGGAGCTCCGATAGATAAAGATAGCAACAACAAGTTTTCGAAGCATTCTTCGTGGGAAGGGTCCAAGAACAAGAACAAGAACAAAGATAGGTTTTCTCCGTACAACAAAGGCCCCAACCATGGTTTGTTAAGCAGTCTAACGAAGTCTCCAAAGGAAATACTTGTTATGGAGAGGGCAGCCAAAGCCTTCGAAGCGCCTCCCCGTATGACAAGTAAGAGCAAAAACAGGGATACCAGCAAGTACTGTCGCTTCCACAAAAATTACGGTCACGACACAAACAGTTGCAGAGAGCTGAAGAAACAAATAGAGGAAGCTGTGAAGTCCGGGCAATTGGCACATTTGGTTAAGGGTATAAAGAAGGGAAAGGAAGAGACGACCGACACCACTCCTCTTGAAGCCCCAATACTCATGGTCCGTTGGGGCGAAGCCAGCTTGAAAAGAAAGATAATGGAGGGTAACGAAGTAGGGGAGGTAACTTTCCCTCCTCTTGTAGGTCAAATCCCTTCAAATGATCCGGTAGTCATCAAAGTCCTCATTTCCAACCGGGAAGTGAGTAGAGCCTATATGGACTGTGGAAGCTCCTGCGAAATCATCTATGAGCACTACTTCCTCAAGCTTAATCCTTCGATCAGGTCACAGCGAATTGATTTGAAGATACCCTTGGTAGGATTTTCTGGCGAACATTCATGGCCTCTGGGAGAAGTTCCGTTGGAAATAACGATTGGAAAAGGCAAGCTCACAAGGACAGAAACCCTCATGTTCGCCATCGTAAGGTCCAGCTCTCCTTACAACTTGTTGATAGGAAGAACCGCCATGCAAAAAATGGGGATCATAGTCTCTACCATACACGCAGCGGTAAAATTCCATACACCCTATGGGATAGGCACCGTCCTCTCCACTTACAACCAAGGACATATGGGAGACAACGGTAAAAAGATTAGAGAAAGTCCAGAGGAACCTCCGAAGGTCATCCTAAGTTGTACGGACGCTGAAGAACGTATCGTGGTGAATGAGCTCTATCCAGAGCAAACGGTGGTAATCGGAAAGCAACTCCCTGCTAGCTTCAAAGCAGACTTGGAGAAGCTACTCAGAGCCAACAAAGACGTATTCGCATGGACGTATTCAGATATGACCGGGGTTCCCAGGACTCTTATGATCGACGGCAAGCCCTTCGGTATAGAGCATAAGCTTAACGAGTTCAAGCACATTGAACCAATTAAGCAAAAGCGACGAAGCCTAGCACCAGAAAGAAGTGCAGCCGCTTGTAAAGAGGTGGACGAGCATGTACAAGCAGGAATTCTCAGAGAAGTGAAATACCAAACTTGGGTTGCTAATCCAGTTATGGTAAAGAAAAGTGATGGAGGGTGGCGTATGTGTGTTGACTTCACCGATATCAACAAAGCCTGTCCGAAGGACTGCTACCCTCTACCAGAAATTGATTGGAAGGTCGAATCCCTTTCGGGGTTCCATTTAAAATGCTTTCTGGATGCCTACAAGGGGTATCACCAAATACAAATGGCGAAGGAGGACGAGGAGAAAACAGCCTTTTACACAGGAAAGGGTGTCTATTGTTACAAGAAGATGCCCTTCGGCTTAAAGAACGCAGGGGCTACTTATCAGCGTTTAGTAGACAAGTCCTTCCATAAGCAAATCGGAAGGAACTTGGAAGCCTACGTCGATGACATGGTAATAAAAAGCAGAACCGAAAAGGACCTCCTCTCTGACATTCAAGAGACCTTCGATCAATTACGGGCAATCAACATGAAGCTTAACCCCAAGAAATGTTCCTTTGGCATGGAGGAAGAGAAATTCTTGGGGCATTTGATAACGAAGCAAGGGATTAAAGCTAACCCTTCAAAGGTCAAAGCCATCACTGATCTTCAAGCTCCAAAGTCATTAAAGGAAGTCCAAAGCCTCAATGGGAAGCTTGCGGCACTTAGCAGGTTCCTTTCGAAAGGGGCAGATCGGTCTTTACCATTCTTCAAAACACTCAAAGGGTGCACAGATAAAAAGACTTTCCAATGGAGTTGCGAGGCGGAAGCAGCTTTCGAAAAGCTAAAGGAATTCATAGAAATCTTGCCAACACTAACAGCCCCAATAAAAGGCGGAGTGTTGTTCATGTACATTACGGCTTCCTTCAAAAGCATCAGCGCGGTGCTTTTAGCCGAAAGGGAAAAGAAACAAGTCCCAATATACTTTGTTAGCAGGGTTCTGCAAGGAGCTGAGCTAAACTATCCGGAGTTGGAAAAGCTAATCCTTGCTTTGGTTTATGCTGCAAGACGCCTTCGAAGATACTTTCAGGCTCATCCCATCACAGTCTTAACTGACAAGCCTATCAGACAGATACTGTCGAAACCTGAGAAATCAGGAAGGGTAGCTAAATGGGCTATCGAATTGGGAGAACATGAAATAGAATATAAGGGTCGAAACTCCGTCAAAGGTCAGGTGCTTGCGGATTTCCTAGCTGAAACACCTTCCGGACCTAGCCAAGATAAAAAGGTTCCTACGCAACAGCCTTCGAAGACGATCGAAGGATGGAAGCTGTACACAGATGGAGCCTCAAGTTCCGATGGTTCTGGAGCAGTTCTAATGTTGGTTAGCCCAGAAGGAAAAGAGTATACATATGCATTGCGCTTTGAATTCGAAGCCACCAACAACGAAGCTGAGTACGAAGCTCTGTTAGCCGGACTTCGACTAGCTAAAGAAATGGAAGTTCAAAATCTGTCCATTTTCGTAGATTCCCAACTAGTTGCTAATCAAGTCAAGGGCTCCTATGAAGCAAGGCAGCCCACCATCAAGCAGTATTTGGAAAAGGCTAAGGAACTTCTCCAAGGCTTCAAAACCTATGATATAGTACATGTCTGCAGAAATCAAAACAAGAAAGCAGATGCCCTAAGCAAATTAGCATCAATGGCATTTGCTCATTTAACGAAGGAGGTTTTGGTAGAAGTATTGGCTGATAGGTCAATTGAACGGGGCGAAGTTTCCGACATCGTAACCGAGGAAGGCACCAACTGGATGACTCCGATTAGGGAGTATTTGATCAGCGGTATCCTGCCAGAAGACCCTAAACTAGCTCGAAAGGTCCGGATCAAAGCTCCCCAATACAGACTTATTGGGGATAATCTATACAGGAAATCCTTCTTATCCGCATGGCTTCGTTGTGTGGGACCAAAACAGGCTTCGAATATCATATACGAGGTTCACGAAGGCTCTTGCGGGTTGCATGCAGGCCCTCGCTCCATTGTTTTAAAAGTGATGAAGCTTGGGTATTATTGGCCATCCATGCATAGGGATGCAATAGAAATAATACAAAAGTGCGAAGCATGTTAGATCCACTCCAAAGTCCCGAGAATGCCTAAATAAGACATGACCTCCGTTACGTCAGCATGGCCTTTCTGCCAATGGGGAATTGACATAGTCGGACTCCTACCGGTTGCTCCAGGGGAGTAAAGTTTTTGGTTGTAGCCATAGACTACTTTACCAAATGGGTTGAAGCGAAGCCCTTGGCATAAGTGACAGGAAGGCATATGGAGAAATTCATGTGGGAACACATAATCTGTTGTTTCGGTGTCCCTCACATTATCATCTCCGACAATGGAAAGCAGTTCACCGAAGGGGTGTTCCCAACCTTCTGCGAAGGCCTGAAGATCAAACAGTCATTCACTTCCGTTTATCATCCACAAGGTAATGGGCAAGTAGAAGTCACAAACCGGGATATCATAGAAGGAATTGAAAAAAGATTGGGACGAAGCCATCATGGGTGGGTAGACGAGCTACCCCAAGTTCTGTAGGCACATAGGACGCACCCTAAGTCAAGCCACGGGGAGACTCCTTTTAGCCTCACTTATGGAACGGAAGCTGTTATACCCTTTGAAATAGGCATCGAAACGGAACGCATTGTGAACTTTGAAGAAAAGGCAAATGATGAAAGGATTCGAGAAAATCTTGATCTTCTGGAAGAAAGAAGAGAAATAGCTTCGATCAGGGAGGCTGTCCACAAACAGAAGATTGAAAAGTACTATAACAACCGAGTTCGACCCTCCACGCTCAAGCCAGGTGAATATGTCCTTCGTCTGAATAGTGCAAGCAAGGCCGAATACGAGGGAAAACTAGGGCCAACATGGGAAGGACCCTACGTTATATCCAAAGCCTACGGCAATGGCGCGTACAAGCTCGCAACGCTTAAAGGAGAAGTCATGGATAGAACTTGGAATGGTACTAACCTTCGTAAGTTTTACATATAAAACTTACTACAAAAAAAAACACTCATTTTGTTTTTATAATTTCATGTAACGCATTCTTCTCATCTGGGAAATAAGCATTAATGGTAGGTGTCCTAGTATTCATTTCTTAAAATGATGTAATCCTCCCTACCCAATTAATGATATAACGCATTTCCCTCAAATCTCTTATTTCGTTCTTTACAACAAAGATTTGTCCAGCCAAGTAGTATAAAAGTTTCAATGTCGAAGGATGTAACAAGGCACACGCCTTGTGTATAAATAACATCCAGTATAATTCACATTAACTTTCCTATGAAGTCTTAGGGTATTAAAAGCCCTCTGCTACTTAAGGATAAAGACGGAGTGGGTCGCGACCCTCTGTCGCAATCAAATTATACGATTGCTTAAAATCTTGGTCCAAAATACACACAATAAGGTTATAACCTTAGGTTGTATGTGTACGCTCTTGAAATGAGCGTAAGAGAAGATAAACATGACAATAAAAGTAGGACATATCCCGCAAAATTAGCACAAACAAAGACTACGTAAAGTCTTAATTATCATAATCACAAAAAGGACAATTGTCTAAAGTTACCGGTCGAAGCCCAGTAACACAAAAGATAAATTGTCCAAACAGGAATAAAGATAAATTATCTCAAACAAATAACATGGTGAGGAATCATTTCAAGGCAGAGCAGAGTTGGACTTCCTTGTTGAGGATGAAGGTTGGATCTTCATAGGCTTCTTTGCCAAAAGCTCCTCTATTGAAGCCAATGGATCTTTGGTTACCTCAGAAAGATAAGGGTACTTTGTGGAAATAAACGCATCACCAGCTTCATTAAACTCTTGCTCCGAATCTGGGCGATAGTAAGACACCTCCGACAAAACAACGGGTTTCTTTGTCTTGGCAACTTCTTCCAATGCGGTGCACGTCCCGTAGAAGATGGCTGCTTTCACAAGTCTCCCAATAACTTCCCCTACCTCATCGCTACGGTAAAATTCCATCGCCACATGAGGAACAACTCTCGAAACTACCTCAGCTCGGTCCCTCTCCAAGATTTGCAGCTGGGATTTAAGATCATTGAGCTTATCAACAAGGTTAATCTCCTGCTCAGCCAACCTAGATCTTTCGACCTCCAGGCTTGTACATTTAGACTCAAGCGCGGCAATTTGGGCTCTATAAATGGAAACTTTGGACTCCTCAACCTTCAATTTATTACATCTCACCTGGGATTCTTTCAGTTGGCTTTCGAGTCTGTTAATTTTGACTCGCATATCTTGTACGAAGGGATTCTTCTCAAAGTCCTCCATCACTTCTTTACACTTAGCCTCCACCTCATCATGTTCCTGATCCCTAGCTTTTTCTTTAGCTAAGATATCATCCATTTTTACCCTCACATCCAACAACGTTTGCATTAGTTCCCTTATTCTCGAATTAAGATGATTATCCAAAACAGCCTGCCTAGCGTAACTTTTGGAGTGAAAGTCGCAAAGTTCTTCAATAGACATGTTATTCAAGATTTCTTTCCAACTGGTAGGCGTCATTTTGTCAACCAATTGTCGACAGGCATGTGCATTAGGAAGTTCCACAACATCGGGAAGGCCTAAAAAAGAAAGGAAAACAAGTTATATGATGCATGGCATTTGATACGCATGAAAGATGCTAGCTTACTTGGGAGTAGGATCATCAGGAATTGTTAGAGGAGTGGGTATAAAGGTCTTGGAGTGAGATCCCTTGGGCTTTACAACTCTCGCTGGAGGAGTAGGGAGGGCTAATTTCCTCTTCGGAGGGTTCCTTACAGACATGGCAGCCTTTGCTTTCCTACTTCTCTTATCTGAAACACCGGAGGACCTTGCCAGCCTCGTTTGAAATTCCTTGATAAGGGGATCATCGGAATCTGCAACAGTTTCCACGAACTGTGGAGTTTTGTCATTCTCAATTGACATGGATGGAGACCCTATCCCGTAGCTTATATTTTCTGGCTCTTTAGGGACAAAACTAACTTCCCTAGTACCACGAGCCACAACGAAGTTCCTGAATGCCATCCCTACAGAAAAACAAAAAGAAGAGATAAATATCATCAGATAAGTCATTTACTTTATTTTAATAGGTATATACATACTTTTCCCATTGCAGATTATCTCAGGTTCCAATGGAGAGCCTTCCCAATGATCCACAATCCCCGCCATAAACAGTATCGGCTTAGGAAATGTTTGCACATCAAATGGGTGACGTTCAAAACGTTGGTAGAGGGAATAGCTTCTTACGAAGTGAGGCAAAGGGTCATCAAAGCGTTTCTCGTCAAAACGATTGTCTTTGTCTAACAATGCTGGATATTGGGGAGGTATGATACTATCTTACACATAGAAAAACAGACCTTTCCATTTTCTTATATTGGCAAAAGGTTTTGTTATTAAACAGGGCACATCAGGTTCACTTCTTTTACCTAAGGTTAACCAATCACCACCAGGGCAAAGGTTGATAAAGCCTCTAAGCACGTTAAGCGTGGGCTCATAACCATAAGCTTTGCATACAAAAATGTAGGTGGTTAGTTTGGCTAAGCCAAATGGGTTCAACCTGGAAATATGTACTTGATAATACTGTAAAAATTATAAGATTAGTGGATGAATAGGAATCCTAAAGTTGGATTCTGTAAAAGCATGAACATACAACCCAACATACCCAGCAGGGGCGTCAAAGATACTTTGGTTTTTGTTTGGGAGTATGACTTTATACTTTTTTAGTATGGGATATTTTTCAAAGAAATCCGCCAAAGCCTGTTCTAATAAGGTACACTTTTGTTCCCTAATGATTCTTTTTGCCGCCATACTCATTTTGTATTTGTAACAATAAGAACGAAGAGGGATAATTACCTTAAATCTCTGAAGAAGCACAAAGCACAGTATTGTGTATGTGTATTTTGGGCGCAAAGAAAAAGTATGATCAGGTAGGGATTAGAAAGAGTTTATGCATATCTATTGACAATTTACCCTGACCGTCCACGTGTACTCATAGTTTGAGTAGTATACGGATTTCAAACTGTTTTTTCAATTTTGAAAAGAAGTTTGAAGATACCGATATAGTAGCTGTTGCAGCCTAGGGTGTAGTAGTTGGAGAATTATTAGCCGCATTTATTGCGCAAAATTTGTTTAAACACTTATCTTCATCTCGTCCGAATTTGTGATAGATGGGATAGAGTGTAACAGGTTTTTTGAGTCGAATGCAATTTATACTTGTTCGTATATATCACTTTCGACTCGGGGGCTTGATGATGTACCCTCCGAACGGGTCGAAGGACTCCCCTTCGAGCCTGTAGAAAGCCCTCCCTTCGGAGGCCCAGGTTAATCTCCTTAACACGTTTCATTGCCGTAAAACCATTCGCCTGCGAATGGTTACCATGTGGGAATCCGCCAATCGAAGCCCTAAGCCCTTCGGGGTATTCCTGATGAAGGGACTAGCACGAAGGACCATCCTGACCTGGTCAAACCCACGTCTCCTCTATCCCTTGGCTTTCCCGCCAAAACAGAGATCGTGGGCTACAAAGCCCTAGCGGTTACCACTTTCCATGGGACGCCCCCATGATCTCCGAACTATGTGCAACCGCCTACTATGCCCTATTTCTCCCCTATAAATAGCATAGTCGGGCCAAAAACTAAGTAAGTTAACTTCACTCTCTAAATTTACGACCTACATTACCATTACACATACTTACTCGCACGCCGGAGGTGGTTCGCAGGGTCCAACCCCTGCGCAATCACTTAACATAGTGTCTTCATATTTCTTATTTTCAGGTTAAGAACAAGCTTGGCGCAATCTCAACACCCCATTATTCCTTTGATCACCATCGAAGGCTTGGTTGGCAATTATTTATTCAATCAACAGGGTTAAGTTCAAGTTTCATGATAGATCTTTGAAGTCCAGAGGTAGAGGATTGATTCAGCAGCATCAGAAAGTAACCAGCAGCAGTAGAATCATTAAGCACAAACTTCCAGCAGCGACTTCTAGGAAGTAGCAGCAACAGGAAATCTCTTCATCTTAAGCTGATCACCATCTGAACTGCCATATACTTGAACTTTCCAGCAACCATGACATATTGTACATTAAATCTGTTAAGTTTCATACTATTCTCATCACTTCCAGGTGTGTGAACTCCTGTGAGAGGTGAATCATTGAAAATTAATGGATTTGATGTCTCTTTACCAATAGCCATCACTACTAGGGTAGCCAATGTTTAGGTGTGTAAGACCAAGGTACATTGATAACCATATGATTTTTAGTAAATCATCAACTATAAACGGATTTGAGTTGTCTTTACCTGTAGCCGTTTGCTCAGGACTAGCCAATTCTTAGGTTAAAGATAACCTTGGTGAATTGAATACCAAATATGGTTTTCCACTGCCTTTACCACAAGCCATACTCTTGTGGGCTAGCCAATTCTTTGGAAACCTGATGAGGCGAAAAGTGTACCGCTTTTAAGGGGTCATTTAAGCCCGAAATCGTATTTATTTGATCAAATATCGCCCTAAATCGTTCCTTTTGTCATTTTAGGTACTTTTGAGGAGAAATCTGGAAAAGGAGGCATTTTGGACGTTTTTGGAGCATCTAAGTGAAGAAAACGACAAAGTCTCAAAAATAGGCCAAAAGTTACTCTAGACGGCGTCAACATTTGCTCTGGACGGCGTCATGCCTTGGCAAGAAAAGTGGGATGTGAAATTTACTCATGACGGGCCAGTGAGTTAGCATGAGAATTCTGACGGCGTCACGCTTTAACTAAATCAAGGGCGTCACGGCTTAATTCACAAGGGGACGGCGTCACGTTCAAGAGGTGAGGGCGTCAAGCCTTGATAGGCCAGAACGGATTTTGGAGAATTAAAGAGGGACGGCGTCAAGATGGTCATCCGAGAACCCTAAAAGCGGCGAGGTGACGGCGTCACAATCCATAAGGTGACGCCGTCAGATGCAAAAGTCTATATATAGTTTTCTAATTTTTTGTCATAAGGGAGAGCTTAGTGTGTGGAATTTTGGGATAAAACCCTAGGACGATTTTAGCTCCTTTTTCAGGGCTTCTTGCCTTGAGATCTTCCATGTTTCATTGAAAGATAAGTTATCAATTAATCATTCAATATGTCTATGTGTTGTTTGATTCTATCTTATGCTTGTCTTTTGTTTAACATGTTAGGCTAAATTATCTTGTGTTTGCTTAGATCTAATGAAACCTAGCTATTGATTATTGGTTGTTAGTGTGTTGTTAGTTGTATTGGATGATTGTTTATCTATGTTAGGCTTAAGAAAACTGGCTAACTTCCTATTCGGTAACTTGCTTGAACGTCTTAAGAAACATGAACCAAACGCGTACTAAAGGTTTTTATGGTTGTATTTAATGCACAAGCGAATTCTAGTGATCCCATGTTAGGAGCTTCCTAGCCGGCTCGACATAGGAGTGAAGTAGGAGCTTGTAGAGTTTGGGGAAGTAAGTACGCCACCCCACGAATGGTATTAAGGAATACACCCGTCATCCACGCGACTAATACACACTAATTAACCGGTAAAAGATAGCTAGGGAGTAAGGAAATCTAAGTAAACACATTTCTCTACACATAAGTTTCTCACCAATTTTCATTTTTGTTATTTTATTTTATTGCATTTGTAGTAATTTGGGTTAGTTGACTAGCAACTAATTCCGCCCACTCCTTCAAACCCGAGATTTTACTTGCTTTCATAAAAAACTATAAAAACATAAAAAAAGAATCTTCCTCGACCCTTAGACCTAATTAGAGTAGCCTTTCACACCTAACGAACACTATTCCCTGTGGAGAACGATCAATCCCCCGTACTTACCACTACACTATACTACATCGGTCAGGTACACTGCCTGGTGGGGTTGTAAGCCTCTTGAGATCCCTCGAGAGGTAAAACCTGTTGTAAGGTTGCAAAACCCACGCATCAAGTTTTTGGCGCCGCTGCCGGGGAATAGTTATTGTTTAGGTTGAATTTTTATCTCTATTAGGTCTACTCACTAGATTCCTTTCTAGTGAGATTTTTTATTTTATTTTTCTAGGTTTTCTTTAGTCTATCTTATTTCTTTGTGCCTTTGTTTGTGATACCTTCCACTTACCTCATGAGTAACATTGGTCATTTGATCCCTGTTATTCGTGTTTTTCGCCGTGCAAATTTTCAACTACCCGTTCCCGCCCCCATAGTAGCAAACAACAACCTTTCACCCGACCACCACTTTGGTAACAATTCTGAGATGGAGGAGTCTGACCATGAAAATGACTATGTTAGTCCATTTTACTACTCAGACTCCGATGAGGATATCGGTAATGGAGAAGTAGTTAACAAGGAATGGGGAAAAGAGGAAATTGATCCCTTTAAGTATGTTGACCCTAGGACTAAGATCGAAAAGGATAGCCTCTTTAACATGCAATTCCCGTGTAAAATTGGTTATCATGATTTTTATGCTTATCTTAACTCATCTTTGCCTATGAACATTATCTCTCGCGCTAATTATAATAAAATCATGGTAGATGAGCTTGAATATCAAGGAGATAACATTGTTGCTAGGATTAAGCCACTACACGTGTTCGTAGGAAGTTTTGTGTATTTGGTGGATTTTATGGTTATGGAGAACTTAGGAGAATTCATTGATAACAAATTAACCCAAGTCATTTTTGGAGAACCCTTCAAAAGGTTGACCAACCTTGACGAAAAACTTGTGGACGGGTTAATTACATTCTCGGATGGGGATGAAGATTTTGTCTATCAAATGCCCCGAGCACATCCTAGGTTTAAGAACTACCCCATTGAAGCTTGCAATAGAATTATGCCTATTGATTTGTTAAGTGAGAATGATAAGAGGAAGGGGCTCAAATATCCACATGAGAAAAATAAGAGATACTATCGTGGATGTTTGGAGCTAAATGATGAATACAAGAAAGATGAGGCAACAATTAGATGGCTCACACTCGGATACGTGAGCATAAGCGACACTAGATGAGCCTTACTTTGAGTCTAGCTACAAGACTCGTTAATAAAGAAAAGCGCTTCTTGGGAGGCAACCCAAGCTTTATTTGTTTTATTTGCTTTGTGTGTTTATTTATTTGTCTGTTTGATTTTATTTTCCGTATGTATGTTTAATTTTTATTCTTATTGATTCATGTTCAAAAGTAAATTGTGAAAATGCTTTATTTTGTTTTTAACTTCGTCTTAACTACATATAAAGGTATTTTGCAAAAGTTAAGTGTAAGGGAAATCTAAATCGGTTTATTAGAACACAAATGAACATGAATCGTAATAGTAATAAATTAGCATACATATTAGTATTTGTTTGAGTCAAATGCTTGTATCGAGTCATAATGATGTTTTGCAGGATTTCCAGGAAGTAAGGTAAAGGTTTTTCCAGAAATTTTCCGGAAACTTAAAATGAAAATTTTTGTCAGGTCATTTGTGACGGCGTCAGGGGTTATAACCTGACGGCGTCAGATTTAATTTCCAGAAATTTTTGAAAGTTTTGTTTTTAGAAAAGTTTTTATTTAAATCTCCAACTTATAATCTCCAGGAATCTGCAAAATTATCATTCCACAAGCATTATATCCTTATATATAGATTTTTTCCCGCCGATGTTATGCAGGTTTTCGTGTTTGTTTTCTCAGGTTCAACAGGTTATTTTGGACAAGGAGATGTTTATGGAATCAAGCTTATGGCGATGCATTAGTCATGGAGCTTCTACATTACCTTGGAGGAAGATCTAACCGTGTTACTTCATTATCCACCGAGCGAATCAGGGGAGTATTTGATTTCATTCTTTTACTTTATGCTTTTACATCTTGTTATTTGAACATTGGGACAATGTTCATCTTAAGTGTAAGGGGAGGGTAAAAGTACGATTTTAGAGAATACAATTGCGCTTGATTTTTGTTTGTTTAATAGTAGATGTGTAATAAAACTGAGATAAATACCTGTTAGGGTAATTTTAGTGCCAAATTTAAAATTTTTTACAACATATAGGAGTGAAACTTTGATCTTAATGAGCGTCTCACGGATAGGAGTTATATGACTAGCACAAAAGCCGTACCACTAAAAAATTTTCCACCCCAAATATGTGAGGTTCGCCCCTAGAATTGGTAGGAAAAGCATTTATGCTATGATGTGTGTACCGGTAGCACTTAGATTCTAGAACTTGCGTTAGGACCATTCCAAGGCCACAAGTGAGACTACATTCGTGTAGTTAGATTTACTACATGATAAGAGGCATTAGGATTAACCCATTGTTTTACACCTGTGTTTTTGTTATAATTACATTGGCTACATTGGTCAAGTAATTCTCCCACACCCTTTGCGTTGTACTCATTTTTAGTACACGATACCCCTAGTACACCCCTCAGAGCCTATCTTTTCGTTTCGACCTTTAAGCATTTTACTTAAAGGAAGAATTTGTTACACCCCACTAAAATGTACACCCAAATCGCCTTAGCCTACCTTGTATGCACTCATTTTTAGTGCATTATTGTGACAACATTTGTTTAAACCCAAGTTAATTATCTAGTTGATTACATGGTTGCTAAGTCGAGTCATATCCTTGTACATATTGTTTTGGGACGATTGGGACTCATGGGTAAAGTACTAATGTAATGGAGTAATGGGGAAGAACATCATTTATTACCCCCATATGTGCTAAATGTTTTAAAAGTACTCCAAGTTTTTCAATTATCTTAATTCGAGTCATTAGATTAGTAATTGTAAAGTTATGTAAAAATTCAAGTGTAAGGGGAATGCAATGCCCCTGTGATGTATTATTTTGGATGGTAGGGTAAAAGTGTATGCAAAAAAAAAAAAAAAAAAAAAAAAAAAAAAAAAAAAAAAAAAAAAAATCAAGAAAAACACAAAAAAATGAGAAAATGAAAAATAGAAAAAAACATACGGACTACCATCCCGTTTTATTTCATGTTTGTTTTATGTTTTTGTTATTTTGTTATTTCGTTTCTAGCATAAGATCGAGTCTAGTCTTGGCTTAGCAACATTGTATAGTACATGTAATTGATCAAGATTTTTAACTAGCCACCAGTAAAATATCCTTTATCCAACCAAACCGTGTTTTCCTTTTCCCTACACCTAACATTATAACCCATTTAAAAGCCCTCTTTGATAGTTTATCTTAGGTGCTTACGCCTAGTGGAGGAGGTTTTCGATCCTTTCCCAAGCCTATGGTAATCTATTTGCTATGACAGGTAGTGAGAGATATTATCCGTTTTCATTTATGAGATTTATTTTGATGACACTTGAGAGATGTGAGTATCTAAACACTACTTGTGAGGTGCTAGTATGTAATCTCCGTGCTTATTATGATTGAAGTGGAACGATTATTTGTTGTAATTACTTTTATGTTTGCATTAAATGACCCCTAACTTGTATTTTGATTAGAATAAAAGCGCATTTGCTTGAGGACAAGCAAATCTCAAGTGTAAGGGTATTTGATGAGGCGAAAAGTGTACCGCTTTTAAGGGGTCATTTAAGCCCGAAATCGTATTTATTTGATCAAATATCGCCCTAAATCGTTCCTTTTGTCATTTTAGGTACTTTTGAGGAGAAATCTGGAAAAGGAGGCATTTTGGACGTTTTTGGAGCATCTAAGTGAAGAAAACGACAAAGTCTCAAAAATAGGCCAAAAGTTACTCTAGACGGCGTCAACATTTGCTCTGGACGGCGTCATGCCTTGGCAAGAAAAGTGGGATGTGAAATTTACTCATGACGGGCCAGTGAGTTAGCATGAGAATTCTGACGGCGTCACGCTTTAACTAAATCAAGGGCGTCACGGCTTAATTCACAAGGGGACGGCGTCACGTTCAAGAGGTGAGGGCGTCAAGCCTTGATAGGCCAGAACGGATTTTGGAGAATTAAAGAGGGACGGCGTCAAGATGGTCATCCGAGAACCCTAAAAGCGGCGAGGTGACGGCGTCACAATCCATAAGGTGACGCCGTCAGATGCAAAAGTCTATATATAGTTTTCTAATTTTTTGTCATAAGGGAGAGCTTAGTGTGTGGAGTTTTGGGATAAAACCCTAGGACGATTTTAGCTCCTTTTTCAGGGCTTCTTGCCTTGAGATCTTCCATGTTTCATTAAAAGATAAGTTATCAATTAATCATTCAATATGTCTATGTGTTGTTTGATTCTATCTTATGCTTGTCTTTTGTTTAACATGTTAGGCTAAATTATCTTGTGTTTGCTTAGATCTAATGAAACCTAGCTATTGATTATTGGTTGTTAGTGTGTTGTTAGTTGTATTGGATGATTGTTTATCTATGTTAGGCTTAAGAAAACTGGCTAACTTCCTATTCGGTAACTTGCTTGAACGTCTTAAGAAACATGAACCAAACGCGTACTAAAGGTTTTTATGGTTGTATTTAATGCACAAGCGAATTCTAGTGATCCCATGTTAGGAGCTTCCTAGCCGGCTCGACATAGGAGTGAAGTAGGAGCTTGTAGAGTTTGGGGAAGTAAGTACGCCACCCCACGAATGGTATTAAGGAATACACCCGTCATCCACGCGACTAATACACACTAATTAACCGGTAAAAGATAGCTAGGGAGTAAGGAAATCTAAGTAAACACATTTCTCTACACATAAGTTTCTCACCAATTTTCATTTTGTTATTTTATTTTATTGCATTTGTAGTAATTTGGGTTAGTTGACTAGCAACTAATTCCGCCCACTCCTTCAAACCCGAGATTTTACTTGCTTTCATAAAAAACTATAAAAACATAAAAAAAGAATCTTCCTCAACCCTTAGACCTAATTAGAGTAGCCTTTCATACCTAACGAATACTATTCCCTGTGGAGAACGATCAATCCCCCGTACTTACCACTACACTATACTACATCGGTCAGGTACACTGCCTGGTGGGGTTGTAAGCCTCTTGAGATCCCTCGAGAGGTAAAACCTGTTGTAAGGTTGCAAAACCCACGCATCAAAACCCCAAAAGGAGTAAAATCCATGGTGAATTGAAAACCATTCAACTCTCAGTAATAAAACATGGGTGAGTTGAGTACCCTATAGTTTTGAGCAAACTATTACAGCTGTCAACGGATTTGATAATCACACCAGAGCCGTACCCTCATGGTGAGTCAACTCTTTCTTGTCTGTAAGACATGGTGAGTTGATTACCATTTGTTGTATGGTTAAAAACCAATACTGTACCCGCAAATGGTGTCCTCAAATATACAAGTTAGTATACAAAATATACACATAATAACTAGTTTTTTTTTTTTTTTTTTTTTTTTTTTTTTTTTTTTTTTTGTTTTTTTTTTTTTAACTAATAAAAGAAAAGAAAATAAACATAAAGAAAAGAAATAGAAATGAAAATATACAACAGAAGCCTCCCCTTAGACTTATACCTCCCCTCAATCTCAACACTTAAGGATTGACCATCCCAATATGGACCACCAAATAGTTAAACCTTGGACCATCAAAAGCTTTAGTCAGCAAATCAGCCACATTGTCATCAGTGTGAATTTTAAGCACTTGGATAAGATGCTTCTCATAAGCATCTCTGATAAAATGGTGCCTAATTTCTATGTGCTTAGTCCTTTGGTGAAATACTGGGTTCTTAACAATGCAGATTGTGCTTTGGTTATCAGCAACTAGCAGCAGCAACATACTCTGCCTCAGTAGAAGATGTAGCTACTATAGTCTGCTTCTTGCATTGCCAAGAAATCAACCTTCTTCCCAGAAACTGACAACCCCAGTAGTAGATTTTCTATCAAAGTTAGCACCAGCATAATCACTGTCACTATAAGCTTCCAGCACAAAAGGAGAATCTCTTGGGTACCAAAGACCCAACTTAGGCTGTCCTTTTAAATACTTGAAGATTTTCTTGACTGCATTCAAGTGAGAAGTCAAGGGTGTAACTTGATGTCTAGAACAAGCACTGACTGCAAACATGATATCTGGCCTAGAAGCTGTCAAATACATTAATGAACCTATCATAGATCTGTATAAGTGAACATTAACAGCATCATCAGGTTCATTGTTGGACTTAGGCTTTGGAGCTTCATATGGTGTAGTTGCAGTCCTCACACCTTCCAAATCAAACTTCTTAAGTATGTCTTGCACATACTTTTCCTGGCTGATGAAGATGCCATCAGGCTTTTGTTTAACCTGTAAGCCCAAGAAAAAGGTAAGTTCTCCCATAGCACTCATCTCAAATTCACCCTACATAAGCACCTCAAACTCCCTACACCAAGCTTTATTTGTGGAATAAAAAATGATGTCATCTACATAAACCTGAATAAGGATGATATATTTGAAATTTCTCCTGATGAAGAGTGTCTTGTCAATTGCCCCTCTTCTGTAACCATGTTTCAGCAAAAAGGCAGACAACCTGGCATACCAAGCCCTTGGTGCTTGATGAAGTCCATAGAGTGCTTTGACTACCTTGTAAACCAAATCAGGATTCTGTGGGTCCACAAATCCCTTAGGTTGAGTCATAAACTTCCTTTTCAATTTCACCATAGAGGAATGCACTCTTCACATCCATCTGATAGACAATGAATCCCACATATGAAGCAAATGCCAAGAATATTCTAATAGCTTCAACTCTGGCCACAGGAGCAAATACCTCATTGATATGTCTTAAATTACGCATATATTTTACCTTGTAAAACGGGCTAAATAAACCAAGCACTAACCAAAAATGCCAAATATATTATGTTTTTGTGTTTATTCATGTGCAGGTACGGATATGTGGAAAACAGACGAAAACGATCACAAAATGGACCAAACCGATCACGAGATGGAAAAGAGTTCAAAAGCCGAAGCCGGGAAAGGAAATCATGAGTTTGGACCGGGACTTTATATTATGAGGTTTTAGATCATGGGTCTTTTAGTGTATTGTGAGGGATTGAGAGATTCTGATTGGTTTCCGGGTCTCTCATGGATTCAGAAGTATGTTGGAAGTCCAATGATCTACACTCATTTTTATATATTTCAAGTCTGGTCCCTGAAGTTAGCTCATTGACAGAATTGGTCCCTAAGTTACAATTCAAATCCAAAACCAATCCTTATCTATACTACTACTGCTGGACTCTAACATAAACCCAATCCACACAAACTAAATACCCAAGCCTACTAAATAATCCCCCAAGCCCACCACCTCATTTTGATTTAGCTAAACCCAGTCAACAAGTCAAACAGTCAACCATAGTCAAACCCAGACAAAGAAATAAATAAACCGCCCTTATCCTGGGTACTGTGCTTCTTCCCCAATTCCCTCACCCCTGCTACCCACCTCCATGCACCTTTTCCATGCTTTCTCTTGTCCCCCACGCTTATCCTCGCTCCCACAATAGCCCACGTGGCCTGCAAAGTTAAAACGGCTATTAACTATTTTTCCCGACAAAATTCAAAAGGAACGACTAAGATGGATTTAAGCTAATCCAACGATGGGGATTTGCTCAGACATCAAGAAAGAAGATATCCCAGCTCTTAGTAGTATAAATAGCACATTTTTGTAGCCTAATGGGCAAGTAGTTAATTTATCAGAATCGTCTTCATAGTTTAATCAATAGCAGTTGTATTCTCAAGCTTTAATTAATCAATTCAAGTCAATTTTTAGTTCATTGTTCTAATTTAAACTCTTGTTGTACTCAGTTTCAGTTTAATAGAAAGTTTAAGTTTTCTCTGTATTCAGTCATATAGTTGTTAGAAACAAGTCAAAAGCCTCAGTACTAGTTGCATAAGCTTATATAAGCTGCTTGTAGCTTTTTGTAAGCTTCTATTAGAGTTTAACAGGTTTATTTAAAAAAGTCAAGAAAAAGTCAAAAAAAAAGTCAACACAGGTCAAACTGCTTATCTAGTGCTTATTTCATTTTTCTGAGTTTATTACTTAATTAGAGGTTAATATAAGTTATTATTCAAGTTAGTATCATTTATATCTCATTTTCACTTATAAAACTCAAAAACAGTCAAAAAGTCAAATTTTAGGCATTAGCTTATTTAGAGCTTATTTTAAATTGTAATTTACTTTTTTTCAGCTTAATAAAGTAATTAAGTCAAAAATAAGTCAGGAATATAAGTTCTTTTAGTATTTCCTAGTTCTAAATCTCAAACAGTCTGCACAAAGGGGTGTTTGGCTTATAAGTCAAACTGGGTCAAAAGGGCCTGCACTGTTCTAATGCATTTTGGTTTAGCTCAATCATACTTAACTTGATCTTTAAGGTGTTTTCAGGAGCTGTTTGATTGAGGTGAAGGGATTTGCAACTTTGGATTAGCTGTGTGGATTTCAGCCAAGTTGCTGATCTGATAAGCTTGGTACAAGCTTAAGCCAGTTAAGCCATTCTAATTTGCAACTTTTGTGTTAATCAGGTCATTTATAAGCATAGTTCAATCCCTTAAGGCCTTGGTCTGAGTTATTATAGTTCACAGCCTTAGTTAAGTAATGCAGTCTCATTTCCTTATTTTCATAAGTTTTGCACCCCTTTTGTAGATTTTTAAGTGACTCATAATAAGTAGTTATAAGCTGATTTTTGGGGTATTTAATCTTGGCTTGCTTGTCTAGCTGATAGCATTTTTCCTAGCTTTTTTAGAATTTTTCCTAGTGGCTTTTCACAGCCTTGAATAGGCCTACTTTTCCCCGGCACACTAATGGTTCAGCAGACTGTGTCGTCTCTTCCCCTGTCCTAGTGCTTATTAGCTTTTCCCCGGTGCTTATTTTACGTCCCTATAGCTTATTAGGTCTCCCCTAGTGTGCCTTAGTTCATTTCAGCTATCCCATAGCTTATTTTGTAGCTTTGCAGCTTGTCCTTTAGTATTGTCCTTTAGTTTAAGCTTTTTAAGCCAACTATCAGTCTTATACAGCTTTCTTTTCAGCTTATTTCAAAGTTCTAAAAATATTTTCTTTTTAAAAGTTGCTTAACTTCACCAGCTTATTAAGTTTTAATAAAAAAAATAAAAAGTTTGAAAAAGGGACAGAAGTAGGATTCGAACCCTGGTCACTCAGGAAACTAACCCACAGCCTTACCATCTCCCCTAGCCCTTTTATCAGTTAACATTTACAACCATTTTTAGTTAACCTTGTTTTCTTTTAAACTCCATTAAGCTGTTTTGCTTTTAAACAGCTTATTTCAATAAGTTGTCTTTGTAATTTTATTTTTCCCAGCTCCTGTTTGTTATAAAGTATTTACTTAAAAATTTCCAGATTTTTCTCTATTAGTTTAATATTTTTAATCACTTAATTTCCTTAAAATAGTTTTTAATTCATATTAAATAAAATAAAAACCAGAAAAATATAAATCTTTTTTCTAAAATTTTCTTTTTATAAATAGAACTTAGGAAAATTACATTTTCACCCTAGAGTTTATATTTCATTATTTTCACGTTTTTAGATTCGTGTGTTTACCGTTTTATTTACGTTTTTATTTTATGTTTTTATTTATTTATACGTTATCATTTTCCCTTATCATATTTATGTTTCCCGTAGTTTTTAGGTTCCCCTAGCCTATTTATTGCTTCCCGTAATTTTACGTTACTTAATCATTCAATTCCAAAATATTTCCGTTCTCATATTCAAACACGATTCACAAACCCGATCTCACAAATTCCATTCATCCTTCATCGGGGATAACGAACCGGGTTACACATACTTCACTTGTGTTTCCTTGGAAATAAATTACAACTTGATTTTCGCGAATCAATTTTTGGCGCCGCTGCCGGGGAAGGTTGTAGCGAATTTTTAAAATCTCGTTTGACGCTTCGTGTTTTCAAAACCATTCTTTGTGAAAGAGTTCAGTTTTTTTTTTTTTTTTTTTTGTGTCAATATTTTCCAAAGATAAATTAAAAAACAAAATAAACCAAATAAAAGATCATAAAAATCACCACAAAACACTTTTCCTAAGGTGTTTACAATACCAAGAAATTATCCAACAAAACAAATCGTACGTTAATTGTTTTCTGATTATCTTGAAATTACAACCTATACAAGTGGTTTAAGGATGGTTTGACATTAAATTGACGAACCGAAAGAGGCGGGTTTCTAATTAGCTTCGGCGGACCTTTGCTTCTCCGCCACTCTGCGAGTAATTTTAAGAGAAACGAAAATCGATTGACGAATCGATACCAAAAATATTGTGCTTTTCAAATATCTCTTCAAAAATCCAAAAATACTTTTTGTTTTCCTTTAGTGTATGCACACCCGTTCTTCTTCACCAGATCTTATTTCACCAACTTCCAATCCCGAGAGACTTCTTCGTCGAAGTCGACGTCTTGATTTTCAAGACGTTGAAAGGATGTCTGACGATGAGACCACGGGTGATATTCCAAACAATGATCAGACCACGGGTGATATCCCAAACAATGGTGAGCCAGCTCCCGATCTCCGAACGATGGAGGAGTTGTGCCAACCAACCATGCAAGGACGGGGCGGACCTATTGCTCCCGTTACTATCCAAGCTACGGATTTTGGACTTAAGCATCATATGATACAACAAGTTCAAACTTCCTGCCAATTCCATGGTTTGCCGGGTGATGATGCAAACAAGCATCTCGACAAATTCATTATCATCACTCAAAGTATGAAACAAAATGGGGTCACCGATCACGCCCTTCGCTTGTATTTGTTCCCTTATTCGTTGACGCATCATGCCACTGCATGGTTTCATCGTGTACCCAAGAATTCAATTCATAGTTTTGATGAAATGACTTCAAAATTCTTGGCTAAATATTTCCCACCGTCGATGGTGACGAAATTAAGAAACGATATAAGCAACTTTCGTCAGCTTTCGCACGAATCTTTGTTTGAAGCTTGGGAACGTTACAAGCTATCAATCGATCGATGCCCTAATCATAACATGCTAATGGTAAACCATAATAGACACATTCTATAATGGTTTGACGCTAAGGCACCGAGATACGATAAATACTGCGGCGGGTGGCACCTTTATGAAAAGGCGACCCGAAGAGTGCCAAGAGTTAATCGAAAATATGACTGCCCATCATAATTATTGGGATTCCTCTGCCGAGAGGGATGAGTCAATTAAATCTGTCACCACGGACTCTTCACCCAAAATTGCCGCACTTACCAAAAAGATTGATGATCTATCCACAGCTATGCTCAGAATGCATCAATCAAATCAAAACAACAACAATCATCAAGCTAATGTGGTAAATCAAATCTGTGAAACATGTGGTGGTCCACACCCATATTTCGAGTGTCCATCCACCGGTTGCAATACTCAAGAGAGCGTTTATGCTGCTTCGGGATCCTATAATCAGGGAGGTAACAATTACCAACCCCAAGGAGACCGTAATCTTCTCAGCTACCATTCCAACAATTTTTTAGGACCACCCGGTTTTAATCCTCAAAATCCAAATGGGCAAAACCGAAATGCCCAATTCAGCCAAAATCAAAATCGGATCAACCAAGGTTTCCCAAACCAAGGCCAAAACCAAGGTTTCCAAAACCAAGGTCAAAACCAAGGTTTCCAAAACCAAGGTAATTTCAATCAAAATCAAGGGAATGTTCAAAACCGAGGGCAAAATACTCAAAACCATGGTTTTAACCAAAATCAGACATCCTCGGATGAATTTTTAAAGCTATTCATAAAATCCCAAGATGAGACAAATCGGTTATTGGCTACTCAAATCAGTGAGATCAGGAAGTCTTTAAATGATCGACCCTCGGGCTCAGGAACTCTTCCTAGCAACACGATCGCTAATCCGAGGGGTGATGTAAAGGCGATCACAACAAGGAGTGGTGTTTCATATAATGGACCCACAGTTCCTACTACATCTTCTCTTCCTCCCAAAGTAGTAGAACATGAGAACGAGGTGACAACGGACAAGGTGCAATCCTCAAGCCCACAAAGTACCACACACGTCCAACCTCCTAATGTCCAAACTCAAATTCCGGAACCCGAAGTTCCGAAGACTATTAGCAAAGTATATATAGAAACGATTGTAATTGGTAATCATGTAATTAATTGTATTTATCTCTATCCTAAAATAGAGGATAGCCATTGTATTAGTTAAACACTGGTGATCAATAGAGAAAAGGCACGGAACCTATTCTATCATGGTATCACGAGTCAGGATACTATTCTAACCCTAAAGTTGCCGTCATTCTTCTTCTTCCTTCCGGCTCCTCCTTTCTTCTTCAACACCCGCCGATCTCCTTTTTTTCTTTCTGCCATGGCAGACGGCGCTACCCCTCCACAACCGATTACCATTGAGTCCAAAATACACCCGGCAACCACTGTCTCAAACATACAAAACTTCATACCTATAAAACTCGAAATCGAATCTAGCCAATACTCGTCATGGTCAACCTTGTTTCAGATTCATTGTCGAGCCTTTCTCGTCGATGATCACCTAAAACCAAAACCGGAACCTGTAACCACCAACGCCGATCCGATCAAAACTGCCGAGTGGAATCGTCTTGATGCTATCGTCCTTCAATGGTTATATAGCACGATATCAAACGATTTACTCCACACCATAATCGATAAGACATCCACGGCACATGATGCGTGGGTCGCAATTGAAGATCTGTTCCAAGATAATAAGAACGCTCGGGCGATTCACCTTATCAATCAGTTCTCCAACACTCGACTCGAAGCTTTTCCGAACATGTCGGCATACTGCCAACAATTAAAGCTCCTTGCGGATCAGCTTGCTAATGTCAACCATCCTGTCGACAACGACCGCCTTGTCCTACAACTCATAGTGGGCCTAAACGAGCAGTACGAGGGAATAGCAACAATTCTGTCCAACCAACAGCCGCTCCCAACTTTCTACAACGCCCGGTCACGACTTGTGGAGGTTGAAAATCGAAAGAAAGAACAGGCCCTTCTTGCTTCAAAAACTGCCGCTACGGCTCTTCATGCAGGTACATCGCGTGGCACACAACAACCGGATAACAATCGAGCAGACACCGGAGGTTATAGCAGGGGTCGTGGTCGCTCACGTGGTCGTGGACGAGGTCGGAACAATTATGGCCGAGGGCAGCGTTTTCAGCAACCATCACCATGGCAGTCTCCATATTTCCCTTGGATGCCCTATTGGGCCGGCCCACAAACTTTTACTTCTCAACAACAGTGGCCTGTTCCACCATGTCCATATCCAACCGCCCCTAATCCTCGGCCCCCACCAAATCAGCCCAGCTCGTCTTCAGGATTACTCGGCCCAAGGCCCAATCAGGCTTATCACATGGCATATGCTCCCACTGATATAGAACAAGCCATGTACACCATGTCGCTGCACCAACCGGACCCGACTCAATACTTTGATACTGGAGCAACTACCACCATGACCCACGAGCAAGGTGACTTCCATACCTTTTCTAATAATTGCACTTCTAATTATATTGTTGTAGGTAACGGCGAAACCATTCCGGTCTTAGGTCAAGGCACAAAATACCTACCCAAACCCTTCCCACCCTTTGTCCTTAAAAATGTCCTCTACTCCCCAAAACTTTTAAAAAATCTCATATCTGTTCGTAGATTTACTAGAGACAATTCTGTTTCTATAGAATTTGATGAATTTGGTTTTCTTGTGAAGGATTACAAGACCAAGACACCAATCCTCCGGTGCAACAGCAGCGGTGATCTGTACCCCCTGGTACTCGGACCAAGCTCCCAATCACCATCCGCCTTTGCTGCTATTTCCTCCACGCTCTGGCATCAACGTCTTGGACACACGGGCCAACCTTCTTTACAGCACTTAAAAACTTCTAGTTCTATTGTTTTTAATAAATTTAATAATAATGTATGCCAGTCGTGTGTTTATGGAAAAAGTACTCGTTTACCATTTTTTACTTCCAATTCTCGTACACAACAACCATTTGATATCATTCACAGCGACATATGGACATCCCCTGTCCTTAGTTCAAGTGGCCATAAATATTACGTCTTATTTTTAGATGATTACACAAACTTTCTCTGGACCTTTCCCATCTCTCACAAATCACAAACATTTTCTGTTTTTTCACAATTTGCCACACAAATCAAAACCCAATTTGAACGTACAATAAAAACCTTCCAATGTGATAATGGACGCGAATATGTCAACTCTTCCTTTCAAACATTCTTCAAAACTAATGGAATCCTATACCGCCTATCATGCCCACATACCTCTCCCCAGAACGGCAAAGCCGAAAGACAAATACGAACAATAAACAACATGATTCGTAATCTTTTAGCTCACGCGTCCCTTCCCCATACCTATTGGCACCACGCCCTTGAAACAGCCACTTACCTCCTAAACATCTTACCTTCAAAAACCATTCAAAACAACACCCCCACTGAACTTATATACCTTACATCTCCCACCTATGACCACTTGAGAGTTTTCGGGTGCCTTTGCTACCCTCTCACTCCCTCCACCACCATTCACAAACTTGACCACCGTTCACACCAGTGTGTCTTCCTCGGTTACCCTCCCACACACAGAGGGTACAAATGTTTACACCTTGAAACCAAGCAAATTCTCATCTCCCGACACGTCACCTTTGACGAGACAACGTTCCCCTTCGCTCACACCACAACTCCTCCGCCAAACTATGATTTCCTATCGGACCCCATACCACCTCACATATGGCCCCACGTGCATCCTGTTAACCCACCAGCCCAAAACAACGGCCCACCTCCCAATCCACCTCCTACACACACCACCGCCCCACCACAGCCCACATCCCACACACCCGGCCCATTTCCTACCACCTAAGCCACGCCTGCCACTCCCTCGCCTTCCACTCACCCCGCCTCAACATCCACGGCCCAGCCCATCCCCATCCCTACTCCAGCCCAAGCCCAATCACAAACCGCTACCATACACCCAGAGCCACCTCAGCAACCCAATACCGAACCCACCATAAATCCTCCCCCACCCCGAACCATTCACACTCGCTCCATGAGTGAAATCCACAAACCCAAAACACCCTTCAACCTTAACGTCTCCTCCAACTTACCATAACTACAACCAATCCCCAAAAACCCCACCGATGCCTTATCTATACCGGAATGGCATGATGCCATGACTACTGAATATAATGCACTTATTAGAAATGGTACTTAGGAATTAGTCCCTCGTCAACCTAATATGAATATTATTCGGAGCATGTGGCTATTTAAACATAAATTCAGGTCAGATGGCACTTTGGAGCGGTACAAAGCAAGATTGGTTTGTGATGGCAGGTTACAGCAAGTAGGCATTGATTGTGGGGAAACTTTCAGTCCAATGGTTAAACCCGCTACTATACGCACGGTACTCTCAAATGCACTATCACAGGGCTGGGCGGTTCACCAACTTGATGTTACAAACGCTTTTCTGCATGGCCATTTAAATGAAACGGTTTATATGTATCAGCCGATGGGGTTCCGGGACCGTAACTTTCCAGATTATGTGTGTTCTCTCAAAAAGTCCTTATATGGACTTAAGCAGGCACCTCGTGCATGGTACCAGCGTTTCACAGATTATGTTCTCACGCTGGGTTTTCTTCACAGTCGTTGTGATGCCTCCTTGTTCACTCTTCACCAGGGTAATGACACTGCATATCTCCTCCTCTATGTGGACGACATTCTACTGGTTACATCATCCACAGCTCTGCGTACAAATCTCATGGCCAAGTTATCAGCTGAATTTGCAATGAAAGATCTAGGCCCCCTGAGCTATTTTCTTGGCATTTCTGTTACCAGGAATCGCAATACTATGTTTCTATCCCAACAGTCGTATGTTAATGACATCATCTCTAGAGCAGGCATGCAATCCTGCAACTCGGTCTCTACCCCTGTCGATACCAATTCAAAATTGAGTGCCACCACTGGTTCTCCATTTCATGACCCCACTATGTACCGCAGTTTGGCAGGGGCTCTCCAGTATCTTACATTTACCCGGCCAGACATCAGCTACGCAGTCCAACAAGTTTGCATGCACATGCACGCGCCTACCACAGACCATTGGAATGCACTTAAGCGGATAATCAGATACATCAAGGGAACATCTTCTCTCGGCCTCTCCCTCGGGTCCGCCTCATCTCCTTCATTGGTGGCCTACACTGACGCAGATTAGGCAGGATGCCCTGATACACGCCGATCCACCAGTGGATATTGCATATATTTTGGAGACAATCTCATCTCATGGTCCTCCAAACGACAGGGCACAGTTTCCAGGTCTAGTGCAGAGGCCGAATATCGCGGGGTGGCCAATGTCGTCGCTGAAATTTGCTGGTTACGCAATTTACTTCTGGAATTAAATCGACCACTCTCACGGGCCACCATTGTGTATTGTGACAATGTCAGTGCTATATACTTGTCAGGTAACCTGGTCCAGCACCAGCACACGAAACACATCGAGCTAGACATTCACTTCGTTCGTGAACAGGTACAACGTGGTAACGTGCGAGTCTTACATGTCCCATCTCGATACCAGATCGCTGATATTTTTACCAAAGGACTGCCGCGCATTCTCTTTGAAGACTTTCGTTCCAGTCTCAACATCCAGTACCCTCCCGCTTCGACTGCGGGGGTATATTAGCAAAGTATATATAGAAACGATTGTAATTGGTAATCATGTAATTAATTGTATTTATCTCTATCCTAAAATAGAGGATAGCCATTGTATTATTTAAACACTGGTGATCAATCGAGAAAAGGCACGGAACCTATTCTATCAAAGAAAAATCCTAAGCCTTCAATTCCATATCCTTCAAGGCTTAATAATCAAAGGCTCCAAGAGAAAACTAACACACAAATGATGAAATTTTTAGAAATCTTCCAGAAATTACACTTCGATATTAGTTTTGCGGATGCCTTACTATATATGCCAAAATTCGCTTCTCAATTCAAGAGTCTTTTAAGCAATAAGGAGAAATTGTTTGAATTGACTAAAACCCCTTTGAATGAGAATTGCTCAGCTGTGCTCCTTAAAAAACTTCCCGAAAAATTAGGAGACCCCGGCAAATTTTTAATCCCATGTGATTTCTCGGGGATGGTTCAGTGCTCAGCCTTGGCCGATCTTGGCGCAAGCATTAACCATATGCCACTCTCTGTTTGGGAGAAATTATCTCTTCCGGAGCTTACATCTACTTGCATGACACTCGAGCTAGCGGACCGTACTATAACTCATCCGCTTGGGATAGTTGAGGATGTCATTGTGAAAGTAGGGAAGTTCCACTTTCCCACTGATTTTGTTGTAGTAAACTTTGATGCGGATCCTCGAGTTCCACTCATTCTTGGGAGATCTTTCTTAAGAACGAGTCGTGCTCTTATCGATGTATACGCTGAGGAATTAACCATTCGAGTTGATAATGAAGAAGTCACGTTTAACATTAATCAGGACTCTAAATCTCTAACCAAAAGCAATGTTGCTATGGTTAATCAAAAATCTGATCCCGTAATTGTTTCCAAAAGAAGTGATCCGACACTTTCAAGATTCACGGTT
This sequence comes from Artemisia tridentata subsp. tridentata, assembly GCA_021014915.2. Taxonomy (NCBI): domain Eukaryota; kingdom Viridiplantae; phylum Streptophyta; class Magnoliopsida; order Asterales; family Asteraceae; genus Artemisia; species Artemisia tridentata. Next base: position 207,680,159 of record CP139508.1, on the reverse strand, counting down.
AAGAGTCTTTCAGAAAAACGTGCCGAGCTCAAAACAATGAACATTACTCCTGGTTCAAGCAAATGGTTTGAGACTTGTTCTACGAAGCTAAGAGTATTTTTTTATTATGATGAACAAGATTCGGAGATCACAACAGAAGTGGTGGAAATTGCTAGCTCTAAGAGCACACCACTTGTCCCACCTCCGGAATCTGTTTATCGTATTGAGATTGTTGACTCTGTGGATGGAACTAAAAATCCCACTCCTTATTCTGAACCAATCATTTCCGACTCTTCCCATCCTTCTTCGATTAAGGGAAATTATATCTCTATGGAAGAGCTCGAGGTTTTCTTTGTTGATGCTCCAATCTCGTCGGAAATTGTTAAGCCCGATGTTGATCCGGGGGGAGATGCTCCGTTATTAGAAAAGATGATATTTAATGAACCATTATTTTCCCTCCCCCCGAAGGATGTTGTTGTTAAAGATAAGCCGTTAGATCCTCCGAAGCTCAAGCTCGAGGATTTTGTTCCCGACTATGAGAGCTTTATCTTTGACACGGCTGAAGAGAGTAGTGGCAATCCCACTTCTCATCCCGATTATTCTCTCCCGGCTTATGCAGCTTTTTCATTTGATATCGATCTTTTAGAAGAGACGAGTAGTGGCAGTACCACTTCTCATGCTTATATCTCTCTTCCCGAGTACGATTCCTTTCTCTTCGATAAAAATGATTCGTCTATCTTTAAAGAGTTCTCTGATGAACTCTCTCATCCGAAGTATGATCATTTTTATTTCGATCGTGAGAAAGATTTTAGTCTGGGGGGAGGTGTCCTTGATCATAAGAATTTGCTTATTGATGACATCATCTCAACCCTCCCTCCCGAGGCTTTCGCTTTTGATGATGAAGAGTTTTTCTCGATAATCATAAAACTCTTTCTTCCCTTCATCACATATGATGTGATTTCTCCTCTTCTTCACTCCTTCGGGAGTGAGGATACCATCTTTGACCCCGATATCACCACTTATAACTCCTATTTTAAGCCGGGTGTATCTCGTCGGTGTGGAACTTTCGTAAGCTTCAATGTTTTTCCAAACCTCTTGAATGAAAGACCGATGATGATTATCTTTTCCACATGTTTCCCCAAGAACCAATGAATTCGGGGCGAGTCAAGCTAGCGACTCGATCATAAACAAGCGCTCCGTGGGTGGCAACCTATGCTTATCCGTGTGTTTTATCTAATAAGGGTAACGTGAAGAGTTTTATCTCTTCCAAGTCTTCTTGTCTTTGTTTGTTGTTTTGTGCAGGTTTAGTCGTGTGAAGAATTTCGTGTTCATGGTTTTGTGTATAAGAAGTCCGATATCCTTTATCTTATCGACTAACGTATTTATTTGGCATAATTCATAAACGGCCTTATATTTGCGTTGGATGACCCTTACCTTTGAAACATTGGGGACAATGTTTCGTTTTAGTCTGAGGGGGTAATCTTTCGATTTGATATTACCATGCATTATGTCGTTTACCTTAGCAACCCGTTTTCCACCAATAAACACAAAAAAATGAAAAAATTAAATTTTTTTTTAATTTTTGCAAAAATACAAAAATAGAATAAAATGGAAAAGCGGGGCGTTTTTAAAACTTTTGACCTCTTTTGAATATTTTGCTACTTTTCAAAGTTAGTAAGAAGAGGTTTGAAATTTTTGTTTCAAAAACGTGAGTTCATAACATTGCGTGAGGACACGCCTTTAGCTTAGTCTGGGGGATTTTGATATGTGTTAAATTACACATATCTTTTACCTAATAAAACGGGCTAAATAAACCAAACACTAACCAAAAATGCCAAATCTATTGTGTTTTTGTGTTTATTCATGTGCAGGTACGGATATATGGAAAACAGACGAAAATGATCACAAAATGGACCAAACCGAGCACGAGATGGAAAAGAGTTCAAAAGCCGAAGCCGGGAAAGGAAATCATGAGTTTGGACCGGGACTTTATATTATGAGGTTTTAGATCATGGGTCTTTTAGTGTATTGCGATGGATTGAGAGATTCTGATTGGTTTTCGGGTCTCTCATGGATTCAGAAGTATGCTGGAAATCCAATGATCTACACTCATTTTTATATATTTCAAGTCTGGTCCCTGAAGTTAGCTCATTGGCAGAATTGGTCCCTAAGTTACAATTCAAATCCAAAACCAATCCTTATCTATACTACTACTGCTGGACTCTAACATAAACCCAATCCACACAAACTAAATACCCAAGCCCACTACATAATCCAACAAGCCCACCACCTCATTTTGATTTAGCTAAACCCAGTCAATAAGTCAAACAGTCAACCATAGTCAAACCCAGACAAAGAAATAAACAAACCGCCCTTATCCTGGGTACTGTGCTGCTTCCCCAATTCCCTCACCCTGCTACCCACCTCCATGCACCTTTTTCATGCTTTCTCTTGTCCCCCACGCTTATCCCCGCTCCCACAATAGCCCACGTGGCCTGCAAAGTTAAAACGGCTATTAACCATTTTTCCCGCCAAATTTCAAAAGGAATGACTGAGATGGATTTAAGCTAATCCAACGATGGGGATTTGCTCGGACATCAAGAAAGAAGATATCCCAGCTCTTAGTAGTATAAATAGCACATTTTTGTAGCCTAATGGGCAAGTAGTTAATTTATCAGAATCGTTTTCATAGTTTAATCAATAGCAGTTGTATTCTCAAGCTTTAATTAATCAATTCAAGTCTATTTTTAGTTCATTGTTCTAATTTAAACTCTTGTTGTACTCAGTTTCAGTTTAATAGAAAGTTTAAGTTCTCTGTATTCAGTCTCAGTACTAGTTGCATAAGCTTATATAAGCTGCTTGTAGATTTTTGTAAGCTTCTATTAGAGTTTAACAGGTTTATTTAAAAAAGTCAAGAAAAAGTCAAAAAAAAAGTCAACACAGGTCAAACTGCTTATCTAGTGCTTATTTCATTTTTCTGAGTTTATTACTTAATTAGAGGTTAATATAAGTTATTATTCAAGTTAGTATCATTTATATCTCATTTTCACTTATAAAACTCAAAAACAGTCAAAAAGTCAAATTTTAGGCATTAGCTTATTTAGAGCTTATTTTAAATTGTAATTTACTTTTTTTTCAGCTTAATAAAGTAATTAAGTCAAAAATAAGTCAGGAATATAAGTTCTTTTAGTATTTCCTAGTTCTAAATCTCAAACAGTCTGCACAAAGGGGTGTTTGGCTTATAAGTCAAACTGGGTCAAAAGGGCCTGCACTGTTCTAATGCATTTTGGTTTAGCTCAATCATACTTAACTTGATCTTTAAGGTGTTTTCAGGAGCTGTTTGATTGAGGTGAAGGGATTTGCAACTTTGGATTAGCTGTGTGGATTTCAGCCAAGTTGCTGATCTGATAAGCTTGGTACAAGCTTAAGCCAGTTAGGCTATTCTAATTTGCAACTTTTGTGTTAATCAGGTCATTTATAAGCATAGTTCAATCCCTTAAGGCCTTGGTCTGAGTTATCATAGTTCACAGCCTTAGTTAAGTAATGCAGTCTCATTTCCTTATTTTCATAAGTTTTGCAGCCCTTTTGTAGATTTTTAAGTGACTCATAATAAGTAGTTATAAGCTGATTTTTGGGGTATTTAATCTTGGCTTGCTTGTCTAGCTGATAGCATTTTTCCTAGCTTTTTTAGAATTTTTCCAAGTGGCTTTTCACAGCCTTGAATAGGCCTACTTTTCCCCTGCACACTAATGGTTCAGCAGACTGTGTAGTCTCTTCCCCTGTCCTAGTACTTATTAGCTTTTCCTTGGTGCTTATTTTAGGTCCCTATAGCTTATTAGGTCTCCCCTAGTGTGCCTTAGTTCATTTCAGCTATCCCATAGCTTATTTTGTAGCTTTGCAGCTTGTCCTTTAGTATTGTCCCTTAGTTTAAGCTTTTTAAGCCAACTGTCAGTCTTATACAACTTTCTTTTCAGCTTATTTCAAAGTTCTAAAAATATTTTCTTTTTAAAAGTTGCTTAACTTCACCAGCTTATTAAGTTTTAATCAAAAAAATCAAAAAAAATAAAAAGTTTGAAAAAGGGACAGAAGTGGGATTCGAACCCTGGTCACTCAGGAAACTAACCCACAGCCTTACCATCTCCCCTAGCCCTTTTATCAGTTAACATTTACAACCATTTTTAGTTAACCTTGTTTTCTTTTAAACTTCATTAAGCTGTTTTGCTTTTAAACAACTTATTTCAATAAGTTGTCTTTGTAATTTTATTTTTCCTAGCTCCTGTTTGTTATAAAGTATTTACTTAAAAATTTCCAGATTTTTCTCTATCAGTTTAATATTTTTAATCATTTAATTTCCTTAAAATAGTTTTTAATTCATATTAAATAAAATAAAAATCAGAAAAATATAAATCTTTTTTCTAAAATTTTCTTTTTATAAATAGAACTTAGGAAAATTACATTTTCGCCCCTAGAGTTTATATTTCATTATTTTCACATTTTTAGATTCGTGTGTTTACCGTTTTATTTACGTTTTTATTTTATGTTTTTATTTATTTATACGTTATCATTTTCCCTTATCCTATTTATGTTTCCCGTAGTTTTAAGGTTCCCCTAGCCTATTTATTGCTTCCCGTAATTTTACATTACTTAATCATTCAATTCCAAAATAATTCCGTTCTCATATTCAAACACGATTCACAAACCCGATCTCACAAATTCCATTCATCCTTCATCGGGGATAACGAACCGGGTTACACATACTCCACTTGTGTTTCCTTGGAAGTAAATTACAACTTGATTTTCGCGGATCACTCATCATAATCAATACCTTCTTCCTGCCTATGACCTTGAGCTACCAATCTAGCTTTGTTTCTAACCATAATTCCCCTTGCATCTCTTTTATTCTTGAGAATCCATTTAGTCCCAATAGCATATTTTTCTTCAGGAATAGGAACTAACTTCCAGACTTTTTGATTGTAAAACTGTTGCATTTCCTATTGCATAGCCTCAACCCAATCAGAATCATTATGGGTTCGTGCTACATTGCTTGGCTCAATTTGAGATAGAAAGCAAGCATAGAGGCAATGAAGATAGTCTGTATGATTACTCCTCAGCTGATCTTGAATATAACTGAGAAAAGCAGATTCTCCCAACTTTGGTTGTTTCAACTTGTTTCTTGTCTGTACAGTTGAATTGAGATCTCCAAGAATCAAAGACTGAGGATGAACTGTGTTTATCCTCTTAGTAGCAGTAGGATTGACATCAATTGTGGAGGCTTGATTGGTGAGAGAGGGATTGAACTCATCATCATATGAGGAGGAAGTGAAAATGCCTGTCCTTGATTGATGATGAGGATCTTCCAACTTATTTCCTGAAGAGAATGAATTTCCAAGATCAGATGGACTTGGGTATCTTGCAGGGGAGTCATTGAAACCCCATAAGTCAACAGATGGAGTGGACAAAGGAACAGCTTGAGTGGAGACATCAGTAGTATCACCAGAGGTACCAGCAGTAACAGGTGTACTACCAGCAGAATTGGTATCAGCAGGAACAAGAATACCACCAGCAGAATTCAGTTGCCTGCGAGCTTCAGCTGCAGCATTTCTCAAGAGCTCTACTGTTTCTTGTGAAAACTCAGAACCAAACTTTTCTGCAGCTTCCTTGCCATTATATGCTTGTCTTTGAAGCTTAGCAAGATCTTCTGCAAAACTTGAATCACCTTCACCCATTTCAGAAGAATCTTTGAGCTTTGTACCTGAAAAGTGGTTAGAGGGAAAAGAAGGAACAACAATGGGTTGTTCATCACACTCTGAATCTGAATCATCATCTGAGGTAACTGCATTGTTAGTTTGATAATCATGTGTACCTACAGATTGATTAGCTTTGAATCTAGAATAACCTAAAGTATCAGTCAGATAATCAAGGTCAAAGTACCACTCATGACCTACACCCTGTAAATTAGGTTTATCCTCAAGAAATCTTAAATTGAGTGTCTCTTCTATCCTCTTAGCAGACAGATTATATACCCTATAGGCCTTACTATGAGCAGAATAACCAACAATAAACCCCTCATCTGCCTTCCCTTCAAATTTACCTAGGTGATCACTAGTATTCAATATGGTTACATGACATCCAAAAGGTTTAAGGTGACTAATGTTAGGAACCTTCCCAGACAGTAGCTCATAAGGTGTTTTATTGTGAGGACTAGCAATGGATACCCTATTCAGTACATAACAAGCAGTGCAAACTGCTTCAGTCCAAAACATGGTAGGCAACTTAGAGTCAGCTAGCATTGATCTAGCTGCTTCTATAAGGGTTCTATTTTTCCTTTCTGCAACCCCATTTTGTTGTGGGGTCCTGGCATTACTATAGTCCCTTTTAATCCCCTTATTCCCACAGAGTTCAATTAGATTAGAGTTTTTAAACTCTGTTCCATTATCACACCTTATAGTCTTAACCTTTTTATTTAGCTGATTTTCTATTAAGGCAATAAAGTCCCTAATTACAGGATAGGTTTCATCTTTAGTACCTAAGAAGAAAGTCCAAGAAAACCTGCTAAAATCATCAGTGATCACCAGACAGTAGTACTTATGGTCAATACTTCTAATAGAAGTAGGACCAAAAAGATCCATATGAAGTAACTGCAGAGGCTCAGTGATGGTGCTCACAGCTGTGATGGCCTTGTATGAAGCTTTGTGTTGCTTTCCTTTGTTGCAGGCAACACAATTGTGTTCATTTGTGAAGGTCTTGAGAGGGAGCCCTTATACCAAACCACTCTTTGACAGCTTGTTGATGGTCTTAAAGTTCACATGTGCCATTCTTTTATGCCATTTGTTAGATTCATCCACAGATGTTTTTGCCACCAAGCAAGCCAGATTGGCCCCAGGCTGAATATCTGTAACACCCCAACCCGACAAGGGTAGAAGTATCACATTATGGTGACATATCAAAGCATACATAATAGACAGCGGAAGTCTTAAACATAAATAATCAAAGGGGTTAAGTCAATATGACTTAAACCAATACATAAGTTCTAGAGAAAGGAAAAACTCCAAATAAAGGAACAACGAATCCAAGTCTAATAAAATCATGACATAAATATATAGTAACTAGGGTGACTAGGGTAAAGTCTCCATAATCTCTACTCTCATCCCAAAGCAATCCCCGGCTCCTTGCTTAAATACCTGCCGCAGGAAAAGAAAATGCGGCTGAGCATAAAATGCTCAGTGAACAGATATATAAACAAAACAAAAACGGTATTAAGCATAGACAAATGGATATAAATCAAACGATACACAAGCATACACATCAAGTAAGAACAACTCTAGAGTTAAAGAATTAAGCGTCAACGAACACGTCCAACCGAGCCACTCGATCGAACCAAAGATACCTAACAGATAGCCACGAGCGTATCTACACGAGCCACTCGTATAGACTAAATAATCACATATACCTATCATATCTACGTGTACGAAGAGGGGAGACCTCTAAGTACCAAATAAGTGAGTGGGGTATAGGGCACATACAACCAGTCACCAATAAAATAATATCACATATCAAATACCTAGGATGCATCCATACGCCCCCTGCAAAAAAAAAATACATATGCAAGTACTAGACTGTACACATGTATACATAATAGTCAAAGTGCGCAAATATCATATCATATCATAACAGAAAGGGGACACCGGGGATCAATCACACCTCCCCAGGAAGTGTCATGCCATCGGTGCCTCAATGACATGGCCATGGTACCTCCATGGCTGGTTAGCTCGGGCAACAAACACACAAAACTCATATCAGAATATCATATCATATCATCACATCAGCGAGAATCATAACAAAGGCATATATCACTGAGTCATAACAGATGATCAAATAACTGAGTTCATATCAAAGCTCATATCAGAATATCATATCATCGGATCATAGCAACGGAATCATAACAGAGGATTATGGCAAATGAATCATATCAGAGGGATCAAATCATATCAATTTAAATGAATCAGAATCGAAGTCATGAAAAATAGGCCCTTACTGAGAAAGGGTTGAATATCTGTACCTTATGCGAATCAAACAATCAAAATGAGAAAGCAACGGAAATAGGAAATCACTCCTTCTTCATCGAACCTATACAAATTAATGATCACTTATTACTAATAAGCTCGTTTTATAAGTTTACCACTTATAATTATTAAGGTTTCCCATTTATGGTTTCTTTCCATTTTTATAAACATTCTATTTTTAGTAACTCGCTATATTTAGTAGCGTTCCATTTTTAGATAGTTCATCAAAATAATAATTTAATACTTTAAGGTTGTATTTGACAATTAATAATATTTAAGAGTTAAAACGACAATTATAATAAGTTTAAGATTAATTTTATCATTTTCGTAAAGTTTAGGCTAAATACGTAATTTACCAAAGTTTAAGGTTATAAAGGTTAAGCAAATATACTTGAAGACTTAATATAATCAATATTTTAGTTTTAGTGCTATATATGACACTTTTAATAATTCTAGGTCTATACTTGTCTTTTTAATAAAGTTGAGGGGCATTGCTTGCAAATTACCTATTATATGTAATTTCATACGTGTATGTTTTAAGTCGCATATACACTTCTCATGTGTTGATACAAAAGTTGGGCGTTCCTTGTTAAGACTCCTGTTCTCGTACCAATTAGATCTTAATGCTTGATGGAACCTGCGCACTAAGAAAAAGAACAAACACCGTGAGGCTTATCGAGGGATTGTCTCCCCCGATTATCCTCCGGCGTGAGAGTAAGTAATCGAAGTTTAGGGTTTAGTGAAGAGTTAGGGTTTTAGTTGAGCGTACCTTTACCGAGGGCTTGGGTGCCCTTTATATACATATGAAACCCTAGTAGGTTTCGTGTTCCCTACTCTTCGGCGTGTTCGCCGATATCGGATATTTGGTATATATCCCCTTTATTTAGGAGATACTCAATATCCCATCCGGAAATAACTTTGGGCTTGGGCCTTGTTGGCCCAAACCGCATAACTGGTAGTCCAGTTATCGCCATGGCGCCCCACACGTAGTGGGCTTAAGTATTAGTATTGTTTACTAATCGGGTCCGTGACCTGGGTGTAGACTATACGTCATCATGTCCCCCCAGTCTAGTGTGCGCAGGGTAAAACCTGCGGATGCTAGACTAAAGTCGTGTCTAAATTATTCCCTACGCGTACGCGGGAAGATTTCAAAAATATACCGCCAAAAAACGCACGTATGATGTATCTAGTCCAAAAAAGTGCAATTCGGGTACCTCGGGAAGTGGAGAAGCTATCCACTTGTCCTGTACCGTCACATCTCCCAGCCACACGATTTGAGTTAGTGGGGTACACGTGTCAGTCATCTGTGGTGGGTGGAAAACTATATAAACTACCGCCTCCATTCACTGTTATCTCCACAGTTAAAAAAGATAACCTTTCCACCATTTTTCCATCTTCGAATCTGCTATCAAAAAACAATAATTCGAAGGTAATAGCGCTTGCGCACAGTCTGAAACACAAAAATGGTGTTGCAACTTCATGATTTCACTTCTAACATAACCGAAGGTGAACTGAATCAGTTCACCTCGGATTACTTTATCCCTTTTGACCTGCGCCCAGAGGTACCAGGTCCTAATGCCACCATCGCGGATTTCCCCGCAGGGAAAGTGGGGCTATATACGCGCTTTTTCGAGTGGGCGAATTAGCGCGTACCCATTTCCGTGCTGTTGAGTGATATACTTAATTATTACGAGCTCCACATCTCCCAATTGCATTGTATTGGTGCTGGGAAGATTGCCAATTTTGAGGTGAACTGTAGCTTGTTAGCGATTCACCCGACCCTCCAATTATTTCGCGCGTTCTATCACGCGACATGGTCAAATGGGTGGGTTACCTTCTCTAAGCGCGTAGGCAAGTTACAATGCTACATGAAGAAGGTAGATAAACTCAAGGACTGGAGGGAGAAATTCTTTTGGGTTGACGCCGCCGTTTTTCCTTCCAATTTTCAATTTTACACCCGTGCCAATCTGCCCAAGGGTGAGCGCCCCCCCGAGACGTGGTATAACGCGGATCATGCGGCGATTATTGATGAGAACCGCCTTCCCATCAAGTCATATCCGGAAGCGTTCCTGGTGCATATGGGCATCAGTCGCAACTACTTCGAGTTTGAGACGGAGGTTCCCACATTCTTGGATGCGGATGGCACGGGTGGGTGCTCCTTCTGTCTTACTGTCGTTATTTAATGTAAGCGTTTCTTCGTTTTCCATACTTTATGTAACTTGCTTCTCTTTGTCTACTTTATACGCAGAGATGGATCTTTTTGCGGTTGTTAACTTGGAGGAACCGCGTTCTGTGGCAGTGGGGGTGCGTCCTCTGAGGGAGGGTGAGAAGACCATTCTGGAGGCGACAGCAGGGCGCGTCGTGGACTTGGTTATTCCAGAGTCCGAGGGCTCCCCTGATGTGGTGGTAGCTGAGCCGTTGCAGGGAGTGGCTCCTTCTTTGCAGCAGGATCCTGACACTGCGCAGCCTCTTCCTCATGAAACGCTGATCCATTTAGAGGAGACTGACAGTGAAATGGAGGAGCGCTCCCAACTGACGCGCAAGAGAGCGTCTGGTGGTTATGGTGAAGGGTCTTCCAAGAGGCCACGACCTGAGGTTGAGGAGAGTCCATCTTTTACTGAAGTGCAGATGAAGTAAGTATCTTAGTTATTAGTTATGAACTTTTGTCAAGTTATACTTTATTCTAACTTTGTTTCTTCGTATCCGCAGTGTGGATGAGAAGTCTGGTGGGAGTACGTCCATGACTGAGATTGAGAAGGACGTGTCCTCAACTCCTCCCCCCATGTAAGTATTTTTTAGCAATCCCTTAGGATTTTGTATATGCTTGACTGTTTTTCGTGCGCTGACCTTGCTTCTTGATCTGTCGTGCAGTGAACAGCCTGTGGAGGACGCTGGCGTCGTAGATGGAAGTGCGCCCCCCAAGGTGAGTCCCTTTCTGGATAGGGCGCCTTCACCAAGGGATATTGGAGGGGAAGCAAGTCCGTTGGACTCTATGATGGAGGAGCTGGCTTCCATCGCTGTGCGCCAGTCCGAGCTGGTGGCGCAAGCCAGGGTGTGCCAGTCCGAGGAAGTTTCCAGACTGAAGGCGCAGTTAGCGTCTGTTCAGGCTGAGTTAGCAAGCTCTAAAGCTGAGCAGCTGAGCTCCAAGGCTAAACTGGAGCGCGCAGAAGCGTCTGCGCAAAGATTGGCTGAGGGGAAGCTCTTGGCTATGGCTGAGCTGGAGCAGGAGCGTGCTGATGCGGACCGTCAGAAGCGTAACTCTTTATGGGCGCTGAAGTACTTGCAACAGAATAGGAGCAAGCACTTTGCCAATATTGAGGAGTTCCGTAGCCGCGTGGAGCTTGCGCTGAAGATGCAAGAGGAGAAGCTTCGCAAGCTCAGCATCGAATATGATGAGGAGCTATACCCCCATATGGTTCAGTCCGTGGCTGAGCGCAGGTACATGCTGCTTTATCTTTTTATAACTTGTATATATTGTAAACTCTCTTTATGATTAACACTTGTGTTATTTCGTAGGTGGTTGATTAGTCATGGTCTTCGCCTGGCCGCCATGTGTACGCTGGAGCATCCTGAGGTCACCACGTCCTTTGGAAAGGTGGTGGAGTGCGCTATTGCGCACGGTGAGACCTTGGCCGCAAACAAGCTTGCTGAGGCCAAGTTGTTGACCGTGCCGCTTGCCGAGGTGCCTGGGTACAAGGCGAATGCGCGTGCTAAGCTTGTTGCTGCCATGGAAGAGCTAAAAAAGCTTGAGCTTCCGCATATTGCTCGTTTGGAGCGTGATCAGGATCAGCCTATCAGCGTGATCATGGAAGGGCTCACTCTTCCTAGGCATCTGCAGGATGATGCAGATCAGCAGTTGGACTTCTACTTGAAGCCTGACGTAGCGCAGTTGAAGGTACCTATTTTTGCTCAGCCTCGTGACATTCTGAATCCTTTCCGTATTGAGAAAGAGATTTCTTTGCAAAGGTCTCTAAATGCTCATGTTTCCAGAGTCGCAAGAAAGAAAGGCGTGAAAGGGAAGGCCATTCTGTGCGGCATAGGCGCTGCGCATCAGCCTAGATCCGACGGTGTGCCTGTCGCCGTGGCCACTGTTTCCCTTGATGATGCAGAGTTGTTGAAGCGGCTCGAGGATGCGAAGGAAGCGGCTATGAGTGGGGGCTCCAGCCATCTAAGGCGTACATATAGCATTTAGCTTTGTTGTACAAGTCTTTTGTATAAACGTATTTCTATATATTGGAATTTTGCTCTTGTACTTAGTGTTTTTACAACTTCCAAATATTTACGCTTTTGAACTCGTAGTTCTTATGTATCCTTGCGTGAAGATATCTTTAAGTGTCTAAGCGTACTTAGAAAAGAAGAATCATCATTATGTATGAATTTTCTTTAGGTAAGGACCGTAGTCGTGTATTGAATTTTTCCAACTTAATGAAAAGAAGGGAGTCATAGTCGTCTATGCATTTTTGTAAGTTTACTTGTCGTATTTTACTGTAAGGAATCAAGAGTCTTGATTTCCTGAGTTGTTAAACGCGCACAGTGTGCCCTAGTGCGCATCCGTCGTGGGTTGCGTAAGGAACTTGCGCCAACGTCTTGAGCGCAAGGTGTTTAACAAGGATTCGTGATCCAAAGTTGATGGGTTTGCAACCCTCTTACTCAACGAGTTGTTTATTAGGTTTACTCATCCTTTCTGCCATCGTGGGTCTTAGTGTGTGCATGCACGCCATGTAGGCAAGATTATAACAATATTGAAACACGATAATGAAAGATGCAAACAATAGATTTAAATGTGTTATGGAGTTAGCTAGAAACCATAACGTTTTATTAATACTTGCAAGTTTTAAAAGAGAATACTTATCTAGATAATTCTTAAAAAATAAAATTACATGGATCTTTATTGGGGGCACTTTCTAAAGTGCGTGAGTGTCCATGCTGGGCCGTAGCCTGCTTTAAAGATAGCACCGCTTAAGGTTGCGGACGTTCCACGTTCGCTGTAGCTCATGTCCATCCTTGTCGCGTAGCTTGTACGCTCCGTTGCCAAGTGCTTCTTTGACCTCGTAAGGTCCTTCCCACTTTGGTCCTAGCTTACCAGTGTCTTCTGCGCGGCTTGAGTCATTTTCGCGGTATACGAAGTCACCTGGTCTGAATGAAGTGCTGCGTACTTTGGCATCATAGTATCCTTTCATTCTTGACTTGGCTTTCTCTTCGCGTATTGCTGCGCGTTCACGTCGCTCTTCCAATAGATCTAAGTCTATGCGCCGCTCATCATCATTGGTTGCCGCATTAACTTCCGCAGTACGGATGGTTGGCATTCCAATTTCAGCTGGTATTACAGCTTCTGTCCCATAGACCAAAGAGAAGGGAGTGTCCCCATTGCTAACCTTGATGGTTGTTCGGTGTGCCCAGAGAACATGTGATAGTTCTTCTACCCATCTTCCTTTGTGTCTGTCCAGGCGCGCTTTGATTCCTTCACCTAGGCTTCTATTTGCGCGTTCAACCAAACCATTGGTTTGTGGATGAGTTACTGATGCAAAGTGTTGCGTGATGTTCAGCTGTTCGCACCAATCTTTGAACGGGTTATCACAGAATTGTTTTCCGTTATCTGAGATAATTTCACCAGGTAATCCAAAGCGACATACTATGTTGTCCCACACGAATCGTTTTATCTGGTTACCTGTTATGGTCGCTACTGTCTTTGCTTCGATCCACTTAGTAAAGTAGTCTATTGCCACAATAAGGAATTTCAATCCTCCTGCGGCAATAGGGAAAGGTCCAGCGATGTCAATACCCCATTTGTAGAATGGCCATGGCGATGTAATAGGCGTTAGTTCATGATGTGGTCGGCGCGGAATGGGTCTGTGAACTTGGCAATCACTGCACTTCCGTACCAAATCTCGCGCGTCACGGTGCATAGTTGGCCAATAGTATCCAGACCTTAGGGTGCGCGCTACAATGGACCGTGGTCCTGAGTGCATGCTGCATGAGCCTGCGTGGATTTCTCGAAGTACATAGTCTACCTGGAGAGGTCCAACGCACCTAAGCCATGGTTGTAGGAATGAGCGTCTATATAAGATGTCATCTCTAAGCTCGAATCGCTGCGCTGTGCGCCGGATCCTTCGAGCTTCCGTCTGTTCTTGGGGGAGTATGCCCTTGCTAATGAAGTCAATGATTGGTGTCATCCACGTAGGGCCTTCTTCTTCTATCACTGTGGATACTTCCCTCTCGGAGATCGACTTGTCTTTCAGGATTTCTACCAATACTTGTTTTGACAAATGTGCGAAGCTTGTAGACGCAATTTTGCTTAATGCGTCTGCTTTCTTGTTTTCCCCTCTAGGGACTTGTGTGATTGTGAATCTGTCGAATCCTTGGATTAAGGATTTTGTTTTTTCAAGGTATTGGATCATGTTTTCCTCCTTAGCCTCGTATTCTCCTGATACTTGGTTGGCCACCAATCGGGAATCTACGTTTGCCTCTAGGTTGCGTACACCCATTCGTGTCGCAATACGTAGTCCAGCAATTAGGGCTTCGTATTCTGCCTCGTTGTTCGTGGCGGTGAATTCAAAGCGCAGTGCGTAGGTGAATTCGGCTCCTTCTGGGTTAGTGAGAATAAGGCCACCTCCTGATCTATCTACGCATGAGGATCCATCGGTGAATAGAATCCATGGTTCTTGAGGTTCCCCCTTGCTTGTCACAGGTGTAGTGTCAGTATCTGGCTTCTCAATGATGAAGTCGGCCAATATCTGCCCTTTGATTGCAGTGCGCGGTCTGTATGATATGTTATGCTCACCCAGTAACACACTCCATTTTTGTAGGCGTCCCGATGCGTCGGGTCTCGAGATAACTTGTTTGATGGGTTGGTCTGTGATAACAGCTATTGGGTGCGCCTGAAAATACCTGCGCAGTCTTTTCGCTGCAAACACTAAGGCTAGGACCAACTTTTCCATTGCAGTGTAGTTAATCTCCGTCTTCTTGAGCGCCTTACTAACAAAATAAATGGGTGTTTGGACGGAGTTCCTGTCGGTCAGTAGTACTGCGCTGACTGCTCCCTGAGTCGCAGATAGATACATGATCAGCTCTTCCCCTGGTCTGGGCGCGACAAGCTTTGGGAGCGCTGCTATGTGCTGTTTGAGCTGTTGGAAAGCTTCTTCTGCTTCCGCGGTCCACCTGAAGTCTCCCTTTTTTGTGCACTTCTTGAGTGTTTTGAATAAGGGAAGTGACTTGTCCGCTGATTTGGATAAAAATCGGTTCAGTCCGGCTAGCTTGCCGTTTAGTGATTGAACCTCCTTCAGTGTGCGCGGTGAGGGAGGTCAATGACTGCTTGGGTTTTCTCTGGGCAAGGCTTGATCCCATCGGGTTC
Source organism: Artemisia tridentata subsp. tridentata (assembly GCA_021014915.2). Taxonomy (NCBI): domain Eukaryota; kingdom Viridiplantae; phylum Streptophyta; class Magnoliopsida; order Asterales; family Asteraceae; genus Artemisia; species Artemisia tridentata. Next base: position 207,664,766 of record CP139508.1, on the reverse strand, counting down.
TATCAAATACCCGAGAAACATGCCTTCTGTAGCGCCAAATGTACACTTCTTGGGGTTCAATTTCATGTTGATTCTCCTTAGTATTTTGAACGTTTCCTCCATGTCGCGCACTAGCTCTTCCTCTGTATGGCTTTTGATGACGAGGTCATCGACGTATACTTCCAAGTTGCGGCCTACTTGTTTCTCGAACGCAGTGTCTACCAATCGTTGGTATGTTGCTCCTGCGTTTTTTTAGGCCAAAGGGCATCTTTGTATAGCAGTAGACCCCTTGACTTGTGTGGAAGGCTGTTTTTTCTTCATCTTCCTCCGCCATTTGAATTTGGTGGTATCCCTTGTATGCATCCAGGAAGCATTTGAAGGGATATCCACACAGAGATTCGATCTTCCAGTCTATCTCCGGTAGCGGGTAGCAGTCCTGTGGACATGCTTTGTTGAGGTCTGTAAAGTCTACGCACATTCTCCAACTGCCATCGCTCTTCTTTACCATTACTGGGTTAGAGAGCCAGTCATGGTAGTACACTTCCCGCATGATGCCTGCGTCTACTAGTTTGTGTACTTCTTCCAGGATGGCTTTTGCGCGGTCTGGGGCTTGTCCGCGCTTTTTCTGTCGTATTGGAGGATATCCTTGTCGGATTTGTAGCTTGTGTTCCGTGATGGAGCGTGGCACTCCTGTCATATGCTTTGGTTCCCATGCAAAAATATCTAAGTTATTTTGTAGGAGTGCGCATATAGCTGATTTGCCTTTGTCAGACAGAGACCCGCCAATAGATACCTGTTGATCCGGGTAGTCGGGGTGAATGGCGACCTTTAGGTTTGGGACTTTGATTGCGCGCTGTTCTGGAACGTTGCCTACGTCATTTGTCACTGCGTTGCATTCTTTGGGTGGTATGGTGGTATTGTAAAGAGTGACAATACCTCCTTCCACAGGGAACTTGAGCATCCCATGCGCTGTGGATGGCACGGCGCAGATGGATGATATCCCAGGTCTCCCGATGATGCCGTTGTACGGAGAGGGGGATCTGATTACCATGAAGTTCATCCAGGTGACTGTAGAGTGTGGTTTGTCACCAATTTCTACAAGTAGACTTAATTGCCCCATGGGCCATATCTTCTCCCCTGTGAAGCCAATAAGCGACGTTGTGGCTGGGATCAACTGACTCTGTATCTCAGGTCGTAGCTTCTTGAAACAGTGTTCATATATGATATCAGCGGATGCACCTCCATCTATATACATGCGGCGGATGTCATGACCCTCCGTATGTATTTCAATGGTAAGTGGGTCCACTACTGCGTTGTTCGCAGTCAGGGGGGGAAAGAAATTTCGTTTCCCTTAGAGAACCTTTGACTGACTTTCTGTCTTGTCGCGCGCTGCCATGGCTGTATCATGTAGATGATATCTGCCTTTTCTTTTGATGTCTCTTTCTTGGCCCCTGGTTTTGGTTTGTCTTTCCCTTCTCTGATATTTTTTACGAGGTGGTCCATCTTTCCTTCCTTTACCAATTTGTCAATCAATTGGCGCAGTTGGACACACTCGTTGGTTGTGTGGCCTTTCTGTCCCTGGTATTCGCAATAACCATTCCCTGTGCGCCGATCCTCTGGGGTGCGCATTGGTGGTGGTTTCGGGAAGTTTGCCCCTTCTGTCGCGAATATCTCCTTTGGAGTTTTTGTTAATGGGGTGTACTTGTCGTTTCCCCTTCCACCGCCTTGAGTGCGATAACTCTTATGACGATTGCCACTCTGGTCATTGGATTGTCTCCTTGACTCGTCTTGTGGCCTATGGTTCGAGTAGCCTTTCTTGCTATCTGCGGCGGCTGCTTCTCCTTGGACGAAAGACCTCGTGCGCTTCATGAGTTCGTCAAAAGTTAGGGGAACCTTATCGTTTAGCTTTTTTATCAAATCTGGGTTATTGATTGCATTCATAAAACCCGATATTTTTAGTATCTCTGGACACGCTTTGACTTGCATACATTCGTCCTTAAAGCGTTCCATGAAAGCGCTTGTGGATTCCCCTTGTCGCTGTTTAACTCTAGCGAGTTCAACAGGGTTTTTGGCGCACTTCTTTCTTTGAGTAAAGTTTAAGCGAAACGCCCTTCGCAACTCCTCAAATCCACCGATGCTTCTACGTGGAAGCTTGCTAAACCAGTTGCGCGCATTCCCTACTAATGTAGAGTTGAACATATGGCACCACACAGGTTGTGGCCAATTTTCGATAGTAGCTGCTGATTCGAAAATTTTTAGGTGATCATCAGGATCACCTGTCCCATCATATGTTTTGACGTTAGCAGGCATGCGCCTTTTCTTATTCTCCGAAAAATCGCTGATGCGTCTAGTGAACGCATCAACCTTTTGGCGACGCCAGGGAAGAGACATGTCTTCGTCTTCCTGGTCGCGATATTTTCCTCTTGATTTCCAGTGTCCAGTTTCTTTGTCCTCGTTGTCCGAGGAATCACTTGAGGATGAGCGCACTCTTTTGCGATGCTTGCGCCGACTATTATCAGAATCTGAGCTTGTTCCTCTGCGGCGCTTGCGCCGACTGTCATCAGAATCAGAGCTTGAAGGGCTTTCACTCGGGGAACATCGTTGCCCAAGCCTATCCTGAATCCTGCGACTGCCAAGCCTAGCGTGGACATTGGCGCGCCGTTCCCCCTCTTCAGGCTCCTCCAGATGTTGAAGATCGGCTGCTTCATCATCCATAACCCTCCTTCCAATCCTGGTAAACACTGGTTGTTTGCGGCTGTCCTTCTCGCGTCTTTCCTTTCGGTAGCGCGTTGGGGACGCCTCATGCTCAGGGTCAAAGTTGAGTCTGCCGTGCAGACTTTGGCTTGACCTCTTCTTTGCCTCCTCTCGCATGAGCGCAGCCAAGGCTTCGTAGTTTTGAGATACAAAATCGCTTGGCGCCAATTCGAAAGTGACTCCTTCTAGTGCGATGGAGCCTGTTTCCAAGACAAGATCCTTGTTTCGGATAGGCGCATTGGGAGGCTCAGTGAAGTTCGCTTCTGGCATGGCAAGAGGGGTGCGCTCCTGTTCTATCGCGCTAGTACTTGTTGTAATACCGGGGGTAGTCTTGGTAAGTGATTCCACTGTAGGAAAGACCAGATCTGAGTACGCTCCTAAGCTTCCAGGCGTGCTTGTTGTCCCAGAGGCCTGCTTAGAGGCCGCATCAGTTTGATGCTTCTTCCCTAGTGAGTCATCATGCGCTTTCTTCCCATGCGGACTCTTGTGACTTCCGTGTTTCGTCATTCTAGTGCTTGGTAAAATTCTTAGTGTAGGGTCCCACGGATGGCGCCACTTGTTGATACAAAAGTTGGGCGTTCCTTGTTAAGACTCCTGTTCTCGTACCAATTAGATCTTAATGCTTGATGGAACCTGCGCACTAAGAAAAAGAACAAACACCGTTAGGCTTATCGAGGGATTGTCTCCCCCGATTATCCTCCGGCGTGAGAGTAAGTAATCGAAGTTTAGGGTTTAGTGAAGAGTTAGGGTTTTAGTTGATCGTACCTTTACCGAGGGCTTGGGTGCCCTTTATATACATATGAAACCCTAGTAGGTTTCGTGTTCCCTACTCTTCGGCGTGTTCGCCGATATCGGATATTTGGTATATATCCCCTTTATTTAGGAGATACTCAATATCCTATCCGGAAATAACTTTGGGCTTGGGCTTTGTTGGCCCAAACCGCATAACTTGTAGTCCAGTTATTGCCATGGCGCCCCACACGTAGTGGGCTTAAGTATTAGTATTGTTTACTAACCGGGTCCGTGACCCGGGTGTAGACTATACGTCATCATCATGCAATTCCACATTAACCACTTCTACATCAAGGTCCCTTTTCTTGACACTTTTTTTTTAACGACACAACACTAGGTACTTCTTTTGTCCACTTTACTCGACGCCAAAACCCACACACCGTTCTATCTTTAACGTGACCCAAAACTTAATCATTTAGACAAACATCTTAGCTTTTTGGTTACTTGATTTTTCATCCTTTTCTTTTTTTTTTTTTAGAACTACACCATCATGTTACCCCTTAAACCAAATACAAACAAACGAATGACCAGATTAATATCCAAAAAATTTTGAATATTCTACACAATCAATGTCATTTTAACGTTGAAGATCATGTCATATTGTTTCACACATGCATAACAAACCCATGGACAAAAACCAACTATTTCATCATATTTGATCACAAAACATCATCAGTTCCTATAAATTTACGTCCATTTTTTTATCCATGCTAATTTATCATCTTGACACTAAATTTACAGCCCATTCGACACACACTTCACCCCACACGACACACACACACGACCCATTTCACAGCCCCTTTTTACACGTCAAAACACACTTAAACTCACCCTCGTTCCTTGCATAACTCGACACACAAACAGCCCATATGGTGACTCATATTCACAGCCATACAACACCACAAATAACCACATAAAATCATGGACTTTTCGTTCTACTCGACACCCTCTTAGCTACTGTATGGGTTTTCGAAAAAAAAATAACAAAACAAGCATGTGTTATTCTTTATTAAAATAGAATGTGAATTTTGTTTGCTATAATGAGACTGTTTGGCCACATGAAAATTTGAAACTTAAAATAGAATGTGAATTTTGTTTGTTTCAATGCGTGATGAGTTGGCTTAGCCAATTAAGCTATGTATTTGAGGTTTTAATTGACTTGTAGTGAAGCATAATTTAAGCATTAAGAATCAAAGAGTTGATCATCATTGCATTTGGTGGATACAGGGATTCAGCAACACTTTACGGGACATATTTTGATACACATGATTTGTAAGTGTTGATTAATACAGATCTTATTGACTTTTTCAATGGAAAATGAAAAACAAAACACCATGAATATACTTATCTGAGGCAAATTAGACCATGCAAGTGGACAATTAAACAAGACACAATTTAGTTCACATATTAGGCCTTTAGGTTGTTATTTTATGTGAATATTTTCATGCGACTTTCAGCACATATATATTGAGATCAACGAAAAAAATGAAGTAAGGTTGATACGATACCCTCGAAGCGTGACCACGGAAAGAACAAAAGCACCAAAGGAACCCACAAGCAACACTTGAATCCGCCACAAACCTCGCCTAGACCACTTGGTGGAAACCACAACAAGTCTACTGTTTTTGTTTTTTTTTTTTTGATCCGAACAGTAAGGAAGAAAAGAAAAGAGAGGTAGCAGCCAATTGTAGTGAAGTTTTGATTAGGGTTTGTGTTTTAGAGAATGTAGGCAACTATATAAAGGGAAAATATATGTGCATGGTGGTCTTAGTAATAGACGTGGGAATGGGATTTCCAAAAAGGAAATTACTAACTTTATGAGGTGTGATTGACAGAATAAATGTGTACAAGATTTGGTCATTAAACGAAAACGTGTGAGAGTTGTCTTTTTCAATTTGCCACTAGGCAAAAGTTCTTTATAGATTCAATTTTTACCATAGAATCCATCAAACAATCTTAGCCACTCATTTTTCTTATCAAATTAAAAAAATTAATTTTCACCCTTTTTTTTAAACTTAAATATCTCGCAAACTGTAAATCGTCAAGCTACAAAAAAAATACCATCGCGACGAGAATTAAATTATCTTTCTATAGACATGCATTGTTATATATTTTCGACGAACTTTTTTTCGATGAACTTTTTTTTTTTCCAAAATTTTCGTCCAGAAAAATCATATATGATTCGTAAGAATCATATATGATTCGATTTTAACAAATCATTTATGATTCCGTACGAATCATATACGAATCATTTATGATTTGTTAAAATCGAATCATATATCATATATGATTCGTGTAAGAATCATATATGATTCGTAAAAATCGAATCATATATGATTCTTACGAATCATATATGATTCTTTCTGGGCGGAAATTAAAAAAAAAAATTCGTCGAAAAAAAAAAAGTCGTCGAAAGTATATAACAATGCATATCTATAGAAAGATCATTTAATTCTCGTCGCGATGGTATTTTTTTTGTAGCTTGAAGATTTACCGTTTGCAAGATATATTGTTTTAAAAAAAAAGATGGAAAATAAAAATGGGTGGCTATGATTGGTCCATTGGTTCTATGGCAAATATGAGATCTATATTGATCTCATCTCTTTGGCACTATGCTAATTTTAAGGGTATGATTGGGAACCTTTAATGATAATGTTTTTTAACTAATTGCCACACAATTATACAAAAATTCGGTTATGGCAATCATTTTTTTTTTAAATTTTATTTAGGCATGTGATTTACTTGATTAAAAGTGTATATTCGTTTTATTCATTCATTTAATAACGTTAAATACTTAGAGTATATTCGGGATTTAAATGTCTTAAAGTTTTAAACGTCATTTATGAATTTGAGATCATGGGTAATTTTGATATTTTACATGTTCGAAATTTCGGGGTTTTACAACTCTTTCTCTCTAAAAAGAAAATTTCGTCCGCGAAATTAAAATGAGAACGTAACGAAGACATACCAGACTACGAAAACTGTTAGCTTTAAAGTTTTGTCATATGTGGGAATTGCAATAGCATTCAAAGTACAAGGACTAGTTTAGTCATATTGCTAAGTTAGAACTTGTAGCTTGTAATAAATACTCTCCTATGTCAATACTAGGAGGGTTGGAGATTCATTAATACAAAAGAGGTGTGTGTGTTTTCTCTAGCTTCTCTCTAGAAAAACATACACACCTCGACAGTTAAATAAACCGAATATCATGTTTAATCACTTAGTTCGTGTTTATTGTGTTTCTCCCACCTCCAAACGTGTTTCTTGGTCGTAATAAGTGGCATCAGAGATAACCAGGTGGCCATTCGTGGTGTTTTTAAGGTGATTCAGGTGAGTTATGTTGTGATTTATCTCGGTTCTTCTTCATCTTCTTCATTAGCCGAGTTTAGTGCTATATTTATGTTCGTTGTGTGTTTAATGAACCCAACTGCTGCGTTTTTATCATCAAAAACGTGAGCTTTTGTGGTCTTTCTGGATTCATACGCATGAACAAAGGCAGAAAGTTGTGTGTTCTAAGCTTCTTTGATCGAAAATCACATTATCTTTGTATAAGATTTGTGTTTTGGAATATATTGAATATCTTATTCATTGGTTTATGAATTATTGGTCAAGTTGCTCAAGTTGGTGAAAGTTTGTCAGTAGAAAATCTTAAGTGATAAGGTTGCAAGTGGAAGAAAGTCAACAAAAGTGGGCAAAAGCTGCGTTTTATCGCAATTGAAGAAAAGCAGCGAAATGTCGCAATTCATCATTTCTATCGCAGTTGACTATCGCAATTGACTATCGCAATTGACTATCGCTGTTGACTATCGCAGTTGACTATCGCTATTGACTTATCGCACTTGAGCTGAACAAGCTTATCGCATTTGACACCTTTCATCGCAATTGAGGGTCACAAGGTTTATCGCATTTGGAAGCTGGAAGTTTATCGCATTTCAGCTTTGTCCGACATCTTTGTACCAATTGCGATATCGGACAGACTCTCAATTCAGATATCGGACAACACTATATTATGGCAACGAGATGTGCTGCGAAACGCCGCGTTGCGGCGTGGCAGCGATTCAAAATGTAAAAAAGGCTCGTATCTTTGGGCCATAATCTGATCCATGCGTTATCATTAATTTAATTTACAAAAGCAAAAGCTTGTACGGTCCTAATACATAAGCAATAATGATAATGGTACTTTTAACAACAATACCAATAAGCCACACCATTAGTAACTTCTATGATCCTGGTAAAGTTCTTGTATATACAGATGACTTATTTGAGGAGCAGACACATCATTGTTGTTGTTGCTTTGTTCTTTTACCAGTAATAACCTTTGCATCTGCTGGAAAAAAAAAAAAAACAAAGACAGTATAGGAGTGAGGATGTCTGTATATTTATTTCCAATTCTTATCACATTGGTCCAATAAACTGTTATGAGGATATTGCTTCTCCCTATGAATCCACGCAGCAAGCAGCAACAACCAATATAAGTGAGGATGTCCGTATATTTATTTCCAATAATGCCGTTGAGTGTACTTACTTCATAATAAACTAATACTATAATGAAGACTTCTTACACACCCTACCTGAAGCGCTAATGACCAACATGGTGCACCTGATCTTATACTTAATGTATGACAGTAGTTGCGTGGAGCTCTAACAACGAAATATTCTCATGTTACTAAACAAACCAATTCTTCAAAAATGGTGACTTTCAAGTTCCGTAAATCACTGGTGTGTTCCTAAAAGGTTTAAAACCAACAACTTCATGTTCTTAATTTGATGAAATGCAGCAGCAAGGTCGAGCCTAAAACTCAAGGTAGCAATCAGGGGTGTTTGTTTAAGCGTACTTTTTGGCTTATGAGTTTATATGTGATTTCGGATTATGTTTCATATAATCATATACCAATAACTTTGAGCTTATGAATTATTAGCAGGAACCACATAGGCTCATAAGTCACACTTGTAGAACCTGTGCTAAGAATTCATAAGCTCAAAGTTATTGGTTGCTGCTATTCCATAAAAGTTTACCTATTCCATAAAAGTTTTATATTTTTGTTCTTATTGAGATTGCTCTTAATAAAATTTCATGAAAGAAGCATTTAGTGTTTAACTTCTAACAGTTAGCCATATGTTTAGTTACAACTACGGTTGTTATCAATTGTCTTTATAATTACCACCACAGCTAACAACTAAAAACCTAAAAAATTTTAAACTTGCCAAACATAGCAGTAAACTCTATGGTTATATTTACCTCACAGATTCCCATCATGGGTGAAAGCGCAATCACAACTGTCTTTCATGGGTGATACCATAATCTTGACTGCTTTATAGGTAACTGACTGTACTATTCTGGCGAAAGGCAAACCTGAAAAACAAACGATACAACGAAATCTCAGTTTCTCGAACTTCATCGAAGAGCCCAAGATGAAGGATTACTAAACAACAGGTGCATATGCAATTACATTGCTAATTCACTCTGCATGAACATATCGTAATAAGCAGTCAAGTGTAAAGACCAATAGGCAACAGTTGTACCTGCTTCTGCGTGTGTCTGTCTACTGATCACGGCAAGTCTCCCTCTCCTTCCCCTGACGACTTCTGATCTGCTCTCCGCTTCCAAAATACAGACAAAGGTGCGAGGACAAATCCAAGTTGGTTGGTCCGGAAAGTTATGGGAAAGGCAGGCCAAGTGAAATAATAAGTCGGGCACCACGTTCCGAATTTCTGCCGACAATAGCAGCCGAAGGCGAAAACCAATCTTTTGTTTGAAACTGATAACTTCAAGTACTCTATAAAACAGCAAACACTATATATTAAAAACTGTATAAACCAAGAAACAAATAGAATAGATTCCTAATTTTTTTAAAATGGCAATTTACAATATATATGCGTATGTGTGGTATGTAGCAATACCTGAATACAGATCGGCAGCCTCAAGAACAGCACCAACATCAAAATCTAGTATACTGGGTACATGCTTTTTGGCTGCAACAGTCATTTAAGTTCATAAGAATTTGACCGTATAATACATCATTAATCAGCAGATGAAAAGGTAAACAGGCAGACAAAAAAGAAGAGAAAAGAAAGCTAAGCACGTGAACAATACTAATAGCGATGTCGTGACTGGTCCATTTGTCAACAACAGTAGAAGGGTCAACTTAACATGATTCTGTTTTACCCTTACCATATTATAGCTCATTTTATTAAGTAACTGATTTTGTAAAGTTAACATAAGCCTCAATTTGATATCTGATAAACATAATTTTAAATCAATTTACAAAAAAAAAAAAAAAAAAAAAAAAACCCTTAAACTGACCCAATGTCGTCGTCGAATTTGGCTTGAAATTTTATAGCGTTGAAAAGAAAAGTATCATCAAAAAGAAAAGCTAAAATTTAGAAAAGGATTATTACCTTGACGTTCAAATGGCCGTATGTGAGATTGGACATGTGAGTCTTTAAAATCTTTCGCTTTTTGCCTATGGTCAGAAGGGTGGTTTTTTTCTCAGCCTGTAACGTATGAATACACTTTTAAATACACCAAATAATAATGTATCAATACACTTTTAAATAGATATTCTTTCCATTCCATAACATAGTAAACGGCAAGTCATATTCTTTTAGATTAATTCAATAATCTAATGGCATCATTTATCTTATCCACAACTTCCAGATAAATCTTCGTGCAGTTGCACTGCCCTCTGGACGTTGTGGATAAGATAAATGATGCTTCTGATAAACTGTCTGCCTGCTTTCTGCGAGAATAAAAGAACTCATGTCTAGTGATGATGATCGACAAAAACTTCACACATACTAAAAATAGATCAAGACTATTAAGAACTGATAGCATATAAAGAAATGTAAAAGCAACCTTTGACATATGAAGCTCTAACTGAACATCGTTAGCCAAGGAAATAGTCAACTCTTCAGTCAATGGCTCGGATGCAGCAACATATGATCCGTCCAACCAAGAGGCCTGAATTCATAATCGACGGAAAAGATAATAATGTAAAAGGACACACATGAAGATATCACAGTTGTAGTACATCAGAATATAAGTTCGAACTTACGAAGTTGGTCAAATCTTGGTTGGTGAATTCCATATCCGCGGACAGGGTGTCATTTAAAGATCCTCATCTGAAGTAGGGGCAAGTGTCAAGCATTGTTGCCCCTAAAATGACTCATTTCAGCAGGGCGCTTAGAGTTTTTTGGCGCCCCACTTTTCATTATCTTGACCAGTCCCATTGAGCCTATGGACTGCACATATGTTGCCAGATGTGTGTTTCTCCAAAAAACATAAAAGCTCTTTCTCTTCAACATCATTTGGACCATGAAGAAATATATCAACTGTTAGACATTTCTTTTCAAGTTCCAAATGCTTTATTTCTGCACCAGCACCAAAAAGAGCTACAGGTTGCGAGACATGTCTGCCAGGATACAAAAATTTCTCCAAACATTCATTACGTGACCACTTTGCTTCACGGTCCAAAATCAGATTTACCAACTCGGAAACCTGTTCCATGTGTTCAGATGGTGTGAATATGTTGACTTTACTGTGGTCAACAGATACTTCAAGCCTGACCCGATCATCATTAATGGTATCCCTGATGTGTGACTGAGTATATCTTAAACCTGAGTTTGACTTCCCACAAAACCGTTTCAGTAACGTAGTTCCAAACCCCGTTAACGCCTTCAACTGCAGTTTTCGACTGTCAATCCGTGAGATATCAAATGGAGGTGGAGAAAGATTTTTCAAAGAATCAAAGTCAACAGAAGCAACACACACCAAGTACTGATTGGGCATAGCAATAATGAAAATGGTATTTGATAAAAGCTGAAAAAAAGCAGAAAAGGAATTAGCTTCAAAAAATACACATACCTAGGCTACACCCAAAACCGATGATCATGTTTTGGTTTTAGTACCGATAAACACAAACCCAGATAAAAGAATATGCTGCACAACAAAAAACAAACATTAATTTGCAAAAAAAAATTATCCAAAAGAAAGCTGAAATATGAGATTTAAATGCACATGCGTTCACACCTTCTGAAAAATTCACCGTGCTGGTCATGTGTTTTGCCTTATCATCTGTTATCCAACTCAGTCCATATTTGTGTGATTCTTTTTATCTCTTTTTGCAGCGCTAAGTTTTAACAACCTGCTAAATGTCTGAGTTACCAACCCTCTGCTTCATTCGTTTCAGTCACTCATTTAGTGACGCTAATTGCTGCCAAACGTCTTGGTTGAGTGCATCCAAGTCTACCACATATCAAAATAAGATGAAAAAAAAATGATATTATAATGACGGCAAAAAAACGATACTAAACTGGTTGAAGGAAACTAACCAAGCACCCCAATCAAACAACCTGGTAGCTTTGCGTGACCATTTCTGCCTTCTTTGCAAACTTTGGAGCAACCTATAGTGGTGAATGATAATCAGAAATATATAAAAAGCTGAGTCCCTCCCCTACACAATGAAAGTCCCTCAAAGTCCTCATCTTTCCTGTTACAAAAGAGCCATAACAGATAACACAAAAAACAACAAAATCTCTAAATTACAATAAGCAGAATTTGTTTGATTATTGATAAACTAAATACAATAACATAAAATTTATAGCTAATAATTAATGCACCAGGGTGATTTCGGCAAATTTTTTTTAGGGTTTCCTGGGTGATTTTGCCCAATTTTTTTTAGGGTTTGTTTAGAATTTTTTTATAGAAGTGTTTAGCATAATCAATAAAATTAATACAAAACACAAAAGATAATCTTACCTGATTTAGGCAATCTAACCGCTTCCCTCAAGGTCGACAGCCCCAAACCAACGACGCCAACAGATGTAAGGAGTAAAATCAGACATTAGAAGCATAATCAATAAAATTAATAGAAAGCACAAACTAAGTGAAAAAAATTTCAGATAATCTTACTTGATTTAGCCGATCTAACCGCTTCCCTCAAGGTCCACACCCCCAAACTAACGGCGGCAACAGATCTTGGGAAGAGTGGATAGTGATGGTGGTGTGTGATTTGGAAGACGCTGGAATGTTATGGAAGGAGCACATTAGACGGTATTAATTGATGAGAAGAATATACTGGACCAAGATAACGGAAGGGAAAAAGCGGAGCCCACGACCCAAAACGGAGCCCAACACTGCTACCACAACTGTAGCAAAACTCGACGCTAAATTATATATAGGGTAATTCGCAAAAAAAAAAAAAAAAAAAAAAAAAAAAATATATATATATATATATATATTTTTCACAGGAGACTTTACGGTCCATTTTTACGCGAGATTCAAATTCTGGTACAAGAGTGAAAATTTTTGCCCAAAATTCAAATTTTTTTGCCAAAATTCGAATTTTTCGGGGAATTTTCGGCGTAAAAATTTCTTAAACTCAAAATTTTCCGGCATCATTAGAATTGCATTTTATGGCATTTTTCACAACAACATCACAAATGATATTATCGGACTGCACCTTCAAAATCACCACGTATAGCCAAAAAGATCCTGATCAAGATTCACAATCAGATGACAATGGTCAAATTATCAGCTGTGACTACAAGGATGATGATTCGTTGTTACTTATTTGAAGATGAAGTGGAATGTCACGGGTGCGTGTACTTAGTATCTTGAAGATATCGCAAATCTGACCCTTTCGCAATTGGTTGAACTCTTTTGCAATTGGTTGAACTTTTTCGCAATTGGTCCCTTTCGCAATTGGTCCCTTTTCGCAGTTGGTTGGATGCATGCTTCTTCGAGATCCTTGTTTGAGCTAACAGATCATTGAATGATTAAGTCTTGATTTATCTAGTTTTCGTAGGTCAAGGGGTGGACGGAAAGTGTTAGCTTTAAAGTTTTGTCATATGTGGGAATTGCAATAGCATTCAAAGTACAAGGACTAGTTTAGTCATATTGCTAAGTTAGAACTTGTAGCTTGTAATAAATACCCTCCTATGTCAATACTAGGAGGGTTGGAGATTCATTAATACAAAAGAGGTGTGTGTGTTTTCTCTAGCTTCTCTCTAGAAAAACATACACACCTCGACAGTTAAATAAACCGAATATCATGTTTAATCACTTAGTTCGTGTTTATTGTGTTTCTCCCACCTCCAAACGTGTTTCGTGGTCGTAATAAAAAGAAATGAGGATAACTTGTTCGCATCGAATCTTCGGTTTCCCAAGTAGCCTCACTCTCGAGATGATTCTTCCAAAGCATTTTAACGAATGGAATGGTTCTGTTTCTCATGACTCGATCCTGACGCTCCAAAATAGCCTCAGGCTCCTCAATATAAGACAAATCCTCTCGAATTTGATGCAAAGGATAGGTAATAACATTCAACCCAAGTTTCGAGGCCTGAAAACGCTCCAGAATGAAGTTATTGAGGTTTTAAGTTTCCGGACCAAAATTCCACCTGCAACTTCAAACGATCATCATCAACAAACCAAAGCTTCACAACCACAACCAAGTTTAACCGTCAACAACAACAGCTCCTATTTCGTTGCAAAGATCCTGTATCTATTCTATCATACCAATCATCATCAATGGCATCTCACCAAGACGATATCACAACTGCTTTGGCAAATGGTTTTGCTTCGGTATACAGGGCATTAAACATCGAACCACATAACAACAACCATTGGAATTCACCGTACACTGTCAATACGCAGTTAAATATGGGTCAAGAAGGACAAATGGTTGAGGTTATCGGGAATCATCAAGGAAATGCTATGGGTATACAGACTGGGAATCAAATGCAATATGCAGGGTTGTATACGGGAAACCAAGCAGATCCGTTTGTGAATCAGAATGGGGTCAATCCGAATGAAGATTATTGTTTCATGACTTCATCTGAAATCCAAAGGAGTGATATAGGCAGAATTGGTAATGTTCCTGCAATGACGAAAGTAGAAAAGCTCCAGTACATGCTGATGCTAGCCAACAAGGAACATTCGGGAATACCTTTGACTGCTGAGGAATCTGACTTCTTGCTTTCAACCAGAATCAATGATAATTCTACAGAAGTCACAGGAGTCTCCGATCCTATGCCTGATCAGCAACAAACAACATCATGTAGTGATTCTGAAACTCCTCCGTCCTATGACACAGAACCACTCCATGAGGTACCATCATTGTTTGCTCATGAAAAGCCACATTCTGTGCCTCTCGAACCTAATTTTGATACATATGTGGGGGAGAAAGTTAATAGCAATGTTAACTGTGAAACTTCATATATGGATCCTAATGAAGTTCAAGTTGCACAAAATGATGCTAATGATGAGGAAACCCGTTCTCTCTTTGAATCATTACTTCATAATTGTCAAATTGAGATTTAAAAGGTCAAAAAGATCAATCGCGATGTAAAAGCCGCGAATGTGAAATTGACCACTGAGCTTGAGAGTTATAAGGTGAATGCACGAGCTTATGATTTTCACACCAATCGACAGTCAGAACTTGAAAATAGTTTAAGAGATTCTGTTTTAAGAGAAAAACATTTGCAAATCAAATATGACACTCTAGATGTCAATTTGAACAACAAAATAAAAGCTTTAAACAAGGAAATTTCTGAACTAACAAACCAGCTTTCAAAACAAAAATAAACTTATTCCAATCTTGAAGAAGAAAAGAAGGCGTTGAATGAAAGGTTTTCAAAACGTGAAAAGGATCTTCTTAAAGAGATCTCTGAATAAAAGGATACCATTGCAAAGTTGGACAATTTGCTTGTAAAAACGGGTCATTCTGCACAAACAGTTAACTTGTTAATAAACGATCCAAACCCGATTTTACATACATTAAAGAGGGTGGCTATCGGTTATGAAAACCCTTATAATCTCAAGAAATCTCAGACAGAACAGAATGTGCTTTATAATGGTAATTTAATAAATGCTATCCATGACCCTCCTCCGGGTTATGATTCTAGTGAAACGATTGAGCTTTCCGAAAAGAGCAGAAACAAAATGCGACAATTGAACAGAGAAATAAAACCCATTGACTATAATGAAGCTAACAAACTTGCTGGGGTTCATCTTGTTCAAAAGGAGTCACAATTGTTTTTTCAAAGACCAGTGGTCTTCACAAAACAAAAAGCTGTTTCAAAACATCTGCCTAACATCGAACAAATGACATCTAAAAACACTTATGATTCAAGTGCAGCTAGACTATATTTGGTTGATCTTAAAAAGAGAATTGAAACAATTAAAAGTATTGTGGCTTCCAAAACAAATAATCAAAAATTTGAATGGTTTCCAGGTGTTCAGGATGAAATTAAAAAGATTTTTGAATCGGAAATTAATCCACATATTGCTGCAATTTATGCGGTAGCTCTTAATGTTGAACGATGTCTTTTGAAAGAGTCAGCCGAATTTGTTAAGGACCACAAATCCTTAGTGAAGGAAGCTAATGAATACTTGGAACACATAAAAGTTTTGGAAAAGCATAATGACAATCTCTGCTTCGAAGCTCTATCGACCGATATCATGTCAATTATTTACCAAACATATTCTGTGGAAGATGATGAAAGACTTCGAGCCGAGACTTTCGAAATTGTTTTAAAATATGAGAATGCGCTTGCTAAGGTTGAGAAACAAAATGTCACATATTTTAAACAACTGGATCAGAAAAAGGAAGAATGCAAATATGACAAATTGTCGTATGAGCGCTCTTACAAAAACATGCAAGAAAAAATTGATCTTTTGAAGTCTCAGCTGGAAAGTCAAAAAAGGCAGGGTGAGGAAACTAAGTTTGCAAAACCATCAACTTCGGAACAACCAAAAATGTCAATTTCTCAAACGGTTCCAACAGTTGATGTGACAATTGATTTGACAAAACCAGTCACTCCAACACCCTTGCCTAAAACACCAAAAGTGAAAGCACCTGGCATTTCTAGGAATACCTCACCGAATGTGACCATAAAAACAGTTAAGGAATCAGTTGGTTCTAACAACACGGTCCACAATCAACACCTAGAAAATGCTAGGAAAAAGGCACAGATTCGAAAAGATGGAATTTTAGGTACAAAACCTAGAGTGATGAATTCTACAACATTACAAAGCACTGCTAGTAGTAGTAAACCACTACCTAGGATCATTCAACTAAAGACTAGGGATTGGCTTGCATCTAAGAGTAGTTGCGAAAAAGAAAATGTTATTAACGTAGAATCTAACACTATGAGCTCAAATTCCTCTTCGAACACAAAGCAAGTTCAAAATGACAGTAGTGACAAAATTAAGGTTGCGGTGTTAAACAAGAATGTTGAATTTGTTTGTCCTACATGTCAAAAATGTGTCTTTTCAGCTAATCATGATGCATGTGTTGCACAGTATATCAAGAAAGCAAATGCAAGTGCTAAGGCACAATCCTCTAAGACACCAAATAGCAACAAACCCTTTGCTAAGAAGCAAAAGGCTAAGAAACCAACTAGGTGGATCTCTACAGGACGTAGTTTTTCTCAAAATGAGACTTCCGCTGCATCTGAAAAGGAAACAACTCCTAAATCTTGCCCTAGGTGGATTCCCACGGGAAAAGTCTTTAAAACAGTTGGTCTTAGATGGATTCCCACAGGAAAGATTCTTGATAGTTGCACCACAACAAGTAATAGTGAAAATCATCAGGATAAGGATGTAGAAACCACTACAACCGTTGATAGTGGACACCCTCAATGTGATGATTCATGTTCTTCTAACACTATTATTTGTGCATATTCTTCTTTTGTGGATTCTGTGATTGCAGGTACTCGTGAAAGTGTTGAGATTTCACTCGCTGAATGTGGAAGAGAAGACCTTTATGCCAACATCGCATTTGGAAATCCTGGTCTACATCCACTCTTAACTCCACTTTTACTTGTTCATACTTAATCTTTCTTTGTGAATATACATTTTTTGAAAACATCAAAAAGAATATACAAAAATGGAAAATTTTCAAAAAATACAAAAACAATATAAAATCACAAAAATCCAAAAATATTCTTCTCCGACATGTCTCTCGTATAATCAATATTCTGTACGTACTTAGAAATATCATTCAACAATGATACGGGCATGTACAGATGCTTGAGCGAGAGTTCAGTTAAAATGTTTTCAAAACATGTCGTTTTTCAAATTTTCTTCTCTATGGCTTTCGTGCATTTCAGTACGAAACCCGCGCTTAACCCAATGGCTTATGCACACATGTCAGTGCATAACCCGTTTTTCAAAGAAAGGAAAGTGCTTAGTCAAAATCTTTCGAGCACTTATCCTAAAAATCAATGGCTTTCGTGCACTTCAGTACGGAACCCGAGCTTAACCCAATGGCTTCGGAACATCTCAGTTTCGGACCCGAACTTCAAATAAAGGAAAGTGTTGTGCAAAACCAATTTCTTTTTCTAACACTTATCCTAAAAACAAATGAAGATATTTTCTCCTAACATATCTTCAAAGATTTTCAAAATCTTCTCCATCTTAAGCACATTTTCTTCAAGATTTTTCAATAAGATTTTTCCAAATCTTTCATAAAGTGCTCAAGATAACTCCCTCCTAAACCCTTAAAACTGCTTTTAAACTAAAATGTTTAACCATATGCTTTGTTTAAGGGGGAGTAGAAAAACAAAAATGTTTCAATTTCATGCTCAAATCCGTCTATCTCTCCAAAAAGTTACATTTTAATCAGTTGATATCAATAATATCACTGCATGCTATTTTTGAGGGGGAGAAGGCGTGATTAAAATGTGATCGAAAAGAGAATCTCAAAAAGAGTTCTTCAAAAAGACTCAGCATTAACCCTCGAATTGACGAAAGCTAAATGTCAGTAATCGAAAAGACTAGTCCGGGACGGGTAATAATTTCAAGATGGTTATCCATTGATGTAAACGTGTCTCGCAAAGGACTTGTCTGAGTAGAATGTACCAATTCGAGAGATGATCTTTTGATATGACCGGGACGGGTAATAACTTCAAGCTAGTCTAACTAGTGATGTAAACGTGTCTCGCAATGGTCATATTAATTGAAAATCGATCAGTTCAAAAAGTGCGAACTCTACCCATCATGTGCAATTCTTTCTTAAATCTCATATGCACATGTGAAGGGGGAGTATTTCAGAAAATGCAAAACTCTCTAAGTGTTATCCAAAATGTGTTTATTCATAAACACTTTGAGAGATTTTCACAAATAGTTTAATGGCATGCGATCAACAAATCTAGGATAATCATGGTGTTATAATGTAAAACCCCAAAATTTATACGATCTTAAATGACCAAAATACCCCTGCAAGTTTAAAAAAATTTGTTTAAAAGCTTATAAAGTACCGAATCAATCCCAAACTTCTGGTAATGAACAAGATATGATACCAAATAATTTTGAAAACTCCATTTAATATTTTTGCAAGCTATAAAATTACCAAATTGCCCTTCATGTGCCGAATAGAATTTATATCAATATTATTATAGTTTTAATGATAATTAAAATACATTAAATGGCAAATTAAAGCCTAATAATTATTCCCAAACTGAAAATCCGTAATTATAGCCCATTCCCTCCCCTAAAACCGGTATCTTCCATTATTCATAATTATCCCATTTATTCCTTCCCTAAAATATAATCCGATCAAAACCAAACCACACAAATAATTCGTATATCAAAATCCGGCCACCAAGAAATTCAAGGATCATTTTTTTGGGTTGGATCTTAATCTAAAGAAGCTACGAAAAATAAGAATAGGGGCTGTGGTTCGCCGGTTTGATCTTGGTCGAGTTTCTTGTCATTTTTCCATACCTGAAGGTATAATTCGCCCATCTTGTTTCTACATGATCTAAAATTCATCTTATAATTTTCTTACATTCCTTACATCATATTAGACTCAGGAAAAATAAGTACTTCGAAGCATGCAAGGGTTTTGGGTCGTTTTTGAATTTATGGGTTAAAACACACCTATTTTCCAAAATAATGTGTAACGATTTTTCTGAGGGTCATATTTATTTTATTTGGACCTTATATGATGTGTATGTTCTAGGAAAAATGTTGGAATAATTTATAAAGGCCTAGATGAGTCGTTGTAATTATTGTGGTTAAAAATATGCCTAAAATCAAATAAATACCATACGATTTTTCTGTGTTGGTTTTATAATTTGTCTGAGTTCTTTATACATCTAATAACATGGGAAAAATATTGGTTTGATTTTTGGAGGCTTATACGAATTATAGTAGAATTAATTATAAACTGGGTTTTTGAAAATCAAAGGAAGAAAAAGAAAATAAAAGTAATCGATCTGGTTTTTCTGATTAGGGTTTGAATCTGGAAGTTTAATGATGGTTTAAGGTTGATATAATGATGACCTAATTATTGGGTAATGATTGGTTAAATTAGGGCTTGTAATTTTCATTTAAAAAGTATATCCGATTTGGAATTAATTAAGAAGGGGGTGTTTTGTAATTTTCCAAAACTGTGGGTTATTTTCGTAAGTCATATTAGATCTGGGAGAATGTGAAAAATTATAATATGGGGTCCTTATGTGTAAATATTGCAAGAAATGAATTTATGATAATTAAAGGGTATGTTTTGTAAATTATTAAAAGAGAGGGACTAAAAGTGTAATTTCTGGAAATTTGAAGTCAATCTGAGTAAATGATGATATTAAGGGTGTTTTGTGCAAATTTGAGTATTTATGGGCTTAATGTGTAATTAATATGGAATTATGATTTAAATTATAAGTTTTGTAAACTTAAGGGACTAAATGTGTAATTTCTGAAACTTGAGGGGCTGGATTCGTACAATAAGTAATTCTAAAGTTATATTCTGTATTTTGATAAAATATGAGGTTTGTTTGGTAATTATGGATAAGATAAGGATTTAAAGTGTAAAATTATGAATTAAGGGGTTTAAATGGAAATTTTGTAAACTAAGGGGTATAAAATGTAATTTGGCAAACTTGAAGTATTGAAGATGTACATTCCGAATAAATGAAGGATTAAAAAGAATGAATGTGATAATTACATATTTGACCTTTAACTTTGGAGGAATTACATTTGAAACCCTAAAGTATGGAAACTTGCCAAATAAGGAAACCTGCCTAAAATAGAAAGTTATTAAAAAGTAAAGGAAAACCAAAATGGTAATCTGACTTAGAATCTTCTGTAATTCCGTCTTCTATTCCTCTAGGTGTGAAGAAGGAGAGATCCTGATCTGTTTGTGCTTCTATTTCTGTTTTTGCATTCCTAATAAGGTACAGATATTCTGCCCTTCTTTAATAAGGTGCCTTCGTCTCATTTCTGATTTCTGATTCACTGCCATGTTCTTTGATTTTGTGAACCTTTCTGGTTTCTTTCATGATATTATGAACCTTTGACATGACCCTTCTGTTATGAACCTTTCTGATATTAAACCTTTCTGATACATGACCCTTCTGTTATGAACCTTTCTGATATTAAACCTTTCTGATACATGACCTTTCTGTTATGAACCTTTCTGATATTAAACATTTCTGATATATGACCTTTCTGACATGGAACCTTTATGGTATGAACCTCTGATTATGAACTCTGATATTCTGAAATGGAATTTGACTTATGAAACTAAATTAAATACTGGATACATGATACTTGACCTTGACCCACAGTTTGATACTACGAGCCACTCACTAGGCATGAGGGTTTCATGTCCATGTCAGTCGATGCACCGATGGCATGACTCTAGGGCAGGAGAGTGATGACCTGTCCCGTCCCTTTTCTGTATTTTATTTGGTGTGTTGGGAGTTATGGCCACCAGGGGCGTATGGATGCATCCTAGATTTGTTTCTGTATTATGTTCATGTTATGATATGTTATGATATGCATGGTGACTGATGGTGTGTGCGATACACGTCTTTCACAACTCTGGGAGCTGATCACTCCATATTTCTGATTTCTGGGATTAGTGAGAGGAACATCTCTCTGCATGGCGGTATGATTATGATTTCATGTTCATGTTTCTGGGCTCGTAGAGGATTACTGTTTTCCATGCACCTTATAGACTTATGACCTTTACCTTTCATTACTGACACCCTATGACATGATACTGGACTTATCTCTGTACTGGGCTTGGTATGTTTGGGCTTGATGGGATCTTTTGATTACTTCACCATTACTCATGATACTATCCATACTTTCTGATATCTCTGTATAACCTTCATATTTCTTCTCATCTATTATTACATCATGTACGATTCCTTCCATCTTCCCTATTTCATTATTATTGTTTGTTACCGTTATATCTGTTCACTGAGCTCGTGTAGCTCAGCCGCGTTTCTTTTCCCGCGGCAGGTTTAGTTGGAAGCTGGGATTTGGGTGAAAAGTGTTGACTTTAGAAGACTTCATTAGCTTTTGGAAGATGACTAGAAGAACCTTATATTAGACATAGAAATTTTGTAATGTAAAGCTTGTAGTTCTGATTTCAGTTGTAAACCTTGGATTTTCATTGTATTATTTATGTCAAATGTCTGTGTTTGTTCTGATAAGAATCCGTATATGTGACACCTTTGCCCTTGTCGGGTTGGGGTGTTACAATTATGGTATCAGAGCCAGGTTGCGACTTGTAATACATTTACCCTTGACCTGTGAAGTTTGGACCACTAAGTTTCCACTGTAGGCGCTCATAAGATAACCTGTAAGAATTGCTCTAGGATTTCCCTATAGGAATTTAAGTTCTGACCGGTGAAGAATGGGTAGACTATAAGGCATTTATCTAAGTATCTTTGCTTCCGCATCACTCTGTTTCATACCTTGCTTTTGGTTAAAGCTGTTGAGATCAATTCTGGAAATCTAAAAGCTTATGCCTTACACAAAAAAAATTTGAAACCTAATTAAGTTTGAAACACTGAAACTTGCATGGAACGTACTTTATCTCTAGATTCCGATTCTGATATCTGATACGTTCGTTAATGATCTTGATGCCTCTTCGGGCAACCCTGAGAATCTCCATGGTGATACGATACATTCTATTGTTTGCCTCTTGCTATTGATAAACACCTATAAATCTTCTGACACTATTTGATTTTTGTCTTACCCCTCTCACTTTTAAACGATAAGATTTACCGTGTTGATCCGTCTTCCTTTGGTTAGCCAACTTCTACTAGCATTCCTACCCCGAAGAGAGAAGATGTCCCTTACAAGGCAGAAGTATTGGCGATGCAGAAGGAGAAATCTAGTCAAGACGGCGATCTTGGAGCTGATGAAGACATGCAGTCTAACTTCCCTATTCACCTTAGTGGTACTAAGATGAATTGAGAGCGGGAGCAGACAGGATGATCGTGCCAGAAATTCACATTACTTCCACACATTCCAAGAAGAACCGCAGGAGGCTCGACGAACCAGATACAAGTTCACAATTTTGTTTCACTCCCAGATTTATGGGCTCACTTAAACTTAGTTATAAGATCCTCGTGTGATTTAAATTCCGTAGAAGCAATCTAGAATTTTGATACTCTTGCACTATGGCATTCGATTTTGTTGACCTTGAGATTTTAGAAGTACTAGGTGGATTAAGATAAGATGTTTAGTTCACAACTTGAGATAAAGTATGATCATCATGATGGTATACTCATATGAGGCTGGTATTATGACAGTTCGCGAACGTGATAATACCTACGTCATATGACGTACCCTCATTGTGATCATAGGATATTTCGAGGAGTGCCTTTGAAACCTTAGAAATTCTGACATTTGGCTGAGATCATCTGTGTTTAGTAAGATGTTAAATTCAATCTACCTATGCGTTTAATCTGCTTTCACCGTTATGCGTATACTCTGCCTCTATTCATTAGATATCTGAATAAGTTGGAATTCTCGATTTGCATTCTGTTGATCTCAGTTATCAATCGTTAACCCTTTGAAGAACTCTCTACTGTGGATACGGTTAATTTGATCCGAAATTTAATGCATGCTTCCGTATGAGCTTTCTTGAAGACTCTCCTGTCATCCACTTTGTTACAAGGTCTTTTGGTCAGCAATAACGTAAGTAGTTCCCTTCTGAGAAACTTTGAACTCCCTTCGTTGATTCGAGTCATGAGAATTATTTGATCCGAAGATCCTTTCTGAAAGAACCTCCCCGGCACGAAAACGTTTGTGACGATCTTATACGATTTGCTACGACTTCGTTTAGCTTTGCGACTTCAATTTTCGAGGACGAAAATTTCTTTTAAGAGGGGAAGAGTTGTAAAACCCCAAAATTTATACGATCTTAAATGACCAAAATACCCCTGCAAGTTTAAAAAAATTTGTTTAAAAGCTTATAAAGTACCGAATCAATCCCAAACTTCTGGTAATGAACAAGATATGATACCAAATAATTTTGACAACTCCATTTAATATTTTTGCAAGCTATAAAATTACCAAATTGCCCTTCATGTGCCGAATAGAATTTATATCAATATTATTATAGTTTTAATGATAATTAAAATACATTAAATGGCAAATTAAAGCCTAATAATTATTCCCAAATGGAAAATCCATAATTATAGCCCATTCCCTCCCCTAAAACCGGTATCTTCCATTATTCATAATTATCCCATTTATTCCTTCCCTAAAATACAATCCGATCAAAACCAAACCACACAAATAATTCGTATATCAAAATCCGGCCACCAAGAAATTCAAGGATCATTTTTCTGGGTTGGATCTTAATCTAAAGAAGCTGCAAAAAATAAGAATAGGGGCTGTGGTTCGCCGGTTTGATCTTGGTCGAGTTTCTTGTCATTTTTCCATACGTGAAGGTATAATTCGCCCATCTTGTTTCTACACGATCTAAAATTCATCTTATAATTTTCTTACATTCCTTACATCATATTAGACTCAGGAAAAATAAGTACTTCGAAGCATGCAAGGGTTTTGGGTCGTTTTTGAATTTATGGGTTAAAACACACCTATTTTCCAAAATAATGTGTAACGATTTTTCTGAGGGTCATATTTATTTTATTTGAACCTTATATGATGTGTATGTTCTGGGAAAAATGTTGGAATAATTTATAAAGGCCTAGATGAGTCGTTGTAATTATTGTGGTTAAAACTATGCCTAAAATCAAATAAATACCATACGATTTTTCTGTGTTGGTTTTATAATTTTTCTGAGTTCTTTATACATCTAATAACATGGTAAAAATATTGGTTATATTTTTGGAGGCTTATACGAATTATAGTAGAATTAATTATAAACTGGGTTTTTGAAAATCAAAGGAAGAAAAAGAAAATAAAAGTAATCGATCTGGTTTTTCTGATTAGGGTTTGAATCTGGAAGTTTAATGATGGTTTAAGGTTGATATAATGATGACCTAATTATTGGGTAATGATTGGTTAAATTAGGGCTTGTAATTTTCATTTAAAAAGTATATCCGATTTGGAATTAATTAAGAAGGGGGTGTTTTGTAATTTTCCAAACTTGTGGGTTATTTTTGTAAGTCATATTAGATCTGGGAGAATGTGAAAAATTATAATATGGGGTCCTTATGTGTAAATATTGCAAGAAATGAATTTATGATAATTAAAGGGTATGTTTTGTAAATTATTAAAAGAGAGGGACTAAAAGTGTAATTTCTGGAAATTTGAATTCAATCTGAGTAAATGATGATATTAAGGGTGTTTTGTGCAAATTCGAGTATTTATGGGCTTAATGTGTAATTAATATGGAATTATGATTTAAATTATAAGTTTTGTAAACTTAAGGGACTAAATGTGTAATTTCTGAAACTTGAGGGGCTGGATTCGTACAATAAGTAATTCTAAAGTTATATTCTGTATTTTGATAAAATATGAGGTTTGTTTGGTAATTATGGATAAGATAAGGATTTAAAGTGTAAAATTATGAATTAAGGGGTTTAAATGGAAATTTTGTAAACTAAGGGGTATAAAATGTAATTTGGCAAACTTGAAGTATTGAAGACGTACATTCCGAATAAATGAAGGATTAAAAAGAATGAATATGATAATTACATATTTGACCTTTAACTTTGGAGGAATTACATTTGAAACCCTAAAGTATGGAAACTTGCCAAATAAGGAAACCTGCCTAAAATAGAAAGTTATTAAAAAGTAAAGGAAAACCAAAATGGTAATCTGACTTAGAATCTTCTGTAATTCCGTCTTCTATTCCTCTAGGTGTGAAGAAGGAGAGATCCTGATCTGTTTGTGCTTCTATTTCTGTTTTTGCATTCCTAATAAGGTACAGATATTCTGCCCTTCTTTAATAAGGTGCCTTCGTCTCATTTTTGATTTCTGATTCACTGCCATGTTCTTTGATTTTGTGAACCTTTCTGGTTTCTTTCATGATATTATGAACCTTTGACATGACCCTTCTGTTATGAACCTTTCTGATATTAAACCTTTCTGATACATGACCCTTCTGTTATGAACCTTTCTGATATTAAACCTTTCTGATACATGACCTTTCTGTTATGAACCTTTCTGATATTAAACATTTCTGATATATGACCTTTCTGACATGGAACCTTTATGGTATGAACCTCTGATTATGAACTCTGATATTCTGAAATGGAATTTGACTTATGAAACTAAATTAAATACTGGATACATGATACTTGACCTTGACCCACAGTTTTATACTACGAGCCACTCACTAGGCATGAGGGTTTCATGTCCATGTCAGTCGATGCACCGATGGCATGACTCTAGGGCAGGAGAGTGATGACCTGTCCCGTCCCTTTTCTGTATTTTATTTGGTGTGTTGGGAGTTATGGCCACCAGGGGCGTATGGATGCATCCTAGATTTGTTTCTGTATTATGTTCATGTTATGATATGTTATGATATGCATGGTGACTGATGGTGTGTGCGATACACGTCTTTCACAACTCTGGGAGCTGATCACTCCATATTTCTGATTTCTGGGATTAGTGAGAGGAACATCTCTCTGCATGGCGGTATGATTATGATTTCATGTTCATGTTTCTGGGCTCGTAGAGGATTACTGTTTTCCATGCACCTTATAGACTTATGACCTTTACCTTTCATTACTGACACCCTATGACATGATACTGGACTTATCTCTGTACTGGGCTTGGTATGTTTGGGCTTGATGGGATCTTTTGATTACTTCACCATTACTCATGATACTATCCATACTTTCTGATATCTCTGTATAACCCTCATATTTCTTCTCATCTATTATTACATCATGTACGATTCCTTCCATCTTCCCTATTTCATTATTATTGTTTGTTACCGTTATATCTGTTCACTGAGCTCGTGTAGCTCAGCCGCGTTTCTTTTCCCGCGGCAGGTTTAGTTGGAAGCTGGGAGTTGGGTGAAAAGTGTTGACTTTAGAAGACTTCATTAGCTTTTGGAAGATGACTAGAAGAACCTTATATTAGACATAGAAATTTTGTAATGTAAAGCTTGTAGTTCTGATTTCAGTTGTAAACCTTGGATTTTCATTGTATTATTTATGTCAAATGTCTGTGTTTGTTCTGATAAGAATCCGTATATGTGACACCTTTGCCCTTGTCGGGTTGGGGTGTTACATATAAGGTGATTATGGTTAGGTTATGTCCAATGATCCGCCAGAACCGGAGGGATCTACCCAAGGACAATTCCAATAGATTAGAATTAGAAGTCCTTAGGTAAGATTGAAAAAAAGGAGTATAATGAGAAAGGAGAAAGAAGGGGTTGAAGAATGAAAAAGAAAAGTTTTTTAAGGGTGAAAAGAAATAGCCCTCCATGAAAACTTAGGTCAGAAACCGGGTCAATACATATGCTATCGGTACTCACTAAGGTGATACTGATATTGAAGACAAGACGTCATGGACCCAGTGACGCGATGCACAACCCCTCTCAGCCACTTAGATATCTCTTAAAAGATATTTGTTTCATTTCTCACGGAGAACACTACATAATCTATCGACCTCTCATTCCGAGATGTGTTGATATTGAAAAGGTGGCACTCTGCTCCATGCCTCCGTCGACTAAAACCAAATCGCACATTATTGAGTCTAGAGACATGAGATTCATCAAAGATCTCTTAGGAACACTTCCTATGCAATACACTTGTGTTCACTCAAAAGGATACAAGTTGTATGAGTCTTGATGAGATCTAATGATCTTGCCTTATAACATGATGGTTACGTGCTTCAAACGGTCTACAGTCTTGAAGTGATACTTCGGTATACTTCAGAGGCTCACAACGGCCTTGGTTAAGATTAGAGAAAGTTTTCACTCTATGCTGATAACGATCTCGAAATCTAAACCTATAAGCGCTGGACTATTTATTGCTAACTGTCTTATGCAGGTACCGACGAAAGTCCATTCACCATCATTATCTACAACGTAGACGCATCTGAACAGAAGAAGTAGATCAAGGCAAGAACATCCAAAGTCAATACTTTGAAGATTACATTGCATGAAGGAACAATGATTGAAGAATATTATACATTGACACACAAAGTTCTAGACATTGAAGGCAAAAGACCAATCACCGGAGCATCATTTGAATGACCATCCCTTAGGGGAGAATTGTTAGCATTTATTTTATAAATGCAAAAGTGATGGTCATTTGCATTTAGATCTTATGTGTTAAATGTATCATATTTAGTCTAGAATGTGGGCTATAGGTATTAGTTGTGTTTGGATTATAATTGTATAAGTGTAATACACATTAGCCCACACAAGAACCCAACAAAAGCCCACCTAATTCATTAGGGCGTGGCTGTGAGTTTGCTATATCAACACACTCCCACCACATAAGACAAGTATGCATTATTATGGATAAGGTGGGAGTGTGTGTGTATCTCTCTACTCTTATATTCTTCTTCTTATCTAATCTAATACATTCACAGTTTCAGTGTATTCCCTATATTGCATCGATCTCATCTCATCTATCTTTACTCTTATTCTTCTCTTATTCTTTATCCATCTCTCTTCTATATTGTGTTGCCATTTGATCTCAACAGTGGGTATGATAAAGTAGGATTTCGAGCTACAACAAGGTTGATACGATACCCTCGAAGCGTGACCACGGAAAGAACAAAAGCACCAAAGGAACCCACGAGCAACACTTGAATCCACCACAAACCTCGCTTAGACCACTTGGTGGAAACCACAACAAGTCTACTGTTTTTGTTTTTTTTTTATCCGAACAGTAAGGAAGAAAAGAAAAGAGAGGTAGCAGCCAATTGTAGTGAAGTTTTGATTAGGGTTTGTGTTTTAGAGAATGTAGGCAACTATATAAAGGGAAAATATATGTGCATGGTGGGTCTTAGTAATAGACGTGGGAATGGGATTTCCAAAAAGGAAATTACTAACTTTATGAGGTGTGATTGACAGAATAAATGTGTACAAGATTTGGTCATTAAAAGAAAACGTGTGAGAGTTGTCTTTTTCAATTTGGCACTCTGCTAATTTTATGGGTATGATTGGGGACCCTTTAATGATAATGTATTTTAATTAATTGCTACACAATTATACAAAAATTCGGTTATGGCATTCCTTTTTTTTATTTTTTATTTTTTTTTATTTTTTATTTTTTTATTTTTTTTAGGCGTGTGATTTACTTGATTAAAAGTGTACATTCATTTTATTCATTCATTTATTAACGTTAAATACTTAGAGTATATTCAGGATTTAAATGTCTTAAAGCTTTAAACATCATTTATGAATTTGAGATCAAGGGTAATTTGGGTATTTTACATGTTCAAAATTTCGGGGTTTTACAATATCATTCAAGTTGAAACTGTAAATGTTGTGTGTTCTTGGAACTTTGAGTACAACCTGACTCTCATCAGGCAACTTGAAGTCCTTAGACAGCACAAGACAAGCAGTTTCTATGAAGAGAACACTGTTCTTCTTGTCACAAATTTGTGAGACAGAGAAAAAATTGAAGTTCTTGAGTTCCTTCACATAAAAGACATTCTGAAAATCCAGTTTGGATGTCTTAATGGTTCCCGTCCCTGTTATCTTGCCATCTCCTCCTCCAAATGTCACAGTCCCTCCATTTATGGGTACAAATTCATGCAGTCTCTCTAAGTTTCCTGTCATACTTCTGGAACATCCACTGTCAACAATACCTACATCTTTGCTTTTATGAGGATTTTCCTACAACAAAAGAATACATACAACAATATTAGATACAAAGGAGACCCAAGCCATTGCTGACTTGAGCATGCCTAGTGGATCAATTAATAATTAAACCATGGAGATTGATCAGATCCATCATTGTTCTTGGACCCCATTTTCATATAGTGGTCATTGTTTCTCCAAGAACAACCTGCTGAGGACTTAACAGCAGTTTTTCATCTTCCCCCCCCCCCCATGTGCATGGTGTCAAAATAAACAGGCCTAAAATCATTTTGAAAATAAGTGCTTGTAGGTCTGTAGAAAGGTCTAGCAGCATTTCTTCTCCAACCAGCAGGATTGGAATTACCAGCTGGAACTGGCTTACCAGCAGCAACAGGCTGACCAGCAGGAACTGGCTTGCCAGCAGCAACAGGCTTGCCAGCAGCAACAGGGTTACCTGCAGGAACTGGTCTACCAGCAGGAAAAGAAGCTCTACAAGATTTCATTCTTGCTGCTTGTGGAACATATGGAGGAATATCATTAACATTGTTCCACACAGGCCTTGTTTGACCAGCATACATACCCATCTTTTTCTCATAAAAGTCACAGTCTTTAATAAGATGAGTATAACTACCACACACAAAACAAGATTTCTTTCTAAAAGACTTCTTCTTAACATTACTTTTCTTATTGCAACCAGAATTATCAAAACCAACACATGAAACAAAATTATTCTCAACAGAATTAAAGCCATAAACATCATTGTTTGAAACAGAACCAAAACTAGAAACATCATTTTTTTAACACAATCAAAAGAAATATCTTCAAATGCAGCTGTGTTTGAATGAGATTCATCATTAGCTACTTCTGAGGAGAAATCTTCTTACTTTATTGAGGTAGACTTGTCACTTGAATCACATGTGGCATAGTCATTGGTCTTGATTTCTGAAGATTTGTCACTGTAAGAACAAGAGACAAAATCATTAGAGTCACAATCAAGATCAGGCAAGTCCTTTGCCTTTTTGCCATAAATCATTTGTGAATCATCAAAGTCAGTATGGGGAGAGGTAGGCTTAAATGTTCCAGTTATTGGTGGAGGAACAGCATTCATTCCTCCTTTTTTTACATACTTTACAGGTTTTTGATAATCTACAGGTTCAGGGTCAAAAGTGTTGTGCTCATTTGGGTCATATACACACCTGATAGACTGAGTGCTGTTATTTAATTTAGCTAGGTTTTTAGATTGCTCTTGCCAAGTGTTACACCTGGCCACTTCTTTATCTAATTTTTCCTTTAATTCCTGTTTCTCTAAAGACACCCTAGCATTTTCAGACTCAGAATATTTAAGCAAATTAGTGGTGTTCTCTAAGTCCCTCTCCAAAACCCTTATCTTTTCCTCATATGCTAAATGTTGGGTTTGCAACCAGTCCTTTTGTTGTTCTAATGTTTTAAGAGAGTTTTTATATGCTTGGAGCTGTATATAATAATCTTTATATTGACTCTTTATATCATCAAATTCCTTTTTCAATTTAGCATATTTAATTTCACAACCAAATGGACAGATTTGTACCTGTGATGGGTAGCCTATCAAACCAAATTCTCCAGCCTCTTGTGTCTCAGCATCATGTCCAGCAATCATCCCATAGACCCTTGAAGCTCCTCTCACTGCATCAACTACCTCATGTTTTTCCCAGTCCACCATGGAATCCACAGACAGCAAGGCTTTGGGTTCATCTGACTCTAATTCTTGAAGTTTGAATGCAGAGTACCTTGTTTTGTCATCCACCTTTTTCTCTGGGCATTCTCTAGCAAAATGACCTGGTTGTGAGCATTTGTAGCACCCCACCTTCCTTCTGTCAAACGTTTCTCCCTCCTATCCATCGAATTTAATCCTCCTCCCTGCCTTCTTCTCAAATCTATTAACCTTCAATGATAGCATAGCCATCTGCCACTTGATGTCCATCTCTTCCAGATCCAGTTGATCCATCTAATCAAAGTCTTCATAAGTAATTTGCTACTGTGGTGCACTTTCAGCAACAAACGAATGAAGCACCTCCTCAAGGACATTATCAGATCTGGTATGAGTTTTTGGTGTAGCAGGGGAATAGGAAACTGATGAGGATGATGGAGTAGGGCTATCACCATATGAGACCTTGTTAGTACTAGTAGCACTAACAAATGCAGTATGAGTTAGAGAGTGAGATGAATAGGTTGAAAACCCCTTGATATCAATCTCCAGGGTCTTGAGCTTGTTGTACAAATTATCAAAACTCATGAAATCGAGTCCACCTCTGGCCTTGAGTGTGATGGAAACCTAAGACCAGGATGGAGGCAAGGCCCTCAAAAACTTGGTGTTGCAGTCTTCATTGTCCGGCCTGGCCTGCAACTGGTTGAGTTGGCTCAGGATCTTGTGAAACCTATCATAACCTTTGTGAATCCCTTCAGCCTCAGAGATCTTAAACTCCTGAAACTCCTACTTGAGCATGGACTTTCTCATCTTTTTGGACTCATCATTCCCTCTAAATTTGGCTTTTACAGCAAGCCAGATATCCCTAGCATCATCCAGGTGATGAAAATCACCCATGTGAGCTTCTGGAATAGCCTGAAGCAAAAGAGTTCTTGCCTTAGTTTCCCTTTGTACAGCAACTAGCTCTTCTACTATAGCAGGTGGAAGTATAATGATGTTCCCCTTCTCATCTCTCCCAAACTTCTTCTTACTGTTCCCTTTGAGGATAACATTCCACAGGTTATGATCACTGTTCGAGATACAATACTCCATCTTCATAGCCCAAATTTCATACTCATATTTCTTTAGGTATGGGAATTTTGCGTTACTGTTAGACACAGTGGTTGTGACTATTTGTGGTTGAACTTGTGAAGTTTCAGGTTTGGCATTATTGATGACAGACTCATCAGAATTGATTCCTTCCATTGAAAGGGTTTAAAGAGATTGTTTAAAGAAGATTTCTTCTTCGACAGAGATCCTCACCAGGCTCTGATACCACTTGTTGGATCTAGCCTACTTGATAGATCTTTGAGCCTTTGTGGATAGGTACAATGCATATGTAATCACAAGCACGCTACAAGAGAATCTCTGAATAAGAACTAAATAAGAATGAATAACTAATAAACTTTGATCCTCTATGGATCTTTTATTTTGCTAAAGAAATTGTTTTTCAATATCGTACATAAATCATAGCTGCAGGTTTCTTTTATAGACCAAGAAACCCTAATACAGCTCATTACAAAACGTGTGAAGAAGATATACACTATCTCTTCCTAATATAACTCTAACAAACTTTCTAAACATACGGGTTAACAACTACTCTTACCCGCAGAAACCATAACTAGCAGCAGGAACTAGACACTACTACCAGCAGGAACCAACATCAGCAAGAACCGCTAACTAACAGCAGCAACAAAAATAAATAAAATTAAATAAAATTCTAATAATTCCTAATATGTATTCCGTAATCTCACCCGAACTCACGTTCCACCTTGCCAGTAACACACAAGGTGAGTCGTAGCCCTACTTTTACTCGTTTAATTACTTTATAAACTCTTTGGGGGAGATACATGCTTAACTACTTTCTTTTACTTTTACAAGTACTCTAAAACTCTCACGATTTACCGTGAATCATAGCCCATAGTTTTATACGTTTTAACCTACTATTTGGGGGAGATACATGCTTGTTTCTGCTTACAAATTTACTTGTTTACCTTGAATGTTGTACTTAAATGATAACGCACCCTATTAGTTATTGAAACATAATACTTGTTCCACCCACAAAAGTATTATACACGTTCACGAATCACCGTGAATTTACACACCCCTTTTTATATGTTATTTCCAAACTCCTAAGGAAATACATGCTAGAAATAGGACACCCGTATTCTGTGTGTACCACACACCTAGTTAATATTGCCTAAGTTACTTTATTGCCAGAAAGCCCCTCATATCATGAGCCATTAATCACTTGCGAGTGAACACGAATATAGTGGACAAATTCGAAACCTGTTGGAGGCTGACTGCCTATTCCACTAATACTTGAAGAATAGCATTAGTTGCTAGTCGTATTAGTCGCAATGCATTATATTTGAATTAAATAGGAAGATGGCAATCTCCTATAACCAAGGGCCATAACTCATGCCATTAATTTGGATTGTTCCCCCTACCGAATCCCGTACTCTTTAACATTTGCGTGTCATGAGGCTTAGGGCAATATTTACAAGAATATATATATATATATATATATATATATATATATATATATATATATATATATGTACATATGTATATATATATGTACATATGTATATATATATGTACATATGTATATATATATGTACATATGTATATATATATGTACATATATATATATATATACATATATATATATATATACATATATATATATATATATACATATATACATATATATACATATATACATATATATATATATATATGTATATATGATGCGTGGTTTTGCAACCTTACAACAGGTTTTACCTCTCGAGGGATCTCAAGAGGCTTACAACCCCACCAGGCAGTGTACCTGACCGATGTAGTATAGTGTAGTGGTAAGTACGGGGGATTGATCGTTCTCCACAGGGAATAGTGTTCGTTAGGTATGAAAAACTACTCTAATTAGGTCTAAGGGTGAAGGAAGATTCTTTTTGTATTTTTATAATTTTTTGAAAGCAAGTAAAATCTCGGGTTTGAAGAAGTGGCAGAATTAGTTGCTAGTCAACTAACCCAAATAACTACAAATGCAAATAAAATAAAATAACTGAAAATGAAAAGGTTGTGGTGGAACTTATATGGAGAGAAATGTGTTTACTTAGATTTCCTTACTCCCTAACTATCTTTTACCGGTTGATTAGTGTGTATTAATTGCGTGGATGACGGGTGTATTCCTTAATACCAATCGTGGGGTGGCGTACGTACTTCCCCAACTCTATAAGCTCCTACTTCACTGCTATGTCGAGCCGGCTAAGAAGCTCCTAACATGGGATCACTAGAATTCGCTCATGCATTAAATACAACCATAAAAACCTTAGTACGCATTGGTTCATGTTTCTTAAGACGTTCAAGCAAGTTACCGTATAGGAAGTTAGCCAGTTTTCTTAAGCCTAACATCGATAAACAATCATCCAATACAATTAATAACACACTAATAACCAATAATCAATAGTTAGGTTTCATTAGATCTAAGCAAACACAAAGAAAACCTAGCCTAGCATGTTAAACAAAAGACAAGAACAAGATAGAATCAAACAACACATAGACATATTGAATGATTAATTGATAACTTATCTTCAATGTAACATGGAAGATCTCAAGGTAAAAAACCTTGAAAAAGCTGCTAAAATCGTCTTAGGGTTTTCTCCCAAAAGGTTACACACAAAGTTCCACACTAATGACTAAAAATTGCAAAACTATATATAGGAAAACAGATCTGACGGCGTCACGTTATGGAGTGTGACGCCGTCACCTCGCCGCGTTTAGGGTTACCGGATGGCCTTCTTGACGCCGTCCCTCTTTAGTGCTCCAAAATCCGCTCTGGCCTATCAAGGGTTGACGCTGTCAGAAATGAGCTTGACGCCGTCCCTCTTTAACTTAAACCGTGATGGCCTTGATCACCTTAAAGGGTGACGCCGTCAGAATTTCCTTTGTAAAACTCCCTGGCTTATCATGTGTATTTTTCATATCCACCTCTTTTGCCAAGCCGTGACGCCGTCAAGAGCAATACTTGACGCCGTCACAGGTATTTTTCCAGCCGATTTTGAGACTTTGTCGTTTTCTTCACTTTTATGCTCCAAAAACGTCCAAAATGCTTCCTTTTCCAGATTTCTTCTCCAAAGTACCTAAAATGACAAAAGGAACGATTTAGGGCAATATTTGATCAAATAAATACGATTTAGGGCTTAAATGACCCCCAAAAAGCGGTACACTTTTCGCTTCATCAAATACCCTTACACTTGAGATTTGCTTGTCCTCAAGCAAATGCGCTTTTATTCTAATCAAAATACAAGTTAGGGGTCATTTAACGCTAATATAAAAGTAATTACAACAAATAGTCGTTCCACTTTAATCATAATAAGCACGGAGATTACAAACTAGCACCTCATAAGTAGTGTTTAGATACTCACATCTCTCAGGTGTCATAAAAGTGTATCTCATAAATGAAAACGGATAATATCTCTCACTACCTGTCATAGCAAATAGATTACCATAGGCTTGGGAAAGGATCAAAAACCTTCTCCACTAGGCGTAAGCACCTAAGATAAACTATCAAAGAGGGCTTTTACATGGGTTATAACGTGAGGTGTAGGGATATGATAAACACGGATTTGTTGGATAAGGGATATTTTACTGGTGGCGAGTTAAAGATCTTGATTAATTACATGTACAATATGGCGTTGCTAAGCCAAGACTAGACTCGACTTAAGCTAAAAACAAAATAATAAAAACATAAAGTAAACATAAAATGAAACGGGATGGTAGTCCGTATGTTTCTTGATTTTTTTTTCATTTTTTTTTCTTTTTTTTCATTTTTTTTTTTTTTTGTATTTTTCTTGATTTTTTCGATTTTTTTTTCATACACTCTTGCCCTACCATCCAAAATAATACATCGCAGGGGCGTTGCATTCCCCTTACACTTGAATTTTTACATAACTTTACAATTAACTATTCTAATGACTCGAATTAAGATAATCGAAACACTTGGAGTACTTTTAAAATATTTAGCACATATGGGGGTAATAATGTTGTTCTTCCCCATTACTCCATTACACTAGTACTTTATCCATGAGTCCCAATCGTCCCAAAACAATATGTACAAGGATATGACTCGACTTAGCAACCATGTAATCAATTAGATAATTAACTTGGGGTTTAAACAAATGTTGTCACAATAATGCACTAAAAATGAGTGCATACAAGGTAGGCTAAGGCGATTTGGGTGTACATTTAAGTGGGGTGTAACAAATTCTTCCTTTAAGTAAAATGCTTAAAGGTCGAAATGAAAAGATAGGCTCTGAGGGGTGTACTAGGGGTATCGTGTACTAAAAATGAGTACAACGCAAAGGGTGTGGGAGAATTACTTGACCAATGTTGCCAATGTAATTATAACAAAAACACAGGTGTAAAACAATGGGTTAATCCTAATGCCTCTTATCATGTAGTAAATCTAACCACACCAATGTAGTCTCACTTGTGGCCTCGGAATGGTCCTAACGCAAGTTCTAGAATATAAGTGCTACCGGTACACACATCATAGCATAAATACTTTTCCTACCAATTCTAGGGGCGAACCTCACATATTTGGGGGTGGAAAATTTTTTTTAGTGGTACGGTTTTGTGCTAGTCATATAACTCCTATCCGTGAGACGCTCATTAAGACCAAAGTTTCACTCCTATATATTGTAAAAAATTTTAAATTTGGCACTAAAATTGCCCTAACAGGTATTTCTCTCAGTTTTATTACACATCTACCATTAAACAAACGAAAAATCAAGTGCAATTGTATTCTCTAAAGTATCGTACTTTACCCTCCCCTTACACTTAAGATAAACATTGTCCCCAATGTTCAAATAACAAGATGTAAAAGTAAATAAGGTAAAAGAATGAAATCAAATACTCCCCTGATTCGTTTGGTGGATAAAGAGGTGACATGGTTAGATCTTCTTCCAAGAGACAGTAGAAGCTCCAAGACTAATGCATCGCCATAAGCTTGATTCCCCATACATCTCCTTGTCCAAAATAACCTGTTAAACCTGAGAAAACAAACACGAAAACCTGCATAATATCGGCGGGATAAATTTTATATAAGGATATAATGCTTGTGGAATGATTATTTTGCAGATTCCTGGAGTTTTATAGTTAGAGATTTAATAAAAACTTTTTATGAAAACAAAACTTTCAAAATTTTCAGAAAATTAAAACCTGACGCCGTCAGGTTGTAAAGCCTGACGCCGTCAGAAATGATCTGACAGAATTCTCATGTTAAGTTTCCGGAAAATTTCTCGAAAAACCTTTACCTTACTTCCTGGAAATCCTGCAAAACATCACTATGACTCTATACAAGCATTTGACTCATACAAATACTAATATGTATGTTAATTTATTATTATTACGATTCATGTTCATTTGTTCTAATAAACCGATTTGGATTTCCCTTACACTTATCTTTTGCAAAATACCTTTATATGTAGTTAAGACGAAGTTAAAAACAAGATAAAGCATTTTCACAATTTAGTTTTGAACATGAATCAATAATAATAAAAATTAAACATACATACGGAAGCAAATAAAATCAAACAAACAAATAAATAAACACACAAAGCAAATAAAGCTTGGGTTGCCTCCCAAGAAGCGCTTGTTTTTGTTCGAGTCACGAGCCGGACTCTACCCTTATTTAACGGATAAAGGAGAGGTTTTCCCTACACTTAGGATTAAGTGCGGGTGATAGTAGCGATACACACCATTTCGGTGGAGGTATGCCTCATGAGGAAAGGGTGGTGGATGAATTACATGCTCAAAGGGGTGTGCTCCTTTCATCATAACCTTGCCTAGTTCACTTTGGTCAATGGGTGATTTTGAGTTTTCTCCTAAAAAGGGATCATCTTCTATCAACTTCGAGAGATTCCTAGTTGGGAATCCATCTTGACCTAATAAACCCGGTTTAAACCCATAATGTTTCTTGTGATCAATCATGAATGGGTGATGTAAGTATGTAAGGTCATGGTTCACTCCTATATTAGCTTCCACTCCACATGGCCTAGAGTCTACTACCTTTATCTTAACATTACCCGGACTACATGGTTTGATGGGTGGGTCGGGACCTAATTCAATTCCTAAGTTCACATCTAAGGATGGAAGATTAGGTAACGGTTTTGGTTTAGGTTCCGGTTCATCAAAACTAGGAACTTCCATAGAACTAAAAGAAAGGTTATGACTACAAGTATTCAAACCTATTTCTTCTAGTTTTGTTTGGTCCAAGGGCTCTACCTCTATTGTGGTTCCTATAGTCTCCTCAACTTCTTCCGGGTAAGTCACGGGCGGTGTGTGTGCCTCAAATGATGGTAGGACTTGTGGGGTACTTGGTGGGCTTATGTTACTTACCTCATCATTCCTTGTGTCAAGATCACCTATATCCTCATCATGTGTTTTAGTAGAATCTAACCCTAACATTTTCCCTAGTATCTCAAGTGCTTCTCTAGGCATCTCAACTTCTATATCCGAATCATAAGGATCATCCTCAATATTCTGACTGCTATATTCAAATTGCCCAAAAGATTCATCATGTGTTTCTTGAGATTCATCGTCATCGATCATAAAACCTAGGTCTTTTTGATCAATGTGATCATGCTCGGCTAGATCCTCCATCACATCAAGATCACCTATGTGTTTGTTTTGTACTATGGCATTACATGACATCCACTTAGGTATCTCAACACTAACATATTCATCCCCAAACAAACTTGTTTCATGATCCTTGAAATTTGTGGTCAATTGACTTGTACTAACGTTTGTTGGGTTGTCTACTATATAATAATATTGGGCAC
The DNA here is from genome assembly GCA_021014915.2 of Artemisia tridentata subsp. tridentata. Lineage (NCBI taxonomy): Eukaryota > Viridiplantae > Streptophyta > Magnoliopsida > Asterales > Asteraceae > Artemisia > Artemisia tridentata. The sequence goes on along the minus strand of CP139508.1, from coordinate 207,625,686 downwards.
AATTCTCAATAGCTTCCCATGCTTCTTCAGAACTTAATTTCCCAAGATCCCTACCGGCAAAATAGTAAATGTCCCTTTGGGCATGTCGGTCGACACGATCGTAAAATATTTGAGTTAGGGACCATAAATCGAAGTTATGATGAGGGGCTTTTTGGAGTAAATATTTAAAACGAGTCCATGCATCATAGAGAGGTTCATCTTTATGTTGTTTAAACATCAAGATGTCATATGGAGTGGGTGAATTACGTGGTTGGTAGTATGGTGGATTCGCGTTCTCCATAATGGTGAACGGAAGAGTCAATGGAAATTACGAACAAACACACAAAGAAAAATAGATAGACTAAAGAAATCCTAGAAAATTAAAATAAAAATCTCACTAGAAAGGAATCTAGTGAGTAGACCTAATAAAATAAAAATTCAACCTAAACAATAACTATTCCCCGGCAGCGGCGCCAAAAACTTGATGCGTGGTTTTGCAACCTTACAACAGGTTTTACCTCTCAAGGGATCTCAAGAGGCTTACAACCCCACCAGGCAGTGTACCTGACCGGTGTAGTATAGTGTAGTGGTAAGTACGGGGGATTGATCGTTCTCCATAGGGAATAGTGTTCTTTAGGTATGAAAAACTACTCTAATTAGGTCTAAGGGTGAAGGAAGATTCTTTTTGTATTTTTATAATTTTTTGAAAGCAAGTAAAATCTCGGGTTTGAAGAAGTGGCGGAATTAGTTGCTAGTCAACTAACCCAAATAACTACAAATGCAAATAAAATAAAATAACTGAAATTGAAAAGGTTGTGGTGGAACTTATATGGAGAGAAATGTGTTTACTTAGATTTCCTTACTCCCTAACTATCTTTTACCAGTTGATTAGTGTGTATTAATTGCGTGGATGACGGGTGTATTCCTTAATACCAATCGTGGGGTGGCGTACGTACTTCCCCAACTCTATAAGCTCCTACTTCACTCCTATGTCGAGCCGGCTAAGAAGCTCCTAACATGGGATCACTAGAATTCGCTCATGCATTAAATACAACCATAAAAACCTTAGTACGCATTGGTTCATGTTTCTAAAGACGTTCAAGCAAGTTACCGTATAGGAAGTTAGCCAGTTTTCTTAAGCCTAACATCGATAAACAATCATCCAATACAATTAATAACAAACTAATAACCAATAATCAATAGTTAGGTTTCATTAGATCTAAGCAAACACAAAGAAAACCTAGCCTAGCATGTTAAACAAAAGACAAGAACAAGATAGAATCAAACAACACATAGACATATTGAATGATTAATTGATAACTTATCTTCAATGTAACATGGAAGATCTCAAGGTAAAAAACCTTGAAAAAGCTGCTAAAATCGTCTTAGGGTTTCCTCCCAAAAGGTTACACACAAAGTTCCACACTAATGACTAAAAATTGCAAAACTATATATAGGAAAATAGATCTGACGGCGTCACGTTATGGAGTGTGACGCCGTCACCTCGCCGCGTTTAGGGTTCCCAGATGGCCTTCTTGACGCCGTCCCTATTTAGTGCTCCAAAATCCGCTCTGGCCTATCAAGGGTTGACGCCGTCAGAAATGAGCTTGACGCCGTCCCTCTTTAACTTAAACCGTGATGGCCTTGATCACCTTAAAGGGTGACGCCGTCAGAATTTCCTTTGTAAAACTCCCTGGCTTATCATGTGTATTTTTCATATCCACCTCTTTTGCCAAGACGTGACGCCGTCAAGAGCAATACTTGACGCCGTCACAGGTATTTTTCCAGCCGATTTTGAGACTTTGTCGTTTTCTTCACTTTTATGCTCCAAAAACGTCCAAAATGCTTCCTTTTCCAGATTTCTTCTCCAAAGTACCTAAAATGACAAAAGGAACGATTTAGGGCAATATTTGATCAAATAAATACGATTTAGGGCTTAAATGACCCCCTAAAAGCAGTAAACTTTTCGCTTCATCAATATATATATATATATATATATATATATATATATACTACATATAATGCACAAATGAATCTCTCTCCTCTTAAGTCTTAAAATTCAGACTTACAAGAAATAAATCATGATTTACAACACTTTAATGCACCCAATTTTCAGACTTACAACAAATAAAGCATGATTTACAACACTTTAAGCATGGTATCATTTTCAGACTTACTTACAGCATTAATGTTATCAATTAATACACCCCATCACTAATTAATACAAAATGTAAAGCACAATGTACAAATATATCCCTCTCACAACAACAAGACTTTCAACATAAAAGAAATTCAAGAAAAACAGTCAAACGGTTTAAACGAATAAGGAAAAGACAAGCAAAAGGATCTCAGTTATGTTTTCTTTTGTTTCTCTCATGAGATTACAAGATCTTCAAAGATCTTTAACACTCAAAAACAAATAACACATCACAGATCTTATCGAAGCATTACTTCTGTATTTATATCCGAAAATCAAAAAGACAAAGACAATAACAAATCTGTTATCATCTCTCTTTCTTTCGGAGTAAACAAGAAATGAAATTAAACCTACAACCTTACTCGAGACCCGTTTTGGATCTTGAACCCAAACCGACTCACGAATCAAGCATAAACGAGATATATCAAAGGTGTTAGGTCTTGTGTGTTATCTTTAATCTTCGAACAGCAAGGAGTAGAAGGGATTTTTTTTTTTTTTTTTTTTTGTTTCGTCCGGTGTGAGATCTAAGTGTGTTTTGGGACTGCTCGTGTCACTCGAAGGAATTATATGGATGGAGTTATCAAGATGAAATGATAAATGATTTTTGGTGACTGCATTTGAAGAGAGAAGGGTGTAATGGGGGCGGATGTAAAAGTGGATTAGGGTTAATCAAATGAGTAAAAGTAGGATTTTGGTGCTTATAAATGGTTGTTACTATGATTAGGATTTGTGAGAGACCGGGCCTCACATCTTGTGCTTTTGGGCCTCTACGAAAATATTAACATGGTCACATATAATACATAATTTAGATTAAGAATATCTATACTACATATAATAGAGGGATGACTCTCTCTTCAAATTTTAAGACTTACAAGAAAAAAAGCATAGTGTACAACACTTTAATGCACATAATTTTCAGACGTACAAGACAAGAAGCATAGTATACACCACTTTAATGCACATATTAAAAAAACCAAAACACCACATTAATGCTATTTAATATAGTCAATTAATTAACTGGTCAATAAATACAATTAATACAGTTATTAAAACACCCTTTACAAAGAAATACAAATTATCAAGCATATTATACAACCAAATTAAACACAATTCTTGCATTAAATGTCACTAATAAAAATAATAAAACACATTATACAAATATTCAAGCCCAAACGGGCAACGGGCCAAATGGGCTTGAGCCCGAACGGGCGCGGGCCAACGGGCTCGAGCCGAACGGGCACGGGCTATACAAAATTCTTGATATTCATAAATTTATTGTCAAAAAGAACATAATAAACTAAAATACATGATTCACCGGAAAATTTTATTTCAGGTTACCCGCCGCCGCAACGCGCGGGTACCCTGCGTTAAATGTCACTAATACAAATAATAAAACACATTATACAAATATTCAAGCCCGAACGGGCAACGGGAAAAATGGGCTTGAGCCCGAACGGGCGCGGGCCAAACGGGGTCCAGCCCGAACGGGCACGGGCTAAACGAAATTCTTGATATCCGTAAATTTATTGTCAAAAAGAACATAATAAACTAAAATAAATAATTCGCCGGAAAATTTTATTTCAGGGTACCCGCCGCCGCAACGCGCGGGTACCCTGCTAGTATAATATATATATATATATATATATATATATATATATATATATATATATATATATATATATATATATATATATATATACACACACTCCTGTATTAGTACTACTCTAAACTACGATTGTAAATCTCATGTAATAGCCACCACCACCACTCCAAATTAGGATTATAATTCCCCTAGAATCCCACACCTGTATTTAACTGATTCTATATATGATTTACTTATGGTTTTTACCCAACATAACTTACAACTTATTTTAGTAGATACTGGTATTTATTTCAACCACCACCGCACACACCCTTGAAATTATTGAAATAAATTGTTTACTATTAAACTCTATGAACTCACCAACCTTTGTGTTGACACTTTTAAGCATGTTTATCTCAGGTAATTAGCGGAGCAGGACAAGGCACAGAGCGGGCATTATAACTCTGATAAATTACGTGGTGTAAAATAAAATATGTCATTCTTTTCAAACTACTACACCCTTTCATGGGATTTTACTAATATGATATTTCACCTTTTGTAACGGAATTATTATTTGAATGACAAACTTTCTCTTTTGAGCCATTTTCTTTGATTATGACTTCGATCCTCCCCGTAATACCCCAATTAGTCTTCCGCTGTTATCTCATAAATTAGGGGGTGTTACAGATTGGCATCAGAGACATGGTTATAGAGAACCAAATGTTTTCAAACATTGGACTATAACTACACTTTCAAAATGAATGATTTTACACCATACCACTTTACGCCCTCCGTGTCTGCTTATCACCGCGCTTAGTACATTACATATTAAGATTATTTTACACTAATCTTCACACACTACACACTTTATTATTTCACATTTACTTTTACACCCAATGTTATTGATTACTTACATTTACTATTTTCGGGTTACTACAGTACCATGTCTTCCAAATCATTTGATATTACCGAAACTACCCTCCGTACTACTCGTGCATCACCGACCTATCAGATCACTCCGGATGCTGAAGATCCCCATGTACTAGTGTCACAACCACAGTCTAATACGGAACTTACTCAGATACCACCACCATCATCACCTACTCACTCACCCCACATCAGAAACTTAGGAGAGCTACTGAATCTTATTCAGATGAAGAGTTGATTGGTTGTCCGACAACATTCGAGATTGGGCAGAGTTCACACCAAGAAACGATTTGGAAAGATGTTGAGCCAAACTCTCCACTATCTGACATCTCAGACTCCTCAATGCCAGACATCTCAGATGATGTATCCTCACTCAATCCCGCTGGCTATAATGTAAACACTCGTGATTCAATATGGACTCTTCTTAATCAACAAGCCAGCACCCTAGACTTTCACACTGATCAGCTGGAAAAGTTACAACCAACACGTTTCGAATGGTACGACCGTAACATTGACACTCTGTTTAGAAGAGCCGATGCCGAGAGACGAGAAGTGTTTGACTTAGGAATGAAGGTTGATAAGATGAAGGATACTTACAACCATGAACTTAGAAACTTGGATTCCAAAATCCGCTGTTCGAGTAGAGACCACGCTCAGACACATGGTAGAGTTGAAGACGTTGAAAGGTCCATATGGATAGCCAAAGACACGGCAAGAAACTAGGGTCAGAAGATTTCCGCCTTAGAGACCAAGTTGGCTACTCAAATGAAGATGTGCCAGGAATCCCAGAAATGCTTCTCAGACATGAAAGCTGCACAACTGGAGCTTGAGGCAGAAGTTAAGCGTCTACGTCAAGGACGTAACTAATCTTAAATTCATATGTATCGTTGTTGTACCCACTAAACCAAGTAGTTTCCGGTTAGTGTTTGACGTATTTTCCAATAAGCTTGAAACTTTCAGAACTGGTAACCGACTTTAATCTATAATAACCTCTTTTGTTATATCTCTCTGTTGTGAATAAATTCTTTCTTTCATGCCCTACTATGATACTATTCATGCATATGATGACTTCTCATACCCTCATGCAAAATCTCATCATTTGTTACTCTCTTTTGTAGACCAATGGCTCCACGCAAATCAAACCGTACTCGAAACGAAAAAAATGCCACTCCCTCTCCGAACGTAGTCAACCAGCCAATTTTGGCATAACTTGTGGCACAGCAGGTGGCAGAAGCTATGGCCGCTGCTGCCAACGTAGGACCAAGCACTAACACAAGAAACAGAGCCGCGAGACCCACTAATGTCAGTCGGGGCTGCACATACCAGGAATTTCGTGCTTGGAACCCAGGAAGTTTTGGAGGAACTGAAGGAACTGTTAACTTGGCAAAATTGCTAGAAAATATGGTAACTGTGTTTCACATCTGCAATTGCGAAAAAGGATCCAAGGTTAAGTATGCCTCGTATACTTTGACAGACAGTGCCTTTACATGGTGGAACTCTTACATGAAATCATCCAGAATAGATATTGCTTATGCCATGGCATGGGAGCAATTTAAGGCTTTAATGCTTCAGAATTATTGTCCTCGCACTGAGGTCAAGAAGATAGAAGCGGAATTTTGGAACTTGAAGGTTCAAGGCATCAACATTATGGCATACACACAACGTTTCCAATAATTAGCATTGTTGTGTGACGAATTGGTTGCTACTGAACCACGAATGATAGAACATTACATCGGAGGATTACCCTTGAACATCAGAGGAAATATATTGGCTGCTAATCCTAAGGACTTTCATAACACAATAATCATCTCTCACAACTTAATGGATTGAGTGATCCAAGATATGACAGAAAAAGGAGGAGATAGCAAGAGGAAATGGGAGGACTATTCAGGAACCAACCATCCGCCCAACAAAAACCATAATGACAACAACAACCAGAAAAAATGACAAGAGATCGCCAACGTCTATACTATTAGGTTGGGAGGAGAGAAGGTTTATGCAGGGAAGTTGCCCTTGTGTAACCATTGTAACTACCACCACAACGGGTAGTGTGCTGAAGGATGTCACAATTGTCAGAAGAGAGGACATGTGGCCAAAGACTGCAGGTCTAAAGCCCTCACAGGAGCACAAACAGCACCAGAGAATAATCGAAGGACTGAGGTAACCTGCTATGGGTGTGGAAAGAAAGGACACTACAAGAATCATTGACCAACCCAGAATACCAATTAGAAAGTCAAGGCCAGTGCAAGAGAATGGAAGCTCGTTAGAACCTCAACAACGTCAAAGAATGACACCAATTTTTAAACCGAAGGAGAAATTCCAGTTGTGATAAATAAACCATAGTTCAAACCCTCTAGAGTTGTATTTTCTTTTGTACTTTACCTTAGGTACGATGGAGTAACCTGGGTGTAACAACTACATTTATATATCATGAAATCTCTATCTTGTATTATTTTCACAATAATCACAACCTACGTCTATTACAGTTTTATTTACCCTATTCACAACCATTTCATAATAATACATTGCAATCCCATTAGGAATCTGGTTAATATCATTCTAACTGAACAATAGACTCTTACCATCCTATAAGATTCTCACACAAACCCTAGGATTCATTTCAAAGCTATCATATTACCACCCTAGAAATTTCTAACCCATCACCATAGTGCGAACCAAAATTTTCCTGTTACCTTGAAAAATTATTTAGGTTGTCATTTTACAAATACAACACGTTGAACACCATCTAAAACTTTTTGAGAAACATTATACTACCTTGACTGAGCCAAGCATCACATCATTGGTCCCCAATTATACGTAACCTGATCACCTATGTCTAATTTGGGAGGAATCATGTCATGAATGAAATAGTCATCTTTTAAGATTTCCTAAAAAAATCTAAATTCAAAACCAAAACCTTGAAATAAGACAAACTGTTCATAATTAGCCCTTTATAGACACCTACACCTATTACCCATCACCCCTATGATAGAAATCCGACCTAAGTACGAACTCGAGAATTAAAAAAATAATAAAAAATAAATAAAAAGAAATAAACAGAAAGATATACGATAAACACAAATAGCATAAATTTTATTAGAATCCAATAAATTAATAGATAGCGATATAATTAGCATCGAAAGTGCTAGTGTTACAAAGATTACTAAGTAAGGTATAGAATCACTAATAGGTTGACTCGCCAAACCAATGAAAAGTACCACCACACCTACGAGAGCAAGAGCCACTACGGGATGTATCACCTTGATTATTCTGTATGATAAATACAAACAAACCATTAAGACGATAGCAAGACTAGGTCTTCTACATAAAAACAAACGAGTTTTATTTCACATTTATTAAAGATTACATAGAAACACAACAAGGACTTATTTTAACAACCCTAACGCGAGACTATTACCCCCATAGCTTATCCACGCCAATAGCTAGAATCACCATTGGTACGAGAACCACTAGAACCCCGACCAAGAATTCATAGTCTTCATCCGGAACATAGGCCAAGTAGGTAACCGCGAGAACAACATACAAGATCGCGAGAATGGTGATAAGGTGTGGCATTTTGAAGGAATTAAATGAGAAATATATGGTTGGTGGAAGAATGAAAAATTAAAATGGGGTATATATAAGGGAAAACTAGCCGTTAGAAACACTATTCACGACCGTTGGATTCTACTGTTCATGACAATTGGATTTTACTGTTCATGACCGTTAGTTTTCACTATTGACAGCCGTTGGATCCATTAGGTGGCAAGACATTCAAATTGTTTTATCTAGTGTGAGTAAATCTAACGAAGTTACGTTCTCTTGAATTAAATAGAAATTCTTAGATGACCCATTTTCCATAACTCCTCACCCCTAACAACCACTTTAGACTTTAATTCCGGGATGGAATTCTGAATGACTGGTGGGTATTGTAGCATCCTGTAAATTTCCACTTTAATTTGAAACAGTTAATCATATATTAATTACCGTTACTATTTTGTTAACCATTTTTATGGGAAAATTTTGAACTTTCGTTTATTATATTATGATGACACGAAAAGGTTAATACATGATTCACCAAATATCGGAACGAGTTCACACGCTGACCACGAAAACCAAACACACTCACAAAACAGCCAAACGGACTCTTATATATTTCAGCCCAATACCTAGCCTGCTACTGTTCATCCAGGCCTAACCCAAAATCCCTTAAACTTAATTATTTCATTTTAACATTCAACAAGCTAGCCTAAGCTTTGCCTTGTTTTCTCCCAAATTCGAAACACCGATATTTAGTACCATTCGAATCCACTCCCACCAAAGAATGAGAGTGTCGAATTTCATCTTTTAATTCCAAATCTTGATACGTGTACCTTGATAAAAGTAAATCACCTTACACACCCATTCGAAATTCACTAAATTTTCATCAAATATTCAATTCGACCCAAACTCGAATTTACCTAGACCTATTATTTTTCTTAGACCATTTGTGAGTTCCTATGTGTGTTTCTCATCTCCTAAGTCAATATCATACGTTGATATATATTTTGGACCCTTAAACATGTATGTCGACATACATTTTGTAACCAAATCGAAACCAAATCACAACCTACACTCACAAACTTCTAACACTCATCACCATATCTCTTAAATTCCAAATTCCTTACACAACCACTGCCATCTTACGGTTTAAACAAGTTGATATATAAAAGTATACATTCTAAGCTTATACGTGTATATATACACATATAATTCCCACTCCATTTACTCCCTTTAACACTAGTAACTATTTTTACACATTCTCTAAACCTTTCACACCCTATTCGAACCAAAGAAGGCCAGGAGGTATCCCCTTTTCAATTCGAGCAACATATACAACATTTGGAAATCATTTCGAAGGTTGTATAATCGTTATAGCGAGTTTTTGGGAGATTTCACTTGTTCTAGTCCATTCTACACGTAAACTCTCCACCTATAGGGTGTTGTAAGTATTCACAACTCATTTCTAATTCGTTTCTTTGTGTTTTATAGCACCATGCATTGTCTAATTATTATTTCGAACGTACCATGTTTTCTTTTTATTTTTACCCATCGTATTATTCTTTCTAGGCATGAAACTTGGTTGCCTCCACTTATGGAAGGCTAGGAACCAAGATTATACACTCACACCACCTTTACATACTTGTTATCATGCATTTCGAACGCCATTTATAAGTTGTGTCACACTTATGGAAGGCTAGGAACCAAGATTATACACTCACACCACCTTTATTATTTGAAAACTCACGCTGTCGACTTAAGATTGGACTTGTAAAAAAAAATTCGAACTTATAACTTATTAATATTTTTACTTGACTCGATTTAACATATGCCAAACTAATAGATTCATATTTGGAGTTTTCTAATTTAAGCTCATATAAGCCCTTAAAAATCGTCAAAGTAAACGGCTCATGAAACTGATTTGAAACTTATATTATTATTCGATGGGCTCAAAAGCCCAATAAGCTATTAATAAGTTAACCGTATAAGATGGACATATAATCCCTTTTGAGATGATTTTATAACATTAAAAATGAACCCAAGAACAAGCCCAACTTATCTTAAATCCCACGGATTTTAAAACGTTATTGGGCCTTAAGTTTAACTCGTTAAGGTCCAATAAGTGAGAAATAAGCCATTTTAGCTAATAAGCTGTTGATTTTAACTTGAATAAACTTTAATAAGCTATTGAAACTCTCGGATTAGTTTTCCCCATTATTTTATAATTTTGGACTAAATTTGCAAATAGTTTGAACTAGAGGGACTAAAGCTGTCAACTATGAAAAACTATGATTAAAACTGCCAAAACAATAACATTAGGGTAGAAACTATTAATATATTAAACTGTAAGCTCAGAATGTCATTTTGGATGATTATGGACTAAAAATGTAAATTATATATAACCAAGGACTAACGGTATAACGCTAACTCCGTTAGGGTAGAAAATGTAAAAACTGTAAAAGTTCAAGGACCACTGTAACCCTATTTCATTTTCATTATTATTTCATATTTTACACATTTCAAACTCAGTCACGTGCATTTTTACGTTTCGTCGATATATTTAACACGTTACATTATATTTATATATAATGAGTTTTAAAGGATTTAACTTAACGTTTCGTTTCACCACTTTTGAGGAAATGATATTATTGGATTTAAATGAAATAAAAACAAGATAATATTATATATAATATTATTTTTGAACTTTGTAACACCCCCAACTCGGGTTAAGGCAGCGGGACTGAGTTAAGGGTATTACTCGAGGGGTAGTGAGTCAAAATCATAGATAACGATCTCATAAAGAGACATTTTAAATAAAACACCCATTAGATTACAAAGTTAAATTCTTAGAGTTCCAAAGACTCTTAACACATTTAGCAACGAAAATGAAAAAGTTTGCAGCGGAAAATAAAGTAGTTTGCAGCGGAAAATAAAGTAGTTTGCAGAAGAAAGTAAAGTAGTTTGCAGCGGAAAATAAGATAGGATAACAAAATATAGTCCCACAGATAGGCATCTTGAACTTCCATCCCTTTCCTCGTGCACACTTCATACTTCAGTTACCTGAGATAACATGCTAAAATGTCAACACAAAGGTTGAGTGTAATCCATAGGTTTAGAAAAGTAATAGTTGAGCACAAGAAATTTTAATCTGGAAGCTTCCATATTCAATCAGGATACCTTTCATTTATTTTCTAAGCTCATGACACGCAAATCGTTAACCGGCACCAGAAATTCTGGTGTAAGTCGACAATAACCACGGAATTTCATAATCACAACATTCGTCCCCACTGCTAGGTATCTTGCCAAATACCTAGTTAAAAACAACTATAGAAAACCCATGTTGCCTCCCAGGTCAACAAAGGTGGGATGGTCAATCCAATAGGCCTATAAACTATATTTGCGCTCACCCGCATGTGATTAATGGTTCATGAGCGACGTATTTGCTTTTGTTAAGGAAAGGGACTTAGCATTTATAGCGTCAATCAGGATATAGCATACAATAAAAAATTGTGCTCAGAAAAATAGTAAGTAGCATGCATCTCCCCCACGGGATTTATAAACATTTAAAAGAGCTCAAGTGGGGCTATGAATCACACCTTAGTCACATAGAATACGAGATAAACAATCGGATGGTACGGCACAGCAAATGAATCTCAGCACAGCCTAATCAATCAAACGACATAACTCAGAAATAATACTCGAAATGATTTAATAAATAATACTCGTATGAAAGGTTTTAGTTTCAATGGCGTTTGAAAGAAAAGATACGTTTAAGTCTCGTGTGGAAGACAAGAAAGGTAAAGAGATAACAAGTCGGCGAATACGATCGAATAATCAAGAAAGACGAGAGAAGAAAAGAAAGAAATATGAAGGAAAGAATGAAATCAGAAAAAGAATAAATAAACAAATAACAACAGCGATAGATAGTTTCGGCTTTTCCCCATTTTTCCCAAAATAGATGTTATAATCGTTAAAACATAAGAGTTTTGAAAAGATTTTGGAATGTTTAATAAATCATACATAGTTTAAGTTTATGAAACATTTTATGAAATTTCGGCATGAATTGCCCGTTTATTAAACATCCCCAAGTCATAGGACTTATTTGAATATTCCAATTATTAACAAGTTTTACAAGTTTTATTAATATATAATTGGACATATCATTCGCGTAATATTAGTTGTTTAGTTTATCGACCATTTTGTATAGTTCGGGTCTAGGTAGGTTAAGCTCTTATGAGTCTAACGTACCCTTCCGTCTCATGTACCAAAGGGTCCATAATAGTCCAAATAACTAATACCGTAAATCCAATACGTCCAATTCCTTGTCCACAATATTACAACATTACAATATTATTCAAATCCAATGGATAAATATAAAGTAACTCATATGTGTTGCAAATATATCCCATATCGTTTCAAATATTCTGAAACATCTCATATCGATCACAAACAAATAGATAAATAACAAGCGCATAAATAGTAATCGTTTAAATAATAAACGGTTAACCTGAATATAGCACGACTCAATATTTAAAATAAGACTAGAAAATTAATATCTATTAACTAATAATAATAGTAATCAACGACTAACTAATATAAAATGACGCAACAATATAAATAAAAGACGACAAACGATATATATACGACTCGATGAAATATAAATAAATAACGAAACCGACACGTGAATAACCTTGGCCGTGACTCGCCACGAGTCACGGCTCGACTCAATCCGAGCCGTTGAGGCTCTCAGCTACAACTTAATCCAACACAAACACAACCATTTCAAACACAATTTCACAAATTTTATCTAATTCTTAACTCTCATTTTAACACAACTTTATACTAATTCACATTATCTCTTTGAAACCAAAATATCCATTCAACCCAACCATTTTGAAACTGTCGATATAATCAAGTCCAATGCTAAAATCCATCATCAACACAAACCACAACACAATCTATACTAATTATTCACTACTCGCCGTGACTCGCCCGTGAGTCACGGCTTGACTATTACTCAACTGCCGAGGCAGTGAACCACCAAACGGACCCTAAGTGCAACAAACTCAACCAAACATAATCATCACTAATCCCTAAACTAAATCCCAAGCCTCGCAGTGACTCACCGTGAGCCAAGGCTTGGCTAGCCATGTGGCTGCCGAGACAGTCAACAACCAAACGGCATCCTAAATCCAAAACCGAGTACAGTAACAACAGTAATAACATCAACAACAAAAATAAATACTAAAACAATCAAACCCTCACCGAGTCAACCGAGTTGACTCGGTGAGTTGAACGAGTGACTGAGTCAACGAGAAGAGGGGGAGGGGAGGGTTTTCTACACGAGTTACAAGCTTTACATATTTACTTAAAGGTTTTTATTAGAAAAAAATTATAAAAATTGGATTTAAATAAAACTATAAATTAGGGTTTGTAAAATATTTAAAAAGAAATAATAATAAGGGCGCGTGTGGGGTTTTTACCGAAAGAGTAGAGGCTGGGTGAGGCTGTGGTGATGGCGGTGGTAAAGACAGTAGGCAGTGGTGGCGCGTGGGTGGTGTTGTGCTGTGAGTTACGAACCAAGAAGCTCCATAAATGCTATAAATAAGCCGATCTATCGAATTGGCAAAGAAAAAGACTTGCCGGAAAATTTTCTGGTGGCCGGAAAAGATGAAGGTGGCCGGAGTTTGGGGTCGCCGGCGAGGCTAGTGAGAGAGAATAGATAGAATAAAAATAGTGAAATGAATTATTTTATTATTTTAGGGGTATTTATACTTTTGAATAGGGACTGAAAGTGTAATTTGAAAAGTGAGGGATGTGTTGTGTAAATTTTGGGCGGATGGACTATTATTGCCAATATGGTTAAACTTTTGCAATAAACACCGCGGGACCCATTTGACGTACCAAACGGACTCGATAATCAACGAAACTTGAGCCATTGTTCACGAAATAAATTTTCCAATAAAAACGAGTATAAATATGCAATACTTTCAAAAATCAATATTTTTGACGAATACGATACGTTTCGTGCTTTCTAGGTTGTGCTGGTTCACTAATAGGGACAATGTTCTCGTTTCTCGCAATATCTCTCGTTTCTCAAGCCCAAACAAGTTCGATAAAAAGTTTAAGTTCTCAGGTAAGGCAAACTTAAAATAATTGGCTAGAAAGGTTTTGGAAAATTACCGGGTGTTACAGCACATACATCATATTGGGAAATCCGTCCCGGATTTTGGTTCAACTTATCTGTCCCGGTTTCGAAGAGGTGAGGGTATTTGCGTTTGAACTGGTCCTCGCGTTCCCAGGTGAATTCGGGTCCTCTCTTGGAATTCCAGCGAACCTTCACAAGAGGGATTTGGTTCTTCTTCAATCTTTTGATCTCGCGTTCCATAATCTCTACCGGCTCTTCAATAAAGTTCAATTGCTCATCAACTTGAATTTCATCGAGTGGAATCACGGCTGTCTCATCGGACAAGCATTTCTTCAAATTAGACACGTGGAAGGTTGGGTGAATTCTACTGAGCTTAAGAGGCAATTCCAGTTTATAGGCTACATGACCTACTCTTTTCAGAATTTTGAACGGTCCGATGTACCTTGGGTTCAGTTTTCCGTGCTTGCCGAAACGAACCACTCCTTTCCATGGTGAAACTTTCAACATGACTCGATCCCCAACCTGAAACTCTAGCGGTTTACGTCTCACATCCGCGTAACTTTTCTGACGGTCTCGCGCTACTTTCAATCGGTTCTTAATTTGCACAATCTTTTCTGTAGTTTCACGAAGAAGATCTGGCCCGATGAGCTAAGCTTCTCCTACTTCAGTCCAACAAATGGGTGATCGACATTTTTGGCCATACAATGCCTCAAATGGTGCGGCCTTAATACTTGCGTTATAGCTGTTGTTGTATGAAAACTCAACCAAAGGCAAATGGGTATCCCACTGATTCACGGTGATCAACACATATATTTTTAACCAAAGGAGTACAACGGAAGTTGTATTCCCGGGTCGTTATCCCCAACGAAGGCTGAATGGAATTCTGTGATCTCGATTCGTGCACGTGTTTGAATGGTGGAAAAGATGTGATTTTGGGTTTCTAATCTAAGATTGATGAGCATAAATTAAAAACGATTTATAAGGCTAAAAAAAACAATAATCTAAAGGATACGAAATTAAAAACGTCAAAGAAAAACTTAAAAACGCGATTATAAGAAAAACAGGACTAAGAACGAACGTAAAAACGTCAAAATATTGAAATAATAACACTACGGGTACAAATCTATTTTTCCTACATACTAAATGACAAAATAAAATTTTGGAAAAAAGAAAAATATTTTTTTGACTTTTTAATTAATTATTATGAATTAAAAACTAATTTAAACTATTTAAATGATTTAAAAATAGTAAACAACTTGGAAAATTATGAAAATTTTTCTGAAAATACTTTAAACTATTCTGAAACTAGGAAAAATAAAATCAACAACTGTCTAACCCTAATAAGCTGTTTTGGACAGATAAGCAGTTTGACAATAAGCTAAAAATAAGCTAAACTTGACCAAAAATTACAAAAAGCTTAGAAACTGAAAAACATACTAAATGAAGCTTAACACAACTGAAAAAGATCAAATAAGCAGAAGCAATAAGCAGATAAGCTTCTGCACAGGTTCAAGAATTGGACAAGAACAAAAAGCTTATCAGCCTACTTCCAGCTGATCCAGAAGCCAGGGAAAAGCTTATCAGTGCAAACCAAAAGCAGATATGGAAAGCTAGTACTACAAGCTTCTTAAGAACTGAATATGCCCAAAAGTTGAAATCAATTGCTACCCTAATCCCCCCTTAGATCAGATGCCACAGAACGTGAGAACTGATTGCAGAGTTGGGACAGGGCAAAAGTGCTAAATTGCAGGCCAATAATAAGCTATAGAATAAGCTAAAAATGCAGAATAAAGCTCAAACAGATAAAGTTCATACTATTAACTAATGATAAGAACAGAAATCATGCAAAGTGATCAAGTAAATAAGCAAATACACTACATGGAAAAAGCTGAGAAATCCAAATAAGAACTAATGCAGCAGTGAAACTGTTTGAAACCAAACTCTTTTAAATTTGCATGAAACAAAACCAACTATTGAAAACACACTACATGAACTAAGTGGAACACTAATTATGCCAAAAGAAAGCCTGAATAAGCTCAGCTTATACTAAGCTTATTTAGGGCAGTTGTGATCCTATAATTTCACCAATAAGCTAAAAACCTCAAAAGGCATTAAAACTACCTAAGTTCTACTGAAATCAGATTAAACATCCATATTTAATCCTAATCAAAACTTAGAAAGAAGCACATGAACAGTATTACATGGTTTTGACCTTAAATCCAAACAACCCTTTATAAACTGATTTTGCAATTTAACAATAGAACATACTGATTTAAACCATAACATCAACTAATCTATGATCATCTAAGTTAATAATAGTCTAAGAAGTTAAAATAAATGACAAATAAGCAACAATATAAGCTAACTGACTTAAGTAGAAATTAAGCTAAAAAAAATGAATTTGAACTCACAACATGATCCTGCTAAACTGAATGAACTCAACAAATAATCAACCCCAGGCTTATCCAATAAGCCAGAATATACCCAAATAAGCCTGTCAAATCAGCTTATTCTTCAAACTGCTTAATTGACCACAGAGTTGACTTTGGTTGACTTTTTTGGGAAATTGAACTTAACACTGAAATGAGACAAGTGAACTATTTCTAAAGCTAAAATAAGCTTATACAAGCTTATTGAAACAGAAATGGAAGCTTAAAATGGTTTTGCATAACAATACTTTAACACACTGATATTTGAATTAAAATTAAACTGAGATTACAATGAACTTAAAGCCAGATTCTTGAAATTAAACTTAAACTGAATTGAAAGTTACAATTAACTGAAATTTAAATGACATTAAAACTTAACTAAAATTTACACTACGAAAGTTGGTCTAAAACTAGTGACAAACTTTTTTTCTTGTGACTTCATTTCTTTTAATAGATATCCCAAAAGCTTGTCCTCGTCCTTCTGATTAAATCCCACCACTCCTTTTGCTAGAATCAATCCTAATCGTCCATATCACTTTTTGGCGGGAAAACTGGTGTGAGTAGAAATGCATTTGGTCCTGATTAGCGATGGGAACAAGCATTAAATGCTCTTTGGATTGTTAGGTAGCGTGTTGAGGAGGAGGGATGAGGTGGAGGAGTAGAGTAGCCAGCTGTGGTGATGAGGTGGGGTGGTTTCTGGTTTGGCGGTAAACGGTTTTAAGGGAGGAAGGCAAGTTTGACTTGGGGTTTGACTTGGGATATTAGCTAAGGGTGGATCGGGTTAGGTTTTTATTGGGCTTGGGTTAGTTTAGTGAATGTGTGGGCTGGGTTTATTTAGGGTTAAGGGAAAATGGATTGGATTTAGGCTGATAAAAGGTTTAGTTTTAGTTTAGGCTTAGGTTTCAGGTTTAGGGACCACTATTGCCACACCCTAAAAACTGAGGGACCATTGTTGCTAACTTCTGAAAATCATCCCAAGGACCAAAGTTGTCAAAAGTAAAAATTATTTCCAGGGACCAATTGTGTTATTTTTGAATGCCCAGGGACTATTTTTATCATTTGTGAAACTTTGCTCATTTTTCATTTGTTTTCAATCTTTTTGCACATGAAACAGATAAAAACACATTTCAAATATATTTTCTGTATTTTGAAGCATTTCTGAGTGTTTTTAAATGTTTTTGCAGTTCAGATGGGACAAAAATGATGAGTATTTAGACACTCATCACCCACCTATTTCCAAAATCAATCACGCAGGCTCGGAGCATATCCTCCAATGTCTGGATCGTCCTTTCGCTCTGGCCATCGGTTTATGGGTGATATGCAGTACTCATCTCGAGTTTTGTACCAAAGGAATCTTGAAGCGACCACCAAAAGTTTGAAGTAACCTTCTATCTCTGTTGGAGATGATAGATATGGGGGCTCCATGTCTCGATACAATCTCCTTCACATAGAGCCTTGTCAACTTATCCATGCCGTATTTTTCCTTGATCGGTATAAAATGTGCTGATTTCGTCAATCGATCCACTATGACCCATATAGCATCAAAACCAGTTGCAGTCCTTGGGAGTTTCGTAACGAAATCCATTGTGATCCGTTCCCACTTCCATTCGGGAATCTCAGGTTGTTGTAGAAGACCAGACGGTTTCTGATGTTCGACTTAACTTTTGCACATGTCAAACACCTTCGAACATAATCAGCAATCTCAGTTTTCATATTCGGCCACCGATATAGTTCCTTGAGATCATATACATTTTCTCGGATCCTGGGTGAATAGAGTACTTTGACTTACGCGACTCATACATAATCAAG
Source organism: Artemisia tridentata subsp. tridentata (assembly GCA_021014915.2). Lineage (NCBI taxonomy): Eukaryota > Viridiplantae > Streptophyta > Magnoliopsida > Asterales > Asteraceae > Artemisia > Artemisia tridentata. Next base: position 207,607,075 of record CP139508.1, on the reverse strand, counting down.
TCTCGAAGTCCTCCATGAAGTGGCACCCAACTTCTCCCTTTATAGCACAACGTTCCATCTGAACGCCTCTCAAACTTCTTTTGTATCATTCCATGAAGACTCTTATCCTGGAGACCCTCTTGTTTCACTGCTTCTTCTTGAGCATGGAGAATTTGAGCGAGAAGGTTCGAGTTGATGGTCATAACTAAAGCTCGAACCCGTAGAGGTTTCAATCGTTCCTTACGGCTCAAGGCATCAGCAACAACGTTTGCCTTTCCCGGGTGGTATCTGATTTCACAGTCGTAATCACTTAGAGTTTCTAACCATATCCGTTGTCTCATATTCAGCTCCTTCTGATCTAAGATATGCTAAAGACTCTTGTGATTGGTGTACACGACACATTTCGTTCCATATAAATAGTGCATCCATATCTTGAGTGCAAAAACCACTGCACCCAATTCTAAATCATGCGTAGTATACTTCTCCTTGTGGGTCTTAAGTTGTCGGGAAGCATATGACATGACATTCCCCCTCTGCATCAAAACTGCTCCTAAACCATGGTATGACGCATCACAGTATACCACGAAATCTTCCACTCCATCTGGCAACGCCAAAATCGGTGCACTACACAGTTTTCGTTTCAGGATTTGGAACGCTTCTTCTTCATCATCTCCCCATTCATATTTTTTATTCTTCTGAGTCAGTGTAGTTAATGGCTCAGCAATCTTGGAGAATCCCTCGATGAATCTCCGGTAGTACCCACCTAATCCTAAAAATTGTCAAATCTCTGTAGCATTAGAAGGCGTTGGCCAGTTCTCAATAGCTTCAATTTTTGCGGGATCCACATGTAACCCTTTGTTGTCGATCACTTGACCAAGAAATTATACTTTGCGAATCCAGAAATCACACTTAGAGAATTTGGCGTACAATTGTTCTTCCTTGAGTAACTTGAGAATTGCCGTCAGATGCTGCTTGTGCTCTTCTTCATTCTTGGAGTAAATCAAGATGTCGTCGATGAAGACTATGACAAACTTGTCCAAGTATGGTTTACACACTCAGTTCATGAGGTCCGTGAATACAACCGGTGCGTTTGTCAAACCAAATGGCATTACCTTGAATTCATAGTGGCCATAGCAAGTCCTGAACGCCGGCTTGGGAATATCCTCTTCCCGGACTCTAAGTTGGTGGTAACCTGACCTCGGATCAATCTTTGAATAGTAATCTGATCCTTGCAGCTGGTCAAACAAATCATCAATTCTTGGTAACGGGTAGCGATTTTTCACCGTCAGCTTGTTCAATTCTCGGTAGTCAATGCACATCCTAAACGACCCATCTTTCTTCTTTACGAACAACACCGGTGCTCCCCACGGTGATAAACTAGGTCGTATGAAACCTTTATCCAACAACTCTTGCAATTGCTTAGACAGTTCTTGCATTTATGTAGGAGCGAGTCGATACGGTGCACGAGCCACAATTGCAGCTCCTGGAACTAAGTCAATTTGAAATTCCACTTGTCGAACCGGTGGAAGTCCAGATAGATCTTCGGGGAATACCTCAGGGAAATCACGCATCGGGACGTCCTCGAGTCGCTTCTCTTTAGACTCTTTCTTGGATACTTGTGCTAAAAATGCATGATAACCTTTCTCGATGTACCTCAGAGTTTTAATACAGGAAATGATACTCAAACGGGTTCCACTATGGTCTCCGCGGGCAACCAAAGTCTCTTCATCAAGAGGGATATGAACAACCTGTTCACCACAAATAATGTTGGCTCAATGTTTGGACAACCAATCCATTCCCACAACTACATCAAAACTTCCGAGTTCAATGGGCATAAGATCGATGCTAAACGGGCGATCTAGAAGGTTTAGGGTACAGTCTCGGATTACGGTGCGAGTATTTACTAGGTTTCCATTAGCTAGTTCGATACTATAGTCGGTGTCTAGTGTGGTAGGGGTGAGGTTTTATAATGGTGAGATTTTAGAAGATACAAACCTCATATCGGCACCAGAATCGAATAAGACTTTAACATGAAGGTTGTTGAGTAGAAATATACTGGTGACTATGTTCGGGTCATTTTGCTATTCTCAAGTACCCATCACATACACTCTGCCACGAGCACCTTCAGTCCTTTGTCCTTTAATTTTTGGGCACTCGGTCTTGTAATGTCCACGTTCTCCACATCCAAAGCAAGTTACAACCGGCTGTGCATTACTTCCCGTAGCCACAACCTTTCTTTTACAGTTCTTAGCATTATGACCAACCTTGTTTCATTTGTGACACCTCATAGTGCAGGGTCCAGAATGATGTTGATTGCACTTGGCACAGTATGGGTGACTCCCAGTATATCCTCCCACTTGAGTTGGGGCAGCTACATAAGCTTTGACAGCCTCCTGTCGATGGTTCTGCTAGTTGTGGTGATTGTTGTTGCGGTGCTGGTTATTGTTGTTGTTGTGATTATGGTTATTGTTATTGTTGTGGTGATGGTTAGGGTGAGAGCGATTGTTGTTGTTGTGGTTGTTGTAGTTGTTGTTGTTGTTCCTCTTATAGTCATCCCATTTTCTCTTATTATCAAAGTTATTACCTTTCGCAGCAGTTCCATTCTTGATTGCCTGATCCATTAGTCGTTCAGCTCTACGGATTGTATCCTCCAAAGTCTGAGAATTGTACGATGTTACATTCCCTTTGATACAAGCCGGTAAACCTCCAATGAATTTTTCAAGTAGCTTCTCATTATCCGGCACCATATGAGCATAGAAAACTTTCAACTCTTGGAATCGGCGAACATAGGTAGCAAGATCAACACCTTTCACAGCTAAGTTGTAGAATTCAGTATCCAACTTTCTCATGTCACTACGGGAGCAATACTTTTTTCACCATTTCTTTGTTGAAATCGTCCCAAGTCATACTGTAAGCTCTCTCCATCCCAACATCATTACGATATGCATTCCACCCAGACAAAGCATGCTCCACCAAGCTTCATGTGACATACTTTACCTTGTATTCTTCCGGGCAGTTACTTAACATAAATACGGATTCCATCTTTTCAAACCATTGTGTTAAGCCGACTGCTCCTTCTGCTCCCTTGAAAGTAATGGGCTTGCAATTCATAAATTCTTTGTAGGTGCAGGAATGTTTCTCCAGAACAGGCTGCACTCTTGCTTGCTTAACATTCACTTGCTCCACATTTGCTTGTTCCACATTTTCTTGTTCCACATTTGCTTTTTCCACATTTTGATTACCAGCTCCTGCTAATTCGGCAACAGCCGCAGCTATACCTTCTTCAATTAATTTCCGGATCACAGCCGCCGGTCATTCCCTTAGGTTGGATAATTCTATCAATCATTACAATGTACAACATTATAAGTATCTGATTAATATAACAGAATCATAACACAAAAGTAAATAACGATGTCACATCATAATATACCGTCCATTCAACATCATAATAGTACATCACCAAAATACATCGTAGATTCGATACTCGTCATCAGTCTTGCAAGATATGCAAAACGACTACAAGTTTCTTATCAAATCTACTAACCGAAACTAGTCAGTTCAGTACGTACAAGGTAAACTACTACTACAATACTAAACTACCATAGTAAAGTGATCACTATTCTCTCCTAACGGTCTCCTATCTCCTTATCATCCGGGTGAGGTACATAAATAGGGTGTGGGTCCATCTCTGGACTCGGTGGTGCAAGGGGTGATCAATGGGTGTAACCGATAACTGACCGGTAGGGACTGATGTAGCCGTAATCCTCTCCATGGAGTATCGGGACAAGTATAAAAATTTCTAGCCAAATGTTTATAAAATAATTTCATGTAAAAAAAAATGAAATCGTAATGAAAACATACAGTAATAAAGTACTTACGAGCGAAGTGGCACGGAAGGCTGATGGCTATCGATTTCGAAAAACGTTTTGACTCACACGAAAAGTGTTTAGAGTCGAGTATGACCTCGTTCTCTATAAACTTGGCTCTAATACCATTCTGTAACACCCCCAACTCGGGTTAAGGCAGCGGGACTGAGTTAGGGGTATTACTCGAGGGGTAGTGAGTCAAAATCATGGATAACGATCTCATGAAGAGACGTTTTAAATAAAACACCACATTAGATTACAAAGTTAAATTCTTAGAGTTCCAAATACTCTTAACACATTTAGCAACGAAAATGAAAAAGTTTGCAGCGTAAAATAAAGTAGTTTGCAGCGGAAAATAAAGTAGTTTGCAGCGGAAAGTAAAGTAGTTTGCTGCGGAAAATAAAGTAGTTGGCAGCAGAAAATAAGATAGGATAACAAAATATAGTCCCACAGATAGCCATCTTGAACTTCCAGCCCTTTCCTCGTGCACACTTCTTACTTCAGTTACCTGGGATAACATGCTAAAAAGCCAACACAAAGGTTGAGTGTAATCCATAGGTTTAGAAAAATAATAGTTGAGCACAAGAAATTTTAATCTGGAAGCTTTTATATTCAATCAGGATACCTTTCATTTATTTGCTAAGCTCATGACACACAAAGCGTTAACCGGCACCAGAAATTCTGGTGTAAGTCGACAATAACCGCGGAATTTCATAATCACAACATTCGCCCCCACTGCTAGGTATCTTGCCAAATACCTAGTTAAAAACAACTATAGAATACCCATGTTGCCTCCCAGGTCAACAAGGGTGGGATGGTCAATCCTATAGGCCTATAAACTATATTTGCGCTCACCCGCAGGTGATTAATGGTTCATGATCGAGGGATTTGCTTTTGGAAAGGAGAGGGACTTAACATTTATAGCGCCAATGAGGATATAGAATACAATAAACAATTGTGGTCAGAAAAATAGTAAGTAGAATGCATCTCCCTCACGGGATTTATAAACATTTAAAAGAGCTCAAGTGGGGCTATGAATCACACCCTAGTCACAGAGAATACGAGATAAGCAATCAGATGGTACGGCACAACAAATGAACCTCAGCACAACCTGATCAATCAAATGACATATCTCAGAAATAATACTCTAAATGATTTAATAAATAATACTCGTATAAAAGGTTTTAGTTTCAATGGCGTTTGAAAGAAAAGATACATTTAAGTCTCCTGTGGAAAACAAGAAAGGTAAAGAGATAACAAGTCGGCGAATACGATCGAATACTTAAGAAAGACGAGAGAAGAAGAAGAAAGAAATATGAAGGAAAGAATGAAATAAGAAAAAGAATAAATAAACAAATAACAACATCGATAGATAGTTTCTGTTTTTCCCTGTTTTTCCCAAAATAGATGTTATAATCGTTAAAACATAAGAGTTTTGAAAATATTTTGGAATGTTTAATAAATCATAAATAGTTTAAGTTTATGAAACATTTTATGAAATTTCGGCTTGAATTGCCCATTTATAAAACATCCCCAAGTCATACGACTTATTTGAATATTCCAATTATTAACAAGTTTTACAAGTTTTAATATGTAATTGGACATATCATTCACGTAATATTAGTTGTTTAGTTTATCGGCCATTTTGTATAGTTCGGGTCCAGGTAGGTTAAGCTCTTATGAGTCTAACGTACCCTTCCGTCTCATGTACCAAAGGGTCCATAATAGTCCAAATAACTAATACCGTAAATCCAATACGTCTAATTCCTTGTCAACAATATTACAACATTACAATATTATTCAAATCCAATCGATAAATATAAAGTATCTCATATGAGTTGCAAATATATCCCATATCGTTTCAAATATTCCGAAACATCTCATATCGATCACAAACAAATAGATAAATAACAAGCGCATAAATAGTAATCGTTTAAATAATAATCGGTTAACCTAAATATAACACGAGTCAATATTTAAAATAAGACTAGAAAATAAATATCTATTAACTAATAATAATAGTAATTAACGATTAACTAATATAACACGACACAACAATATAAATAATAAACGATGACAAACGATATATATACGACTCGACGAAATATAAATAAATAACGAAACCGAAACGTGAATAACCTTGGCCATGACTCGCCACGAGTCACGGCTCGACTCAATCCGAGCCGTTGAGGCTCTCAGCTACAACTTAATCCAACACAAACACAACCATTTCAAACATAATTTCTCAAATTTTATCTAATTCTTGACTCTCATTTTAACACAACTTTATACTAATTCACATTATCTCTTTTAAACCAAAATATCCATTCGACCCAACCATTTTGAAACTGTCGATATAATCAAGTCCAACGCTAAAATCCATCATCAACACGAACCGCAACATAATCTATATTAATTATTCACTACTCGCCGTGACTCGCCGTGAGTCACGGCTTGACTATTACTCAACTGCCGAGGCAGTGAACCACCAAACGGACCCAAAACGCAACAAACTCAACCAAACATAATCATCACTAATCCCTAAACTAAATCCCAACCCTCGCCGTGACTCACCGTGAGCCACGACTTTGCTAGCCATGTGGCTGCCGAGACAGTCAACAACCAAACGGAATCCTAAATCCAAAACCGAGTACAATAATAACATCAACAATAAAAATGAATACTAAAACAATCAAACCCTCACCGAGTCAACCGAGTTGACTCTGGGAGTTGACCGAGTGACTGAGTCAACGAGAAGAGGGGGAAGGGAGGGTTTTCTACACGAGTTACAAGCTTTACATATTTACTTAAAGGTTTTTATTAGAAGAAAATTATAAAAATTGGATTTAAATAAAAATATAAATTAGGGTTTGTAAAATATTTAAAAAGAAATAATAATAAGGGCGCGTGTGGGGTTTTTCCCGAAAGAGTAGAGGCTGGGTGAGGCTGTGGTGATGGCGGTGGTGAAGACAGTAGGCGGTGGTGGCGCGTGGGTGGTGTTGTGGTGTGAGTTACGAACCAAGAAGCTCCAGAAATGCTATAAATATGCCGATCTATCGAATCGTCAAAGAAAAAGACTTGCCGGAAAATTTTCCGGTGGCCGAAAAAGATGAAGGTGGCCGGAGTTTGGGGCCGCCGGCGGGGCTAGTGAGATAGAATGGAGAGAATAAAAATAGTGAAATGAATTATTTTATTGTTTTAGGGGTATTTATACTTTTGAATAGGGACTGAAAGTGTTATTTGAAAAGTGAGGGATGTGTTGTGTAAATTTTGGGCGGAGGGACTATTATTGCCGATATGGTTAAACTTTTGCAATAAACACCGCGGACCCATTTGACGTACCAAACAGACTCGATAATTAACGAAACTTGCGCCATTGTTCATGAAATAATTTTTCCAATAAAAACAAGTATAAATATGCCATACTTTCAAAAATCAGTATTTTTGACGAATACGATACGTTTCGTACTTTCTAGGTTGTGCTGGTTCACTAATAGGGAAAATGTTCTCGTTTCTCGCAATATCTCTCGTTTCTCAAGCCCAAACAAGTTCGATAAAAAGTTTAAGTTCTCAGGTAATGCAAAGTTTTAAAATAATTGGCTAGAAAGGTTTTGGAAAATTACCGGGTGTTACAAACTTTAAGCATTTTAAGCATATCACCCTCACATCACCAATCAAATCGCTATCCGTTACTCATTTTCATGCTCACTATTCATATTAAGTCAGACTCTCAGACTTTCCTATTATTCAGGTCGTGTGTTGAAGTCGTATTCCGTAATCTCACCCAAACTCACGTTCCACCTTGCCAGTAACACACAAGGTGAGTCATACCCCCACTTTTACACGTTTAATTACTTTATAAACTCTTTGGGGGAGATACATGCTCAACTACTTGCTTTTACTTTTACAAGTACTCTAAAAACTCTAATGATTTACCGTGAGTCATACCCCCTACTTTCATACATTTTAACCTACTATTTAGGGGAGATACATGCTTGTTTCTACTTACAAATTTACTTGTTTACCTTGAATGTTGTACTTAAATGATAACACACATTATTAGTTATTGAAACATAATACTTGTTCCCACACACAAAAGTATTATACACCTTCATGAATCACCGTAAATTTACACACCCCTTTTTATATGTTATTTCCAAACTCCTAAGGAAATACATGCTAGAAATAGGACACCCGTATTCTATGTATACCACACACCTAGTTAATATTGCCTAAGTTACTGTATTGCCAGAAAGCCCCTCATATCATGAACCATTAATCACTTGTGAGTGAACACGAATATAGTGGACAGATTCGAAACCTGTTGGAGGCTGACTGCCGATTCCATTAATACTTGACGAATAGCCTTAGTTGCTAGTCGTATTAGTTGCAATGCATTATATTTGAATTAAATAGGAAGATGTCAATCTCCTATAACACGAGGGTCATAACTCATGCCATTAATTTTGATTGTTACCCCCTACCGAATCCCGGTACTCTTTAACGTTTGCGTGTCATGAGGCTTAAAGCAATATTTATAAGAATATATATATATATATATATATATATATATATATATATATATATATATATATATATATATATATATATATATATATATAGTACTACTCTAAACTACGATCGTAAATCTCATGCAATCGCCACCACCACCACTCCAAATTAGGATATTAATTCCCCTAGAATCCCACATCTGTATTTAACTGATTCTATATATGATTTACTTATGGTTTTTACCCAACATAACTTACTACTTATTTCAGTAGATACTGGTATTTATTTCAACCACCAGCGCGCACATCTTTGAAATTATTGAAATAAATTGTTTACTATTAAACTCTATGAACTCACCAACCTTTATGTTGACACTTTTAAGCATGTTTATTTTAGGTAATTAGCGGAGCAGGACAAGGCACGAAGCGGGCATTATAACTCTGATAAATTACGTGGTGTAAAATAAAATATTTTATTCTTTTCAAACTACTACACCCTTCATGGGATTTTACTAATCTGATATTTCACCTTTTGTAACGGAATTATTATTTGAATGACCAATAACTTTCAAAACGTCTCTTTTGAGCCGTTTTCTATGATTATGACTTCGATCCTCCCCGTAATACCCCAATTAGTCTTCCGCTGTTATCTCATAAATTAGGGGGTGTTACACCAGGCGTCATAATACTTGCGTCATATAAACATGCCTTTATTGATATCATATTCTATCTCGAGTCATGACTAAACAATCTCTCAGTACCGGGTAAATTCAAATTCACACTCCGGTGGAAACCTTGGTAGTTCGTTCAGAGATTACATCAAGAAAACTCAGGATTTCAAAATGAGTCTCAATGTGAGATCATTTCCACGATGTACAAAAATAGGTGCTAGGAAACCTTCACAACCGCGAAAATAACGTATGAGTTTCCAGGGTAGTAACGACAACAACGGTTTAACCAGTCGGGAATCATGGTAAAAAGAATTCATGCTGTTCGAATCGTCAAAGGTATACAGTATGGCAGTAGTTAGCATCTTAATGCTCAGTCAACTAATCCATACCAGAATAACATCGAAATTACATTCTAGAGAAAGACAGATCAGCAGAGTGAATTTTATCACGTAAAAGTGAGTGAAACATTCCCACACTCGTGGTTAATCACCACATGATTTCTTAAAGAAATAGGAATGGGTAAGGTAAATCTAATAGTGTAGGGAGACTTAAATATGCTTAGCAAGAGAAATAACAGAATGTGTCAAGTACATCAAGGTCACAAGAATTCTCAGAATGATCGAAGAGGCATCTAAATGATTAAGAAACGAATCAGAGGTTAAGGTTGGAATCAGAAAATAAGGCTTATATAGTGTCAGGCATTACCACAGAATTCTCAACGCATTCTAAACTTACTTGGTCACTAATCTTAGGTTGTGCAAAATGATAAGTTTCTAATCTCTGGAAAGAGTGAACTTAAAAGGGCTTAACTAAAAGTAGGGACACGAATCAGAGTGATGCGGAAGCAAGATATCTAACAAATGTCTTATAATCTACCCAATTCTCACCGGTCATAACTTAAGTTCTACAGGGAAACCTAAAGCAAATCCTCAAAAGTGATTTCGTAAGCTCCTATAGTGCAAACCTAAGGGCCAAGTCTTTTCACTGGTCATAACTTAAAGTACTACATGTCGAAGCCTAAGCTCTGATACCATAATTGTAACACCCCAACCCGAGATAGGTCTAAGTGTAACATTATGGTGTCAATCAGAACATATAAACGCAAACGGAAGACTTCTTATTAAAAATACTAAGTCAAGAAATACAAAGACTTCCAAAATATACTCCCAACAATACTCTTAAATGAAATAAATATTCAAAGCATAAAGTCTAAAATCATAAATCCAACAATGGGGAAACTAATAAAGGGTAGGTTCTCTAGCTCCTACTCTCAACACTCATGCCCAACATCCCGCTTATAACCTGCCGCAGATAAAAGAAAATGTAGCTGAGCTAACACTTAGTGAACATATATAAACAGATGAAAGGTAATAAGCATAAACGAAATGAATAAGCGAATGAATCCAAGAGAACCTGTTGAACAAGATGGCATATAGAATATGGAACATATGAAAAGGAAACAAAGCATAGTCAAATGAATATAAAATGAATATCAATCATAAACCAAGGAAAATGCCCATCAAACATATAGCAAATTGTACATGGAGTAGCTAGCTCAATGTACCAAATAGTGAAATGGGGTGTATTGCACACACTGAATTTCATTCACAAATATATATCATAACTAACAAAGTTCCTAGGATGCATCCATACGCTCCCTTATAAACAGATATACATATGCCAGTTCTAGACTAAACATACATACAATATAAACGGGCCAGGTGCGCTATATATAGCAATATAATCAAATGGGAACGTTGTAGACAAAAACCCACCTCCACAGATAGTGTCAATACAATTGGTGCATCAATGGCATGACCATGAACTCCCCATGACTGGCTACAAATATGTGCAACATAATAGGCACAGTACATGCAATCTATTGATAAAGGATAATTATAAATTATCCAACTTAGATAATAGCTATATGAATAGAATATAGCATGAAATGAATAATCAAACGAATACTGAACAAATATGGATCAAAGCATATCAAATAACAAATATCAGGAAATCAATGAGTCATGAGATAACCCTTACTGAAAAAGGGCAGAATATATGTACCTTACGAATGAAAGCAAATGAGGAAATGAACACAAGGAAATAACGTCACGCCTTCTTCAATGAATCTACACGAGTTAGGGTTCATATGTTACTTATTAGCTCATTTAACTTAACAAAAACCCTAACTTCTATCTTATTTCTGATTTTAGCATATTCTGACCCTTACTTTAAGAAATTTAAAACCACACTTAGACTCTTACTGAGATGCTCTAATATTTAATATAGATACTTATGTGTCTTATGGACTTACATGAATTTTTCGAGATTTTATTTCAAAGTATTACTATGCCTTAAAAATTCATTAATCCAAACTACCCAAAATAATGACATGATTTAATAACCCGAAAGTTTCCATTTATTAAACATACTTATACACCTCAGAAAAATATACAAAAATTCCAAGAGGTCATAAATAACTTAAATATCAACCCTATAAAAGGAGAGCTCTTAAATCCTTATGGTTTAAAAACTAAATATCAAAGACAGCGACTGAAATTCAGACATCCAAAACACAGTTTTGACACTTAATCTTGTAAAAATCAAAAGACCTTCTACCCGACCTCCAATGGCTATAAAACATAATATCCAGAGAGTACACATCCTAAACTAAGTTTTAGACTCAATATTCACACAAAAATACTTTAGCATCATTAATTTAAACCCCGTTCAGTTTGACTCAAGTCTGGACAGCATGCAACTATATGTTTAACGAGACCAAACCCAGACCAAAATGACCCAAGTCTTAACCAAATCATTACCATGCCTCTTATTCATTCCAAACCAGTTTGTGAACATGTTTTAGACCTTACTTGACCACCCCATAACCCACGCACAACCACACCATTTGACAGTAATATAACGAGACCAAACACATAGAATAACGAGGCCAAAAACAAACCCAAGACCCTAACCGTTTGATCTGATTCACACATTCATTTTTACAGGTCCAAATGGCGTATAACAGACATGTTTTCCAGCCCATGATGATCATACACACGAAACACACACAACACAGAATTAACGTGCCAAAGTGCCACATAAAATCACACCAAAACAAGACCTAGTTCTCATGTATTAAATGTGTTAGGAATTCTTAGAAATAATATTTATTTTGTTCCTGCTGGTAGTTTTAGTGGTTCCTGCTGCAGGTATGTAGTTCCTGCTGGCATTGGTTCCTGCTGGTAGTAATGTCTAGTTGCTGCTGCTGGTTATGGTTTCTAAGGGTATTAGTAGTTGTTATCCAGTTTGTTTAGAAAGTTTGTTAGAGTTATATTAGGAAGAGATATTGTAGATCTTCTTCACACGGTTTGTAATGAGCTGTATTAGGGTTTCTTGGTCTATAAAAGAAACCTGCAGCTATGAATTATGTACGACTTTAAAAACAATTTCTTTAGCAAATAAAAGATCCATAGAGGATCATAGTTATTTATAGTTATTCATTCTTTTAGTTCATATACAGAGATTCTCTTGTAGCGTGCTTGTGATTGCATATGCATTCTACCGATCCACAAAGGCTCAAATATCTATCAAGTGGGCTAGATCCAACAAGTGGTATCAGAGCCTGGTGAGAGTCTCTGTGAAAGAGGAACATTTTTGAAGACAAAGAGCAGATCTGGAAAAGTTTATTGTCGACAACAGCAAATCTTGAAAGAATCTGAGGTGATCGTTATATTTTTATTAAAAGGTATCGATTGGGTATTTTAATTAAAGGGTGTCAATTTGGCTGGTTTAATTAAAATAATCTCGTACTGATAGAAGTGATTACCTCATATTAAATTGGTCGGTTGTGGGGCTGTGATCCGTGCTAAAACGTATATATAAATATTATGCAGACGGATACACGTGAATAAATACAAATCACCCCTTTAGGAAAAAGGACACTTTGCAAAAACTCACGTTTGTGTGTGTGATACCAGGTAAGTGATTACCCGGGTCGTTTCCCAACGAGGAGTGAATGGACAATCGTTTAAGGTTTGAGATTAAAGTGACTGATGAATGGGGTATGAAATTTTTGCTTTTTTATTCTAATTTAACAAATGAGAAACAAATTCTCAAAAGAAAATTAATATTAACACAATTATATTTAAAAAATGCAAAACGGGAAATCTAAAAACGGGATTAAAACCAAAATATTAGAAAACTAATCCTACAAGTACAAAATTATTTTTCCTAAGTTAATAATGACAAAAGAAAATTTTAGAAAAAAGATTTATATTTTTCTGAGTTTTATATTTTTTTTATGAATTAAAAACTGTTTTTAACTAATTAAATTATTAAAAATACTAAACCTATTTAGAAAAATCCGAAACTTTGTAGGAAAATCTAAAATATTATTCTTAATCTAGGAAAAATAAAATTAGAACTTTTAGAAACCCTAATCAGCAAATGGGCTGAGGAGCAGTTTGGAAATAAGCCCAAAAATAAGCTAAAAAGCTCTAAAAATTACCAAAAGATAGGAAACAGATTAATACACTAATAGAAGCTAAAAACAACTGAAAAAACACAAATAAGCACAAGGGATAAGCAAATAAGCACTAGGGCAGTTTTACTAATTATGCAGAAATGACAGGTTATGGCCCCAACTTGCAGAGCAAAATAAGCACTTTAAATAAGCTGAAAAGTGGGAACTTAATGGGGCAAAACCTTGCTAGTACTACTGGCTACACTAAAATACCAAAATCCCTAATTCTAACACCCCAATTGAACCCTAATTAAGCACAAGATCAGATGGTTGAGAAAACCAAATCTGATGCAGGATTTGAATCAGTGAATATGGGCTATTTGCAGACTAGAATTAAGCTATTAAATAAGCTCTAACTTGGAAACTAAGCTCAGACCCTAACAGCCCAAACTATAAGCTACTTAAAAACCTAATACCAAGCAATAAGCTCAAGGGAATAAGCACAAAGAAAGCTGAGAATAGAAGCTTGTTGTGCAGTTCTGCTCAGCATATACTAATGAAGCAGTGAGAGTTTTTGGCACCTATCTTTTGCAACACTAAATGAAACTTAACCAAAACTTGGGAATACCCTTAACACATTAAAATACATCAAAGTATGCCAAAAAGAAACACCAAATAAGCCTCAGCTTAATGAAGGCTTATTAGTGCAGTTATGCCTCTAATTTTCAACTTATGAACTCTAATCCTCAAAAGTGCTCAAATCAACTTAAATTCTAACAACTAAAGCTTATCTAACCTAGAATAAGCTAAATCAAACTTATGCCAAAGGCAAATGAACAGTAACACAGGGTTTGACCCAGTTTGTCAAACTAATCTAAACACCCCTTAAAGTTCACTGAATTTAAGCAAAATAAGAAAAGGCTTTATAAAACTGATAAAACAGATGGAATACACTTCTAAACTACCAATAAGCAGATAATTACAAAAATAAGCTAAAAATAAGCAGTGGAACAGTAAACTAGAGAATAATGCAAAATCTTAGAAAAAGCTTACAACTGAATGGTTAAGAAACAGGATGAACTAGATCAGAACTAAACTTGGTTTGTCACTTACCAAGCTTAAACACCACTCCAGCTTATTCCAGAACTGCTTATCCACCCAGAACAGCTTTTTTTGACCACAGAGTTGACTTTCATTGACTTTTGGATTTCTTTGATATTAAATCAGACTTGAACTAAGATAAGCTCATAATAAGCTATATTTAGCTTATATGAGCCTATGAAAACAGATAATAAGCTTTTTAATTAACACTTTACTTGATTCGAATTAAACAGAGAACTTAAAAACTTTGAATTACAATAACTTGGAAATTGATACAATTCAGAAGTAACTAAGGATAATAACTTTGAAAACAAACTTGAGATGAGAATCCAACTTACATTTAAACTAAAATTAAGCAATAAATAAAGTTTACACTACAAACGGTCTAAAAACTAGTGACAATTATCTCTCTGTTACTTCTCTTCTTTAAATAGATATCCCAAATGCATCTCTGACAATTCTTGAGCAAATCCCACCATTTGGATAGGCTTAAATCAATCCCAGTCATTGAAACCAATTTTGGTGGGAAAATGGGTTGCAAATGGCTCTGATAACTTGTGGGGGTAGAAGGAATGCATTAAATGCACTTGGCTTGTTAGGTGGAGTGTAGAGGAGGGGGGGTGGATGTCAGGGATAAGGGTTGGTTTTGCAGAGGCCATGGTATTGGTGAAGGTGGTATTCGCGGGCAAGTGGGAAGAAGAAGGGAAGTTTGACTTGGGTCAAACCTGGGATTGGGTTTTATTAAATAAAAAGGGACGGGTTGGGTTGTTTATTGGTTGGGCTTGGGTTTAGCAATTGGGCTGGGGTTATTAGAATTAGGATTAGGTTAAATGGGATGGGTTTTTATTTGGTGGATTGGTGGGTTTTAGTTTGATCCGGTTTTTGTGTAGTTTGCTTAGGATAGGATTTAACTTTAGGGACCATTTGTGTAATTTCCTGAAAATCCAATGACCAACTTTATCAATTTTGCAAATTACTTCCAAGGGTTATTCTTGACAAGTAGAGCAATTTCCCGGACCAAACTCATAAATTTCGTCCTCGTCCTCGGCTTTTCAACTTTTTCCAATCTTGTGCGCGGTTTTGGCTGTTTCTGCCTGTTTTCAATCCTTTTGCACATGAAACAGATAAAAACACAATTCAAGGATATTTTCTGTATTTTGAAGCATTTCTGAGTGTTTTTAAATGTTTTTGCAGTTCAGATGGGACAAAAATGATGAGTATTTACACACTCATCAATCCCCCACACTAAACTATTGCTAGTCCCTAGCAATCCTTTTTGAAAATTTAATGGATTTTATGTCTCTTTACCAGATAGCCATTACTTCTGGAGTAGCCAATGTTTTAGTATGATACTATGGTATATTGATAACCAAATGATTTTAAGCAAATCATCAGCTGTCAACGGATTTGATTTGTCTTTACCAAAAGCCGTTTGCTTTTGGACTAGCCAACTCTTCGCTATCAAAGATATGGTGAGTTGAATACCATACAATTTTTGGCAAATTGTCAGCCATAAACGGATTTGAGATATCTTTACCAAGAGCCGTTTGCTCTCGGATTAGCCAGTCCTAATGTGGGTTAGACATGGAGGACTGATAACCATTTGTTGTGTTAGTGCAAAGCACTTCCACCAAATGAAAAAATTTTAAAATTTTGGCCAAAACGGGGGTATTAGGGCACTAGAAGGTACTCATGTGAAAAAATCTGAGAGAATTCCCCCCCCCCCCCACACTTAGAATTGAATATTGCCCTCAATATTCAAAGTACCGGCTATAATGCCGCCACTTAGAACGTAAAAAGGTAATACTACTAGCCAAGAGTGGAAACACAACAATTATTATTATTATATATATATATATATATTTTTTTTTTTGGATATGATATACAACAGCAGGGGCACCCCCACACTTAGGTATTAGAAAAGAGAAAGAAGACAGAAATATGGGTGAAAACCCATATGGTGTGCTAATATTTTTGTACACCGAGTCACTTAGCTTGACTCGACCCCACATTCATTGGTTCATGGGGAAGTAACATGTGGAAGAAACAATCTCCATCGGACTTTTATTCAAGATGTTTAGATAAACATTGAAGTACGTGAAAGTTCCACACCGATGAGATATATGCCCGGCTCACAAAGAATGATAATTGGAAATGCCGGGGTCAAAAACTTTGTCCTCATTCCCAAACGAGTAAGGGAAAGGACAAGCTACCTTATAAGCACAGAAAGGTAGAAAAACTCGAACGACATATGTGAAGTCAATATAATGGCAATCCTCAGACGGAAATGTCACATATTTCGAAGAAAGATCAATATCGGGATTAAAAACCGAGGTCATATTATCAAGTTTATGAATAATAGAGTCCTTGACCTCATCGTTTTCTAACTCTTCATCAAAGAGAGGATTTATTTTGCTAGAAAAGTACTCATCATCAAATTCAAAAAGAGAGTTCGAATAGACTTTGAGACTTTCATTTGGAATGTCCTCATCAGAAAGTGATTCGTCATCACTAGAGGAAAAATCATCTTTGAAATTGAAAAAAGGGTTAGAAAATGTCCCGGAAAAATCATCAGTAGTGTCAAGAGGATGATCACTACAAATAGACAAATCACATTCATTGTCCGATATATCCTCAGACTCACTTGGGTTTGGGACAAGGTTCTCAGCACTAGACTTTATGAATTCGTCCGATTCCTTTTCAGGAATAGTGCTAAGATGCTCATCCCCCATAATGAGAGAGTCCTCGGGTATAGACTGAGAGGGTTGAGAGATGGTATCATTTAAAGGAATAACACTCTCCTCTTCGTCTTCTTCATCCTCATCATCGTCATCAAGAAGGGCAGCCCTGAGAAATATGGAACGCATTTTTGCTCCTCGTTCTTCGGCTAGAAGTTCTGCACAAGATTTCTCATGACGATCTTCTTGGGGAGGTCTTTTAATCGACTCCTTAAGATCTTTTAGAGCATCAAGCATATCAATGAGAAGTTGTTGTTGTTCTTCATTGAATACTTCTTGAGGAGATGACTGAGGTTGTGGTTGAATCATTTGGTACTGTGGAGGTTGTTCATGATATGAATAGTCATAATTGTTACAAGGAAATGGATTCCTTGTTTGACAATCAGAGTTGAAATGAGGACCTCCACAGTACTCACAACAACATAGTTGTTGTGACTGATTTGGTGAATAATATGGAATTTGGTCATAACCAAAATTTTGATTATTTTGACAATCAAAACCTTGGTGAGGACCTCCACAAAATTCACAAGAGAAACTCGGTGTATCTTGGAATAATGTATCATTGAAAGTCTGATAGTACTGTTCTTGCTCGTATGAGTTATAAGGAGGGTGGTTAAAATTGTTTTGAGAATAATCGAAAGAGTTTGGATCATTCAAAGAATCAACAAAATCAACACGATAATCCGAATGACTATCAAGTCTCGAAAAACATCTTAAAGAATCCGGAGGTGGGACAAGTGGTGTGCTCTGAGAGCTAGGAATTTCCACCACTTCCGTTATGGTCTCTGGTTCTTGTTCTTGATAAACATGAAGATTAGGCAAGTTGTTCCATTTAGTCACCGCTTTAAGCTCAGTACGTTTGTTTGATAGATTTTGAACCGTAAATTGTGAAAGGTCTGGATCAATTCTTGACGGTTTGCCATTAATAGCATGTATCTTGGGCTGTGAAGGGTAGTCGGAAGAACTTTGAGAATCAATGAGAGAATTTTTAGTGGATAATTCACACCGATAACAATATCCGTCTCGACTAGTATTCCCACACCTCTTACACATACACTTGTAACAACGATAGTCGTTACCTATTGGACTTTTGCAATGAAAACATTTGTAGCCGAGAGACGCCATAGAAGAAAGGTATAAGAAGTGTTAGCTTTTATAAAAGTGATGGTCATTTACATTTTATATTTTGTAATGTGTCGTTGTATTTAATTAAGTAAAAGTAGTCTATGGGCTTGGACTTAATCAAATAGGTTAAATGTAATGTATTAAAGAGTCCATGTAAAAGCCCATCACAAGCCCATAACCCATCCATCTCACAAAACTATAAATACCCTCCTTATTCTCATTTGGAGGGTTGGTTCTCTAGTGGATGTGTGTGTGGCCATTTGAATGAATTTATGAATGAGTGTGTGCTTAATGAAATACTTTTTCTCTCTACTCTCTCTCTAGATCTTATCTTATCTTGTGCTTTATTGATTATTAGTGTGTGTGATAAGGATTGATCATAGGTCCTACAAGTGGTATCAAGAGCCAAACATAGATCTAGGTTTATAAGTTTTTTTTTCACTCGTCAGTGTTTCATTTATATCTTTTTGTCACGTTCTGTTGAGTTGTTTATTAGTTTTACGTTACTGTTTCATCAGTCATATAGTCAAACCTTCATCGAAGCAATCAACAATCAACATATCAATAATTGTCTTTGTTTATTAGGTATTTGTTTTTGCTTTTGTTTCTATCATTACTGTTTTTATAATTACGTGATTGAACGACTTTGTTAGTCGAAGGAGCAACAATATAGTTGAACGAGCTACTTTGAGATCGAACCAACTCCAACTTCAACGAAGCAACAAGGTAGTCGAACGAACCAATAGTCGAACAAGCAATATCAACATAGTCGAACGAGCAACTTCATCGAACGAGCTTTCATCGAACGAGCAAGGTGATCGAAGGAGCAAATTCAGTCGAACGATTGGGTGATCGAAGGAGCTACCTCATCGAAGGAGCAGTCATCGAACAACACAAGGGTAGTCGAGTTAGACACTCTTCCAAATTGATCGAACGAGTTCATTGATCGAACGAAGTTGTTGATCGAACGACCACTTTGATCGAACGACCACTTTGATCGAACGAACTCCATAGTCGAACGACTTCTCTTTGATCGAAGCAACTAGTTAGTTAATCGAAGGACCTACTTGATCGAACGAGGTGATCGAACGAGTCATTTGATTGAACGAGATAACTAATCGAACGAGGTAATCGAACGAGATAACTTATCGAACGAGGTAATCGAACGAGCACTTAGTCGAATCAAGAGCTAATCGAACGAGGTAATCGAACGAGATAACTAATCGAACGAGCACTTAGTCGAACAAGAACTTCATCGAACGAGAAGTTTAGTCGAAGCGAGGAAGTAGTCGAACAAAGGTGTACTAGTCGAAGCATCTCAGTTAGTCGAACACTTAACCCAGTCGAACCACTCACCTCATCGAACCAACTCACCTCCTCGAACCATTTCACTTCATCATCGAACCAGTTTGATCTCTAGTCGAACCAGAAACATAGACGAGCAACTTTTGATCTTTGTGAAGTGTGGTATAAGCTGTTGAGTTTATATAAAACAAATATACCTTAGTGAAGTAAAGTTGACAAGTGAATTTGCTTTTAACGTTTGCATTAACTTCACAATATTTGGTTTGACGTGTGTTTGCATGAGACGTGTTGCATTTAACGTGTTTGGTTCAACTTTTGCTGTGACGTGTGGTTTCATTTAACGTGTTTTGCTCTCATAAAAGTTGTCAAAAACGTGTACTTTGCATGTGAGTTTGCGTGTTTAACTTTTGTTTTTGACGTGTCAACTGTTGAAAAAAAATATTAACTTTTTGACGTGTTTGCATGTGAGTTTGGTGACAAATTGGTGTTTGCTTTTGAGGCGTTATCTACAAGGACAAAGGATTCAAACAACCTCATCTAGTGAACCTTAAACCAACATCAATAACAACTCCTAGATCTTTGCATCGATCCAACATCAACTTTATCACACATCGGCACTAAATTGAAATGGAAATGAAAATGAAAGAGAGAGAATCAAAGAAAGCTTTCAAAGAGTTCAAGACTCAGATTGAAAAAGTCATCAATTCAACTGGGTATGATTCAAGGTTTGATCAGGCATTTGAATACTACATCAGAGTCCAATTTCATCATTTCCAAAATCAACTCAAACAAAGCCTGAATCAGTATGAAAAGCTACTGAATGAAGAAGAACTTTATACGCACAACTGCAAGGAAGCTCTTGAAGTGATCAAACCTCAACTTCAGATCATACTGAAACCTTGGTTACTGAGTCAGTCAGTGTTTCTCAATGCATTTTACCAAAGATTTTGGTTAGACTTCAAGACCTTCCAAACCCAATGCATCGATAACATGAGTGAACTCGAAAAGATACTTGATGCTGAAGAAGTTGAGCTTAGTGAGATTGAAAAGCAAAATAAGGAAAGTGAGCAGATTGAAAAGGAAATGCAATTAAAGGAAACAGAGGGAAATGAGAAAGAGGCAGACAAAGAGGGAACAACAGCTGATGCTAGCTTGGTTTTCACGGGAAGTGATACATCTTCAGAACAACAAGTTGAATGCAGTACTCCAACGTATGATTCGGATGCTGATGGTACACACAAGAATGAAGCTGTTTCGGATAATGAGGATGATCATATCAGACCTGCACCTGACAAAGTGACAATAGCAACGGTACAACATTCACACGATCATGATAATGTTGATTTGTTCTATAATATGTTTGTTCATGACCAGACACATCCTGAGCATTCTGAGTCCATCTGTGACACATATGTCGTGGAACGGGTTGATAGTCATATCACTCCTACAACTCCAGATATGGATCATAATGGAGGAGAGCC
Organism: Artemisia tridentata subsp. tridentata; assembly: GCA_021014915.2. Lineage (NCBI taxonomy): Eukaryota > Viridiplantae > Streptophyta > Magnoliopsida > Asterales > Asteraceae > Artemisia > Artemisia tridentata. The sequence goes on along the minus strand of CP139508.1, from coordinate 207,585,833 downwards.
TGCCCAGGATGGATCTTCTTATGAACAAGATCGTGCTTTCTTTACTTCATTAATCGAAAATTTCAAACATGAACTTGAAAAGTGCAAAGAGGACAATCGCAAAGCTAAGCAAGCGAATGTCTTATTGTCCAAAGAGCTTGAGGTATTTAAAGAAAAGGAAAAAAATTTTGAAATAATAACAAAAGGCAAAGACATTGAAATCTCAAACCTTAAATCTCAAGCTCGGAAATTTGAAATAAATGGAGATGTTGTCACACCTCTTTTAAAACAAAAGGAAGCACTTGAAGTTGGTTACAGAGAAGCTCTCTATCGTGAAAAACGTTCCATTCAAAAACTGGATGAACAAATGGTTCTTAACAACATAAAGGTTCAAGCGCTTTTAAAAGAGAACACTGATCTAAAAGATAAAAACTCAATGCTTCAGGAAACCACTTCAAATTTTAAGATTGTTAATACAAAACTTGAGAATGAAAATCAAGAGGTTTTAAAACGTGCAAACAATCTTGAAGAAAAACTTCGAAAAACAGACCAAAGTGTTCAAACTCTTCAAATGATGATTCCTAAAGCTGAGAAAGTCCATAAGGGAAAATCAGGAATTGGCTTTGAAAGTACCGATCAGGTGGAACATAAATTTTTGCCGACTGATGCTCTGTTCATTTCAGAAGAGGATGAAAATTTGGAAAAGGAAAAACGCTTAAAAGTCAAACAAAGAAAAAGCCCACTCTCGTACCAAGGCTTTGTGTATGGTTGTATACAATTGTCAGAAATACCAAAACCACCTTTCAAAAGAAAAGACACAAATGTGAAAAGATTTTTCAAAGAAGTTCAACTTGCTACTTATGATGCTAATTTATGGCAAAATAAAGCAAGGAAACAGTTTTGTAATCTTAAGTATCACATTGAGCACACGTTAAAGGTCATTTGGTCAAAACAACAATACACCGAAAGTGACTACACTCGTCTCATGTTATCAGACTCTTGGCTAAAAAGGGAAGTCTGTAAGCTTTTAAAAGATGAGATTGAACCTCTTGTGAAAAATATCAATTTCAGTTTTGAACACTTTGAAAAATTTCTTGTCACTGAAATGAGAGAAGATTTAAAGTACGTCCATTCTCTTGAAGACGAATTTGATGAAAAATGCATAAATCTTGATATCCAAAAAGAATTTTTCACAAATCAAATTGAGTCACTTAAGTCGGTATCTGTCTGCCATAAGCATGAGAATGTGGATTTTTTGAAATCTGAAAATCTTTGTTTCAAAAGGAAAATCACTAAACTTTCAAAAGAAGCGGCTGAAGTCAAAGAAGAATTGTCAAAAAGAACTGCTCAGTTTGAGAAAGATTTAACAAAACTTCAAGCACAAAGTATTTCTTTCCAACTCAAACTGCAGGAACAAAAAGCATCTTCTGAAAACTCTTTGACAACAGTGCTCAAAGAAAAGGAAAAGATTTTTGAAGAAAATTGTGATGGTGCCAAAATCAAGTTTGATTTGGATGAACTTGATACAAAAAACATTGAATTGGAATATGCTGTGGCATCATTACAAAAAGAAAATGAGCATTTGAAACAGATTTACAAAAACCTGTATGATTCAATCAAACGTTCACGAGTTCAGACTCAAAAATCAATCTCGAAACAAAATGAGACTGAAGCTTTGAAGTCTCAATTGTCTGAATTCGCTGATAAAAAGTTTGAAAAGGTTTTGCAAAAGATTGAATCAATGAAGATGAAAAAGGATGAGTCTCAAATCACAAAAGTTTCATTTCGAAATCCTCTGTTTGATTCTAAAACTCCCGATTTTGAAACAGAAAATCAAGTGCTTCAAACTAAAGTACTTGAGCTTGAAACGCTTTTAGCTCAACGCACAAACGATCTTGAGGATGCCAAAACTGATCTTTTCAACAAAACGAACAAATTCGAAACATATTTTGAAAGACTTGAAAAAGAAAATATTGTGTTCGAACGGAAATTGGCTCGTAAAACGGATGATTCAAAAGCTGAAAAAGATCAATTTTTGAAACAAATTGCCTCTTTGGAATCTAAATTGGCATCTCAAGATCAAGTTCAAAAGGAATACAGTGATTTGAGAACTTCATACAATGCTTTAAGAGTCAAATTTGAGTCTCTTAACCAATCAAAAGGAAAAGCTCCTATTTCAAATCTTTCAACACCAGAAGTGAGTGTTTCAAAGAAGGTTTACACGGGTGAATCTTCAAAACCATTTTCGAAAAAGGTTTCCCAGTTTACAACCTACTCTTTGCAAAAAGGAAGGAAGTTTTCGAAGAAATCAAGTTTTTCTGAAACACTCACTCCTCAAAAGCTTTCAAGGTCAAATACTTCAAATGGAAAGAATCAAGCTTTTCAAACTCCACACTCTCGTTTTACACCAGTAAAGCAAGTGTGGATACCAAAGCAAAGTCGTTCAAAATCTTTCAAATATTCAATATCAGAACTGCTTTCGCTGCAACATAAGAATGACTCTGCTTTGAAAATTCCAAATTCGGGAAGGTTTCCATTCATCTCAAAAACGAATTTTCAAAATGAAACACCGGGTTTCAACAATGGATGGAAAACTTCTTCTTCAAGTTTTAAAACTCCAAGAGAGACACCGGGTTTCTCAAACAACTTTCACAAGAAAAAGAGTTTTAAATCACCGTTGATTCCACGAGTGCTATTTCAAAATGAAACACCGGTTTTCAGTCCTCGTTGGAATTCAACTTCTTTGAATCGAATTGACACAGCTTACAAATGGATTTCAAAATATGGTAAACCCATTGGCGCCGTGCTTAAATGGGTTCCCAAGGTTGTTGTCTAATCCTAAAAACCCAATGGCTTCTGAACACATCAGTTCAGGACCCGAGCTTCAAAGAAAGGAAAGTGCTTAATCAAAAAATTTCGAGCACTTATCCTAAAAATCTAAATGGCTTGTAAGTATTTCAGCTTACAACCCGCGCTTAACCATTATGGCTTATGCACACATAACAGTGCATAACCCGTTTTTCAAAGAAAGGACCCTGTTGTACGTTTTATTACAACAATCCTATCAAGAAAAGAAGTTTTCATCAAACGTTTATTCAAACTTCTTAATCTTACGCAAAATTTTATTCAAAATTTATCAAAAGGTTTTTCAAAACTTTTCAAAAATTTTGCTTAAGATTTTCAAATATTTACTCCCCAGTTCGCTCCAAAGTTTAAAAATATCAAAACCTATGCAAGGTTTGAGGGGGAGTAATTCAAAACATCTTTGTTCCAAAAAGTTCATGCAAAACTGTTTCTCCCTAATAGCTTTCTAAAAACAATGATTTTAATCAAACGGTATCAAAAATACCATTGAAATGCTATTTTTGAGGGGGAGAAATGTGATTAAAATGTGATCGTGAGTCGAGCTCTACAAAAAGACTCAAGTTTTTACCCTCGAATTGACGAAAAATTTAATGTCAGAAATCGAAAAGACTTGTCTGGGACGGGTAATAATTTCAAGCTGGTTATCCAGTGATGTAAACGTGTCTCGCAAAGGACTTGTCTGAGTAGAATGTACCAATTCGAGAGATGATCATTGAATATGACCGGGACGGGTAATAATTTCAAGCTAGTCTAACTAGTGATGTAAGCGTGTCTCGCGAAGGTCATGTTCATTGAAAGTCGATCAATTCAAAATGTGCGAACTCTACCCAACATGTGCAATTTTAGTTAAAAATGCATGAGCACATGTAAAAGGGGAGTACTTCAAAAATATAAAACTCTCAAAGTGCTAACTAAAATGTGTTTGATTCATAAACACTTTGAGAGATTTTCGCAAAAGGTTTTATGGCAAGTGATCAAAATCTAGGATAATCATGGAGTAATAAGGTGATCATGGTTAGGTAATGTCCAATGATCCGCCAAAGCCGGAGGGATCTACCCAAGGATAATTCCAATAGATTAGAATTAGAAGTCCTTAGGTAAGATTGAAAAAAAGGAGTAATTGAGAAAGGAGAAAGAAGGGGTTGAAGAATGAAAAAGAAAAGTTTAATGAAAGGGTGAAAAGAAATAGCCCTCCATGAAAACTTAGGGCAGAAACCGGGTCAATACATCTGCTATCGGTTATCACAAAGATAATACTGATATTGAAGACAAGACGTCATGGACCCAGTGACGCGCTGCACCACCCCTCCTAGCCACTCAGATATCTCTCAAAAGATATTTGTTTCATTTCTCACGGAGAACACTGCATAATCTATCGGCCTCTCATTCCGAGATGTGTTGATATTGAAAAGGTGGCACTCTGCTCCACGCCTCCGACGACTAAAAACTAAAACGCACAGTAGAGTCTAGAGCCATGAGATTCATCAAAATATCTCGTTAGGAACACTTCCATAATGATACACTTGTGTTCACCAAAAAGAGCACAAGTTGTAAGAGTCTTAATGAGATCCAAGGATCTTGCCATTTTTATCATGATGGTTTCTATGCTTCAAACGGTCTACAGTCGTGGGGTGATCTCCAGCGACTCACTGAATTATGGGTGCACTTCGGTGTGTCCGTGTAAGCCCTTTCGGGGGTATCCGGTTCAGAATGGCCTGGGGAAGGATTAGAGAAAGTCTTCACACTATGCTGTTGACAATCTCAAAATCCCAACCTGTAAGCGCTGGATGATTATTACTAACGGTTTTATGCAGCTACCTATAAACATCCATTAACCATCACCACATACATCAATCATCTTCAACTCAGCATACTCATACTTATGAAGAACATCTCCAACAAAGCTCAAGTGTAAAAGTTCAAGACAAAAGAATGAAGTTAAAGACAGAGTGTAACGTCAAAGTCAAAAGGCTAATCAATATGTCAAGAACAAGTTCATATATCAAATGATGAAAGAAAAGGGGAGATTGTTAGCATAAGTATAAAGTTCAAGATGTATGAGTATGTTGGAGGTCACGACGTCATAATCACATGAAGATGCTGATCGAAGGCAAGGACAACCTCAAAAACGATACTTTGAAGATCACATAGCATGAAGGAACCAAAGACAAAGACTGCTATACAACGACACACAAAGCTCAAGACAATGAAGTCTAAAGATCTAATCATATGGAGCATCATTTGAATGACCATCCCTTAGGGGGAGATTGTTAGCTTTTATAAAAGTGATGGTCATTTACGTTTTATATTTTGTAACGTGTCGTTGTATTTAATTAAGTAAAAGTAGTCTATGGGCTTGGACCTAAACGAATAGGTTAAATGTAATGTATTAAAGAGTCCATGTAAAAGCCCATCACAAGCCCATAACCCATCCATCTCACAAAACTATAAATACCCTCCTTATTCTCATTTGGAGGGTTGGTTCTCTAGTGGATGTGTGTGTGGCCATTTGAATGAATGTATGAATGAGTGTGTGCTTAATGAAATACTTTTTCTCTCTACTCTCTCTCTAGATCTTATCTTATCTTGTGCTTTATTGATTATTAGTGTGTGTGATAAGGATTGATCATAGGTCCTACAAGAAGTTTAGAATCAAATGGATAGAGGGTAAAGGGATAAAGAATCAAAAAGGGTAAGAGGGTAAAGATGAATATTTTTGGGTTCTTTGGTTTTTTTCAATTTTTTTGGATTTTTGAAAAAAACTTGAACCTTAAATCAAATAATTCAATTAAAACAAGATCGAAGCAAAATACAAGGAACTTAAACCTTAAATCAACAAGCGTACGGTAGCTCTCTGACTGAAAAACGCACAGAGTGGCGGAGAAGCAAATGTGGTGATGAAGCAAAAAGTGTACCGCTTTTAGGGGGTCATTTAAGCCCTAAATCGTATTTATTTGATCAAATATTGCCCTAAATCGTTCCTTTTGTCATTTTAGGTACTTTGGAGAAGAAATCTGGAAAAGGAAGCATTTTGGACGTTTTTGGAGCATAAAAGTGAAGAAAACGACAAAGTCTCTAAACCATGCTGGAAACAGAGCTTAACTGCGTCACCCTTTGATAGGTGACGGCGTCACGTGTTGACAAAAGAGGTGGATATTGATTACTCATGACGGGCCAGAACCATTTTGGAGCTAGGACCTGAAGGCGTCAGATGATATAGAGTGACGGCGTCAAGCACTATTGTGACGGCGTCAACCCTTGACGCGCCAGAGTGGATTTTGGATGATTAAAAGGGGACGGCGTCAAGAAGGCCATCAAGAAACCCTAAACGCGGTGAGGTGACGGCGTCAAGATCTATAACGTGACGCCGTCAGATCTGTTTTCCTATATATATTTTCATAATTTTTAGTCATTAGTGTGCAACTTTGTGAGGAGAAACCCTAAGACGATTTTTCTGCCATTTTTAAGGGTTTTATACCCTTGGATCTCCCATGTTCAATTGAAGATAAGTAATCAATTAATCATTCAATATGTCTATGTGTTGTTTGATTATATCTTGTTCTTGTCTTTTATTTAACATGCTAGGCTAGATTTATCTTGTGTTTGCTTAGATCTAATGAAACCTAACTATTGATTATTGGTTGTTGGTGTGTTATTAATTGTATTGGATGATTGTTAATCGATGTTAGGCTTAAGAAAACTGGCTAACCTCGTATACGGTAACTTGCTTGAACGTCTTAAGAAACATGAACCAATGCGTACTAAGGTTTTTATGGTTGTATTTAATGCATGAGCGAATTCTAGTGATCCCATGTTAGGAGCTTTTTAGCCGGCTCGACATAGGAGTGAAGTAGGAGCTTGTAGAGTTGGGGAAGTACGTACGCCACCCCACGATTGGTATTAAGGAATACACCCGTCATCCACGCAATTAATACACACTAATCAACCGGTAAAAGATAGTTAGGGAGTAAGGAAATCTAAGTAAACACATTTCTCTCCATATAAGTTCCACAACCTTTTTATTTTCAGTTATTTTATTTTATTTGCAATTGTAGTTATTTGGGTTAGTTGACTAGCAACTAATTCCGCCCACTCCTTCAAACCCGAGATTTTACTTGCTTTTATAAAAATATAAAAATACAAAAAGAATCTTCCCTCACCCTTAGACCTATTAGAGTAGTTTTTCAATCCTAACGACACTATTCCCCTAGAGAACGATCAATCCCCCGGTACTTGCCACTTCACTATACTACATCGGTCAGGTACACTGCCTGGTGGGGATTGCAAGCCTCTTGAGATCCCTCGAGAGGTAAAACCTGTTGTAAGGTCGCAAAACCACGCATCAAGTTTTTGGCGCCGCTGCCGGGGAATAGTTATTGTTTAGGTTGAATTTTTATTTTATTAGGTCTACTCATTAGATTCCTATCTTAGTGAGATTTTTATTTTCTTTTATTAGCTTTCTTGTAGTCCATCTTTTTCTTTGTGCCCTTTGTTTGTAAAACCATTTTCATTTGTCACTATGGCGGATGAAACTCCATTTAGATCATTGATAATAGAGGAACAACTATATTTCACTAATAGATTTGCTTCCTATCATTCCAATGAATTTTTGTGTGCTCTTAGTGATTTCCAAGAGGAGTTGGGGGTAAAGTTAGATGGGTTTAATGAATTCTATGCATGTGTGATTTCTATTAGACGATCATTATCAGGATCAATTCCTTTTAGTAAGACCCTTTGGATGAATTTTGAGGAAAGCTTCCTAACCATGACCCATAAGTGGAACGAATTAGTGGATTTGTATGAGCAAAAAGACCTAGTTTCTAAGAACATGAACTTAGAATCAAACCAAGATTCTAAGACGGTTAGAGTTGAGCCACCTAGCTGCATGTCATGGTTAGGCACTACCATAATACAGGGTGAACACTTAGGTGATCTTGATGTGATGGAGGATCTAGCCGAGCATGATCACATTGATAAAAAAGACCTAGGTTTTATGATCGATGACGATGAATCTCAAGAAACACATGATGAATCTTTTGGGCAATTTGAATATAGCAATCAGAATATTGAGGATGATCCTTATGATTCGGACATAGAAGTTGAGATGCCTAGAGAAGCACTTGAGATACTTGGGAAAATGTTTGGGTTAGATTGTACTAAAACACATGATGAGGATATAGGTGATATTAACATAGGGAATGATGAGGTAAGTAACATAAGCCCACCAAGTACCCCACAAGTCCTACCATCATTTGAGGCACACACACCACCCATGACTTACCCGGAAGAAGTAGAAGAGACTATAGGAACCCCAATAGAGGTAGAGCCCTTGGACCAAACACAACTAGAAGAAATAGGTTTGAATACTTGTAGTCACAACCTTTCTTTTAGTTCTATGGAAGTTCCTAGTTTTGATGAACCGGAGCCTAAACCAAAACCGTTACCTAATCTTCCATCCTTAGATGTGAACTTAGGAATTGAATTAGGTCCCGACCCACCCATCAAACCATATAGTCCGGGTAGTTTTATGTTGAAGGTAGTAGACTCTAAGCCTTGTAGAGAGGAAGCTGACATAGGAGTGAACCATAACCTTTTATACTTACATCACCCATTCATGATTAATCACAAGAAACACTATGGGTTTAAACCGGGTTTATTAGGTCAAGATGGATTCCCAACTAGGAGTCTCTCGAAGTTGATAGAAGATGATCCCTTTCTAGGAGAAAACTTCAATTCACCCATTGACCCAATTGAACTAAGTAAGGTTATGATGATTGGATCCCACATCTTTGAGCATATAATTCATCCACCACTCTTTCCTCACGTGGCATACTCATACCGAGTCGGTGTGTATCGCTACTATCACCCGCACTTAACCCTAAGTGTAGGGAAAACCTCTCCTTTATCCGTTAAATAAGGGCAGAGTCAGGCTCGTGACTCGAACAAAAACAAGCGCTTCTTGGGAGGCAACCCAAGCTTTATTTGCTTTGTGTGTTTATTTATTTGTTTGTTTGATTTTATTTGCTTCCGTATGTATGTTTAATTTTTATTATTATTGATTCATGTTCAAAACTAAATTGTGAAAATGCTTTATCTTGTTTTTAACTTCGTCTTAACTACATATAAAGGTATTTTGCAAAAGATAAGTGTAAGGGAAATCCAAATCGGTTTATTAGAACAAATGAACATGAATCATAACAATATTAAATTAACATACATATTAGTAATTGTTTGAGTCAAATGCTTGTATCGAGTCATAATGATATTTTGCAGGATTTCCAGGAAGTAAGGATTGAGTTTTTCCAGAAATTTTCCGGAAACTTAACATGAGAATTCTGTCAGATCACTTCTGACGGCGTCAGGTTTTAATTTTCTGAAATTTTTGAAAGTTTTGTTTTTCTTCCGGAATCATAAAATGCTTTATTAAATCTCTAACTTATAAACTCCCGGAATCTGTAAAATAATCATTCCACAAGCATTATATCCTTATATAGATTTATCCCGCCGATGTTATGCAGGTTTTCGTGTTTGTTTTCTCAGGTTTAACAGGTTATTTTGGACAAGGAGATGTATGTGGAATCTAGCTTTTGGCGCTGCTTTAGTCTTGAAGCTTCAACATTACCTTGGAAGAAGATCTAACCATGTTACCTCTTTATCCACCGAACGAATCAGGGGAGTATTTGATTTCATTCTTTTACCTTATTTACTTTTACATCTTGTAATTTGAACATTGGGGACAATGTTCATCTTAAGTGTAAGGGGGGGTAAAGTACGATACTTTAGAGAATGCAATTACGCTTGATTTTTTGTTTGTTTAATGGTAGATGTGTAATAAAACTGAGAGAAATACCTGTTAAGGCAATTTTAGTGCCAAATTTAAAATTTTTTACAACATATAGGAGTGAAACTTTGGTCTTAATGAGCGTCTCATGGATAGGAGTTATATGACTAGCACAAAACCGTACCACTAAAAAATTTTCCACCCCCAAATATGTGAGGTTCGCCCCTAGAATTGGTAGGAAAAGCATTTATGCTATGATGTGTGTACCGGTAGCACTTAGATTCTAGAACTTGCGTTAGGACCATTCCGAGGCCACAAGTGAGACTACATTCGTGTAGTTAGATTTACTACATGATAAGAGGCATTAGGATTAACCCATTGTTTTACACCTGTGTTTTTGTTATAATTACGTTGGCTGCATTGGTCAAGTAATTCTCTCACACCCTTTGCGTTGTACTCATTTTTAGTACACGATACCCCTAGTACACCCCTCAGAGCCTATCTTTTCGTTTCTAACTTTAAGCATTTTACTTAAAGTAAGAATTTGTTTACACCCCACTTAAATGTACACCCAAATCGCCTTAGCCTACCTTGTATGCACTCATTTTTAGTGCATTATTGTCACAACATTTGTTTAAACCCCAAGTTAATTATCTAATTGATTACATGGTTTCTAAGTCGAGTCATATCCTTGTACATATTGTTTTGGGACGATTGGGACTCATGGGTAAAGTACTAGTGTAATGGAGTAATGGGGAAGAACAACATTATTACCCCCATATGTGCTAAATATTTTAAAAGTACTCCAAGTGTTTCGATTATCTTAATTCGAGTCATTAAAATAGTTATTTGTAAAGTTATGTAAAAGTTCAAATGTAAGGGGAATGCAACGCCCCTATGATGTATTATTTTGGATGGTAGGGCAAGAGTGTATGAAAAAAAAAAAAAAAAAAAAGATAAAAAAAATCGAAAAAAATCAAGAAAATTACAAAAAAAAATGAGAAAAAGAAAAGTAGAAAAAACATACGGACTACCATCCCGTTTCATTTTATGTTTATTTTATGTTTTTGTTATTTTGTTTTTAGCTTAAGTCGAGTCTAGTCTTGGCTTAGCAACGCCATATTGTACATGTAATTAATCAAGATCTTTAACTCGCCACCAGTAAAATATCCCTTATCCAACAAATCCGTGTTTATCATATCCCTACACCTAATGTTATAACCCGTTTAAAAGCCCTCTTTGATAGTTTATCTTAGGTGCTTACGCCTAGTGGAGGAGGTTTTTGATCCTTTCCCAAGCCTATGGTAATCTATTTGCTATGACAGGTAGTGAGAGATATTATCCATTTTCATTTATGAGATATACTTTTATGACACCTGAGAGATGTGAGTATCTAAACACTACTTATGAGGTGCTAGTTTGTAATCTCCGTGCTTATTATGATTAAAGTGGAACGACTATTTGTTGTAATTACTTTTATATTAGCGTTAAATGACCCCTAACTTGTATTTTGATTAGAATAAAAGCGCATTTGCTTGAGGACAAGAAAATCTCAAGTGTAAGGGTATTTGATGAAGCGAAAAGTGTACCGCTTTTAGGGGGTCATTTAAGCCCTAAATCATATTTATTTGATCAAATATTGCCCTAAATCGTTCCTTTTGTCATTTTAGGTACTTTGGAGAAGAAATCTGGAAAAGGAAGCATTTTGGACGTTTTTGGAGCATAAAAGTGAAGAAAACGACAAAGTCTCTAAACCATGCTGGAAACAGAGCTTGACGGCGTCACCCTTTGATAGGTGACGGCGTCACGTGTTGACAAAAGAGGTGGATATTGATTACTCATGACGGGCCAGAACCATTTTGGAGGTAGGACCTGACGGCGTCAGATGATAAAGAGTGACGGCGTCAAGCACCATTGTGACGGCGTCAACACTTGACGCGCCAGAGTGGATTTTGGATGATTAAAAGGGGACGGCGTCAAGAAGGCCATCAAGAAACCCTAAACGCGGCGAGGTGACGGCGTCAAGATCTATAACGTGACGCCGTCAGATCTGTTTTCCTATATATATTTTCATAATTTTTAGTCATTAGTGTGCAACTTTGTGAGGAGAAACCCTAAGACGATTTTTCTGCCATTTTTAAGGGTTTTATACCCTTGGATCTCCCATGTTCAATTAAACATAAGTAATCAATTAATCATTCAATATGTCTATTTTTTGTTTGATTATATCTTGTTCTTGTCTTTTAATTAACATGCTAGGCTAGATTTATCTTGTGTTTGCTTAGATCTAATGAAACCTAACTATTGATTATTGATTGTTGGTGTGTTATTAATTGTACTGGATGATTGTTAATCGATGTTAGGCTTAAGAAAACTGGCTAACCTCCTATACGGTAACTTGCTTGAACGTCTTAAGAAACATGAACCAATGCGTACTAAGGTTTTTATGGTTATATTTAATGCATGAGCGAATTCTAGTGATCCCATGTTAGGAGCTTCTTAGCCGGCTCGACATAGAAGTGAAGTAGGAGCTTGTAGAGTTGGGGAAGTACGTACGCCACCCCACGATTGGTATTAAGGAATACACCCGTCATCCACGCAATTAATACACACTAATCAACCGGTAAAAGATAGTTAGGGAGTAAGGAAATCTAAGTAAACACATTTCTCTTCATATAAGTTCCACAACCTTTTTATTTTCAGTTATTTTATTTTATTTGCAATTGTAGTTATTTGGGTTAGTTGACTAGCAACTAATTCCGCCCACTCCTTCAAACCCGAGATTTTACTTGCTTTTATAAAAATATAAAAATACAAAAAGAATCTTCCCTCACCCTTAGACCTATTAGAGTAGTTTTTCAATCCTAACGACACTATTCCCCTAGAGAACGATCAATCCCCCGGTACTTGCCACTTCACTATACTACATCGGTCAGGTACACTGCCTGGTGGGGATTGCAAGCCTCTTGAGATCCCTCGAGAGGTAAAACCTGTTGTAAGGTCGCAAAACCACGCATCCGGTGGGCAATAAATGCTCCTTAAAAACCCGCTTCTTTCGGTTCGACAATTTAATGTCAAACCTCCTGAAACCTCCGTTAGAGTTTGTTTATCAATCAAAGGTGAGCCGAATTCGCAAGCGACACAAAGGCAAGTTTTAATCTTTGGTTTGGGAACTTATTATGATAATACCCAAGTTGAGGAATATTATATTAATTTTGCTTTTATCTTTTATTTTACAATAAAACGGAAAATGTTTTTGGGTTTTTATTTTTTATATGATATTATATATATAAAAGAAAAGGAAAATATTTTTGTATTTTATATGGTTTTTATGAAAGTGGAAACTTCTGAAAGAAGGATCTCAAATCACTAATCGTTTAAACTTTAAACAATATTGTCGCAACACAACCTCCCCGGCAGCGACGCCAAAATTTGATCCATGCTAAAACGTATACATAAATATTATGCAGACGGATACACGTGAATAAATACAAATCACCCCTTTAGGAAAAAGGATACTTTGCAAAAACTCACGTTTGTGTGTGTGATACCAGGTAAGTGATTACCCGGGTCGTTTCCCAACGAGGAGTGAATGGACAATCGTTTAAGGTTTGAGATTAAAGTGACTGATGAATGGGGTATGAAATTTTTTATTTTTTTATTCTAATTTAACAAATGAGAAACAAATTCTCAAAAGAAAATTAATATTAACACAATTATATTTAAAAAACGCAAAACGGGATTAAAACCAAAATATTAGAAAACTAATCCTACAAGTGCAAAAGTATTTTTCCTAAGTTAATAATAATAAAAGAAAATTTTAGAAAAAAGATTTATATTTTTCTGACTTTTATATTTTTTATTATGAATTAAAAACTGTTTTAAACTAATTAAATTATTAAAAATACTAAACCTATTTAGAAAAATCTAAAACTTTGCAGGAAAATCTAAAATATTATTCTTAATCTAGGAAAAATAAAATTAGAACTTTTAGAAACCCTAATAAGCAAATGGGCTGAAGAGCAGTTTGGAAATAAGCCCAAAAATAAGCTAAAAAGCTCTAAAAATTACCAAAGGCTAGGAAACAGATTAATACACTAATAGAAGCTTAAAACAACTGAAAAAACACAAATAAGCACAAGGGATAAGCAAATAAGCACTAGGGCAGTTTTACTAATTATGCAGAAATGACAGGTTATGGCCCCAACTTGCAGAGCAAAATAAGCACTTTAAATAAGCTGAAAAGTGGGAACTTAATGGGGCAAAACCTTGCTAGTACTACTGGCTACACTAAAATACCAAAAGCCCTAATTCTAACACCCCAATTGAACCCTAATTAAGCACAAGATCAGATGGTTGAGAAAACCAAATCTGATGCAGGATTTGAATCAGTGAATATGGGCTATTTGCAGACTAGAATTAAGCTATTAAATAAGCTCTAACTTGGAAACTAAGCTCAGACCCTAACAGCCCAAACTATAAGCTACTTAAAAACCTAATACCAGGCAATAAGCTCAAGGGAATAAGCACAAAGAAAGCTGAGAACAGAAGCTTGTTGTGCTGTTCTGCTCAGCATATACTGATGAAGCAGTGAGAGTTTTTGGCACCTATCTTTTGCAACACTAAATGAAACTTAACCAGAACTTGGGAATACCCTTAACACATTAAAATACACCAAAGTATGCCAAAAAGAAACACCAAATAAGCCTCAGCTTAATGAAGGCTTATTAGTGCAGTTATGCCTCTAATTTTCAACTTATGAACTCTAATCCTCAAAAGTGCTCAAATCAACTTAAATTCTAACAACTAAAGCTTATCTAACCTAGAATAAGCTAAATCAAACTTATGCCAAAGGCAAATGAACAGTAACACAGGGTTTGACCCAGTTTGTCAAACTAATCCAAACATCCCTTAAAGTTCACTGATTTTAAGCAAAATAAGAAAAGGCTTTATAAAACTGATAAAACAGATGGAATACACTTCTAAACTACCAATAAGCAGATAATTACAATAATAAGCTAAAAATAAGCAGTGGAACAGTAAACTAGAGAATAATGCAAAATCTTAGAAAAAACTTACAACTGAATGGTTAAGAAACAGGATGAACTAGATCAGAACTAAACTTGGTTTGTCACTTACCAAGCTTAAACACCACTCCAGCTTATTCCAGAACTGCTTATCCACCCAGAACAGCTTTTTTTGACATCAGAGTTGACTTTCATTGACTTTTGGATTTCTTTGATATTATATCAGACTTGAACTAAGATAAGCTCATAATAAGCTATATTTAGCTTATATGAGCCTATGAAAACAGATAATAAGCTTTTTAATTAACACTTTACTTGATTCGAATTAAACAGAGAACTTAAAAACTTTGAATTACAATAACTTGGAAATTGATACAATTCAGAAGTAACTAAGGATAATAACTTTGAAAACAAACTTGAGATGAGAATCCAACTTACATTTAAACTAAAATTAAGCAATAAATAAAGTTTACACTACAAACGGTCTAAAAACTAGTGACAATTATCTCTCTGTGACTTCTCTTCTTTAAATAGATATCCCAAATGCATCTCTGACAATTCTTGAGCAAATCCCACCATTTGGATAGGCTTAAATCAATCCCAGTCATTGAAACCAATTTTGGTGGGAAAATGGGTTGCAAATGGCTCTGATAACTTGTGGGGGTAGAAGGAATGCATTAAATGCACTTGGCTTGTTAGGTGGAGTGTAGAGGAGGGGGTGGTGGATTGTCAGGGATAAGGGTTGGTTTTGCAGAGGCCATGGTATTGGTGAAGGTGGTATTGGCGGGCAAGTGGGAAGAAGAAGGGAAGTTTGACTTGGGTCAAACCTCGGATTGGGTTTTATTAAATAAAAAGGGACGGGTTGGGTTGTTTATTGGTTGGGCTTGGGTTTAGCAATTGGGCTGGGGTTATTAGAATTAGGATTGGGTTAAATGGGATGGGTTTTTATTTGGTGGATTGGTGGGTTTTAGTTTGATCCGGTTTTTGTGTAGTTTGCTTAGGATATGATTTAACTTTAGGGACCATTTGTGTAATTTCCTGAAAATCCAATGACCAACTTTGTCTATTTTGCAAATTACTTCCAAGGGTTATTCTTGACAAGTAGAGCAATTTCCCGGACCAAACTCATAAATTCCGTCCCCGTCCTCGGCTTTTCAACTTTTTCAAATATTGTGCACGGTTTTGGCTGTTTCTGCCTGTTTTCGATCCTTTTGCACATGAAACAGATAAAAACACAATTCAAGGATATTTTCTGTATTTTGAAGCATTTCTGAGTGTTTTTAAATGTTTTTGCAGTTCAGATGGGACAAAAATGATGAGTATTTACACACTCATCAGGCTGCTTAATTCGTTTGTCGTGTACTTGCAAGTGGGATTGATTTCAATTGTGGGACTTGATCATTGTATTCTGCAAGTGTATGTCAGTGTGGAATTGATTCTGGTCTGTGAGCAGTGTTGCTGTTGGTGTCAAAGAAGAAACCTTTTCAAACCATTCTCTTCAACCCTCATAAAATGACTTCATTCAGAACAGATGAATATGAGACATTTGCCATGAAGATTAAAGCCTTGCTACCTATTCATTCCATGGTGGACTGGTCACAAGATGAGGGAAATGATGAGGAAAGATATGCCACTCAAGTTAAGGAAATGGTTGCTGGACATGAGACAGAAGGTGAGGCAGATGTGGCTAAGGAATTCGCTTTTATGGGAGTCACTCCTCAAGTAAAACATTGTCCTTTTGGTTGTCATGATGTGTATGCTGCACTTAAGAGAGAGTTTGATGATATAGAGCCTCAATATAATGAATTGTTTGTCAAGGTTCAAGCTTATGATAATGCACTTAAAACTTTAGAAAAACAAAAAGCTTGGTACCAAAATAATCAGTTAGCATATGAGGAAAAGGTTAGGGTTTTGGAGAGAGACTTAGAGAACACCACTAACTGTCTAAAACATTCTGAGAGAGAAAATTCTAAGGTGGTGTTAGAAAAACAAGATTTACAGGCTAAGTTAGATACTGAATTGGCTAGACATAATGCATGGCAAGAATCAGCTAAAAACCTAGTCAAATTAAACAATAGCACTCAGTCTGTAAGGTGTAAGAGGGGGTTAGGATATGATGTTGGGCCAGATGATATTTATGACCCTAGTGACCCAAGTATATTTGACAGTAAAAGAAGGAGGAATGAATGCTGTTCCTCCACCTATAAGAGGAGTCTTTATGCCTACCCCTATCCACTCTGTCCTTGACCTAGACTTTGATGAATCACTCATGACCTATGGCAAAAAGTCCATTGACTTGCCTACTTCAGACTGTGAAACTAAAGACTTTGTCTCTTATTCTAACAGTGACAAATCCTCTCAACCCAAGTCTGATGATTATATCTCATGTGATTCAAGAGATAAGTCTGTCACACACAGGCCTAATGACTTATCCACAAGAGTGGCTGATGATGAATCTATTTCAAAAACAGTTTCTTTTTCACTTAACTCTGTTAAAAACAATTTTGTCTCTAATTATGGTAGTGATAATTTTGTTTGTAATAAGAAAAGTTAGGTCAAAAACAAATCTTTTAGAAAGAAATCATGTTTTGTGTGTGTTAGTTACTCTCATCTCATTAAAGACTGTAATTATCATGAGAGTAGAATGGGTGTGTGTGCTGAACAACAAAAACCTAGATCAGTATGGAAAAATGTAGAGAATATACCCCCATTTATCCCTAGATCAAATGCATTTCCTGCTGGTAATGCAAAACGACCAGCACCTGTTGCTGCTGGTAGGCCTTTTAGACCCGCAGCTGTTCCTGCTGGTAAGCCAGTTCCAGCTAGTCAAACAAATCCTGCTGGTTGGAAAAGGAATGTTGCTCGACCATTTAACAGACCTACAAGCTCTTACTTTCAAAATGATTATAGGTTTGTTTACTATGACCTAATGTATATGGGGGGTAATAGATGGGAAACTGCTGCTAAGTCTTCAGCAGGTTGTTCTTGGAGACATAATGGTTGATATTGAGGGGAGGCATAAGCCTAAGGGGAGGCTTATTGTTGTACATTATTTATCTTTTTCATTTTCTTTCTTTATTTTCTTTATGATTATTTTATTTTGTTTCTTTTAGGTAAAAAAAAAATTAAAAAAAGTTAGATTGTATACTAACTTTGTGTACAGGTACAGTGTTGGTTTTTAACCACACAACAAATTGTAATCAACTCACCATGTCTCACAGACAAGAAAGAGTTGACTCACCATGAGGGTACGACTCTGGTGTGTTTCTCAAATCCGTTGACAGCTGTAATAGTTTGCTAAAAACTATAGGGTACTCAACTCACCCATGTTTCATTACTGAGAGTTGAATGGTTTTCAATTCACCATGGATTTTACTCCTTTTGGGGTTTCCTAAGAATTGGCTAGCCCACATGTATATGGCTTGTGGTAAAGGCAGTTGATCGATCGAAACCATATGTGTAATTTATTTCCAAGGAAACACAAGTGAAGTATGTGTAACCCGGTTCGTTATCCCCGATGAAGGATGAATGGAATTTGTGAGATCGGGTTTGTGAATCGTGTTTGAATATGAGAACGGAAATATTTTGGAATTGATTAGATTAAGTAACGTACAACTACGGGAAGCAATAAATAGGCTAGGGATATCTTATATTTACGGGAAGCATAAATAGGATAAGGGAAACTAATAACGTGTAAATCTACAAAACATATAAAAACAAAACGCGGAATAAATAAAAACGTAATTAAAACGGTAAATACACGAATCTAAAAACGTCAAAATAATGAAATAAAAACTCTACGGGTGAAAATATATTTTTCCTAAGTTCTAATTATTAAAAGAAAATTTTATAAAAAAGAATTATATTTTTTTGATTTTTATTTAATTTAATATGAATTAAAAACTGAATTTAAGAAAATAAATGATTAAAAATACTAAATCTATTTAGAAAAATGTGAAACTTCCTGAGTAATTACTTTGAGGTATAAAGAGACTAGGAAAAATAACAAAAATGAACCAGCTTATTGGAATAAGCTGTTCACAAGCTAAACAACTTAATGAGTTTAAAATGGAAACAAGGTTAAATAAAAACGATTGTAAAGGTTTAATAATAAAAGACATAGGGCAGATGGTTAAGGGGTTGGCTTGTTTCCTGAGTGACCAGGGTTCGAACCCTGGTTTTGCCTTTTTTGAAAACTATATTTTTTTGGTCTTTTATTTTGAAAACTTGTAAAACTAGTAAATATAAGCAACTTTTGAAAAGGAAGTAATTTTAAAATTCAAAAATAAGCTGAGAATAAGCTGCTGATACAAACAGTAGGTAAATGAAATAAAATGAGCTTAAGGAAAAAAAACTGAAAAGGTATGGGATAAACTAAGGGATACTTAAATGAGCTGAGGGCACCTAGTGGGAATCTGAATAAGCAGATTAATCCTAATAAGTAGTTACTAATAAGCTAAAAAGCTGAAAACAAAAATTAACTAAACTGGTTAACTAAAGTACCAAGCAGACCCTAATAGCCTACTTACAAGCTATCAAAAAGCTTTAACTAAACAAGCTTAAACCTCAAAAAGCCCACACATATTGAGATAACCTACTAGAGAGCTAGAGTACCAAAATCCATACAATAAAGAGCTTATTAGAGGCTTAATATGGAACTGATAGGGGAGCTGATCAGACAAGTTAAGTTATGCAGGAACAGGGCAAAAACAAGCTTTTTCCAGCCTATCAGAAGCTGTCTAAGAAAAATTTTAAAAATCTAAAAAAATTAATAAAGGCTAGATAAGCTGGGGGACTAAGACTATCCAAGGTTATAGCTTCTAATATCTAAATGTGAGGGAATTAAAAATACCAAAGGAGGCTGCAAAAATGGGAAAATAAACAAGTCAAGTCTGCAATACTAGTAGGGACTGATGTAAGTGATTTCTATAAACAAGACCTATAGATTTTTAGTACAAGCTGAAATTAGATTATAATGAACCTGGAAATGCCAAAATGAGTCCAAGATAAGTTCAGCTTATTAGAAACTTGTGATGACAGTTCAGCTACTTGTGTCTGCACCACCCAGCTCCAACCTGTCAAATACTTCAAAACAAACAAAGAGATACTGGAAACAGCCTATACAAGCTATAAAAAGCTTAATCTAAGCTGAATCTATGGGTAATGAACAGTGTATACCACTTTTAACCCTGTTTGACTGTTAAACCAAACACCCCCTTAAATAGTGAATTTGAGATTAAAGCTAAAAACTGCTAAATTAACCCATTACTGTGACTGATAAATGGTTTACTAACTTATCTAAGATGATAAAAGCATGTTTCAATTGAAAATAAGCACTGAATAAGTTATTTCTGAAATTAAGCTAAGTTGACTTTTTTTGGTTTTTTGAGTAAAAATGATACTTAAGCTTATACTAATTAGAAAAATACCCTGTAATGCCTTCAAACAGAACAAATAAGCAAACAAAAAGGAATAAGCAGTAAATAAGCTAGGCTACAGTAGTAGTTGACTTTTTTTGACTTTTTGGTTTTTCAAAATTAGAATAGCTTTGACCTAATACAGGCTTACAAAAAGCTACAAGAAGCTTATATAAGCTTATATGAATGGGTAGGGAGCTTGTGTGGCTTCTTAACAACTAATTTAACTTAATACAAATTAAGAGAAAACTTGAACTTTTATTGAACTTGAAACTGAATACAACACTAGCTTAAATTAGAACAAATAACTAAAAATGGACTTGAAATGATCACTGGAAGCTTGAAAATACAAAGACTGTCATTAAAATTAACTATTCGATTGTAATGTAAAATCTACTTGCCAATTTGGCTAAAAGATGTGTGTATTTATACTAATAAAGAGCTGGGATTCTTCTTGTCTTCATCACTGATCATTTCTGCACCACTGGATAAGCTTCAATCAATCTCAACCGTCAAGTTCAGTTTTGGTGGGAAACTTTTATAATGGCTTTGTAGCTTTTGCAGTCACGTGGGCTCATGTGGGAGCGGGGAGATACGCGTGGAAGACTCTGGGTGATGGGAGAAGTACATAGATAGCAGGGAGAGATGGGTATAGCAGGGATGAGTCAGAGGTCATGTGGGGAAGGAAGATGCACAGTAACCAAGTATTTAAAAACCGCGTATATTAGCTTTTGACCTGGAGTTTGACTTGGTTGACCTAGGTTGACCAAAGTGTTTAGTTAAAACACTGGATTGTGGGCTTGGGTAGATTGGGCTGGGATATTTGTTTGGGAAATGGGTTGGGTTTTTGGGTTGTGAATTTTGGGTTTGGGTATTTATTTTGAGTCCAGCCAAAGTAGTAGAAGATTGGTTTTAGTATTTTCTTTAGGGACCAATCTTGACAAGTAGTAAACTTTAGGAAACAAACTTGACAAGTTTCAAACTTTAATTGAACCCGACTTAATATATATCAAAATGAGTGTAGACCATTAGACCTCCCAGCATACTTCTGAATCCATGAGAGACCCTGAAACCAATCTGAATCTCTCAATCCATCACAATACACTAGAAGACCCATGATCTAAGACCTCATAATACATAGGCCGGGACAAAACTTGTAATTTCCATTCCCGACTTCGGCTTTCGAACTCTTTTCCATCTCGTGCTCGGTTTGGTCCATTTTGTGATCATTTTCGTCTGTTTTCCACATATTCGTACCTGCACATGAATAAACACAAAAACACAATATATTTGGCATTTTTGGTTAGTGTTTGGTTTATTTAGTCCGTTTTATTAGGTAAAAGATATGTGTAATTTAACACATATCAGCATTGGAAAACCATATTTGGTATTCAATTCACCAAGGTTATCTTCAACCTAAGAATTGGCTAGTCCTGAGCAAACGGCTACAGGTAAAGACAACTCAAATCTGTTTATAGTTGATGATTTACTAAAAATCATATGGTTATCAATGTACCATGGTCTTACACATCTAAACATTGGCTACTCCAGTAGTAATGGCTATTGGTAAAGAGACATCAAATCCATTAATTTTCAATGATTCACCTCTCACAGGAGTTTACACACCTGGAAGTGATGAGAATAGTATGAAACTTAACAGATTTGATGTACAATATGTCATGGTTGCTGTGAAGATCAAGTACATGGAGATCAGATGGTGACCCGCTTCAAATGATGTGATTTCCTGTTGCTGCTGATATCTAGAAGTTGCTGCTGGAAGTTTGTGCTTACTGACTTTGTTGCTGCTGGTTGCTTTCTGATGCTGCTGTTGGTTCAATCCTCTACCTTTGGACTTCAAAGATCAATCAAGAAACTTGAACTTAACCAATTCAAATTCAAGTTTAGGGGAGGATTGTTAGGAATTCTTAGAAATAATATTTATTTTGTTCCTGCTGGTAGTTTTAGTGGTTCCTGCTGCAGGTATGTAGTTCCTGCTGGCATTGGTTCCTGCTGGTAGTAGTGTCTAGTTGCTGCTGCTGGTTATGGTTTCTGCGGGTATTAGTAGTTGTTATCCCGTATGTTTAGAAAGTTTGTTAGAGTTATATTAGGAAGACATATTGTAGATCTTCTTCACACGGTTTGTAATGAGCTGTATTATGGTTTTTTGGTCTATAAAAGAAACCTACAGCTATGAATTATGTACGAATTTAAAAACAATTCCTTAGCAAATAAAAGATCCATAGAGGATCATAGTTATTGATAGTTATTCATTCTTTTAGTTCATATACAGAGATTCTCTTGTAGCGTGCTTGTGATTACATAGGCATTCTACCGATCCACAAAGGCTCAAAGATCTATCAAGTGGGCTAGATCCAACAAAATGCATGTGCCCCATCTATAATTCTTAGGGTCTAATTCCAGATTAGAAGCATGTTATAAAGAACATATTAGGGTTTGCAGGATCAGTTTAGGGTCGAATCAGAACAGCAAACAATTGGTTGATCAAAAAAAAAAATAGGTCGATTACACCAGTTTTTAGCATGTTATAGTTATGATTTCATGTGGCATTTTCAAGTGTTTATAGATTAAAGAATAGCAACATAATAAACAGATATGATTATCATGCTAATGATTAGGTTTTAAATGTGTTATAGATTCAGATTATACAAGCATGTGTGTGTCGAATTGGAAAAGAAAACAAGAATGTGTTGTGGTGATACCTTTGCTGATTCCAAACAAGAAAAGAACAAGAATAAGAACCCTCGAACACAAACCCTAACCCATGAATCACTACAACACTCCTTAACCCTCGAATCTTGGTATTAAAAGAGAGAAGAGAATAGCAGACTCTATGTGTGTTTTAGTTGTCGTATGAATGGGAGAGTGGGAAAAGAAAACACGTTATATCAAAGGATAAGGGAGGAGCGTTCCATGCTAATAAGGAAAGTTAGTAATTGCAATATAATTGGTATTGATTGGTCTTGATTATGATTGTTATGATGCGTGATAAAAGGGGCTGAAACAATGGAATTCATATCTCTTCATTATGTGTAACTCGTGAGTTTTAAAAGGCCAAGAAACGTATACAAGTTTGAATGGGTTTTGGAAAGTTTAAATATGTGTAACAAATTTATATTTAGGCAAGTATGATAGGTTTTTTTAATTAATTGTATTTATATTACATATCGTATAGTTTAGGTTTATAATTAATCAAATTCATAACTTAGGAAAAAATTCAAAATTAGACGTAAAATTAGGAATTCAAAATTTAGGGTTTTACACTTCCACTTCTCCATTACCACAACCATTAATGGGTCACCTAATTCTCTATCCTCTTGAATCACATAGCCTAAGTTGTGCATGCTGTCATCACAACCGAAACCTCATCTTTAACCTTAGGGAAGAATTGAACTTCATGTTCTCCTACCTTAAACACCTCCTAACACCACCACAAGGGCCCATCATACCACCTCCTCCACCAACCAATAGCCCAAAAAACTACACATTTTCATGTTTAGCTTCCAAAATAAAACGTCTAGGATCCCTATTGGAATTGAAGCTAATCTTAGGGCCTCTTACCACTAAAGATTTATATGTGCTTCTTGTAGATTATTTTTACGTTTATGTTGTAGTCATACTTTATGTATGACATTTCTCTTTATGAATAGACGAGCTTATTGTATGGTTGTTTTATCTTTTATGGTTTTTAGCTTCTTATCCCTTTGCTAGGTTTACGTTTGGAATTATCTTAGTTTCCTTATTTTTTTTTATCATGGATGGATATTTGTCTTGGTTGCTACATGTTAGATATTGTATGTGTGTCATCTAACTTTGTTTTGCCGCAAGAACCATTGCTCGATTCCATGGTGTCCTCCAAACGAGGGGGAGTATACATCAAGGGGGAGCCTTTTGCGATCTTTTTTCTTCGAAAAAAAGGGGGAGAAATGGGATATAAACTCATGCTAAAAACTGGTTAAAATTAATCTTTTACTTAAAATGAGTTTATGTTTCGTCATCATCAAAAGGGGGAGATTGTTGAAGCAAATAATTTTCTGAAAACGTTAATTATATCTTTCGATAACTCCATGTTTTGATGATAACAAAATGTGAAAACACTTTACATCAAAATTAATGTAAACAAGTTTTTAGTCGAAATATCTCGTTTCTACGTAAATCACTCTAGGTATGAACAAACAAATTTACAACTTGACAAATGATCAAAGAAGTGAATTTGTGTTTCAAACTTCACATTTTAATGTGACAAAATATTTTTTCAAAAATATACCTTACAAATTATTTTTGAATTATAAAGAAATGTTTTATTGGAAAAATAAGTTTAAAAATCATAACAGCTATTTTTCCCGCCAAAATTAGCTCCAAACTTCCCCAAATAAACTTTCACCACTAAAAACAAAAATTGGAGCATCCTTGTCTGGTACGGTACCACAATACCACAAAATTTAGTGGTACCGTATGGTATTTAGTGGTACCATGACCTTATAACGGGCAAATTTCTTCTGACTATAAATACAAGCCCTCTTTACAGTTTTGTGGCATCCTTTTTCACACATAACTTTCTGAGTTTAAAACCCTTATCACATCTTCTCTCATTTGATCATTTAGTTAGTTTTTCTTTTCTTTGAAGAGTGATCCTATCATCCAACCAAGTGATCACCTTCATTCCTCTACTAGTGCAAGAGAAGAACACAAAGTATCAAGGAGATACAAAGTGTTGTAGTCATAGTTTAGTGCACTTGTAACATTTGTTACATACTTGTTGTATCCTAGCATACACCAAGTTGACTTTTTTTTTTGTAGTTTGTGAGAGTAGATCATTGTGATCTTGTTGAGATCTTGGAGCTTGTGTGCTTGAGTGCTGATATAGTGGATCGGGTAGATCGTGTTAGGTGTGTTGATTGTGTGATTTAGTAAGGATCGTGTGGATCGTGGTAGATTGGTACTATCTAAGATTAGCACTCGACATTTAGCTTAGTGTTGGAAATAAGGATAAACGACGTTATACGGGTTTTTTCCGCCTGAAGGGAGCTTTGTTGAAATAGTGCTTAGGACTCTCGAGTTTGGTACTCGGGGAGTGGAGTAGGGCGAAGAAGAGCTTCGTGACCGAACCACTATAAATCTTGCAGTCTCGGTTTGATCTTTCCATCTCATTTCTTTATACTTATTGTTTATATTACCAGCCCTCTTCAAAGTTTTTTGGCATCCTTTTTCACATACAACTCTCTGAGTTTAAAACTCTTAGCACATCTTTTCTTCTTGATCATTTAGTTTAGTTTTCTTTTATTTAAAGAGTGATCCAATCATCCAACCAAGTGATGACCTTCATTCCTCTACTAGTGAAAGAGAAGAACACAAGGTATCAAAGAAGATACAAAGTGTTGTAGTTATAGTTAGTGCACTTGTAACACTTGTTACATACTTTTTGTGTCCTAGCATACACCAAGTTCATTTTCTTTTGAGTAGTTTGTGAGAGTAGATCATTGTGATCTTGTTGAGATCTTGGAGATCTCTTGTAGCTTGTGGGCTTGTGTTTTGATCAAGTGGATCAAGGGTAGATTGGGTAGATCGCATCATGTGTGTTGATTGTGTGAAGTATTAAGGATCGTGTGGATCGTGGTAGATTGGTATTAACTAATATTAGTACTCGACATTTAGCTTAGTGTCAGAAATAAGGATAAGCGACGTTGTACGGTTTTCTCCGCCTGAAGGGAGCTTTGTTGACATAGTGCTTAGAACTCTTGAGTATGGTACTCGGGGAGTGGAGTAGGGCGAAGAAGAGATTCGTGACCGAACCACTATAAATCTCTTTGTCCTGTTTTGATCTTTCCATCTCATTTCTTTATATTTATTGTTTATATTAGTTAGTATTGTTTAGTGTTCATTATAAAACCCAAAATTCTGAACACGTAAAATACCCAGAATACCCTTTGATCTCAAACTCCTAAGAGACTTTTAAATCATTAAGACATTACATCCCGAGTTTAACCTAAGTATTTAACTATTAACAAAAACGAATAAAAATAATAAGACTTATGATAAACGAATGGTGCACGTTAAAATGTCATCACACGCCTACTAGTACTCTAGCCAAATTTATTTAAGTCTTGTATACTATTGTTTTAAACATGATAACTTTGAAATGGTTTCACCAAATCATATCCCAAAATATTTGCACATTTCCTAACTTAATCACACGGTTGTTTTCAAACCATGTACATACACATACACTTTTATATATCATGCAATATTATCTAGACAAAACCCTAAACAACAACCTAAAACTATTGGCGGCTGCTACTTGTTCCCCTTTCCTGTCCGATCCAAAATAAAATAAAGCAACAAAAGGACTCTTTGGTGGCTGCTACTTGGAGATCTAGTCGAATGGTGCTACTGATCCGAGTTGTGCTAGTGCGGTTTTTGGCTTGGACTCGACATGGTGTTGGTCATGGTGCTTCAAAAGGTTCGAGAAGTTTTGCTCGTGGGGTTCTTGTGTCTTGTTCTTCGTTCTTAATATCCGACAAGGTATCCCCCATCATTTGTGTTTTAAAATCTATTCGACATATATATATATGTATCATACGAAATCCGAACTAAAAAAAAAAAAACCATGTTATGAGAATCATAATAAGTATATTAATATGTATACAAAGGTTTCATTAAATCTATGAAGCGAACAACTCTGATACGCATGAACATGTATGTCAACTTTATTTCTGTTTTGGTGTTTCGAAACCAGTTTGTAAGCATGCTTATTGCCTGGTCTTTTACTCTATTTAAACTCTTCAATACGTGGACTGAAACCTGGAATAAATCTAAACGAATAGTGAATAAAGCATGCATGTTTGTTTACGTAACAAAATATAAAAAAATGGGTATGCATATGTCTCGTTAATGGGTCTAAAAAGGGAGTTGATTGTGTTATGTTGCGGCCTCGCTAGTAGTTGGTCTCGTGCTTGCGTCCTTATTTTGGTCTCGATCTATCGCTTCGTAAAGAGATTATCATGTGCTTCATATCGCGTTCATGATTCATAAAGGTTTCGATATCGATAACGGGTCTCGGTGTCACTCTTCGTTGAGCGACATGTACGTAGAAGAGTTTGCATGTACTTAGGTGATTTCAAATATATGCTTGTCTAAATAAATTAAGTTCCTACGTAAGCTATGAATGAAGTTTTACATGTGAAGCTAGGAGCACATGATAATTTAGCACATTAGGCCTTGAACTTTGGTAATTGTCACAACAAACCCTAGACTTGGCTAAATTGACACTTTAAACCCTAAGCCATAATATTTGGCAAACTAAACCTTTAACTTAACTTGTTATCTTCTTGTAAACCTTAAGTTTGGCTACACAATGATTATTACCCTAAACTTATCAAATATGGAATTTACCAAATATGAAAACATGCTAATTTAGGAAACCTACTAAAAATAGAAAGTACTAAATATGGAAAGTTACTATTTTTGAAAAGTTGCTAAATATGGAAAGTTACCAAAAAAAAGAAAAAAAAAAGAAAAAAAAATCTAAAATGAAACCTCTATTATTATGAAACTATGAAACTTATAAGTAAACTCATGATTATTGTAGATCGGGTGAAGAAGGAGTGATCCCCTGCTTCCATTCATTTTATTGCTTTGATTTGTGTGCAAAATAAGGAACAGATATTCTACCCTTTTTCAGTAAGGGTGTTTTCACTCATGACTTCGATCTTTGACTCTGATTTCATTTGATTTGATATGCTTTGATCCCTCTGATATGATTCATTTGCTATGATCCTCTGTTATGATTCCCTTGCTATGATCCCTTGATATGGTATTTGATATGATCTCAGTTATATGATCATCTGTTATAATTTATGCATTTGTTATGATTACCTATGATATGATGATATGATATGGTATGCTTTGTGTGTTTTTCGCCTGAGCTAACTAGCCATGGAGGTACCATGGCCATGTCATTGAGACACCGATGGCATGACACTTTCTGTGGAGGTGTGATTGATCTACGGCGTCCCCATTTGATTTGATATGATATGATATGATATGTGATCACTTGGCCATTTTGATATATGCGTATAGTTATGTAGTACATGGTACGTATATGATTTGTTTGTGGGGGGCGTTTGGATGCATCCTAGGTATTTGATATGTGATATGATTTGTTGGTGACTGGTTGTATGTGCCCTATACTCCACTCACTGTTTTGGTACTTAAAGGTCTCCCCTCTTCATACACTTAGATATGATAGGTATATGTTATGTGATTTTTTTTGGTCTATACGAGTGGCTCGTATAGATACACTCGTGGCTATCTGTTAGGTATCTTTGGTCCGATCGAGTGGCTCGGTTGGATGTGTTCGTTGACGTTTATTACTTTGACTCTAGAGCTATTCTTACTCTTGATGTGTATGCATGTGTGCCATTTGATTCGTATTATCTTAATTCTCCATCTTATTTGGCTTATGATATTTGTTCAGATGATCTTGATCTCTCATTATTTTGACGGATGATATTCGTTTCCAGCAAGAGCTTATGTTTCCTTTTCCTATACCTTTATATGATTTGTTTATTCATTTGTTATCTATATATCTGTTCACTGGGCTTTTTAAGCTCAGCCGCATTTCTTTTCCTGCGGCAGGTTTTAGTTGGAAGCTAGGTTATGAGTGGAGTGCTTTGAGATTAGAAGTCTATGCTTAGATTGCGGTCCTGGATTTAGAGATATGACTAGAAGAGATTTACATTTCAGACCTAGTATTTTGTTATTATTTGATGCGTGGGTTTTGCAACCTTACAACAGGTTTTACCTCTCGAGGGATCTCAAGAGGCTTACAACCCCACCAGGCAGTGTACCTGACCGATGTAGTATAGTGTAGTGGTAAGTACGGGGGATTGATCGTTCTCCACAGGGAATAGTGTTCGTTAGGTGTGAAAGACTACTCTAATTAGGTTAAGGGTTGAGGAAGATTCTTTTTATGTTTTTATAATTTTTATGAAAGCAAGTAAAATCTCGGGTTTGAAGGAGTGGGCGGAATTAGTTGCTAGTCAACTAACCCAAATTACTACGAATGCAAATAAAATAAATAACAAAAATGAAAAGTTTGGTGGAAACTTATATGTAGAGAAATGTGTTTACTTAGATTTCCTTACTCCCTAGCTATCTTTTACCGGTTGATTAGTGTGTATTAGTCGCGTGGATGACGGGTGTATTCCTTAATACCATTCGTGGGGTGGCGTACTTACTTCCCCAACTCTACAAGCTCCTACTTCACTCCTATGTCGAGCCGGCTAGGAAGCTCCTAACATGGGATCACTAGAATTCGCTTGTGCATTAAATACAACCATAAAAACCTTTAGTACGCATTTGGTTCATGTTTCTTAAGACGTTCAAGCAAGTTACCGAATAGGAAGTTAGCCAGTTTTCTTAAGCCTAACATAGATAAACAATCATCCAATACAACTAACAACACACTAATAACCAATAATCAATAGCTAGGTTTCATTAGATCTAAGCAAACACAAGATAAATCTAGCCTAACATGTTAAACAAAAGACAAGAATAAGATAGAATCAAACAACACATAGACATATTGAATGATTAATTGATAACTTATCTTTCAATGTAACATGGAAGATCTCAAGGCAAAAAGCCTTGAAAAAGAAGCTAAAATCGTCTTAGGGTTTTCTCCCAAAATTCCACACACTAAGTTCTCCTAATGACAAAAAATTAGAAAACTATATATAGATTTTTGGATCTGACGGCGTCACGTTATGGAGTGTGACGCCGTCACCTCGCCGCTTTTAGGGTTCCCGGATGACCTTCTTGACGCCGTCCCTCTTTAGCTCTTCAAAAATCCATTCTGGCTTATCAAGGCTTGACGCCGTCGAACCTTGAACGTGACGCCGTCCCTCTTTGATTTAAGCCGTGACACCCTTGATCAAGTTAAAGCGTGACGCCGTCAGAATTCACATGCTATTTTCACTGGCTTATCATGAGTAAATTTCACGTCCACTTTTTCTTGCCAAGGCATGACGCCGTCTGGGGTTAATTGTGACGCCGTCATAGGTAACTTTTAGCCGATTTTTGAGACTTTGTCGTTTTCTTCACTTTTATGCTCCAAAAACGTCCAAAATGCCTCCTTTTCCAGATTTCTCCTCAAAAGTACCTAAAATGACAAAAGGAACGATTTAGGGCAATATTTGATCAAATAAATACGATTTAGGGCTTAAATGACCCCTTAAAAGTGGTACACTTTTCGCTTCATCAAATACCCTTACACTTGAGATTTGCTTGTCCTCAAGCAAATGCGCTTTTATTCTAATTAAAATACAAGTTAGGGGTCATTTAATGCTAACCTAAAAGTAATTACAACAAATAATCGTTCCACTTTAATCATAATAAGCACGGAGATTACATACTAGCACCTCACAAGTAGTGTTTAGATACTCACATCTCTCAGGTGTCATCAAAATAAATCTCATAAATGAAAACGGATAATATCTCTCACTACCTGTCATAGCAAATAGATTACCATAGGCTTGGGAAAGGATCGAAAACCTCCTCTACTAGGCGTAAGCACCTAAGATAAACTATCAAAGAGGGCTTTTACATGGGTTATAACGTTAGGTGTAGGGATATGATAAACACGGATTTGTTGGATAAGGGATATTTTACTGGTGGCGAGTTAAAGATCTTGATTAATTACATGTACTATACAATGTTGCTAAGCCAAGACTCGACTCGATCTTAAGCTAAAAACAAAATAACAAAAACATAAAATAAAATAAAATGAAACGGGATGGTAGTCCGTATGTTTTTTCTATTTTTCATTTTCTCATTTTTTATTTATTTATTTTTTTTTTTTTTGTATTTTTTTTTTTTTTTTTGTATTTTTTTTTTTGCATACACTTTTGCCCTACCATCCAAAATAATACATCATAGGGGCATTGCATCCCCCTTACACTTGAACTTTTACATAACTTTACAAATATTAATCTAATGACTCGAATTAAGATAATTGAAAAACTTGGAGTACTTTTTAAAACATTTAGCACATATGGGGGTAATAAATGATGTTCATCCCCATTACTCCATTACACTAGTACTTTACCCATGAGTCCCAATCGTCCCAAAACAATATGTACAAAGATATGACTCGACTTAGCAACCATGTAATCAACTAGATAATTAACTTGGGTTTAAACAAATGTTGTAACAATAATGCACTAAAAATGAGTGCATACAAGGTAGGCTAAGGCGATTTGGGTGTACATTTAAGTGGGGTGTAAACAAATTCTTCCTTTAAGTAAAATGCTTAAAGTTAGAAACGAAAAGATAGGCTCTGAGGGTGTACTAGGGGTATCGTGTACTAAAAATGAGTACAACGCAAAGGGTATGGGAGAATTACTTGACCAATGTAGCCAATGTAATTATAACAAAAACACAGGTGTAAAACAATGGGTTAATCCTAATGCCTCTTATCATGTAGTAAATCTAACTACACGAATGTAGTCTCACTTGTGGCCTCGGAATGGTCCTAACGCAAGTTCTAGAATCTAAGTGCTACCGGTACACACATCATAGCATAAATGCTTTTCCTACCAATTCTAGGGACGAACCTCACATATTTGGGGGTGGAATTTTTTTTTTTTTTTTAGTGGTACGGTTTTTGTGCTAGTCATATAACTCCTATCCGTGAGACGCTCATTAAGATCAAAGTTTCACTCCTATATGTTGTAAAAAATTTTAAATTTGGCACTAAAATTACCTTAACAAGTATTTCTCTCAGTTTTA
Organism: Artemisia tridentata subsp. tridentata; assembly: GCA_021014915.2. Taxonomy (NCBI): domain Eukaryota; kingdom Viridiplantae; phylum Streptophyta; class Magnoliopsida; order Asterales; family Asteraceae; genus Artemisia; species Artemisia tridentata. The sequence continues at coordinate 207,553,956 of CP139508.1, read as the reverse complement.
TTACACATCTACTATTAAACAAAGAAAAATCAAGCACAATGCCATTCTCTAAAATCGTACTTTTACCCCCCCCCCCTTACACTTAAGATGAACATTGTCCCCAATGTTCAAATAACAAGATGTAAAAGCAAAAAGTAAAAGAATGAAATCAAATACTCCCCTGATTCGCTCGGTGGATAATGAAATTACACGGTTAAATCTTCCTCCAAAGAGAATGTTGAAGCTCCATGACTAATGCATCGCCATAAGCTTGATTCCATAAACATCTCCTTGTCCAAAATAACCTGTTAAACCTGAGAAAACAAACACGAAAACCTGCATAACATCGGCGGGATAAAATCTATATATAAGGATATAATGCTTGTGGAATGATAACTTTGCAGATTCCTGGAGATTATAAGTTGGAGATTTTAATAAAAACTTTTTAAAAACAAAACTTTCAAAAATTTCTGAAAATTAAATCTGACGCCGTCAGGTTATAAACCCTGACGCCGTCAGAAATGACCTGACAAAAATTTTCATTTTAAGTTTCCGGAAAATTTCTGGAAAAACCTTTACCTTACTTCCTGGAATTCCTGCAAAACTTCATTATGACTCGATACAAGCATTTGACTCAAACAAATACTAATATGCATGCTTATATCTCATTGTTATCGTTCATGTTCAATCTTGTTCTTAAAAACAAATTTGGATTTCCCTTACACTTATCTTTTGCAAAATACCTTTATATGTAGTTAAGACGAAGTTAAAAACAAAATAAAGCATTTTCACAATTTATATTTGAGACATGAACAGTAAACAAAAAGAATAAGAAATGCATACGGAAACAAATAAAATTAAATAAACAAACAATCAAACAAATAAAGCAAATAAAGCTTGGGTTGCCTCCCAAGAAGCGCTTGTTTTTGTTCGAGTCATGAGCCTGACTCTACCCTTATTTAACGAATAAAGGAGAGGTTTTTCCTACACTTAGGATTAAGTGCGGGTGATAGTAGCGATACACACCATCTTGGTGGAAGTATGCCGCGTGAGGAAAGAGTGGTGGATGAATTATATACTCAAAGGGGTGTGCTCCTTTCATCATAACCTTACCTAGTTTACTTTGGTCAATGGGTGAATTAAAGTTTTCTCCTAAAAAGGGATCATCTTCTATCAACTTCGAGAGATTCCTAGTTGGGAATCCATCTTGACCTAATAAACCCGGTTTAAACCCATAATGTTTTTTGTGATCAATCATGAATGGGTGATGTAGACATGTAAGGTCATTTTTCACTCCTATATTGTCTTCCTCACTACAAGGCTTAATGTCCACTACCTTAAACTTAAGACTACCCGGACTATATGTTTTGATGGGTGGATCGGGACCTAATTCAATTCCTAAATTTTCATCCAAGGATGGAAGATTAGGTAACGGTTTTGGTTGAGGCTCCGGCTCATCAAAACTAGGAACTTCCATAGGACTAAAAGAAAGGTTGTGATCACTAAAAGCATTCAAACCTATTTCTTCTAGTTGTGTTTGGTCCAAGGGCTCTACCTCTATTGGGGTTCCTATAGTCTCCTCAACTTCTTCCGGGTAAGTCACGGGCGGTGTGTGTGCCTCAAATGATGGTAGGACTTGTGGGGTACTTGGTGGGCTTATGTTACTTACCTCATCATTCCTTGTGTCAAGATCACCTATATCCTCATCATGTGTTTTAGTAGAATCTAACCCTAACATTTTCCCTAGTATCTCAAGTGCTTCTCTAGGCATCTCAACTTCTATATCCGAATCATACGGATCATCCTCAATATTCTGACTGCTATATTCAAATTGCCCAAAAGATTCATCATGTGTTTCTTGAGATTCATCGTCATCGATCATAAAACCTAGGTCTTTTTGATCAATGTGATCATGCTCGGCTAAATCCTCCATCACATCAAGATCACCTAAGTGTTCACCCTGTATTATGGTAGTGCCTAACCATGACATGCAGCTAGGTGGCTCAATTCTACCCTCATCCCCAAACAAACTTGTTTCATGATCCTTGAAATTTGTGGTCAATTGACTTGTATTAATGTTTGTTGGGCTGTCTACCATATAATAATATTGGGCACAATTCTCAATAGCTTCCCATGCTTTCTCAGCACTTAATTCCCTAATATCCCTGCCGGCAATATGTTAAATGTCCCTTTGGGCATGTCGGTCGACATGATTGTAAAAGATTTGAGTTAGGGACCAAAAATCGAAGTTATGATGAGGGACTTTTTGGAGTAAATATTTAAAACGAGTCCATGCATCATAGAGAGGTTCATCTTTATGTTGTTTAAACATCAAGATGTCATATGGAGTGGGTGAATTACGTGGTTGGTGGTATGGTGGATTCGCGTTCTCCATAATGGTGAACGGAAGAGTCAATGGAAATCTTATACGAACAAAAGCACGAAGAAAATAGATAGACTAAAGAAATCCTAAAAAAAAATAAAATAAAAATCTCACTAGAAAGGAATCTAGTGAGTAGACCTATAAAATAAAAATTCAACCTAAACAATAACTATTCCCCGGCAGCGGCGCCAAAAACTTGATGCGTGGGTTTTGCAACCTTACAACAGGTTTTACCTCTCGAGGGATCTCAAGAGGCTTACAACCCCACCAGGCAGTGTACCTGACCGATGTAGTATAGTGTAGTGGTAAGTACGGGGATTGATCGTTCTCCACAGGGAATAGTGTTCGTTAGGTGTGAAAGACTACTCTAATTAGGTCTAAGGGTTGAGGAAGATTCTTTTTATGTTTTTATAATTTTTATGAAAGCAAGTAAAATCTCGGGTTTGAAGGAGTGGGCGGAATTAGTTGCTAGTCAACTAACCCAAATTACTACGAATGCAAATAAAATAAATAACAAAAATGAAAAGTTTGGTGGAAACTTATATGTAGAGAAATGTGTTTACTTAGATTTCCTTACTCCCTAGCTATCTTTTACCGGTTGATTAGTGTGTATTAGTCGCGTGGATGACGGGTGTATTCCTTAATACCATTCGTGGGGTGGCGTACTTACTTCCCCAACTCTACAAGCTCCTACTTCACTCCTATGTCGAGCCGGCTAGGAAGCTCCTAACATGGGATCACTAGAATTCGCTTGTGCATTAAATACAACCATAAAAACCTTTAGTACGCATTTGGTTCATGTTTCTTAAGACGTTCAAGCAAGTTACCGAATAGGAAGTTAGCCAGTTTTCTTAAGCCTAACATAGATAAACAATCATCCAATACAACTAACAACACACTAATAACCAATAATCAATAGCTAGGTTTCATTAGATCTAAGCAAACACAAGATAAATCTAGCCTAACATGTTAAACAAAAGACAAGAATAAGATAGAATCAAACAACACATAGACATATTGAATGATTAATTGATAACTTATCTTTCAATGTAACATGGAAGATCTCAAGGCAAAAAGCCTTGAAAAAGAAGCTAAAATCGTCTTAGGGTTTTCTCCCAAAATTCCACACACTAAGTTCTCCTAATGACAAAAAATTAGAAAACTATATATAGATTTTTGGATCTGACGGCGTCACGTTATGGAGTGTGACGCCGTCACCTCGCCGCTTTTAGGGTTCCCGGATGACCTTCTTGACGCCGTCCCTCTTTAGCTCTTCAAAAATCCATTCTGGCTTATCAAGGCTTGACGCCGTCGAACCTTGAACGTGACGCCGTCCCTCTTTGATTTAAGCCGTGACGCCCTTGATCAAGTTAAAGCGTGACGCCGTCAGAATTCACATGCTATTTTCACTGGCTTATCATGAGTAAATTTCACGTCCACTTTTTCTTGCCAAGGCATGACGCCGTCTGGGGTTAATTGTGACGCCGTCATAGGTAACTTTTAGCCGATTTTTGAGACTTTGTCGTTTTCTTCACTTTTATGCTCCAAAAACGTCCAAAATGCCTCCTTTTCCAGATTTCTCCTCAAAAGTACCTAAAATGACAAAAGGAACGATTTAGGGCAATATTTGATCAAATAAATACGATTTAGGGCTTAAATGACCCCTTAAAAGCGGTACACTTTTCGCTTCATCATTATTCTCATTTGTAACCTTGTAGTCTCAGGTTTTCCCTTTGTAACCTTGGAAATTCATTTTGTATTATTTAGTCATATGCTTATGTTTGCTTTGATATGTCACCATAACGTAATACTTCTACCCTTACTGGATTGGGGTGTTACAATTATGGTATCAGAGCCCAGGCTGCGACTTGTAGTACATTAAACCTTGACCCGTGAAGTTTGGACCCTTAAGTTTCCACTTTAGGCGCTCATTAGACAACCTTTGAGAATTTGCTTTAGGATTTCCCCATAGGAACTTCAGTTATTACCGGTGAGGAATGGGTAGACTAGGACATCTATGTAAGTAGCATTGCTTCTGCATCACTCTGATTTGTGCCTCTGCCTTTAGCTATGCCTTATAAGAACATTTGTTTCAGAAACTAGAAATTTTTGCAACCTAAGCTTAATAACCAAGTAAGTTTGGAATACCTCGGAAACTACATGAATAGCTTACACCATTTAAGTTTCACCTTCTGATTTTGATCTCCAATTCCGATCTGTTTGATAAACAGTTTGATACCTTTTCGACCACCCCGAAGGTCATTCAACCATAATGTGTTTGACACATTCTATGAATTCGTTACTCATGCCGGATATGAAATGTATCACCTGATACTACTTGAATCTGCATAATCCATTAATACTCCTATGAGAGCTCTGGAAATTGTTAACCACATATATAGGAAGATTTGTTTCCTTCCTACGAATGATGAATTTTGTCTGCCAATCAGTCCCTTTGGAAGAATATGATGTTAATACTACCTCAGTATGGATTTGTTAAGTGAACATGATGATGTTGAAAACAGACATCCTATACATATCACTTTTGACAGTTATACGATGTTCGTATCACCGATGATACACACTCTACCTACCACTTATGCTAAAAAGTTAAACAAAAATTCCAACACCTTGAACTGTTCGCTTATCTATCTCCACACTATATCGAACCATGTGCTTAACTTTGATATATGAACTATCCGTCTGGCTTGACGACCGTACTCATCCTACGAATCCGTTTACTTTTGATATATTCGATTTTGAGGTCTTTTGGTTATGGATTGGTTGACTTTTGTAAAGCTACCATGGACTACCATATCCGATATGTGAACTTTAAACAATCTACCTCGTTCTACTTTAGCTTTGATGACTCTCAATCACTTAAACCTGTTAAGATTAATGTTGCTATGGAAACACTTACTCCGATCTAGTTTGATTGTCAAATTTCTCCTGACACCTATTAGTATCCACCCTTAGGAAGCTCTGGCATTGGAAGTATTTGTTGTACAAATTTTTCTGGTGTTTTTCTGATGAACCTCTTGGGATTCTCTGCTGCTTGAGAGGTAGAATTGACTTTGAACCGATCTCAATTAACGAAAACATGATGCCATAGAAGTGAGAGATTGAAGGAGCTGATGGAATATGATTTTGTTCACCTCAGTGTTCTCTTTGAATGCTCCTATTGGTTTATGAAGAAGAAAGAGGGAAGTATGCCGCGACGTATCGACTTTCGTGAATTTAACCGTATCACTATCCAAAATCATTATCCATTTCCGCGTATCAATGATTGATTTTTTCTATCTTTGAAACTCCGTATTAGACGACCTCATTTAATGTTTAAAGGACTGAAGAAGCAACCACAAGAACTTCTAAGAAGGGAGTTGACTAACTAAGAGTAACCCGCGCGAAGCATTTCAGTTTTATTCGTGAAGAGGAAGATTGGTGATGTGAAGTAGATATGAAGTTTCCCTAAGACGATTCTTGAAGCTGCTTTCGTACTCGTTGTGATCATTATGAGTTTTAAATGATGCCACTTGTATTGGCTAATAGAATCATGTTTTCGCGAGTATTTGGACAATTGTCATAGTATGACAGTGTGTTTGTGCTCAGAGACGAACGAGGAACATGTAGATCATCTTCGCATTAAGTAGAATGACCCCTTTGTTATGGAAGAATAGGTTTGATTGGCATTCGGAGATTGTAGCAGACAGCACTACCAGGTATCTTGTGATGACAGAGTTTTTCCACAGAAAGGACCAAGATTGAAGACCGTTATCAGAGTTAGAAAAAGATATTCACGACTGGTGTCACCATCAATGAAGCGTATGAGGAGAAGAGAAAAACTGAGATGGGACTCGATTATACCTCATGCAGCACGTGGAGATCTTAGTTCGGGCATCAAGACAACTAGACCGTAGGAGACGAACCATTCAACACATAAACTGGAGTTGACAGCAGCGGTGTTCACCTTAAAGATTGGAAAACATTTTTTTGCAAGACGAAGGTGGTGGCGGACATTGAAGGAGAATGTAATCGAGTTGGCAAATTTTGAACTGTGCTAGGAGACCTGTCGTAGACACGCAGACTTGCTTCTCTATTCATTTTAGTTGTACTAAGATGAATTGAGAGCAGAAGTAGACTCGCGAATGGAAGAATGCACAGTGATCATGTCAGAGAATCACGTTACCACACCACAGTGTCCAGAAGAGGTGCCGAAGGCTTGAGGGACCAGACTCAAGTTTATAATTCCTTTCCACCCTATGATCATATGGACAGACGTAGACAGACTACTTGGAATTGGAAGAGATTTGAAATCATGTAACTGAGTGGATGAATTTTGAAATGAACATTGTGTTTGGGAGAGTTGATTCTGTGAAGGATGAAGCCATGGATGACGCAATTCACTTCCTCTCAACCTACTTAAGTTTCCGTTACCTGATGACAAGATCCTTTGAATGACTTAGGTCCTCTATTAGTAATTCCGTTCTGTGTTCATTCTGCGTATGTTGAATGATGGTTTTGTTATGTGAATTTTGATGAATTGTGGAAGGAACCTTGAGATTTATATCCAGAAATGGGCGGATTTTTGTCGCAACCACTTATATTGGCTGAGTTGATTTTGGTGAGTGATGAAGGATTGACGCTATTAACGACGTACCTAAATTCTGATAGACATTCTAGGACTTCCGTTACTCTTACGAGTAGTTTCGTTCTTCTTTTAGTCATATTGTTTGATTTTGATGACCTCTGAGACTGTAGAAGGATTAGGTGGATTAAGATAGGTTATTTGTTCATGACCCGAGATAAAGTATGACCATCATGAGGGCATATTTATATGATGCCAGTATTATGACGTCTGGCCAACGTGATAATACTTACCTCATATAACGTGCACTTGTTGTGGGCATAGGATATTTCGAGGAGTGCCTTAGGAGCATTAGAATTTCTGATAGCGGTTGAAGATTATCTGTGTTAGTGAGACTTTAGGTTCATTCTACCTATGCGTTTAATCTGCTTTCACTGTTATGCGATTTGATACGTCTGGATTCTCGTCACGCGTTTTGCTGACCTCTATACTTCCGATAATAATCTTAGGTTCTGTTGTAGAGCTTTCTGCCGGTTGATGCTATCAAACAATATGTTTTCTGCCAGTATGGATTCGATCCGTTCTTTGAAGGAATACACCTATGTTATGCTATATGTACGCTTCACACTCGTTGATCTGTTCAGATATGAGATTCCAAATTCTGAGGGAAAACAACTATGTCGGTTGACGAGGATACTTTTGAAAGGTTATACTGACGACGAGACTACTTGATGGTCTGAAGAGTTAAGCATTTATGTCACTCTCATAACTTATGTAATTAGATACGATCTCATCTGTTGTGTCTATTTCAATTCCACGGACGATATATCCGTCAAATTCTACGTTTCCTTGTATCCCTTCTGAGGAGATACGAGTATCATCTGTTACGTTTGGATATTATCCTTTCGATTCAGATTCAGTATGGTATATCTTTTCTGAGGAACCGAAGCTATTTTGATCAACAAGATAGAGTCATGAGAAACTAGTCATTCACATTTCCGTTCACAGTTCATTATGCTTTCCATTTCATTTCACTTCAATTTTCGAGGACGAAAATTTTTTTTAGAGGGGAAGAGTTGTAAAACCCAAAATTCTGAACACGTAAAATACCCAGAATACCCTTTGATCTCAAACTCCTAAGAGACATTTAAATCATTAAGACATTACATCCCGAGTTTAACCTAAGTATTTAACTATTAACAAAAACGAATAAAAATAATAAGACTTATGATAAACGAATGGTGCACGTTAAAATGTCATCACACGCCTACTAGTACTCTAGCCAAATTTATTTAAGTCTTGTATACTATTGTTTTAAACATGAAAATTTTGAAATGGTTTCACCAAATCATATCCCAAAATATTTGCACATTTCCTAACTTAATCACACGGTTGTTTTCAAACCGTGTACATACACATACACTTTTATATATCATGCAATATTATCTAGACTAAACCCTAAACAACAACCTACAACTATTGGCGGCTGCTACTTGTTCTCCTTTCCTGTCCGATCCAAAATAAAACAAAGCAACAAAAGGACTCTTTGGTGGCTGCTACTTGGAGATCTAGTCGAATGGTGCTACTGATCCGAGTTGTGCTTGTGCGGTTTTTGGCTTGGACTCGACATGGTGTTGGTCGTGGTGCTTCAAAAGGTTCGAGAAGTTTTGCTCGTGGGGTTCTTGTGTCCAGTTCTTCGTTCTTAATATCCGACAAGGTATCCCCCATCATTTGAGTTTTAAAATCCATTCGACATATATATATATATATATATATATATATATATATATATATATATATATATATATATATATATATATATATATATATATATATATATATATATATATATATATGTATGTATTATATGAAATCCGAACTGAAAAACATGTTATGAGAATCATAATAAGTATATTAATATGTATACAAAGGTTTCATTAAATCTATGAAGCGAACAACTCTGATACGCATGAACATGTATGTCAACTTTATTTCTTTTTTGGTGTTTCGAAACTAGTTTGTAAGCATGCTTATTGCCTGGTCTTTTACTCTATTTAAGCTCTTCAATACGTGGACTGAAACCTGGAATAAATCTAAACGAATAGTGAATAAAGCATGCATGTTTGTTTACGTAACAAAATATAAAAAAATGGGTATGCATGTGTCTCGTTAATGGGTCTAAAAAGGGAGTTGATTGTGTTATGTTGCGGCCTCGCTAGTAGTTGGTCTCGTGCTTGCGTCCTTATTTTGGTCTCGATCTATCGCTTCGTATAGAGATTATCATGTGCTTCATATCGCGTTCATGATTCATAAAGGTTTCGATATCGATAACGGGTCTCGGTGTCACTCTTCGTTGAGCGACATGTACGTAGAAGAGTTTTGCATGTGCTTAGGTGATTTCAAATATATGCTTGTCTAAATAAATTAAGTTCCTACGTAAGCTATGAATGAAATTTTATATGTGAAGCTAGGAGCACCTGATAATTTAGCACATTAGGCTTTGAACTTTGGTAATTGTCACAAAAACCCTAGACTTGGCTAAATTGACACTTTAAACCCTAAGCCATAATATTTGGCAAACTAAACCTTTAACTTAAGTTGTTATCTTCTTGTAAACCTTAAGTTTGGCTACACAATGATTATTACCCTAAACTTATCAAATATGGAATTTACCAAATATGGAAACATGTTAATTTTGGAAACCTACTAAAAATAGAAAGTTACTAAATATGGAAAGTTACTATTTTTGGAAAGTTGCTAAATATGGAAAGTTACCAAAAAAAAGAAAAAAAAAAGAAAAAAAATCTAAAATGAAACCTCTATGATTATGAAACTATGAAACTTATAAGTAAACTTATGATTATTGTAGATCGGGTGAAGAAGGAGTGATCCCCTGCTTCCATTCATTTTATTGCTTTGATTTGTGTGCAAAATAAGGTACATATATTCTACCCTTTTTCAGTAAGGGTGTTTTCTCTTATGACTTCGATCTTTGACTCTGATTTCATTTGATTTGATATGCTTTGATCCCTCTGATATGATTCATTTGCTATGATCCTCTGTTATGATTCCCTTGCTATGATCCCTTGATATGATATTTGATATGATCTCAGTTATATGATCATCTGTTATAATTTATGCATTTGTTATGATTACCTCTGATATGATGATATGATATGGTATGCTTTGTGTGTTTGTCGCCCGAGCTAACTAGCCATGGAGGTACCATGGCCATGTCATTGAGGCACCGATGGCATGACACTTTCTGTGGAGGTGTGATTGATCTACGGAGTCCCCATTTGATTTGATATGATATGATATGATATGAAATGTGATCACTTGGCCATTTTGATATATGCGTATACTTGTGTAGTACATGGTACGTATATGATTTGTTTGCGGGGGGCATATGGATGCATCCTAGGTATTTGATATGTGATATGATTTGTTGGTGACTGGTTGTATGTGCCATATACTCCACTCACTATTTTGGTACTTAGAGGTCTCCCCTCTTCATACACTTAGATATGATAGGTATATGTGATGTGATTTGTTTGGTCTATACGAGTGGCTCGTATAGATACGCTCGTGGCTATCTGTTAGGTATTTTTTTTCCGATCGAGTGGCTCGGTTGGATGTGTTCGTTGACGTTTATTACTTTGAATCTAGAGCTATTCTTACTCTTGGTGTGTATGCATGTGTGCCATTTGATTCATATTGTCTTAATTCTCCATCTTATTTGGCTTATGATATTAGTTCAGATGATCTTGATCTCTCATTCTTTTGACCGATGATATTCGTTTCCAACAAGAGCTTATGTTTCCTTTTCCTATAACTTTATATGATTTGTTTATTCGTTTGTTATCTATATATCTGTTCACGGGGCTTTTTAAGCTCAGCCGCATTTCTTTTCCTACGGCAGGTTTTAGTTGGAAGCTGGGTTATGAGTGGAGTGCTTTGAGCTTAGAAGTCTATGCTTAGATTGCCATCCTGGATTTAGAGATGACTAGAAGAGATTTACATTTCAGACCTAGTATTTTGTTATTATTCTCATTTGTAACCTTGTAGTCTCAGGTTTTCCCTTTGTAACCTTGGAAATTCATTTTGTATTATTTAGTCATATGCTTATGTTTGCTTTGATATGTCACCATAACATAATACTTCTACCCTTACCGGGTTGGGGTGTTACATTCATATTGGTGTTGGTTGATTTCACAAAAGAATCGAATCAAAGTTTTTCACAAGTGAAGTTTTAAAACGAATTAAAAATCGGTAAAACTATTTAAGCCCCTTCTAGTTTTCCACAGTATCCTCAAAAACTTCCTGGATTTTCGGATAATTCTTCAAGTGGAGTACCACTCCGTCTTCCGAACCTATCATTGTCGACTCTTTCCCTTCTTTCACTTCGTTTGAGGGAAGTGACTTCATTTTGGAAGACATCAAGGCTCGTCTTAAGAATGATTCAATTTCACCAGAAATTGATCCGGAGGGAGATACTCTTTTACTCGAGAAAATGTTAAACAATGATCCGTCACCTTCACTCTCTCCGAAGGAAATTGATATTGAAGGAATTAAGGAAATTAAGACTTCTAATTCTCTGGACCTCGAGCTCAAGGATTTATTTTATCATTCTGATGATTCTTTACCATATTATGAAAAAAATTTCTTTGATATCGAAGAGAAGAGTAGTGGTAGTACCACTTCTCATTCCAATTATTCTCTTCCGGATTATGAAGCATTCCATTATGATATCAATCATACTGAAGAGAAGAGTAGTGGCAGCACCATTTCTCATTCTCATCTTTCTCTTCCTGATTCTGAATCGTTTCTCTTTGAACAGCCTCCTCCTGCCGAGAGGAGTGATCTTTATCATGAGGAGTTCGCCTATGAACTCGCTCACATCATATCTCCACTAGAGTATTATCATTTTTACTTTGATCTTAAGAACGGTTATAACTCGAAGGGAGACATAATTTATCTTAAGAATTTGCTTAGTAATGACACTATCCCTAATCTCCTTCCTGTGGTGTTTTTAGACCATCACTTAAAGAGCTTTAATGATGGTTTACAAATTAAGGAAAATGTGAGGTTTACCTCTGAGGATCACCAATATCTTTCCCTCTTATTTGTTATAAAAATCTTTCTTCCTTTTTCTTACCTATCATGTGAATTCTCCTCTTCTTCACTCTTTTGGGAGTGCGAATACCATTTTTGACGCCGATATATTCGCTTGTAGTTTCTATTCCTTAGAGCTGGTGGCGTCTCATCGAAGTGGAACTTTCATGTGCTTCAATGTTTATCCAAACATCTTGAATGGAAGTCCGATGGATATTTTCTCTTTCACTAGTTTCTTCCCCATGAACAATTAAATTCGGGGTGAGTCAAGCTAAACGAATCGATAATAAACAAAAGCTTCTCGGGAGGCAACCCGTGTTTCTATATTCTTTCTATTTTCTAATAAGTGTAACGTGAGGAGGCCTACCTCTTCCATTTCTCATGTTTCGTGTTTGTTTGTTTTATGTCCAGGATTTGCCCAAATTATGAAGACTCTCGTGCTCGTGGTTTTGTCTTTCATCCACTCGAGTTTCATCCTTCAGTGCTTATTGGCAAATCCATATCCAAAATTTTATCGATTAATGTTTATCTGTTAGCATAATTAATAAACGGCTTTAGATATGCATAAGAGGACACTTATTTCAAAACATTGAGGACAATGTATCATTTTAGTCTTGGGGGGGGGGGGGTAATCTTTTGATTTGATTTTACCTTTCATTTTGCCTTATACTCTCGCAACCCCGTTTTTCATCCAAAATTCCAAAGTAAATGAAAAAATTTAAAAATTTTGCAAAAATATAATAAGTGTTTTGACACATTGTTGACTTTCCGTTGGTAAGAGTAGGAATAAAATTTTGACTTGATCGAGCGTGTTGAGCTCTAGCTTGTCCCCTTAACCTTTATAATTAGAAATTTGTGCTAGTTTCTCATACAAGAAGCCATAAAACGTGAATTCTAGCAAGAATTTGCAAGTTTCCATAATTGACTTTAAATATGCGCAGCTTGATGTTATTCGACTAAGCATTCACGGATCTTATTATTTAGGATTTTAAATTTGCGAAGAACGAAAAATGATAGAATTGAATATAAGTTAGATGCTAAGTGTAGAGTAGTTGGATCTCTTTAGAGCTCGTAGGGGTTAATTGTGGCTTTTTGCTCCCATCAGCTAAATAAACCCCTAAAAAAATAAATTTCTCAATAAATTAAAGGTGCACGGTTTTGGCGATAATTAGTTTTTACTCCTTCTTTAGAGAATTCTTGCTTATGAAAGTTGGGTACACATCAAGGTACTACCAGTGTTGCGGGGAAATAAACTATTGATTCCTGATAGTACGTGCCATTTTTTCGGTTGGCGAAAGACCGCTAGACTCGGGATTTGGCAACAAATTATAAATAATAATAATCCAAAGCCATAAAAGTTTTCTGTTTCCTGACGGTTCGCTCCCGTTGACTTAGACTTCAAAAAGGCAGTGGAAAAATCTCCAAGCTCAAAATAAGACTCCAGATTCTTGACGGTTAGCTGCCGTTGTTTTGGTTGTTTAAAAGGCCGAGGACAAATAAATGCTTAATAATGTTAATAATGACAAATTTAGACACCGGGGATATCCTAATAAAGCTTCTGTCTCTGCATTCATAGATGAGTTGTTTCGGTCGAAATAAAAAGGATATCCTTTAAATCATGCTAAATTAGGAACTTGATGTGGACCTCATTTTTATGGGCAACCGTTCTCGAGGGAAGGATTTTAAACTAGTTAGCGTCTAAACTTGGTGCCTTTATCGGACTAAAAATCTATGGAAACAAGAAAAACTCATTTTTTATAAAATCCTTAGAGGAAATAGGAATAAGGGAGCAAGAAGTAGCTGTGCGTACACAATTAGCATCTATGGGTAGTGTTGGCATCTAACTTGTATTTAACAATGATTTCGTTTTTAAGCTTGGTTTGGGGACTGGTGAAAAATCAAGGACGAAGAATTTTATTCATGTGGACACTTTTTCATGAAAAGTGCTTCTTACTGCGTGATCCTAAAAGTTATTTATTAAATAATGAATGTCAACATTCAGTCTTAAAAAGAAAAAATACAAAAAGATATTATATAATTTGGTCAAACGAGGCATTTTTAGAACTATTGATTTCTTAATCTCTTTTGAGGAACATTTTACTACTTTTAAAAAATTTTAGTAAAAAGTGGTTGGAAATTTTTGGTTTTAAAAGCGTGATGTGATGACATTGCGTGAGGACATGGCAATACCTTAGTCTGGAGAATTTTGGTATGTGTTAAATCACATACTTTTTCTTTATAAAAAACGGACTTAAAAGACCAAAAACTGATCATAAAAGCCAAATATATGCTTGTTTCTTTGTTTTTGTATGTGCAGGTAACGGATATGAGAAAAGGACAAAAAGAAAGAAAAAACGGACAAAAACGAGCACAGGATTGGCAAGAGCGTGAAAAGCCGGTGCCGGGAGTGTGTTTCTACATTTTGGATTAAGCCTTAACCCATTCAACCCTAAACCTAAAATCAATTTCACCATTAGTCCCTAAACCTTTTCACTTATAGTCCTAAGCTAAATTGCAAAATTAGTCCAAAACTTAACACCTATTAACCCTTTATATATACTAAACCCAAATCCGAGTAGTAAAACCCAACTAATAAACAAAAACCTAGTCCAAACATCACAACCCGACCAACCCACCCCTTTTACCCGAGTCAAACCTAATTAAAACCCGGGTCAAACAAATAAAAGAAGGCGCCAATTTTAGTTTTACTATTCACTGTCGTCTTCCCTTTACCCTGCATCCCTTCCACACCAATTACCCACGTTAAATGACATTCAACCCTTCTAGAAGCTGGCAAGTCAGAAGATATGATGCCATCGTGTATACGCTGGCAATCCCCAAGGTTATGATTAGCTAATCATCACATGGCACACGATCCAAGGGCTATGATTGGTACCTATGACAAGGCAAAGAATCAAGGGTCAGGATTAGGGGATGAAGACACTCTCCAAACCCTAAAAGGATCCCAAGATGCCTATGAAAGGACCTCCTCACCTCACAAATTGGGGGTCGTCTATTACTGTCCTGTTTTAGCTTATTTTATTGCTTATTGTAATTTTCTTTTATTGTCTTTTTAAAATTATTGTATTTCCTTTTCAGTGTTGTAATTCCTTTAAGTTTTTAATAAAATTCATTTTGTTTCAAATAGTTGTCTATTTCCTTTATGCTTTAATAATGTTTTCATATAGTTAAATTAAGCTGACTTAAGCTCCTTAATAAGCTCTTATTACTTTTACATAAGCTTAGTCTAGCTTCTCAATAGTTGGGTTGAGTTAATTTAAGCTTGAGATTTAATAATCTGATTTTAAGGCAAAATAAGCAGTTTGGATGATAAGCCAGATTTGGATGGGCTTATGGGACTTTACCAGCTTGTTTTAAACAAGCTGGAGCTTGTAGATCAGCTCTTGGAGCATATTTAGTCCTTGTTTGAGCAACCAAGTGAGTTATATTTTTATATTTTTAGCTTAATAAACTGCTTATTGTTTATTTCTGCTTATTATGTGCTTATCTATGTTTAATATGTCTTTTATATGCTTATTAGTAGTAGATCTATCTGTTTTATTGCTTATTTCGTAGTTTAGAGGTTATTAGCTTTTATTAGTGATTTAACTGTCCAAATAGCTAATAAGCTTTGATTATTGGTTAAGTGCTTATTTCTTATTAAATTTTGCTTAAAAACCTTTTAATACACTTAAGGTTGATCTGTTTAAAAAAAAAACATAAGTTTAATAGCTTAATTCAGCTCTGAAATCAGTTTTCACTTTTTAAAGGGGTGTTTGGGATAGCAGTACTAACTATAAGTTAGTACTGCTAGTATGTGTTTTGTCCATTAAGTCAGTTTGTTTAAGCTTAAAAATAGTCTATAAAGTAGTTTTTAAAGAATTTAAACCAGTTTGAACAAGTTTCATAGATTTTAGCTTAATTTTCTAAATTTCATAGCTTAAAACTCATTATATCAGCTTATTTTGAAAAAAATCCTAAATAGGTCTTTCAAGTGTTGTGTTTTGAGTAATAATTCAGTTTAAGATAAGTTTTACAACTTCTGGTTAAGTGTTTAATAGATTTGTGTCCAATTTTGTAGTCTGCAAGTTTTCATATAATTACGAAAAGCCAAAAATAATAGTATAAATGTCCTTCAATATCAGCTTATTTTTAAGCTAATTATACCCTCAAATTGCTTGGAATTGGTTTTAAAAGCTCGTTAGTGGATGTTCTTTGCTTTTCTGGAGTTTATAGCTTATTCCATAAGCTGTAGGTAGCTTATTTCTAGTGCTAAAAGTAGTAGTTAAGGTCTGATTTTAAGTATATCAGTCTTCAATAGTGTCTTAAGCTATCTGTTTCACAGCTTATTTTCAAGCACCTAATAAGCTCTAAAATGTCTTAAAATGGTTTTGTGAATTCTTTGGTTGTTTAGCTTAAACTGTTTCTAGGTTTTGTGGATTAGCTTTTAGGTTTAGTGGCTTATTCAGTAGCTTAAAGTTGCCCATTTAGGCTGTTTTAATAGCAATTTTGCCTTTTTAGCTTAATTAGATTATGACCTTATTGCTTGTTAAGAATAGCTTAATTTAGGTTAGAATTGCTTCTTAGGTTTGCTTTTAGGGTTTAGAAGCTAACTTCAGTATAGCACAAGCTTATAAAAGCTTGAGCTTTGATTTCAGTTAGCTCTTTTGCTTCTTTTTAGTATTTTAGCATATCTGTTGGTTAAAAAAGCTTTGTCCAGCTTATTTTCTGAGTTTTAAAAATTTTGCTTTTACAAAAGTTACTTCTTTTCAGCTTATTTATAAGTTTTAAAAATAAAATATGCAAAAATAAAAACTTTAGGAAAGGGGAAGTCCAAGGCTCCAATCCTGGACCTCAACCCTCTCAACCAAAGCCTCACACACCACACCACTACCACTGCGCCCTTGGTTCTTTTTTGTTAAGGGTTGCAGTGGTTATTTACTTAACCACTTTCTTCCCTTTTAGCTTAATTTCCCTTTTAGCTTATTCACAGCTTATCTAGATAAGCTGTCGATTCCTTTTTATTTTTCCTAAGTTCCTTATAGCTTAAAGTAGTTTTCCATAATTTTTCTTATTAATTTAGTATTTTTAATATTATTCTTAGTCTAAAAGTGTTTTTAATTCATTAAAAATAAAATAAAAAGCGAAAAAAATATAATTCTTTTTTCTAAAATTATTTTTATTCATTTAGGACTTTTAAGAACCAAATTTACACGTCTAGGGTTAATTTTCGATTTTTAGGTTTTCTTAGGCTCGTTTAATTCCGTTAAGAGCCCGTTTTTAGTCTAATTTGCGTTTTTTTGCTTATTTTTGCTTTACTCTCTTGTTTTATATGATTATTAGTTGCGTTTTAGTATATGCTTTATGTTTTTAGTCATAATTCAAAATATATCTTAATTAATCAAATCATTCGATCACGAACGAAATTCAAAGTTCCAATCACACTTCATCGGGACTTAACGACCCGGGAAAAATAAACTACTTCTGAAAAATATTTGGTTTGAATTTCTTTGACCTCTGGGTATATTCACTCTTGGTTAGAGAGAGAATTTACCTTTTGGTCGGGTTTTTCTTGCTATGATATATATATATATACTTGTGCAACGAACCACTCAACAATCAGCTTCAACCCAAAATCATTCCATATGATTCATCACAATCTTCAATGGACAATCAACTGGTTCCATACAACAATACTAATAAAATGTATTATGCACAAGCAAATGATGAAAAATCATAGGCATTCAATACTTTGAACCAGGGATTTGCATTAGTTGCCCATGCTTTTAACAAATTTGCATACAGGCCCAATAATCGTCTTCGCACCTATTCAAACACAAGGATCAAGCGATTATCCAGGATGAAAAAATTGAATTACAAAATCGATCTTATGGACGTTCAATGGGAAATGGTGGTTATGCAGGAAACTCAAGCAATGGACAAGTGTTTAATACAACTGATGGAAACAGGAACAATGCAGGTGCTCCTCAAAGAAGGGTTGAAATTATTGAGACCGGGAATACACAGACTGGGAATACGGTGGTAGTTACAATTGTAATGGTAGGGGTCATCTGGCTAATGCATGTCCTAAACCAAGTGTCAGAGGAAGTGATTTTCATAAAAAAGCATTACTCCTAGCTCTTAAGGATGAAGCAGGTGGAAATCTCACTAACAAAGAAAACAACTTCATGGAAAATGCTTTCTCAGATGATGACATGGAAGATCTAAAAGCAAATGCAGCAGTCATGTTAATGGCAAATATGCAGGAACCACACATGAGTGATACAGGTCCAGTGTATGACACTGATGGCTTGTCTTAGGTACCAAATTCATGTCTAATCCATGAAATAGCATCTCCATCTGCATCTTCATCTGACAAGGAGCAAGTTATTCAAGATGATTCATTGGAATTTCCTCAAGAAGATGATCAAATTAACCCTGTTGTTACATTTGATGATTCACTTGATGATTAAAACAATGATCAACTGGAACAACATGAATCTTCGTCTGATCCAGATCTAGAACTCATGACCTTGCTTACTACTACCCAATCACAAATTGATAAATGTAATGAAATCAATCGTGCCTTAAATGCCAAATTCGCATCTTTAACTATGGATCTTGAGTGCTCTAATTACAACTCACAAATTTTGAAACACAAGCTAAAAGAGAACAAAGTTTTGAAGTTGCTTTTCAAAATGCGTACGTCAAAGAACAAGAGTTACAACATCAAATACGAGAATTAGTCGTAACCAAAAACAACCTGGTTTCTCAAATGGAACAAGAAAAATTAGAACACAAACAACAAATTGATTAACTCACTTCTAAACTTTTCAAAACAAACACAGAGTTGTCAATTTGTCAAGCTAGTTTTTCAGAACATAAACAACTATGCAGGAAACGAATTGATTCTTATCATAACAAAATCGTAGATTTGGAAAGTAAACTAAAAGAGTTTCAAAACGTTGTTTACAAAACTGGGGAGTCTGTTACAACGATACAAAAGTTTAAATTAAAACAAAATCTCGTGGTTATGGATTTGCTATGGGTGACGACAAACTACATTTTCTTCACAAAGCACTCAAAGAAAATCCAAAGTTGTATAGTAGAGAACAACTCTTTGATGATTCCATTATGCGTGTTGTTGTATATAATCGTGATGAAGAACAGTAACAGGACGAAGAGAGTCGATTAAAAATGGCCAATATTCCGTTTAATAAACCATTCGATTACTCAAAATTGCCTCATATTTTTGACACTTTCGTTCCTCAAAAAGAAAAAAATAGAACTACCTTGGTTTATCAATCAGATGCATGAATCTACTTCCGATGATGGTCCCGTTAACCAGTTGCACAAATAAATGGCCCTTTACCACCTTCTTGTGAAATTCAACCATTACCTAAAAGTTTTCTAGTACTTAGGTATTTTGATACATTTATGGAAGACATCAAATTTTTGGAAGAAGCAATTGAACGTAATTCAGACATAAAACTTGCAACGTTTCAATCTGCTTACGCAAAAGAACAGAGAAAAAATTTTCAAAAATAGTTTTGACCTCATGTTCAACATTTGTGTCTTTGTGCAACACACTGGGAACGGGAACTCCAAAATGAAGTAAAATCCATGATACAAACTTTCAATGCAACAGAAAATTCAATTTCTAAGCAAAAACGTCGAAACAAAATTCTTTAAAATGAAGCAGATCGACTCTTGGAAGATGTTCTGAGTTTTGATATTATCTCAGTGTTCATGAATTCTATTTATGCGTCCTGTAATTCTATGCTTATTGCTAAAAATGATTCTGAATGCGAAAAGTTGAGACACGAGATTGAGATTTTAAAAAGTGAAAATGATAAAATCATTAAACAAAATGATGATGTTCAGAATAAACTTTCAAACGAGATTTCTCAACTACACTAGAGGCTTCAATGGTGTTAAGCTCAAAGCCTTGATTTTGAATTAAAATTGCAACAACAAAAGAAGGATCTGGATTTTGATAAGAAATGAACAAAAGTTGAAAATCTTGATGATGAGAACGCAGTCTTAAAGTGTCAGTTGCGCAAATATGAACAAGAAATTGAGCACCTAAAAAATGGGTACAAAACAATTTTTGACTCTTAAAAAAGTCTCGGTCTCAACTTTTGAAAGAAAATGCTGAATATAGGAAAGAATGTGCAGATGCTATTAGAATAAATAGATCACTTGATTCCAAAATACAGGATTAGTAACACATCATCATTGAATTAAGGGAGAAAATTCGTGAACAAGAAAAAGGAAAGTTTGTCAACACAAATGTCATTGCACCAGGAATGTACAAATTAGACACAACACCTAGGCAAACCATTACAGACACTAATCCGACTACTAATTTGAATGCTTCCACTTTCTACAGGAATAGTCACCACTACTAGCGTTAGCAGATCAAAGCCTAAGAGCAACAAACGACATAATAGGATCTCGTAACGTAAGAGCGGAAAACTAGATGTCCCAGAAGTTGAAGATCATCTTAGGAATTTGAATAAAACTCATGTTGCTTCTGATTTAGATTGTAACTTAAAAAGCTGTAATTCAGATATCGTTGTAACGAATGCTAAACCTTTGAACGTTGTAAACGTGAATGCTTCCTGTGTTTTTTGTCGTAAAAGTATGTTTTCTGGTGATCATACAAATGTCTTGAAAATTCTCTTTTATCTCATAATAAGAAATCTACATCTGGTAGTACCTCTAGGCCCACTAAAGCTTCTAAGTCTGTGATAGGAAAACCACCAATTGCAGTTTCTAATAATGCCTTAGATATTAGCCCCATAGTTGTGAATACAAATCGTAAGATAGTGCAATCACCTAGCGAATTCACTAAGACAAAAGCACGAACTAGTTAGACATGGCAACGTTGGTTACAAAGGACACCCTATTTTAAATGGTTACCTAAAATTGTTAATGTGTGTGCCTCTAACCCAACGGAACCCACAACTTCTTTGGGTTCCACCCTTACCGTCATTCCACCTTCGTCGTCCTCGTGTGTTGCAGGTGGTTCAGATTGTTCGGTGGATAGTTGACAGCGGCTGCACCCGACATATGACAGGCAATCTTAAATTGTTAGTAAACTTTGTTTCAAAGTTCATTGGCACTGTCAGATTCGGGAACGATCACTTCGCTGCTATCATGGGCTATAGAGATTACATCGATGGCAACATCGAAATTAGTCGTGTGTATTATGTCGAAGGCCTTGGTCACAACCTTTTCTCAGTCGGTCAATTATGTGATGGTGATTTGGAAGTAGCATTCAGGGAGAAAACATTTTTCGTTCGTGACTTATAAGGAAATGATCTTATGTCAGGCACTCGTGGAACAAGTCTTTAACCGATCTCAATGTCTGATATGATTGCTTCCTCTCCAGTATGCTTGCTTTCCAAAGCAACTTCGACAAAATCATGGTTATGGCACAAACGACTTTCTTATTTGACCTTAAAAACCATGACTGAACTTGCACGTCACAAGCTAGTCAACGGTCTTCCAGGATTCCAGTATTCCAAGGATCACTTATGTCCTGCATGTGTACAAGGAAAAAGGACTCGTGCACACTTTCCTTCAAAAACATAACTCAGTACGATCATGTTCTTCAACTACTTCACATGGATTTGTGTGGCCCAATGCGCGTGCAAACGATCAACGGCAAACACTACTTTCTTGTAATCGTTGATGACTACTCCAGATGGACTTAGGTTTATTTTCTCAGAAGTAAAGATCAAGCCCCTTCTATGATCATCACCTTTCTTACGATAATTCAAGTTCAGCTTCATAACACGGTCAAAAAAGTCAGAACAGATAACGGAACTGAATTCAAGAATCAAACTCTTTGAGACTATTTTGAGAAAGTGGGGATTGAACATCAAAAATCTATTGCAAGAAGTCCAGAACAAAATAGGGTTGTTGAAAGGCGCAACAGGACGTTAGTGGAAGCTGCAAGACGATGCTGATCAATGCTCAATTACCAGATTACTTATGGGCATAAGCTGTTTCGACTACATATTATACCCAAAACCATTGTATGATCAACCAACGCCATCACAAAACATCTTATGAGCTTTTCAATAATCACAAAATGAATATAAAATACTTTCATGTATTTGGTGCCCTTTGTTACCCAAATAATAGTTGTGAAGACCTTGGAAAGCTCAAAGAAAAAGCTGACATCGGTGTGTTTATTGGATAATGTGAAAACTCAAAAGGCTTTCGCATTTGGAATTGTCGTACTAGAGAAATTGTGGAAACCATCCATGCTAATTTCGATTAGCTTACAGAAATGGCTTCTGAGCAAAATAGCTTAGGACCCGCAACTAACCGTCTAAACTTTCCTGATCAATCAACTGCACCTCTTTCGCTAAACCACAAAGAATTGGAAACCCTGTTTGTTCCCTTGTTTAATGATTCCTTTGATTGTCGTGCGCTAGATGTATCACCTATTTCCGCTTCTCAACCTGATAACATTCCAATACCTGATACAACTGCATCTACGTCAACAACCATTGAGATAGTTGCACCTCCAATTGAATCTCCAACAACAATTGAACAAACCACTTCCAACACAGAAAATGCAGCTGAAGATCAATAAGAACCGCACCTGAAGATTATGATGGAAATGCTTTCTTTAATCCATTTTCTCCAACTCCAACCATTCAAGAAATTACAGAGTCATCTACAAGCAACTTGGAACCGTCAAATATGCATACACTCTATCAACATCACCCTTCAACACATCAATGGACAAAAGATCATCCCTTAGTAAATGTGATGGGTAATCTGGAAGATCCAGTCATGACAAGACAAAGACTACACACAGATGGTGAAACTTGCATCTATGCTCTCACTGTCAGTCAAGCTAAACGCAAGAACATTAAAGATGCCATGGCTTACGACAATTGGATTGAATTAATGCAGGAAGAACTAAATCAATTCAAATGTCTGAAAGTCTGTGTGGAAACCGTAGAGGGAGGGTGAATATGTTTTCTATTTAAAAGCTTAAAAACTTTTGTATCAAACACCTGATCAAGTGTGACGTAATATGAAAAGTGTCAACAATGATTATACAACATCTAGAGATGGTATAAAGTAAACTAAAAAACAAATACAACTAAACCATGACACAAACATAATCAACATAATATAATCAACAAACCACACAAACATAAAGGCGATGCAAATATAAATATAAAGCGATAAAGACTAAAATAAAAGTAAAGAGAAAAGTTAAGAAGGCGCAAATCGGACACGATGATTTATAGTGGTTCGGTCACGAAGCTCCTCTTCGCCCTACTCCACTCCCTGAATACCTAACTCGAGAGTTACTTCACTAATCAACAAGCTCCCTTCAGGCGGAGAAAACCGTACAACGTCGCTTATCCTTATTTTCGACATTAAGCTAAATGTTGAGTACCAATATTAGCTAGTACCAATCTATCACGATTTACCTGATCAACCCTTGATCCACTTGATCAATACAAAATCCTACAAGCTAGAAGAGATATCCAAGATCTTAACAAGATCACAATGATCTACTCCCAATTGACTCGATCTACCCATGATCCACTTGATCAATACACAAGCCTACAAGCTATAAGAGATCTCCAAGATCACAATGATCTACTCTCACCTGACTCGATCTACCCTTGATCTACTAGATCAATACATAAGCCCACAAGATACAAGAGATCTCCATGATCACAATTATCTAATCTCACTTGACCCAATCTACCCGATCTATCCTTGATCCACTTGATCGATACACAAGCCCACAAGCTACAAGAGATCTCCAAGATCTCAACAATATCACAATGATCTACTCTCACAAACTCTCAAAAGAAAAATGAACTTGATGTATGCAAGGATACAACAAGTATGTAACAAGTGTTGCAAGTGCACTAACTATAACTACAACACTTTATATCTTTGTGATACTATGTGTTCTTCTCTTTCACTAGCAGAGGAATGAAGGTGATCTCTTGGTTGGATGAAAGGATCACTCTTAAACAAACTAAGACACTCTAAATGATAAAAGAAAGTGATCTAAGTAAAAAGGGATTAGGCCAGAGAAAACTAACTGGAACAATCAAGTTGAAAGTGTAAAATGGTCCACTATTTATAGGCAAAGAAAAAACTAGCCGTTACGTAAGGACGGTACCTGATGAACTCAAATACGTACATTTTATTACTATCATTTATCCT
Source organism: Artemisia tridentata subsp. tridentata (assembly GCA_021014915.2). Lineage (NCBI taxonomy): Eukaryota > Viridiplantae > Streptophyta > Magnoliopsida > Asterales > Asteraceae > Artemisia > Artemisia tridentata. The sequence goes on along the minus strand of CP139508.1, from coordinate 207,529,672 downwards.
ATTAATTTGACTTGTTTTACTATATTATGTATGAGGATTGATACTTAATCGTTTACTTTTGTAATTCTCAGGTAAAAACAAGCATTTGGTGAAACTTAGCAATTTTGGACTAATTATGGAGCAAAACGTGCATAAAGTTGAAAGTCTACTGACATGGACAAGATCAAGTCAATTCTGCTCCAGATGCGCCGCATCTCACTCTCGACATGCGCCGCATCTCTATCAAGATATCACCAGATACGATCCAAGATACAAGAGGACATGCGCCGCATCTAATCATGGAGTTACGCCGCATCTTCTGGCGGTGTACGAATATTCCTGAATATCATAATCTTGGACCCCACGCGAAGTTAAGTACATGCGCCGCATCTACTTAGTAGATGCGCCGCATCTTCCCTCAGACAGAAACTATAAATACCCCGTAGACCAGACGAATTAAAAGTTCCGAAAAACCTAAAACCGAAGACCGAACAGGAGGAACAAAGGACGAATTCAGTCAAGGAGGCAGCACAAGACACACCCAAATCAAAGATACAAGAGCTGTAAGAAGGTGCTGCATGTGTTTAATTCATTAAGTAGTTTTGTTTTATTGTGTTAGCAAACTTTAATTCATCAGGATTGGTGGCTTGTGTAATGTGACAACGAAAGATTGCACTCCCTTTAATACTTGCTTTCCCATCAATTAAAGTTTATATGATGATGTCTTTGGTTACTACTTATTAGTGCATTGATAACCTCTGTGTTTATTAGTGGCTTGCGGGCATTTGACTGCGGGACATAATGTGGCTCCCACGGTTATTACTAAATTGATCACTTAGGAATAACTTTTAGACATAAGTAATCATTAAGGGTTTACTCGCCGATAAGATTAGGACCAACGAGAAAGGGTTAACTATATACACTTCATATAAAGCTATCAATAAAACAAGTGACAATCTACTTAATCATAAGGACAGCCCTCTTATTGTCTCGAGTATTTATCTGTGTACGTGTGTGCTACTTGCTGATTCGTGCCTATTGGTTTATTTTATTATTTAATTGCAAACAAATCGTGCCAGTCTCTCAGGCTGAAACCCCCTTGCGTTAGGATATTAAAATACTGATTAGAATAACGAGATAATGCGTTCCACTCTTAGTGATCGACACTCTACTTACCATTATATTCATACTGACCGGGTACACTGCTCGTTAAGTGTGTGTGTTATTGATAAGTCGGCTAAATATAAATTTAAAACTTGAGTAGGCATTAAACTGCTAAACCGCAACGACACATCACGCGCATCAAGTTTTTGGCGCCGCTGCCGGGGAGTGAATTGTTATTATCTGTTAATTTGATTAGTATTTTAATTAGGTTTTTCTTTTTATTAGATTAATTGCATCATTGTACTATTTTGCATATTTGTTGTATTGTGTGTTAATTGTTTTCTTTTATTTTTGTGTGTTTATTTTTGTTTGTGTGTTTAATTTTTTGTTTTTATTTTTCGTATTTTTCTGTTCTGCAATCGTTGTACTGTGCTAAATCAAACGATACGGCGCATCTGATCTCTCAGATACGGCGTATTGCGTTTAATTTTTTTTAGTACAACGCGTTTAATTAATTCGATACGACGCATCTTTTCCCCAAGATACGGCGTATCTGTTTTTAATAAGAAAATTTTTCTAAGCGATAAAGTAATACGACGCATCTGCTTTTGCAGATACGGCGTATCTGTTTTTAATAAAAAATTTTCTAAACGTTAACGCCATACGACGCATCTGCTTTAGCAGATACGGCGTATCTATTATTTTAATTAAAAACAGTTTGCGAATTATTAAACAGATACGGCGTATCGATCTCTGTCGATACGGCGCATCTTTCTGAATCAAAAATCGATATTTATTTTTAAACGTAACGAAAATACGGCGCATTAACTTTCGTTAATACGACGCATTTAATTTTAATTAGATAAGCTGATTTTTGATTAATTAATTCGATACGGCGCATTCTTAAATTCTAAGCGGCGTATCTATTTTCTGGATAAAGTCTGATTAAATTTTAACGATTATAAGATACGGCGTATCCAACTTTTTGGATACGGCGCATCGTCTGCAGATATCAGCTATTTTTATTCTTATATCCGTTTCTATATTCATTAATTTCTCTTCTAGCGAACAAATCCTACTGATGATTTTACCTTGGATGACAGATTTTGCTATGGAAGACATGTCAGTTAACGGATATCTTGCTAAGGAATGCTTGTTTTCAGATTCATTCAATGTACTCATGATCGATGCAGATTTATTCTCTTGGGAGACTCCTCTTGAAGCTGCTTTTAAGGAATTCATGCGTTTATGCAACATTGACAAAGAGGTATTCTCTTATGATGTATTTGTGAGGTATACTGGAGAAGAATTGTCGCTCTTATGGCCTATCATTGAAGCCGAAGGATTGAACTGGACTACTATCGAAGAAGATGATGGGAAATTCTATCTTGCATACATGGAATCAAGCAACAACAGCTGTGGTGGAGGCAATGCCCAAATCTCTTACATGCCTTATTCCGAACAGTACTGGGGATTTGTAGGGTATTCACAATGCAAGAATCACTTGTGTGAGGCTTGTTTGGATCGAATAAGTAAGATTTCTAGAGAGAAGTGGGAGCCTTTTAGAGAGAGAAAGAAGCTAGTGATCTATTAGATTGAAAAGGTCCAACCCTTCCCTTGTGTGGGAAGGGGTATATATACTACTACATATTATGTCCCTAGTGGACTGTGGAGCGAGCTGACAGAGGGTAAAGACCCGACCCACTCCACAATAGTAATTAATAACTAAGCTACTAATAATATTACTGATAATCTTATGAGCTATGATGATCTAATAAGTACTCGGGGTGACCGAGTCTTCTGCTGAATATTCATATTCCTAACAATCTCCCCCTAAGGGAGGTTACCCCAGAAGTAATGTTCTGAAATTCAGCACTTCTTCCTTGGATCTTGACATCATAGCTCGTACTCATTGAATCTTCAATGTCATAGATTGCTGTGCAAACATCAGTGATCTGAAGATGACTTCTCTTTTGTCTTGGATGAATTTTGAATAATCTCTGAACGTATCATCCCACTTGAGTCTCCAAGTCATCTTTCAGTAGTAATACTCCATGTGATGAAATATACTTAGAGCCGACATGCTCACACGATATGGGGTCATGATCTTCAGCATCAGAGTTAGCAGAAGCTGTGTTGAAGGTCTTTTAGGGTGATCATGACTTCTTTGATGATGATGTAGTGTGAACATGTGGTGATGGATTGGCATCTTTTCTGCAACCAGCTACAACAGCAACCAGCTACAGCATTCCACTGCTACAATCGCCAGAAGTTCCTGCATACGACAGTTAGCAATAATTCGACCGGTACTTACAAGTTTGGACTTCGAGATAGTCAACAGCATATTGTGAAAACTATCTCTAATCCTTACCAAGACCGTTCCTAATCGAAAACTCACAGAGAGCTTTTTAAGATTTTACCGTAGTAAATCAGCGATTAGGTGAGTCGCTGGAGATCACTCCATGACTGTAGACCGGTTGAAACCGCCGCGACCACTAAGCGTAATCCACGAGGAATTACCGAAGTGACCTGCATACAGGGCTGTTTGATGTTGACCCTGGCAGGAATTTCCATTCAATCATTGAGAATTACATTTGTAAATTCCCTCATAAATGTTCTGGCAAATTGCTAAGATCTGCGTAGGACTCTTAAGATTACAACTGGTGTCCTTAATGTTGAACACCCAGTGTAGAAATAATTTGTGTCCCTATGAGATCTTATTATGCATCTCGTGGCTCTAGACTCTATTGTGCGTTTTGATTTGGTGATCGGAGGCTGGAGAGGACTGCCACCTTTTCAATATCATCTAACTCGGAGTGAGAGAGACGATAGTAATGTATTGAACTCCGTGACAATTGAAACAAGAATCCTTTGAGGGACCTTGAGTGGCTAGGGAGGGTTGTGCAGCGTATCACTGGGTCCATGATACTTTGTCTTCAATGCGAGCAATCAACTAAGTGATTCTGACAGCATATGTATTGACCCGGTTTCTGCCTAAGTTGTAAGGAGGGCTATTTCTTTTCACCCTTTCTCTTTACAATTCCTTTTCATTCTTCAACCCCTTCAGTGCTTACCGAGACTTCATAACTAACACCTTGTTGGGTTTGTTCCAGTGTTAGCTCCATCTCAGTCGGCACTATTCCCTTATGCACATTTCTCCTTTTTAATCATACCTAAGGACTTCTACACTAACTAGTGGATTGTCCCTGGGTAGATCCCTCCGGCTCTGGCGGGATCGTGGGAACTTGAGCCTAACCTAACCATCCTTATAACTCCATGCATTAATTAAGATGGTCGGTCTTTGGTGTACTTTCACGATTCCCATAAACCAAATCTTTGAAAAATCTCTCAAAGTGTTCATGACTCTGAAACACATTTTTGCAAACACTTGAGAGTTTTATATTTTTCAAATGCTCCCCCTCAACATGTGCTCGAGTGATAGTTTTATAAATTTGCACATGTTAGGTAGAGCTTGCACTTTTTGAATTGATCCACTTTCAGTGAACATGACCGATTCGAGACACGCTTACATCACTGGTTAGACCAGCTTGAAATTATTACCCGGCCTGGTCAAGTCCACAGAAAGTTTCTCGAAACGGTACATTCTACTCAGATACATCTTTTTCGAGACACGCTTACATCACTGGTTAGACCAGCTTGAAATTATTACCCGGCCAAGACGTATCCTTTCGATTGATGGCAATTCAAATTTCGTCAATTCATTGGTGAAGTCTAAGCCTTGCTCACGTGAGATGCCAAATCCTTTGTTTTGTTAAAAACATTTGCTCCCCCTCAATATGTGCATCGATATTAAGAAAGATTTTCGCACATATGGAAGAGCTTGTATTTATGACCAAAACATTTTGCTCCCCCTCAATATGTGCCTTGATATGCAAAATGGTTTAGCACATATGGGAGAGCTTACATTAACATCCAAATCATCACATTTTATCAGAATTTCCTATTTAAATCACATTCTCTCCCCCGATCAAAAATTTCAAACCATTTGAGATTTGTGATCCCAAGTGATTTAAATAAGTTTAGAAAATTTGGGAGAAAATGTGGTCAGGTTTAAATGTATTCTGATTTAGGAGCATACTATGCTCCCCCTTAAACCACGAGAGAGTGTCACTGCTGATGTTGCACAAATTAGGTAAGGTGTCAGAAATTTGAAAATTTAAGTCAATTGACCACCTTGTGTAACATCAAGACTCTCTTGAAGAATCAAACAAGATAAAGAGTCTGATGTAAAGAAGACTTCTCTTCTTATACACGAAATGACGCACTGAAACGTACATCAAGTCGGGAGAACATGGATATAAAGTAATCCATGCCCAGGTGAACATCACCCAGTTGGAGGAACAGCTGTCTTTTTGGCGACATGCTTTCCCCAGTGTACAGCGCGGGTTGCAGTATGAAGTAACTGCAAGCCATTAAGACATGTTTTAACTGATTAGTATAACTTCTGCTCGAGCTTCATTTAAGAATCCGTGCCATTGTTGAATGACATTTCTAGATACGTAAATGTTATCGATAAACAGAAGACATGCCTAGGTAGAACTATTTTTGGTATTTTCTGATTTTTCGATTTTTTATGGTTTTTTATAGGTTTTATATTTTTGTATTTTTCTTTTTGATTTAAGATATATACAACTATGTACAAGGATATAAGAAGACAATCCTTTACTCCTCCTTTTCTTCCTGAAGACACTTGAGGGTTTCAGGAGTCATGCTTTTCATGCCAAGGCGTGGGAGAATAAACTGAAACCTTTCTCTTGGGAGGGCCTTGGTGAAGATGTCAGCTAACTGAAACTCTGTCCTCACGAAGTATAGCTCCACAATTCCTTTTTCCACCTGTTCCCTGATGAAGTGATGCCTGATGTCGATGTGTTTTGACCTGGAGTGCTGAACATTGTTACAACAAAGAGCAATGGCGCTTTTGTTGTCACAATATAGGGGAATTTTGTTGTATGAGAATCCATAGTCCGAAAGCTGTGATCGCATCCAAAGGATTTGTGCACAGCAAGCAGACATAGCAATGTACTCAGCTTCAGTAGATGATATGGAAGTACTCATCTGCTTCTTAGAAGACCAACTAACCAACTTTTCCCCTAAAAATTGAGCTCCTCCTGAAGTACTTCGACGAGTGTCTTGACATCCCGCATGATCAGCATCTGCGTATGCCGTTAACTCCATTGCAGTGTCCTTAGGATACCAGAGACCCATATGAACCGTGCCTTGAAGATATCGGAAGATCCTTTTCACTGCTTCAACATGCTTCTTGGTTGGTCTGGATTGATACCGAGCACACATACACACAGCAAACAGAAGATCTGGTCTGCTAGCCGTGATGTACATCAAAGATCCAATCATGCTTCGATACTGTGTGATATCAACTGGAATCCCTGAAGGATCTTCATCCAGCTTCGTTCTATCAACCATGGGAGTGTCAACAGGTTCACTTGAATGGAATCCAAACTTTTTTAGGATCTCGTTGGCGTATTTGGATTGATTGATGAATATGCCTCCGGGACTTTGAGAAACTTGTAGTCCTAAGAAGAATGACATTTGTCCCATCATGGACATTTGGAATTTGGAATTCATCTCCTTTGAGAAACTATCACATTCACCAGGATCTGTTGAAGCAAAGATGATATCATCTACATATATCTGAACTAGCAGTAGATGGTTTCTTGATTTCCTGGTGAATAGTGTAGGATCAACAACACCCTTGGAGAATCTGTTTGCTAGGAGGAACTTGGACAATGTATCGTACCATGCCCTTGGCGCCTGTTTTAGCCCATAAAGAGCCTTCTTCAAGCGGTAAACATGAGTAGGGTGTTCAGCATCCACGAATCCTTCAGGTTGACTCACGTAAACTTCTTCCTTTAAGTCACCATTCAAGAATGCCGTTTTGACATCCATCTGGTAGACTATCATATTACGACTAGCCGCATTAGCTAGGAAGATTCTTATAGCTTCAATTCTAGCAACCGGAGCAAACGATTCTTCAAAATCAATGCCCTCTTCTTGTCTAAACCCTTTAGCAACTAGCCGTGCCTTGTTCTTTAAGACATCACCATACTCGTCAAGCTTCACTTTGAAGATCCACTTTAAAGCGATGATCATTGCACGCTCAGGAGGAGGCACTAATTCCCATACTTCAAGTCGATCAAATTCATGGATTTCATCCTGCATAGCCTGGAACCAGCAATCTTTAGTCATTGCTTCTTTGGCATCTTTTGGTTCAACTTTAGACAGTACGAAATTGAAGAAGCACCATAGTGCATCAGTGGCTAGTTGATTACGAGTGGATACTGGACGTGAGGGATTGCCTATGATGTCATCGATTGGATGATCACTGGTCCATTTCCTGAGATGGTCGTGAGGTTGATGGTTGTGAACATACGAAGCAGTGCTGTGATCTTCATGTAAGGATGTGTCTGATGAATGTTCAGGAGCAAAGATGTTTTCAAAAGGAGCCTCTTCAACAGGAGCAAAAGGATTAACTTCCAAAGAGTTATTATCTGAAGATTCTTGCATTACTGGAGAAGTTTGAGTGTTTGATGACGAAGGAGATTGACTGGCAGCAGGAGCATTGTGACTGACTGATACTGAAGCTGCAGGTCCTTCTGAATCTTGTGGGGCTTGAACCTCATCCATAGGAATTACAGCTGATTCACTCGGGATGGTTCCATTTGTTGGCTCAAAGTATTCATCAAACATGGGATCGAATAACTTCTTCAACTCCTCACATGTAGGTGGCACATAAGAATCTGCAGGCGTGGAATTCTGTACAAGTCCTGAACTAATGGGTCCAGGAGACAAAAGGTGAAGATCGGGTCCAGAACTGATTTGTCCTGAAACAGGTAGCTCACTCAGCTCATCGAACGTAACATGAATGGTTTCCATGATTTTACGGGTCCTTTTATTGTAGATTCGATACCCTTTACTGTCTGGTGCGTATCCAACGAAAATACCTATATCTGCTTTAGCTCTTAATTTTCCCAAGTCTTGACTATCGTTAGTTGGATAGCAAAGAGCACCAAACACACGCAGAAAGGAAAGATCTGGTTTCTTGTTATGAATTAACTCGAAGGGAGTCTTCTCATGAGCCGGATGAATTAGGGATCGGTTTTGAGTGTAACATGCTGTTGCAATAGCTTCTGCCCAGAGAAACATCGGTGACTTTGAAAATATAAGCATGGTTCTTGCAGCCTCCACCAGAGTACGGTTCCTTCGTTCAACCACCCCGTTCTGTTGAGGCGTGCGAGGGATACTTTTCTGATGCGTGATGCCAATACTTTCATAGAAATTACGGAGTTGTTGGTTAACAAACTCAGTACCATTATCTGTGCGGATGATTCTGACAGTTTTATCTAGCCTTACTTGCAGCTGTTTTATCAGTTTAATGATAACCTCTGGAGTTTCGTCCTTGGTTCTCAAAAACTTTACCCATGTGAACCGAGAATAATCATCTACTATCACCAGAACATACTTCTTTCCATTTATGGTTTGTATTCTCATTGGACCGCACAAGTCCATGTGGAGGGTGTGAAGAACTTCCAAGTTGGTGTTGACGGTTTTAGGCTTGTGGGTTTGTTTCTTGCTTTTACCCAGTTGACATGCAGAGCAGAGATGATCTTTCTCATATTTCAGTCTGGGCATCCCTCTAACAAGATCTTTACGGGAAAGATTATTTATGGTACCGAAGTTCAAGTGGTTCAAACGACGATGCCACAGCCATGATTTTGTTTTAGAGGCTTTAGAAAGCAAGCATATTGGAGAGGACTTCAACATTTCTTCAATTGAGATGGTGTATAGATTGGTGCCCCGACTGCCCTTGAGGAGATCTAAACCATCCAATTCTCTGACGAAACATGTATGCTTTCTGAAAGCCACTTCCAGATCTGAATCACAAAATTGACCCACAGAAAACAGATTGTGTCCTAGTCCTTCCACATAATATACCCTTGAGATTACACTATTACCAAACACATAATCTCCATAACCCATAATAGCACCAAAGTGGTCGTTCCCAAATCTAACTGTCCCGATAAACTTTTTCACGAAGTTCTTGAGCCGTGAGCGATCTCCAGTCATATGTTTTGAGCAGCCTGAGTCCAAATACCACAGGACGATTTGTACGACCTGCATTTGAAACCAGACAACAATGGATAACTGAAAAATGTGGATCCCCAAGTGCAATTGGGGTCCATTTGGTCAGCACATACATATTCAGGAACCACATATTTCACAGATGCTACTATCTTTTCTGAGGAGACAGAACTTGAGACAGGACAAGACCTAGATGGAGGGCATTGTGATTCTAAAGGCAAGATTCTACCAGTTGGTCTCCATTCCTTATTCTTCACAATTTTATGCATATTCATTTTAGGCAATGGTCTTTGTTTTCCTAAATTGAATTTCCTTCCAGTGGGTCTCCATTCCTTAACTTTTACAATTTTATGCTTATTCATTTTAGGCAACGTGCACTGTTTTCCTAAATTGAATTTCCTTCCAGTGGGTCTCCATTGATAGCCTACGCTAGCAAATGTTTTTCCTGTTGCTTTCCAAACCTTGTTGCATGCTTCAGTTATCCTACCATACTTAACATGGGATGATGCAGAAGACATCAGGAAAGACACAACACATTCATCATGATTAGCAGAAATTAAACAATTGTCGCAAGTTTTACAGATAGCATTAGAATTCGAATTAATTACAGTACTTTTGATACTAGAATCAACACGATTCATCCTACTCATTGTAAACTTATTGTTCCTAGGTTGGGCTTCTACATTCTTCAAGTGATCATTCTTAGCTGGCGCAGTCATATCCTTTCTTTCATTTCCTCTAGACCTTGACCCGCTAGCTTGGGTGTCACTTTTTACTCCTGTAGAAGCATCGAAGGCAACATTAGTTTGTTTTTCCGTCACATGCCTTCCTGATAATGATGTGTTGGGTTCTGATGTTTTGGGTGGTAGATCAACGGCTACATGCTTGTACACAACATTGGATGATGATGCAACAAATCTATCTCTATGGCCTCTAAACTTAGGAATTGAGCCTATGGCATATTCTAAGTTTTCCTGAATCCTTTTCGTGAGTTTGCATGCATAGACTACTGTTTGATCAAGTGGCTTATCATTCCTATCCTCTTCAACTACCTCACGAAGTGTGTCAAGGCCTTCTCTAAGATGATCTAGATATGTTTGATGGGCAAGGCTGTTATTTCTAAGCTTAAACGGAATACGCCCAACATCAACATCATACTTTTTACTAACAGTAGCCTTTTGTGTATCACAATTACAAGTGATGCATGGCATTTTACCTTTCACACGAGCCTTAAGATTCTCAATTTCATTTGTTAAAGAGGTTATTTGATCATTATGATTGCTTCTTGTAACTTTAATAGAATCATATAACTCTTTGAAATGCTGTTTAACCTTTGAATTTTCTTCTCGATAACACTCATTTTCATAATGTAACTTATTTATGGTGTTTTGATATTGAAAATTCTGAGAATCTGAAGATGAAGGTTTATTGGTGCCATAAACTTCACACTTGTTGGATTTCAATTGGGCAATTTGGGCCCTCAGCAGTCGAATCGTGTTCGTGTGAGCTTGAATTGTCTCATCTCGTTTGCTTAATTCAAAATAAGTATCAAATTCAGGAGCATCCAAAGATGTCTTGTCATTCGATATCTTATGTTTTTCATTTAAATGTTGATATTTCAATTGTAAATTAAGGTATTCAACTTCCAATTTTGAAAAACGTTTAACCATGTTATCATGGTCATCATTTTGAATTTTTTCAAGCAATTTTAAATTCTCCCCCTCAAGCTCAACAACACGATTCTGGGTGACATTCAACGCAATAGCATACTCATTAAATTGACAAGCATACAATGCAGAATCAGTGACAGTGTAAAATACATCTTGTGCAATACATCTAGCAATCAAGTTGTCGTTAGTAATGAGTATGTTTTTTCTTTCAATCTCTCGACTCTTAAGCTCTATTGCATATTCATTCACCTCTTTTTCCATTTCTTTAAATACTACTTCCATTTCTTTTATTTCGACTTTAAGGGCAGTTTGCAACCCTTCAAAATGTTCTTTAAGTAGTTTAAAGAATGGCATGACCTCAGTTAAGTAACACCTTTTTGCATGTTCAAAACACCTTTCCCCCTCAGTAATGCCGGTTGGTGTGATTCTCTTCTTACATGTTTTATCAAAATCAGCAAATAGTTGCCAAAGCACATATAAGCTAATAAAGGTTTTGCATTCAGTGGGAAGATACAAAGGCACCAGATTCCTAGGTGTATTGGGAGGATACACCGTTATGGACGCAACTTTTCGAATGAGGGGGGTGTTGGCCTTAAGTTTATCTTCCTTAAGTTTTTCACTATCTTGTTTCCAAAATATCTGTTCAGGTGTTAACTTCTTTTGAGGAGCAAACACAGTCAAACGATTTTCCTCATAATAATCATGGGGTTTGATTATTATTCGTCTGGCTATGCATTCGGGATCCCTCATTTTCTCATTCATTTTTTCCCTCATTTTATCACTTAACTCATCCTCTTCATCAGTGTAGATATGCTCAGGTTGGTCATGAATAGGCTTAATCATCACATTACCATCATATAGGGCTGGTTGAAGTGCTTGCATACCCCTAAGGATGGTTGACTTTGGTTCACCTATCATGATTTTACTATGCTTATCACTCAACTTTCTGTGCTTATGAATCATTTGAGCAGTTTGTATGGTTTGATTTTGTGTGTACAACTTATCTTCAAGCTTATTTTTTAACGTCTTGAGTTTAGAGAAATCATTTAACAGAGTTGTTTCTTTTTGTTTGAATTCTTGCTTAAGTGTTGTTACACACTTTTGTGCTTCCTGTTTCTGTTTGACAGACTGTTCTAGCTGACTTTTCAAAGAACTTAACTCTATTTTTAATGTTTCTTCTCGCACTCTAGACTCTTTAATAAGTGTACTCATTTGACCTTCTAATTTCTGCTCACGATCATTAAGCTCAAACTTAGCACGCTGTTCATACATAGCAACTTGTTCTTTATAGATGTTAAGTCTAGTGATCAAGTTATTATCACGGACAGGCAATTGGTTCTCATGGTACACACATGCATTATCTACATTACTCGCATTATCTAAGGCACATACATTACTCATAGCACACACATCATTATTGACAAAGGATTCACCATTTGGTACATCAGGCGAGTTGTTGCTATTCAAATACTGTTCATATGAGACAATATTGCTATTTTCCATATCAACATCACTTGAGTCAGAAACAACTGCCTGATGTACTTCTTCGGGAATCTGATGTCCCTCGACAATATTATATGTGTCATAAATTTTTAGTACCTCAGATATCACGGATGCATTAGAAGGACCAGCTTGACGAGATGAGGCCAGGGAAGACAAGTTAGCCATGAAGATTGTTTGAGCAGTAGGTTCATCATCCACATCAGAGTCAAATGCATCACAGTCATCTGCCTTGAAGATGTTAGGATCATTAAGTGCTAGATCCTGAACAGGTTTCTCATCCACATCTTCATCAAAAGTATTTCCTCCATCTCCTGCCAAGAACAATAACTCTTCCTCATCCAATACAGCTCCATTTTCTTGAGCTTGCATTAACAGCATCTTGTCTTTGAAGTAATCTGAGTTCTGAGGACATTTAGGTTGATTGCAGTTTCTAGCAATGTTTCCAAGCCCCCCACAGTTATAGCACTTGATCTGTTTCCCTTGCCCCTGATTGGCATTCCCTGCTCTATTCTGCACATAACCTCGACCCATGTTTCTACCAGCTCTCCCTTGCACATTCTGGACCACAATTTTCCCGTCCTCCACCATTGCTAGATTGCGTGGGTTGGAAGAATTCCTTAACTGATTGTTGGTCTGAGGGAGTGATGCTTGAAACTGTTGAACCAGTAGAGATACTTGATTGGTGAGGTTGTCAATTATTTTGTCGGTCTGAGAATAGCCTGAGTCAAGTTGTGAACTCATAGCAGGTACTTGTGAGTGAAGTTGGTGATAGCTTGGATTGGATGATGATTGGATTGTTGGTTGTACATTTGTCATGAAAGCCAGTGGGTCATTCGTAGTTGAAGGATTCAACTTTTCTCTCAGCACCCGATCATAGGCAGCATGCTTCTCATGTTGTTGCAGGTAAGCATACAGCTGTTCATAGTTAGTCTCCCTTAAACCTTTGTTGAGTTTGACGGCAGTAACAAAATCTGTCCCATTCCGGAGTCATGTTGTTCACAAACTTTGAGTTAAGTTGGATATTGGGCATAGTCATTCTGATCATCCTCATATCATTCACCAACTTATGAAATCTCACATAGTAATCTGTGATATTTTCTCCTGGGTTCATTTTGAAATGCTCGAACTCATCATACAGCTGTGACTCACGATCTTCCTTTGTGAGTTCTGACCCTGCCAACAACATTTTAACGTTGTCCCACACAGCCTTGGCTTCAGTGTTAAAATTGATGAGCTTGTATACATCCTTTGGAAGACCTTGAATGACTATGTTTGAGGCTCTAATATCAGCATCATACCTCTTCTTTTCTTCTTCATTAAGATCATTATAGTTTCTAGGTCTATCAATGCCCAAAGTTACAGTCCCATCTTCACCAGTTGTAACAACGTCTCTGGTGGTACCCATCTGATAAGGTCCTTCGTCAATTGACTTAAGAATGTTAACACCATTATCTTTTCCCAAGCAGTAAAGTCTAATTCGTTGTGCCCAAGACTCATAATCCGTCCTATCTAGCATAGGTGGACGAGTGTCAGATCCTGCTGCTTGAATATCATCTGATGATGTACTTGATGTGGTAGCCATAGTAACTACGGGATTTTACTGATCTTGTGATTTAACCGAGAAATCGAATCTTTCGCGGGAATTTCTAAAATCACCAAGACACAAACCGCCTAGACAAACCGCGTAGACACAAACCGCGTATGTGCCTAAGAGACAAACCGAGTTCACACCAAAGATACAAACCGCGTTGACACAAACCGCGTATGCGCCAAAGAGACAAACCGAGTTCACACCAAAGATACAAACCGCGTTGACACAAACCGCGTGTGCGCCTTAGAGACAAACCGAGTTCACACCAAATATACAAACCGCGTTGACACAAACCGCGTGTGCGCCTTAGAGACAAACCGAGTTCACACCGAAGATACAAACCGCGTACGCACCGTAGAGACAAACCGCGTTGGCACAAACTACCAAACCTGTCACTTTCAATGCAGTTTGTCCTTTTGCCTAAACTAGTAAAAAAGACAAACCGCGTAACCGATGTACCACAAACCGCGTTCAAGATCGTCCCAACTACACAAACCGCATTCAAGAACACTTCCACAAAAAACCCACGAATTGCTCCAAAATCACCACACGGTTCTTAGATCTGTGAATCCAAACACCAAATACCACTCTAATACTAATCTTAATCTAGAAAGTACAAAGTAAAACAACTTCTAATCACTAAACAAAGTACAAAATGAGATTTATGCTACAAAACAAACCGAATCCAAAAAAACTTAAAACTACAAATCGAACCAACAAGAAAACCTCAAGAACTACACAAATCCGTGAATACCAACTCTCATGGACCTAACCATGGCTCTTGATACCAATTGTAGGGTATTCACAATGCAAGAATCACTTGTGTGAGGCTTGTTTGGATCGAATAAGTAAGATTTCTAGAGAGAAGTGGGAGCCTTTTAGAGAGAGAAAGAAGCTAGTGATCTATTAGATTGAAAAGGTCCAACCCTTCCCTTGTGTGGGAAGGGGTATATATACTACTACATATTATGTCCCTAGTGGACTGTGGAGCGAGCTGACAGAGGGTAAAGACCCGACCCACTCCACAATAGTAATTAATAACTAAGCTACTAATAATATTACTGATAATCTTATGAGCTATGATGATCTAATAAGTACTCGGGGTGACCGAGTCTTCTGCTGAATATTCATATTCCTAACAGGATTGAATGAGAACTATCAGGATAATGACATGAATTATGCTTTGGCGGAGTTACTATTTCATGGGAAATTGGTAAGATTGATAGACCTCTCCCTCAATGATTGGCTAGAACTCAAATATGGTAGTCCGGAATTTGCCCCTGCAAATGAAGTCAAGGAGATTATGACTTCATGGTTGACTCGGAGTTTTAAGAAGCAATTTAACGAGTTCATGGAGATAAAAAAGAATATGATTGGAAAGGTTTGCTTTGACGTTAACCACGATCCTCACGATGTTGATTTTTCAGAATGGTTGGCTAGTAATTTTAATAACCATAAGAGCATGGATCGTGCTACTAAGGATGCATTATGGGTATATTAGATAAGAGGAGAAGATGAAGAAGTAGAAAGCGATTATGGGTCGTCACTTCATGATTCAACAATCAATGAGGGCATTGAAGAACTTTTCAGAATTGACATTGATGTGTTCGATTATGAGACACCCTTGTGCAAGCAGTTCAAGGAATTTAACTACCTTCTTCAAGTCGACGATGATGTACTTACTGGAAATCTACCAGGATTTAAGACTTATGACGATTTCAAAAACACTTGGTACTATGAATGGAATGACCAAGTACCATGGGTTTGGGATAAACCATGGGAATTCGAGCACATTAATCACACCTGTACACCCTTCGTTTTCAAGGACGGGAGTAGTGTTTGGCCGACCTGTGATTATAAAAGTGACGGAACCTGTAATGGGGGAAGTATAATTGGGATGAAACGGGTTGGAAACGATGTAACCTTTGAAGATTACGAGTGGTACGATAATGTTGAAGACTGTCCACAAAAATCGGAGGCTTTACAAGAAAAGGGCAGAATTGAACGCTTGAAGGGACTTAAGGGGACATCGGATACTACTTTCTGGGAATGGGTGCATAAACAGTTTGATGATTTCACAGAGCTTAGTCGACGGTTACAATATGATTTGGAAAGAGAATGGGAGGCGATTCAAGACGATAAGTCATTAATTGAAGAACTAGATGATTATTTGATTAAGGATCCTTATTTTAAGTTTGTTGATAAAGACGAGGAAGAGTTCACCAAAAGAAAGTCTCAACTACTTGGGATTCCTTACAATGAGCCACCCATGATTATTTCTGAAAAATTTCAAATCATCAAATATTCTTTAAGTCCTAATGAAGAATATACTGCGGTGAAAACAAAGAGTTATACTAGATTAAGTCGAACGGAAGAAAACGTCGCAGAGATATACGGGAAAATCTTTCGGATGAAGGACGAAGGATGGACCGTGACAAGGACTTATTGCTGAGCTGAACGTGAGTCTAACTTGAAGACTCTGGAATAAAGACAAGTGCTTACCGGGAGACAACCCGGATTTATATTTTTATTATTCTGGTTTCTGTGTCGAGTCAGTCCAGGCCGCACGAGGATACGGCGCATCTCAATTCTGAGATGCGACGCATCTCCTGCAATGGTCATATCTTATTTTATTTTTCTGCATTTTTATTTTCGTTTTAAAACTATTTATCAGTTTATTTTTAATGCGGCGCATCCCTGGTTAAGGATGCGGCGCATCTTTATTCTGATCCGTATTAATTCCAGGCTCGATACGGCGTATCTTCTTCAATAAGATACGGCGCATCGACTGACCTGATGATTTTCAGTTTTAATTTTTAAGTTTTATTTTTCCTAACTACTAATGTATTATGCAAGTTTGAACCTTTCTTATCTTAGGTGTGTTTTAAAGTGTTGGTGGTATTATAGTTTCCTGGATTTCCTGTGGATACATCAAGTATGAAGCTTTAACGTTCTAATCCACAAGAAAGATGATTTTTGCTCTTATACTAATGGAGGATCATACCGAGCAAATCTCAGGGGAGTTTTTCTGTTCTAATTCTTTTATTTTCCAGTTTTTAACCTTTTATACAAACAACGAGGACGTTGTTTAACTTAAGTGGGGGGATTGGAGAATTAGAACACTTAACAATTACTTGTCCTAAACTTTTTCAAAAATTATGCTTAAAATGTGCTTAATATATCAAATTTAAAAATTTTTTTAGCATGTTTTTGTTTAAGATCTAAGTTGCATAACTGCACACATGACGTTATTTTCAAAAATTGTGATTTTTCAAAATTCACAAATCTATGAGTGTGCCGGTGACTTGTAAACTTTAGAACTTGGCTTGTATACTATTCGAGACCACCATAATGAGTATTATTTATATAATTGGAATGACTTGTCTAAATTGGTAAAATTCTAGGATTACACCCAAATAGCCTTTATATGTTATGTGTTATTAGCTAACTACACTGGTTAATTAACCCCCGTATAAACCCTTTTGTTACTCTCATTTTTAGAGTAAGATACCCCTAGAAAAACACTCAGAGCCATTCCTTTCGTTTCTTACACCTATGTTTAAAATGTTTCGTTACACCCTTACACCTTAGCCTACCCTGTAGATTAAAATTCGTGGTTGGTTAATTGCTATAGGCAAAGTGTGTTTCCTTACATTACCTGTGTTCGTGTGCGTAATTCATTATCTTTGGTTAGGTCGGGAAATTGCACAATGCAATTGGAGTGAAAGTAAATATTGTATATCTTTGAGTTTATTTTTCGTGTGTTTACTACTTTCACTATTACCATTATTTCTGAAGTATGAAAAGTATGGAAAAATTATCCGGAAAGAAAGTTGTAGTGATGTGGTGAAATTTTACACATCTATGTTAGTGGTTATTAAAAAAAAAAAAAAAAAAAAAAAAAAAAAAAAAAAAAAAAAAAAAAAAAAATCAAAAAAATAAGAAAAGAAAAAGAAAAGGAAAGAAAAGTTGGAAGTTAGTTTTAACCAACTTATGTAAAGTTATGTAAGTGGTCGATATCACCACTATTTGTTGTACTATATCTATGGATTGAATGGGAATTGGCAGCTATGGGAACGCCAATTAAGGTTTATTCTTTGATTAAGATCTTGTTGAGTATAATTCGTGTCTACCTAAAGCGTGTGTTTCAAGTGTTAAAGCGTGAGTTATTCGATGATATGAGTCTTATTCATGGGATGGTTGGGATAGTGATTAACCACACTTAGGATTTTAATTTATTTGTTTTCTTTATTTTTCATTTTACACCAATTTATATCCCAAATGTTATCCATACCCTTTATTATTCTTTATCCAACCGAACCTTTGATTTATTGAGATTAGGGATTTGAGCAATCTTAAGTATCGTAGTCGTGGATTCGGCTATGTATTTATGATTTTGTCGCCCTTTTTGATATATTATTATTGGTGAAGTTTGGACCTATCTTTAGCCTATTCGAGTTAAGGATTTGAGCAATTGCAAGTATCGTGTTCGTGGATTCGATCATGTATTTGTGATTTTGTCGCCTTTTCTGGAATTTGAGATCGATAGTGAAAGAGAATAATTAACCCTTAAGCCTAAAAACCCTTTTTACCGCTTTAGACTTGTTATTCCTTAGCTTTAGTGGTGGAGATGTGTATACTTGCCAAGCTTATGATAGAATATTTGTCGCGACTGGACAGTTAAACGATTAGATTTGATTTTATCGACTTATTTTATTTTACTTCTAATTCGTTAAGTGTTTAGTTGTGTGATTATGAAATAAACGAATACATGCTTAAATATAAAAATAAATCCTAACATCTTTTAGGATACATTTTCATAAAAGAAATTCTAAGGTTTACTTGGGGACAAGTAAAGTTCAAGTGGGGGGATATTTGATGAACTCAAATAAGTACATTTTATTACTATCATTTATCCTATTAATTTGACTTGTTTTACTATATTATGTATGAGGATTGATACTTAATCGTTTACTTTTGTAATTCTCAGGTAAAAACAAGCATTTGGTGAAACTTAGCGATTTTGGACTAATTATGGAGCAAAACGTGCATAAAGTTGAAAGTCTACTGACATGGACAAGATCAAGTCAATTCTGCTCCAGATGCGCCGCATCTCACTCTCGACATGCGCCGCATCTCTATCAAGATATCACCAGATACGATCCAAGATACAAGAGGACATGCGCCGCATCTAATCATGGAGTTACGCCGCATCTTTCTGGCGGTGTACGAATATTCCTGAATATTATAATCTTGGACCCCACGCGAAGTTAAGTACATGCGCCGCATCTACTTAGTAGATGCGCCGCATCTTCCCTCAGACAGAAACTATAAATACCCCGTAGACCAGACGAATTAAAAGTTCCGAAAAACCTAAAACCGAAGACCGAACAGGAGGAACAAAGGACGAATTCAGTCAAGGAGGCAGCACAAGACACACCCAAATCAAAGATACAAGAGCTGTAAGAAGGTGCTGCATGTGTTTAATTCATTAAGTAGTTTTGTTTTATTGTGTTAGCAAACTTTAATTCATCAGGATTGGTGGCTTGTGTAATGTGACAACGAAAGATTGCACTCCCTTTAATACTTGCTTTCCCATCAATTAAAGTTTATATGATGATGTCTTTGGTTACTACTTATTAGTGCATTGATAACCTTTGTGTTTATTAGTGGCTTGCGGGCATTTGACTGCGGGACATAATGTGGCTCCCACGGTTATTACTAAATTGATCACTTAGGAATAACTTTTAGACATAAGTAATCATTAAGGGTTTACTCGCCGATAAGATTAGGACCAACGAGAAAGGGTTAACTATATACACTTCATATAAAGCTATCAATAAAACAAGTGACAATCTACTTAATCATAAGGACAGCCCTCTTATTGTCTCGAGTATTTATCTGTGTACGTGTGTGCTACTTGCTGATTCGTGCCTATTGGTTTATTTTATTATTTAATTGCAAACAAATCGTGCCAGTCTCTCAGGCTGAAACCCCCTTGCGTTAGGATATTAAAATACTGATTAGAATAACGAGATAATGCGTTCCACTCTTAGTGATCGAAACTCTACTTACCATTATCTTCATACTGACCGGGTACACTGCTCGTTAAGTGTGTGTGTTATTGATAAGTCGGCTAAATATAAATTTAAAACTTGAGTAGGCATTAAACTGCTAAACCGCAACGACACATCACGCGCATCAGTACCACTCATTGTCAGACGGTACCACTAAATTTAACGGTAACATCGGGTATTTAGTGGTAACATCAGGGACAAAAACGCTCCTCTTTTTGTTTTTAGTGGGGAAGGTTTATTTGGGCATGTTTGGAGCTGTTTTGGGGGGAAAATAACTGTTGGGATTTTTAAACTTATTTTTCAAAATAAAACATTTCTTTTTAATTCAAAAATAATTTGTAAAATATATTTTTGAAAAAATGTTTTGTCACATTAAAAATGTGAGGTTTAGAACAAAAATTTATTTCTTTCATCATCCGTCAAGTTTAAAATTGTTTGTTCATACCTTGAGTGATTTACGTCGGGATGAAAATCTACAGCTCTGTTAAGACATACTTGAGATGTCGAGAGATGTTGAAGTAAGTATGCATTGATGACTTGTGTTTACAAGTAACTTGCACCTTTTACGTTATGCATTACAAGTTACATGTTTGTCATTATTAAAACCGAAGAAACCGTTTAGTTTAAATATCGTAATATTTGCACTAACAATCTCCCCCTTTTGATGATGACAAATATGTAAACCGTAACACAAGTAAAATGTAAAAGTTACCTGTTTACACTCCCTTCTCCCCCTTTTGTCAAAGCAAAAAGGTCGTTGCCTCGAGCTCTCCCTTGAATTCACTCCCTACTCCCTCTTATTACACTACTATCCTTTCTTCCCAAAAAGGCGAGCTTGCATCATCCCAGTGAAGTCTTCTATCACCACTATTAGAAAGACTCGGTGCTATGGATTCAAATACTCCTGAGCTCCCCCTAGCTCAATGCTACCCTATGGTGATTGAATTCCCTTGTTTATTTACCTTAGTATCTAACAGATCCATGGATCAAATTCTTACAAGGGCTTTTCCTAACTCTAGGGTTAGCTTCGTGCAACATAATATATAAAAGATAGGAGCAACATTATAGGGATATAATACAAATAGCAGGACATGCAAGAGTTAAACTATGTTAAAAATATAGCTAATTTTTTTTTTGATGAGCATATCAAAGTGTGCAAGAAATTAGACACGTGATGAAAGTGTGCCAAAGGGATAAAAACCAAGACGAAAGCCCAAGAAAGTTGAGCGACACAAAGATGTGAATACATAATGCAATTCAATGACACT
Source organism: Artemisia tridentata subsp. tridentata (assembly GCA_021014915.2). Lineage (NCBI taxonomy): Eukaryota > Viridiplantae > Streptophyta > Magnoliopsida > Asterales > Asteraceae > Artemisia > Artemisia tridentata. The sequence continues at coordinate 207,508,362 of CP139508.1, read as the reverse complement.
AGAGAGTCACAACTTGATCGACAACCTAAGGTGTAATTTTTCAATCAATCATACTAACAAGAACGAGATTCGTTCATTGACTGACACACAAAATGACTTCTTCCAAGTTGTCATTGGGAAGGCGAGTTCTAACAAACCTTTTGAATGACATAATCATCTACCTAAGATGATTGGTGTTAAGGATGGTTTGTTGATAAGACATACTCTGAATGATTACTATTATGACAAGTCATGCCATAAAGTAGATTCGATAGAAGATATACCAAAAAAATGAAAATGAGAACGATATGCACCTAGATGCGAATGGAAATGATTGCACAAGATGGGAAGTGTTGGAATTGACCTTTGAGAAAAGGTGGGAAAAGATGGTTTAGATTAATATATCGTTTGCAATGACAATGAGATGCATGATATATTTCAAAGGAGAAAAAGAAAATATGCATGTGATCCTAACAGGATTATGGGTGGATATCTCTAACGGGGTTGAGGTAATGAAGTTCTAGATTTCTAGTTTGAATGATCCTAGTTGTGTGTTAGAGATATTTTGGTACATGAAGGGTTTCGTGTGATTGTGAGGATTGAAGGTTGTTAAACTAAACATCACCATCCAAAGTGAGGAATAGTTGTAAGGTTTGAGTGTAATGATCGATGGGTTGAAGGTTCTTAGACTAACTATCACTATCAAGAGTGATGTGTAGCTAAAAAGTTTGAGTGGGATTGATATAAGGGTTGAAGGTTTTGAAACTAAATATCACTATCAAGAGTGAAGTTTATTTATAATGGTTGAGTGTGATGATGAATGATATTAATGTGAGGTTTGAAGATGAGATGCAAGATAAGATTGCAATGGTGAGGCCTTATATAGGCAAGAGTTGTGGGATTCGAATTAAAGTTGGTGGTAGTGTCCTATGGTGTAGTGATGGAATCTTATGGTGTATGTGAGTTTACAAAATTTTGCACGTTTGAGGTTAGGGATGCAGAGATTTAGAGGAAACAGTGAAAATTCGTCAAACAAGGGCACGGTACCACTAAACACCGCACGGTACCATTAAATTTAACGGTACCGTGTCCTATTTAACAGTACCATGACTTGAAAGTCATGAATTTTCCTCTGTAGCCTAGTTCTGGGCAGCTAAAGGGAAGTTTTCTAGGGAATAAGAACCACATTTGTGTATTCTTGAGAGTGTTTGTTGAAAGACTATATGAGTGTGTTTTCGCTCCCCCTTAATCGATGACCATCTGGACAAGATGTGAAAAAAATAAAGAGGAAAACAAACGTTGACGGAAGCGATGAGCTTAGTAACGTCATGACAAGTGGTGAATAGCATACAATAAACTTCACCTTTGAAGTCACGTAGCTCTTATCAATCATTGTGAATATTCATAGAAAATTCATATGATAAGGCATATGATTATGTGGAAATATGCTAAGGGTTAAGAAGATAAAATCTTCAAGATTGTGGGGTTAGTGATAAGGTTCTAGTGGGGTTATCTATGTTGATGAAGAAGGGTTATCTCAACTTATCCTAGCGGTTCTTCATTTGAAGTGTGTGGAAGATGAGTGGGATGCGGAAGCATTGGTAGTGTAGAACGAAGGTTGAAAAGTGTAGATAAGTTGAAAAGATAATGGATACGGAAGTAACCAAACATTTGGTGTGTTTAGTACCATGCGGAAGTGAAAGGGAAAAAGGCTAAGGAATTAGAAGATATATAGAATATATTCTGATAGGAGACGGTTCTGGTTCAAGACTACATCGAGTGGGTTTCGATAGTGCTTTTGAAACAGTGAGAATTGAAAACAAAATAAACTGTCTCAGCAGACAACGATCCGACGGTACCATTAAATTTAGCGGTACCGTCCCCTATTTAAGGGTACCGTGACCTGCTGAGGTCAGTTTTGACCCAGAATTAGATTTTTGACAAACCAATTTCACATATGTTGTGATTTTTCTGGACCTTAGATTAAAAGAATTTATTCCAAATAAATTCTTTTATGAATGAATCCAACGGGATTCGATGAACGTTGATCTAGAACGAGAGATGACATTTAATTACATTTCAAAAATTAAATATACTTTAAATATTTCGAATGAAATATTTAAGTTGTCATTTGGAATTTAAGAGGATTTTACAAATAAATCTCGCTGATTTAGTGAGACTTTTCGACACGAGGAGAGAATTTATACCTAATAAATTCTTTTTACGAGATGAACGGTACTAGACGAGAAGAGATGACTTTTATATTTCTGAGGAAATACATAGATAGTCATTAGAGCGATGTGAAGGATGACTTAATATTTCCAGTGAAATATTTAAAAAGTCATGAGACGAGACACAAGATATGACTTCAATATTTCCAGTGAAATATTCAAATACTCATAAGAGGGATATGAGGGATGACTTAATATTTCCAGTGAAATATTTTAAAAGTCACGAGATGAGATGTAAGGGATGACTTCAATATTTCCAGTGAAATATTTAAGTAGTCATGAGAGGGATTTAAAGGACGCATTTGAACACATGGGAATTGTGAAATTCACGGAATGTGTTCCATCATTCCTAGACCTAGACGAAGATGGTTAGAGGATTCTCGTTTGAGAGGTTTGGTTGATTTATGGATTTCGATGTGCTTCGCACGCGAGTGTTTCACAGGGTTTTGAAAGGCGTAAAGCAAGGCCTATGGTGCTGATTCGCAGCTGGGTTTAGGATCTTAAGAAGTGTATAATCACATGAGGATGAAAGGAACTACTAATCACTTATATAGTAACTTGTGTCTCCTTTGTCACCCGAAGGTTGATGTTAGCTTTTAGCTTTTGGATGAGCGTTTTAACATATGTTGTTAAAAGGCTTGAATATGATGTTTCATATATGACATTTAACAATTGAGATCGCAAGTTAAACATACTTGAATATTTCGGATGAAATATTTAAGTTGTCAAACCTACTCTGAGTTCTACTGGGTTCATATCTAACCTCTACATGACAAATGGTGTATTACTTGGAAGAAAGCGAAATGATGACCAATGAATTAGGAAAATTTTGCGACTACTCTAACTTATAGGCTTTGAAACTAGTGTATGACTATATGACGTCTAAGAGTTCATAGTGATAGGCATACCTAATTCATTATGTGTTAAAAGGACAGAGTGTGGGTGCAAAATTTACAAGCAAATCATGTAAAATGCACATAAGGAATAAATGCAAACATCATGCAAAACATGATAATCATTTAGCATTTAAGATCATGAAGACATTCAGTCATATCTTACGAGAGCATGTTATGATTTTGAAACACATATGTGGGATGCAAGTAATCTAGGTTCGCTAAGGAGGATCCTAATTACTACTTGTTCAAAATGAAATCCTAACGAGAGATAAAGTTCACCAATGTAAACTATCTTTAGTCAAATGTAGGAATGAAAATTTTTCAAGTTAGAGAATGAGTATGAGACTATCACTAGTGGGGCTTAATTCAGGCTAAACACGACCATTTTTACGGGTTATACCACAAACCCAACTTCTATCCTAGAAGCAATTTAACCGTTAGGTAAAATTGAATTTCTAGTGTGATAGGTTCTCCAGTAGTCATTCTCATGTTAAAAAATTCAAATTCCTATATTTGCCTATCGAAGTATAGCAAAGATGATATTAGGTTATTTCGCTAATACATGGCCTAATATGACTCAACTAACCATATTTTGAAAGTCAGTTAAGAAGATGACATGTCTTACACAACTCTTAACAAAGGCAAGCAAAATGTTTTAATATCGTATTTGAGATTTAGAGGTTATATGGTAGACATGGTGCATTTTATGATCTCTTGGATAACACCTCTGTTTGTTGAGTTGTTGTATGTTATTTTAACATGATTTAGTTTCCTAGAACCAAGAGATGTTCTAATGTGATACAATGTAGAATCCACTACATAGAGAGTGTTTCAAGAATGCTCCTTTGCATATCTTGAGAAAAGAATCTAGTAAAGGTTACTTACCTCAATAGATCTTGTGAGTATTATACTTGAAATGAGACATATTGTATATTTCAACAAATATGCTTTTCTAAGAGGAAACTTATCACTCTTACGAATGCTTAGTAAAACAAGTATTTTAGTGTATGACCAATATTACTTGTTTATGCAATGACACATGTTGTATTGGGTTATTATTCAAATCTAATATCCTATATTTGTTAAAAAGATGCAATGTATTCTCTTGTAACACAACCATTCATGTTACACAGGGAATGAGATGCATAAGATATAGGTTATCCTTTGTCAATCTTTTGATAAGAGAAAAACATGTGATATTCTCAAAGATTGATGACGTATATAATAGTTAATAACATATTATGTGTGTAAAACCCTCATTTTCCATTCAGTAGAAATTCCCACTTTGCCCCTCAAATATTTTTTTTGAATCTACAAGAGCATACAATTAATTTACGGGAACATTTTACATTTTAACCTAAGTATGCAAATACAACTAGATGTCATTTAAAAACATCACCTTATAATTATATTACACAATATGAATTAAATGCTAAAACCAATTAATTATAACTTAAAAAAGTTTCATAAACAAAATATTATCCTAAGTTTATTATGCCAAACCATTTGTACATAAAATCAAGAAGAATGTTACACGTATTTAGTCTCAAATATGTAGAACCGACTTACTAGTATTTCTTCTTTTTCTTTTTCATCCTTTGATCGGTTACAAGAGTAGATAAGGAATGCCATATAGTCTTCACAAAATAGAATATTTCACAATCAAAGGTTCACACGTATTTCCATCATTGGGTATACAGTTTCTTTGTTTATCTCACCCCACCATTCGGTATATACTCCCTTATTTCTATTCTTCTTCACATCGAAACTAACACAAATAAACGCACACCATTCATCCTTTGTTTCGCCGCCAAGAAAAGAGAGAGGAGAAGAGGCTAGTTAGTGACCAAAGAGGAGTGCAATTCATGTTGCTTTTTGTGTCTTGATCCGAGCCAAGAACTTGTCCTAGTCATCTTTTTTTTTTCAGTCGACACTCAGGTTTTTCTTTGTTCTCTTTTCTGTTTTCCATTCAAACATTTCATGGCTAAATAAGATAATAATCATGCTTGTATACGCATTGGGGCCTTGTTAAACTTGTCCCTATAAAACTACATAAAATCATTAAAAAAAAACCCATACGCCTATGTGACTGCTTTGTGTCGAGTATTGTGGACTGTTTTGTGCCACTTTCCCAACCCTTTTGTAGACCTATATATTCCACTGATCAGGCGCCTAAAAATCTAGCGAAAAAGGTCATTAATAAGGCATGTTAAAATCTGAAAACACATGACCACTAGTACAAACAGGACAACCGGCGTGGACTTTTTTTTCACCATGCCGACGTCATGACGTCGGCACAATGCCTTCTTGACGTCATGTCGTCGGCAATATCTTGTCGACAGAGCCACGTCAGCAACGACTATGCCGACAAATAACACCCGACGACAACGTGGGACCCACACGTTTTTCCGGTCAAACGTTTTGTTTGTTCGACAATATTACGTCGTCGGTACAGTACTAAATAACTAATGGTTTAATTAGCTTAACTAAATAGAGTCAACGAAAGTCAAATATAAGTTTAAATAATACTGAAGACATATGGTCGGCATAATTTCCAATGGTCAACGTCCAGTCAATGTCTTTGTAAATACTGCCGACAATATGTCGTCGGTATTATTTATAATAGTCAACGAAAAGTCAACAAAATTGGAAATTATGCCGACGTCATATGGTCGGTAGTATTTAAAATTGTCAACAAGTTCAATATGGTACCGACGACATGACGTCGGTATCATATGAACAATTCAAAAATATGTATATGATACCGACGACATGTGGTCGGTACTGAAGTTATATTGCAGCTGCACAGCAGCCTGCGCAGCTGCAATGCCCATATTTTTGCCGCAAAAATTTGCAGCAAAAATCTACAAATCCAGTTTACCTGCTCTCATAACCACAATATAATTCCAATACAAACAACGGCTATAAAGTTTATAACGGCTAAAACGGTTATATATAACCACTAAACACTTAATAAACTTTACAAAACGGCCATAAACTTTACAAAACGGCCATAAACTTTATAACACCCTC